>JAUTDX010007175.1:0-677128 GCA_030844895.1 Ambrosia x helenae | reverse complement strand
TTTATAAAACATAGTCATCTTGAATGCGAAGTTACTTTATATCATAACGTAAAATAACAAAGTAAACAGATCTAAGTATTTTTTTAATATAAATTACACAGGCGGTGACGTTTCTGACCACCATTAAAAAGTTGGAATTGGTATTCTAAAAAAACACATTTTTCTGCTCATTGGATCGATGTTACATCTGCATAGAGATTTAATAATTTTGGAGCCGTGACGTGCCTCCCAGCTCTACGTCATGGAGAGTTAACAAAATTATCCTGGAGATTTTGAATGAAGAAACCCTTGATTGTATTTGATATGGTAACTTTCAAGGTCCTTCCATGACCAATGCGTTGGGAAATGCTGCCATGGTAACCATAGTTAGGGTTACCATTATAAAATTGGAGTTGGTGTTCTCATAAAAAGCACACTTTGGTGCTCATTGGATCGATGTTACCCCTGCATGGAGAGTTACGTATACTGGAGATGTGGTGGTTTCACCAAAAGCAGGAGTGTATGTGTTATTACAGTTGCTGGTGGTGTAAACGCTACACAACTAACTTAGATATATATTGTTTTGTAACTGTTATATGTATATGTTGTCAACTCGGATATACGTTGTATATGTTGTAATTTGCAATGGCTGGTAATTTTACAATTGTTAAAGGTTTGAATATTCTAAAGTTTTACTAGTTGCAACAAATAGTTGGTAAAGTTGCTTTTTTTTTTCAACGTTTTGTCACGAATCGAATCATGTGATCTGGATATTTTTAGGACTAGATTTTTCATGGGCGTTGATATATCGCCTAAGGACAACGCGTTGACCGTCCCGGCAACCGTGCCGACCGGCCGAGTGCGTTGACAAAAAGGCCCAAAACGGGCCCTCGAGGCCATTTTCAAGACGTAGCCTAATTTTAAAAACGAATAGCAAACCATTATCAGTTGGAAATATTGTTGTCAGAAGCGCCTTTTGAAGCCTTTTTTAACGTTTTATCGCGAATTGAATCATGTGATCTGGATATTTTTAGGGCCAAATTTTCCATGGGCGTAGATATATCGCTTGAGGACAACTCGTTAACCATCCTGGCGACCGTGCCAACGGCCGAGTGCGTCGATAAAGAGGCCAAAAAGGGCCCCGAGGCCATTTTCAAGACTTAGCCTAAATTTAAAAACGAATAGCAAACCATTAAACAGTTGGAAAAATTGTTGTCAGAAACGCCCTTTTGAAAACGTTTTGTCGCGAATCGAATCATGTGATTTAGATATTTTTAGGGCCAGATTTTCCGTGGGCGTTGATATATCGCATGAGGACAACGTGTTGACCATCTCGGTGACCGTGTCGACCGACCGAGTGCGTTGATAAAGAGTCCCAAAAAGGGCCCCCGAGGCCATTTTCAAGACGTAGCCTAAATTTAAAACGAATAGCAAACCATTTACAATTAGGAAAAATTGTTCTCAGAAGCGCCTTTTGAATCCTTTTTTAACGTTTTGTCGCGAATCAAATCATATGATCTTGATATTTTTAGGCCTAGGTTTTCCGTGGGCGTTGATATATTGCCTGAGAAGAACGCGTTGACCATCCCGGCGACCGTGCCGACCGACCGAGTGCGTTGATAAAGAGGCCCAAAAGGGTCCCGAGGCCATTTTCAAGACGTAGCCTAAATTTAAAATCGAATAGCAAACCATTAACAGTTGGAAAACAACAACAACAACAACAACAACAACAACAACAACAACAACAACAATAATAATAATAATAATAATAATTTAGATATCACATGATGGTGTAAGTATTTGTTGTCACTAAAAAACAAAGTAGGCCATTTTTTTATTATTTGTCTATAAATACTGGGGACACACACTAGGGAATGCACACCAAGAGGCTACCTGAGTTTGGTTATGTTCCTGACCCCCCCCCCCCACACCCAAGAAAAGATGAAAAAAAAAACACATTGGTACACACTAGCAACCAGAGATTCCAAAAAAATGGTGTCAAACTGCGGTGGAGTATTATAGTAACAGTGACGCTCCGTACTATTGTTGGTTTCATTAGTAGGAAACAACTCGGTCATGATTTTTGGAGAACGCTAATGGGGTATGAAAACGAAGGTTACCTAGGCCATGGTAAGCAAATGAAGTTATTGTTTTTTCCTCTTTTGTTGGCTATATTTAAAATTATATTTATGCTTCGTTCTGTTTTTAGCATGTGTGTGGATGGGTAAACAGGTTGATGAGGTTCCGATGGGCGTTGATCACAAAATGTAAAGACTCGGAACATATGTACCCTTGGACGATTCTGCCCCTCAGTTCTTGGACCTTTTATCTAACTAGTTAGGTGCCCGCGCGTTACAGCGGGAAACAACATTTAGTTAACATGTGCATTGTGTGTTGTACTTTAAGCAATTATACTATAAAACTTAAATTTAAGAGGTCAATAAGAAATGTGTTATAATATAGTATAGATAATTTCGGTTTATTTTCATTTGTTTTTGTTTCGGTTATTACTTAACCATAATATATCATTTTTAAATTAAAAAAACTATAGCAATACTATACTCAAATTAAAGAGAAAAAATGTTCGTTTATACCGTGTAATAATATTAGGAAAATATTAACGTATAAAAAAATTATGGACGTTTAAAAATCGTGGGGGTAGTTGGTTAAAATAAGGGTGAAAAGTGTAATTGTTATTTAAATAAAAAACGTTGAGGAAAATTGAGGGGAAAAATTTGTAAGTATTGTTTAAAAGACATATTTGCCCTTGCTTGTAAAACTTAAATTTTAAGAGGTCCTTGTGAAATGTATTATAAGATAGTATAGATACGCCAAACCATGGTGCGTTACCATTTGCTATCAGAATCAAAGAACATTATCCTCCATTTTGGGCATTGATACGGTAACATATGTATTGTATATTTTTTAGATGTATGGGATTACAGCTAAAGTATTAATCAAAATTATTAATCAAAAAATCTAAAGTATTAATCAAATTTTTAGATGTATGGGAAAAACAAAACACTTTGAAAAAACACTTTGGGTGTTGATGAGCAGATTGGGTTGTGAAGATTGTGGATAGATTGATGGTAATTGTTATGCATATTATATAACCAAACCCAATTCAAATCCATCTCCTGTAATATTACTATTGAGCTTACTAACATTTCAAGTCACTCTGGACATTTCATTTCATCCTGCAAGAATACTATTAGCCCTATGGATCTCATCACACTTTGAAACTGTCCATGCTACTACCCTATACAAAACCAATAAAATATCCTGCATGCACTCCACCAAGACCTTCACGTGAATAATAGAAACAAAAGAAAAGCTGCTGAACTTTGTCGAAGGTCGCGGGTCCAATAAGCGACCTTCAGAAAAGGTGGTGGAACCATTCAACGAGCTTGCTTGAATCTCGTGCAATCGACCAACGACTTTGAAGCTCTTCACACGGACCAGGGACCTTGCATGGAGATCGCTACTCGAAGTAGAAAGCTTGAAAATCAGAATTTGAAGGCCGCTAGTTGGACTACCCATTTTCACAAATTTTCTCTTTCAACCCCAAAGCACTCTTCAATCTTCATAACCACCTACCACTACTAGAAAAAAGGCCTTTCTTGACACGCATTGCGTGTCAAGAAAAGGGTCTGATGACAAGAAAAAAACGTCAAGGATGGCGGTGTCATAAATTTAAAATGACATATTTTCGCATGTCATCTGTTTATGACACACATTTATGACAACATTTATTGACACACGTTATGACACTTTTTAATGACACACATTTTTATGACAGTTTTTATTGACATTTTTTCGACACATATTATGACAGAATTTTATGACGTTATTTTGCGTGTCATAATTATTAATCTAAAAAAGTTCCTGTAAAATTACATATTTACCGTCCTGGATTTATAGCCATTTTATTATATGCAAAATAATTACAAACTAATAACAAAAACATTATTTCATTATATAATCCGGCCATATTTATCAAATTACAAACTAATCCGAGACGTTTAACGTTTACAAAAATATTGTATCGACATTACATTGCCTTCAAACAAACAAGTTTGAATTATTTGAAAATAAATGTTGCGACGTAGCCTGACCATTCTTCGCGAAGGGCATCCATGTCTTCATCCCCTTAATGATCGCTACTCCCCCAACCTGAGACAACAATAAAATTAATACATTAATCGAGGCCAGCCAATTATTTTACATAAATCATAACGCATCGCTACGTTTATTTTGCCATAACTTACATTGCCTAATATTTCGACTCCTCCTTGCACTATCTTTTTCATGAATTTCATGACGTAAAAACCACATTTGTGATTCCCGGTTGGCATGGACACCACACATTAAAAAAAATAAGAAAAATATTAAACCTAATTAGAGAATAACCAATATTGTGACATACTAATCGAAAACTAATAAAAATGGCATCTTTTAGGATTATGATCAATTAACCATGCTCACTGTTAGTTTTGAACAATCAGATTATGCTAAAGGACATTTGTGTTATGGTGTTCATCATCTAGCTAAACAATGTGCTGCATATTCAATACAATTTGCCTGTAAATCATGCTTTGTGCAAGGGTGCGAGTAGAATCTAGGATCTAGGATTATATATCAAAGCTAAATTTATTTTCTAAGGCAGATAATGATTTAAAATTCCTCCATACAGAACTGAATTCGTGTTGTATATATTATATATGGAAAATACCTTTTTCCAAAACCTTTGGAATTTTGGAACTTTGCTCAGATAACCAAGAATTTTGGACTTCAATAATCACAGCACTATTTTCACATTTTGCATATGAAAGTTCCCTGGTTTACAAAACCTCATCAACAATCAAGTACTGACACGTACTATTTGCAAATAGATCCATTCACAAAATACTAGCATCGCTCAAAACATAAGATGGCTAGAAAGATTGTACATTACAAAGAACTGACAATTAATATGCATGCACATTTTAAAACTATTATCCAAAATGTCAGGCCTTTTCATTCTGTTTTGAACTAGATTTTATTATATACAGGAAAAACGAACTTAATTGTGGTTGTAATCCAATATTTAAAAACCAAACATATCAAAATATATAAAAAGAATATATTTCTACTTTATTGCAAACTAGTATTATTACCCGCAATTCGCGACGGGTCAGCAAGCTTACCTTAACAGCAGTCATGCTAAACCAAAATCATAGCGTTAGTTCAAGTAATCTCAAGCTTTAACATTCCTTGCCAAACTATTAGCTGCAACAACCAATAGTACAGTTACAAAAAACTGAGTACAAACATAATTGAAACAACATTTAATTGCCTTGCATATTGTCGTTCTAAAAAAAGGATTTGTGCAGTTACAAAAAAAAGCAATAAACTTTACCGCAGCGCCTTTGTTGTGGCTGATCTAGTAGAAAATGCAACACGCAAGATCTGAAAAGTTATCGGACCGTGGCTGGAGCCCTAGCCGCTAACTTTCGACGCGGTGGCTAGGTATTCGGGCGAGATGCTCGTCGACTTCGTTCCGGTAGGTGGAATCAGCCGGTCTCCTTTCTACTTGAAATCGTAGGGTTCTGAATAAAAATATAATTACAAAATAATTATGCTAAGAAACCCAACCTACTTCTTCATGTCTCTCACTTCCCTAATCTTCAATTCTTCACATTCTCCTCTGTTCTCTATGCTGATGTGAGTAATGACTAAAGTACAACAATTCCTCATATTATTCTTATCTCTTCTACCCTCAATCATATCCCAAAAACCATCACTTGCAACCAGTCATGTCCCAACAGCCAACTAAACCCCGTCCATTGCCCATTCGGCTTCTCCCCGGCTGCGAAATCCCGCGCACATTGACTCATACCGTCTCGAGTAAAAGAAACAAAGCATAAGGGACACTAACCTGGATTTAGCGATATGTTTAGCTTTTCAATTTAGTGATGTCTTGCAACTCTAGCCTAATATCTTTTTTTTTACCAACCAAGACAAATTCCATTAAACCAACAAAAACTCAAAAAGGGACTTTAGCAAGCAGCAAGAACAAAAGGAAAAACTTCTGGACAGAAAAGGAAAACAAAGGCACAACCAGTTACGAAAATGAAATTCATCAAAATTAGTCCAATTTTCCAAACATAAATCTGCAATCTTAGCATCCAACCACATGCAAAACTACAACAATTTCTAGAGCATGATAAGCATCCATCAAATGTGATCAGATTAAGCTTCCACGAAGCATAACTAAGTAGTGACATTAGAGGATTAGCCTTCAAATCTGTCAATATCACTAAATAAATTACAACTATTCGATTTTTGAATCAGAATATTAGCATTCAAATCTATGTATATTACAAAAAAAATCAACATATCTTATAGTTAAATAGGTAGTTGAAAGGAAGTGAGGACTCATTAGGCGACTAATAAAGTGTAAGAACAACGACCAGCCTTCTTTGCCATGGTCATTAAGATGACAGGCTGACCATATTGTGAACAGGCAAGAAGCAGGTAAATAAGCATAGGCAGGGTCGACCATTTGTTTGCGGATTAGTCGAGGTGGTACTTGTAAATAGGCTGTACGCGCTAAATGGAAGCGGGTATTCAGGTGAAATAGGCTGTCAGCTAACATTGGTAATCACACTTGTTGGTAAGGTTATACAGAAGTAACATCTAAACATTTTCTTAACATATTAACATCTATACATGCAGTAGCGGATTCACAGATACCATGAATAACATACATAATTCCTTCATCAGACACCAAAAAACAAAAATAAAACCATTGAACAACAATAAATTACAACAATCAAAGATTACAAAAATAAACGATTACCAGGAAGAACGGGGCGAGATTGACAAAAGCATACGAAAGATCAATCGAGTAAAATGATTCCTTTTAATAAATCGTGTAGGGTCCAAATTTATAAGTTTCAGCCTCCATCTACACACACGTCAATTTTGAACCAACATATATATTAATAATTTGAAACAATAAAACAAAACAATGAGATGTTAATTGATGTGAATATGTTAGACATAGGAAGTGCAACTCTAAATCCATGTTGTTTGATCTTTTTTAAACCTAAATACTGTTACACATGTTAGCATTTAGTGCTTCTTCACTGGGAAATAATAAAGTTCACCCACCTATTACTTGCGATATGCATATGTGAAAATTCGTACGTAAAAAAATAGTTTTTTCCAAGTACCTAAACCCCATCCACTTACCGCCCGAATGTTCCCATAAATACTCTCCGCAAAGCTGGTTTCGTCGGGTAAAAACGTTGCAGATTCGTATTCCATTAATAAAAGAAAATGAAAACATTTGATAGCGACCATTTTAAACACAATATTGTTCTTAGATTAACTATTAGTAACAATAATATTCATCAAAATTAATAACTAAAGCGCCAAAAAATAAAACACAATATTGTTCTTAGATTAACTATTAGTAACAACACCGTTTGAAGGAACAATTCGGATACCTTAAAGAAATGCTTATGAAACCATTCCTACTCGCAACTCCTGCATAAAAGCAAGCAATATCAAATGAAAATAATATAAGGATGAAAAACTAGGTATCAAAGTATCTCATTGCAAGTCTGCAAAACTTACTTTCAACAATCCAAATCTAGCTAGCTTGCGTCCTGTACACCTTTTAACATCACACTGCCCAATATCCTGATAATAAAAAAGTAGGGTTTTAGAAGGCGGAAAACAACTTCAAGCTAAACAAAATCTAAAATAATACTCTACACAAATAGTAACATGCCTTTCAACCACCATATTAATATCAACATGTAAAAAACAAACTAATTGAGCTTAAAATACCTAAAATAGGTCACAAACTCACAATGTAACCACAATATAACAACAAACTGAATCTAACAAGGAGAGATCCAAAGCAAATTACACAAATAAGTGAATAACAACATAAAACCTCACAGCACAACACATCTAACCAAAATTAAGCACAAATTAAGTTCAAACATCAAATGTGAGACTATAATATCCAAAACTGACCCTATATACAGAAGGAATTGGAACTTACCAAGAACAAACAGGTCAGAATTTATCCTCGAGCAGCAGCCGAAGAGGTGTAATGTGGATTCCTAGATGAACGAGTAGGAGCAGAACGAGGTGTACAACGAGCAGGAGCAGGAGCAGAACGAGAGTTAGGGTTAAGTCATTATATTCGTTGATTTGGGTGGATTTCATCCGGAACTTGTTTTGGTCGGGTAATGGTGCTGGGTTAGATGGTGGGTTTAACTGGTATGAGGTTAATGATGGTGAGGGTTTTTAGGAACGAGCATAACGTTAGGGTTTTTAGGAACGATTTGATTAGGGTTTGATTTGAGAGAGAGAGAGAGAGAGAGAGAGGTTTGATTTGAGAGAGGGAATCAGGAAGACTTATGGAGAGTGAAATGTTTTGAGATTTTAGGTGACACAAAATCATGACACGCGATTTCAAAACCGTCATGTTTTTTTTATTTTATGATGGAAAATTATTGACACGCATAAAAAAACGTCAAGAAATTATCATTTTTTTTCAAAGATGACATTTTTTTTATGACATGCACTTTTGCATGTCATTAAATATGGTATGTCATAAAAAAAGTGTCAAGGAAGACCATTTTTCTAGTAGTGTACTTATGAAAAAATTTGATACCTAATTATATAGTTTAGTACACCGGCGAAGCTTGACCTCTCAGCTGGTTGTTGCCGAACGTCACGGGACCCAATTATTTTTTCAAATCGGTGGGGCCAGACTCAATATATACAAAATTTTTGGACGAAAATGGAAATGGTGAGGGCCGGGTACCCTGCAGCCCTTCTAATGCTTCGCGCCTGGTGGAGTATATACTTTTACTTCTGTATCATTTTAAAGTTAGATAAAAATACTTGAATCATGTATATAGCCAGATGAAACTACGTTTTTTAAGGATACGCAAATACACAAGTGCTTAAATTTGATTCACCGAACATATATTATGGGCAGAAGAATCCATTATTTAAGGATACACGTTTAGAAAACATAGATACTACTAGAAAGAATTTTTTTTCTTTTTTAAGACAATAGGGTACAAAATGATACATATATCTAGTTCTGTCTATTTATCTATGCATGTTTTTATTACAATTGTCACACGTAAAGGCTACATCATCATAACGATTTCATTTCTTTGCGAGTGCCTGAGTGGCCCCATTGTCATGGGCCAAATCGGTCATTTGTTTATTTTCTTTTTTAAACACAAGGCCGGATTTGTGCCAACATAGAAATTAAAAAAGGACCAAAGGGCATAAATGTTACAAGTGAACAAACACCTTTCATTTCAAGATTCCATGGTCCCTCTGTATATTATCATCACAATCATTAGTTTAGTTTAATTTTTTTAATAGAATAAAACGGATGTTATTGTTTGATTGAGTTTAATATCTAATTAGTGGATTAGATGAATCTTGAATGGGTCTCCATTGGATGATCTCACTCACATACCAACTCCATTTAGTTCTAATAATCCTCATCCCTTGTGGACTTATTCCATCTTCATAATACAAACATTTATCTACAAGAATAGTAATTATATATCTATACATATAATAAACCAAAACCATTTTAATGACATGGCACTCAAATATGCATTCTCTTCCTTGAGTGTGCCATGTGTCATCCCATGTGGCATTGAGATATTTTAGGAAAAAAAATAATTTAAAAACAAAATTAGATTTTTCACCCTCATGTTTCCTCTCATAATTTTTAAACGTTAATATCTTTAATATACTCCCATACTTTTTAAACGTTAATATCTTAATATACGAGATTTTTTAAAGAAAAAAATCACACCAAATTAACGAGCGTTTTATTATCTTTCCAACGAGTACGATAGTACTATATAAAAAACGGATAATTTTTTTTTGTGTGGTTTTGTTTATACAAGAAAAAAAACACAAAGTGTTCAGGTAAATCATTAATTATGTACAGACAAGTCACTAATTATGTTTAAATCAGTAAATATGAATTTTTTTTTCAACCAGAGCCGAATAGGTTAATAAAGTAATACGTTGTTTTAAGTTAGGTATCAATATTAGTATGTTAGAGTTTTACATTTGTTTAGTCTTTAGGATAGGTGTTAATATTAAAGTTACATTAAAGTTCGACATTCTTTTAGGTTAGGTGCTAGCATTGGAGTTGTACATTGTTAATTTGTTTTAGGTTAGATATTAATATTAGAGTTATACATCAATATATTTCATATGTAAAATTAATGTATCATATTAAATTTCTCAACCCGGACGCTCCCGGGGTATAATCTAGTATATATATATACAATTGTAGCATATACTAATTGCCTTTTTAACCATGATTGAAATTTCTTTTCTAACCACCATCTATGGGATTGGATTGTTTGATTTATTGGAATGAGGTTTTTTTTTTTTATTTTTTTTTTATTTTAAAGATCTAGTAATGAAATTTTAGGTACTTAATTTTTCTCACATAATATTTTTATTATAGTTTGCTGTTTGGATTACTTGATTAATTGGCCGGATTGAGTTGTTTTATCATAATTTCTTTTTATTTTTGAAGTTTTTTGTTCTTTACTTTTTTTCTATCACGTAAGACAATTATTTTAAAGTTTTTTTTTTATTACTTTACCCGATATTTTCGTAATTATTTTACCTTTTTCTTAACATGTTACTGGCTTGATGATAAATTTCCTTAGGCGTTAATATTTTACTTTTTACTTAGAACTAGCAAGTGAAAATTATTTATTCAAAGAATAATTATAATAAACCAAAGCTAATTTAATGACATGACATTTAAAGATGCATTCTCCCCTTTGAGTGTGCCATATGTCATCCCTAGTGGCGAAACTTGACCCAAAGGTTCGGGGGTCGGAAGTCACTAATTTCGGGGGGTCGAAAACCAGTTTCGGGGGGTCGAAACCCTATATTTACAAAATTTTCTATACGAATACTATATAATCGGAACTTCTGCACGAAACTTCGGGGGGGTCGGCCGCCCCCTCCTGCCCCAACTAAGCCTCGCCACTGGTCATCCCATGTGACATTGAGATATTTTAGGAAAAAAAGAATTTAAAAACAAAATTGGATTTTTCTCTCTATGTTTCCTCCCATAATTTTTAAACGTTAATATCTTTTATCTACGAGACTTTTTAAAGAAAAAAATACACCAAATTAACGAGCGTTTTATTATCTTTCCAACGAGTACCATAGTGCTATATAAAAAACGGAGAAAAAAAACGAGTATTTTTTTGTGGGGTTTTGTTCATACAGGAAAAAACACGTGTTCACGTAATTTATTAATCATGTATAGGCAAGTCACTAATTATGTTCAAACCAGTAAATATGAATTCTATTTTCAACCAGAGCCGAATAGGTTAATAGAGTTATACATTGTTTTAGGTTAGGTATCAATATTAGCATGTTAGAGTTGTACATTTGTTTAGTATTTAGGATAGATGTTAATATTAGAGTTATATTGGAGTTCTACATTGTTTTAGGTTAGGTGTTAGCATTGAAATTGTACATTTTTTTTTAATATTAAAGTTATAAATCAGTCTATTTCATATGTAAAATTGATATGTCATATTAAATTTCTCAAACCGGGACGCTCCCGGGGTATAATCTAGTTATCTTTATAAACTAAACATTTAACTTGTGGGTGCAATTTCTAATTAAGTTCTAACTTAAGTTTGCACCTAAAATAAAATGCGGATTTTTGGCAATCTTGAAAACTCCCATCATCTAAAATAATTATAGAAACATACACATCAAAGATAGATATGGAAAATCCAAGAAAAATCTTACCCACTAAAAATAGATTGGACTTCCTACCAAGCAATAATAAAACACGATCTTCAAGTTCGGATTTCATAACTTCAATCGACCCACCAAAAATTCAAATTACATACACATACCAACTAAAATAAACTAAATCAATAAACAATTTCATCGCATAAAAATCCATTTCAAGCCCTAACACAAACCACTAATTGTGTATCTATAGTTTCATTGTTGAAAGAGGAGGATGTGTGTATCCTTCTGTTGTAAAAAAAGGAGGGTTGTCAAAGGTGGTCACTAATAGTGATTTTAAGGACATATATATGCACAGTGGTTTCTAAAAGTTTATGATATAAGGCCTTTTTTACATGATTTGAAGGTTTTATGTGATAAGGCGTTTTTTATATGATTCAAAGGATGAGTAGGAACAACCTTTAGTGCTCTATGCTCCTATGCAAAGTGTTTTGGTTTCTAAAAGTTGTAATACATAGCTTTGAGCTTGTCATAGCTATTTATAATCTTCTTGATAATGCCTTGGTATCCTTAAGAGGGTTCTACCTATTTATCTTATGGACCTCACCATTCTCATTAATATAAGGCCATTTGGCCGAGAATGTGTACTTTCTCCAAGTCATATTTAGTTAATTTGATCTAGGTATTTGATATGTTGCACAACACATGCCTTCATCCTATGTATTTATTGTCAATTTTGTATATTTTGAGTCGTTTTTATTATTTATAGTGGGAACGCCTGCGCGTTGCCGCGGGTATTTATGTCTATTATCATACGTTGCGTGACGGGTTTTACATAATGTATTTGTAAAACCAATTTGCTAATATACAACTAATATGTTAATTCACGAAGAGCAATCGGGTATTAACAAAAGAAATGACACAAAAAACAATATAAGATATGGTTAATTTACGCCATTATGCATATGTAAATCATTACAAAACCATCTTTCCTGCTAAATGCATCCACAAAGTGTTTTTACTTGACTATTGATAACAAAACATTCTTGACTATTGATGCCAAACTTGAAGCCCTAATTATTATATTCAGATTTTAAAATATCATCTTGATAACGCACACTCACTTTAAGGACTCTAATTGTGAGCATTGTGATACTGAAAACTTAACAAACAACATAAAAAATTAACTTGCTGAAATAATGTAAAATTTACCATAGATCGAATACGCGGAGCTCACGTAAAAGCAACAAAGTGGTGAGCATGGTGAACGGAGATGAGAGTCAAAGCAACTCTTTACTTCATAGGCTTCGTTATGGACCTAAGGATAAATTGATTACCTGGTTCTCTATTGTCGGAGAAAACAAAAACATCCAACCACGAAAGCATAGGGTATGCTTATGTCATGAAAGTAAGGATAAATTGATTAATTACCAGGTTCTCTATTGTCGAAGAAATGGCAATGAGAATCAACGAAAGAAAATCGAAGGATTAGTTGAGGCTGAATTTCTTCAGTTCATCAACTATATCAGTGAAGTTGTACCAAAATTCTTTGAATCACTAAATCATATCAGAAGTTTGTTAGAATAAAACATAGGACCTGAATATCATAAAATCAGACATAATGTTAAAATAAACTGAGACTAAACAAAATAATACCTCATAAATCCACCACAATATAAAGCCGGAAAAGGTCATAAGGTGATCTGCCAAACATTGGACTCCATTTTCGATTCATAAAATGATCTACTTCCATTGAAGGGTTGTAGGGGTATGATAAATAGGCTGATATAGAAAACGGAAAAGAAAATTTAGTGTAGGATTTAAAGTGGTAATCAATCATGGAGTTTATGAGATTAAATGAAGAAAACGATTCATTCTCTGAGTTCAACGTTGTGCACGATTCATTCTCCGAGTTAAATGAATAAGACAACGATTAAATGTATTAATGTGTAATAGATTTTGGTTATATACAAAAGAATGTACTACTGAGTAATGCAACAATAGGGGTCGTATAGGAAATTTTTTATGACATTTTGGGTTTTAAGCATGAAAACCCTGAAATGCCATTTAAAAAAGACATAAAATTACCTTTGAACCCATCCAATTCTCTTAATATGATTAATAATTAATAATGGCTCACATTGAAGACGGGTATTAATAAAATGATGATGAATAAATGAATTGAGATAAATGTTAAAGGGTGTTGCTAAATGCACTCCTTTTTTTTTATTTTATTTTTATTTTTACTGCTTACACTCCCCCCTGAAGTTTTTAAATAAATACAATATAACCTTACATTTTCTAGGTTATTAAAAATTGCATTAATAAGTATTCCTAATTATTCTAGGGGTTTATCCGCTTTCCATAATATAAATTTTGAATATATATACTATCATACATACAATCAAAGTCCATAAACAATTTTTTGCATCTATAGGTTCTTACAAGGAACATAGAATTCAACCTTGAAGAATATAATACACCTTTTGATTACGTCTTCTTAGTACGTATAGTTATTCATGTGAAAATACTCTACTTTTTATATATGTATATGTATATAATACGCCTGGACGACCAAGCTTAAAGAAGAAACAACAACAACAAAGTCAAGCCGAACCTCAATATTCTCGTAAACGTAGTCGTACAACCATGTCAAATGTTGTTGAATATAATTTCATGGACTTGAAACCATCACCTCCAAGACATAGTTCACACGCAAATGATTCTGAGCTGTTAATGAAAGAACCTTCTGTTTAGAAAAAAAACTCATCGACGACCAAGCGTAAAGAAACAACAAATACAACAAAGTCGAGCCGATTCACAATATCCTCATAAAGGTAGTAGTTCAAACACGTCAAATGTTGTTGAATATAATTTCATGGACTTGAACGCATCAACGCCAATACTTTCTAAGTCATTAATGAAACAAATCCCAAACATGTTTCACCCGTACATTTCACGTATAAAAGATGTCGATGGGGATGGTAACTGTGGTTTTCGATCTGTAGTTGTGGGATTAGAGCTGGATGAAAATTATTGGGGTTTTATTCGAAGTGAACTTGTACAAGAGATGGACGTTCACCAAGAAATTTGGAGGAAATTTTTTTAACACAATCGTCAAGGGAGAGTATGACCACCTACGTCGAAATATAGATCATCAAGGAGAGGGAAATACAACCTCTGATCATTGGATGGAGATGCCTCACACAGGACTTCTCATTGCTCAAAGATTTGGTGTTATTGTTCACCTTTTAAGCATCGATTGCAATCAAACTTTTTTCCCCTATTGATTGGTCCGAACCAAACTCGTGTCCCTCATCAAGTGGTATCGCTTGTTCATGTTAATAAATACCATTTCATTCATGTTAGATTACAAGGAGACTATCCGATGCCTCTACCAAACAGTCTTTGGAGTAAGAACCGAAGTGACGTTGCAGCAGATTGGGAAGTTATGTACAGGTCTCGCATGGCCTGGTATAAGGAGCTAAGGAATCCTAAACAAGACCGAAATGTACAAGATATTGATTAAACTTCAATTGTTATTTGTTTTGGTTATACTTCAATTCTGATTTTTTTGTTAAACTTTTTTTTTTGTTAGACTTTATTTGTATTTTTTTTTTGAACTTAATTATGAATTCAATTAATCAAACCATACACAACTGCAATTATGAATTCAATTCATTAAATGTTTTTAAAAAAATATATATAATAATACAACAATGACTTGCAATATATCTATTTTGATAATTAAAATTTCGCATACATGTTATTTAAAAGCAAATTACACAATGCTTAATTATAAAATTAAATGGTATAGGGTATATATAATTATAACAGAGAGAATACAAACAAGTCTTGGGTGGTTTGATATAATAATGCTTTAATTAATTTGTTTTATAATTAAAGGGATGAAATTTGAAAATATGTAAAATGTTTTCTTGGAAAGGGAGTGCAAACAGTAAATAGGGGGAGTGCATTTAGCCAACCCCTTCAAATGTAGTGGTTTGTATGAATCTTCATGGGTTGCATTACTGACTTATACAGTTGCCATCAAAAGTTATATATTTTTTTTGGAAGGTGATTTTCTATGTTGTGGCAGAGTTCATCACAACCCCTCAAAGGGGATCCCCTAGCCACTTTACAATGGTCAGACTATGTTGTCTTAACCGGGTCCACGCTGACGCGAGAGTGGCCGGCCCACAAGCGAGTCAAGGCTGCGCATAAGGGGCACTAAGGCTTCCACCCGGAAAATTTCCCGCCACCTGCCACTTGACAGATGTTGCACCCTCCACAAGAGGCAAGCCTCTCTGGAGTAAATGCACGGTAATAGAAAACCGGGGGGCCATCAGAATCAAACCTGACCCCTCCAAAGAGGGTAGGCTCAACCATCACTTGGCAAAATATGCAACCATAAATGTTGAAAGTGGGAATTGAACCCTTGACCACCTAAGTGAACATAAGGCCTCTTCACCACTCCACCACTATGGAAGGATATCAAAAGTTATATACCAGGGGCATAAGTGAAAGAAATGTCACACCCTCAAAATCCACTTGCGGAGTTTTACCGCGAGGCGCATGACAAACCAGGATCCAAACCAACGATCACAATAAACAAGTCTAAATGTATATAAATGCAATTTCAAAACATAGTTTAAAATCCCGTTTACAGCGGAAGCTTTATTCAAAACAGTATCTCAACAATGAAACAATAGTTCAACGTTTATAAGACCATGCAACCCTAGTTAGACGCCGTGCAGACGCGTGCGCCCTAGTCCAGTCGTGCTACCTTAGCGACCTGAGAAAACATGTAAAAGTTTACGTCAGCACAAAAATGCTGGTGAGTTTACAGGTTTTGTATCCAAGTACCAAGTCAACCTGTCCATACTATAACAAATCGAAAACCAGTATACGCTAGCTAGGCGTACGTTCTGTTACTACCACGATTGGAAAACCATTACTAACTCGAATACCATATGTTGTGCCCGAAAAGTATACCAGTTGTTCCTGTTGTTCCTGTTTGAGACAATATGCACTCGCCCGGCCCTCCAAGCCGACGAGCGGGGTTGGTCACTCCCAATAGCGCTATTCACATTTCCCCGTTGTGCAAACCCGCACATTCATGGTTCCCCCCGGGACTTCCAAAGATCGTGTAGTACACAATAGAAAACCCATAGTATGACAGTAGTTACCAAATATAGTTTTAACACATGTTTTCTCCCCCGAAAGTATAAAACCAGTTTAAAAGAGGGGCCGTAAACTCACCTTAAGTTGCGTTACTCCTTAACCCGAGTAAACTCAGCTGCTATGCTAGTCCCGTAAAGCGGCGACCTAACATACGACAGTTACAAGTACTTAGACTAATAACCCGCAGGTTAATTAGTCCCTAGATGTCCAGACCATAACCAAGTTTGTTTGAAAACACCGTGACTGTTTAACTGACCCAAAGTACAAGACTCGACATCCCATTGGTGACCCGAGACTTCCCGTGTTATGTTTACGCCCTCAAACATACAATAACGCAATCACACTTAACATACGTTAACACACAACAAGTTATAGCACATAGTTCACGTATCACCGTATTACATCCAAACATATGTTACCAAGTTATTAGATATGTTACGAGGTTCCTAGCATGTTACTACATGTCAAATCGGGTCTCGGAATGCTAATTTACACTTACAGCAGCAGTACACGCGATTAGGAAAAGTAAACTAGCATTTAGGACTGATTGCATATAAAAACTAGCAATCAGGGCTGATTGCAAATAAAAACTAGCAATCAGGGCTGATTGCATATAAAAACTAGCAATCAGGGCTGATTGCATATAAGTTCATGCGATTAGGGCTGATTGCATATAAGTTCATGCGATTAGGGCCTAATCGCATGAAAAACTGGCGATTAGCAATCCTAATCGCCTGTAACCTTGCTGTTCCGGTTTTTCGCGCGTTTAACGCTCCAAATCAGATCCAGAACGTGTGTAACTACCCAATATCATCCCAAACACCATCCTAAACATGTTTCAACCAAAACCCTTCGTTTTGCCTCGTATTATCAGCCCTGCATGCAATCACGTAATCCAAACACCATTCACATAGCATGCAATCATCATACTAACATGCATAACAATAACCCTAATAATCAATTACTCAGATATTATCATCATAACATTAATATTATTCTGATTTAACCTAGTAACATGTTAATCCATCATTATGAATCATAAAAACCCTAGCTTTCTAATCATAAACACCCATAACACATGTATACTAGTTAGAATCCGATTAACAACCCTTATTAACGATTATCAGAAAGCTTTTTCGTTTTAGAACAGGTCTGGACCATTAGGGATTGATTAAAAACGTTTATAAAGATTCATGGATGGAAACCAAACCTTAGAATTGTGAAAGAATGAAGGATTATGCTTGAATCCTTGTGTTTTGATCAAAAATCGCGTTCCAGAGGTTGTGTGTGTGTTGGGGCAGGTTATGGGACGACTAGGGTTTGTATAATGAAGTTTATGAGGTCAAGTATGGTATTTATAGTCGTTTTTAGTCGTCCAGCACGTAACATGCGATTATGCAGCTTTACACGCGATCAGGAAGCCTAATCGCATGTAAGTTCATGCGATTGGGGCCTAATAGCATGAACAGTCATGCGATCAGTCCCCTGATCGCCCCACATGATGCCTACTCGCCTCCCTTATGGGCGATTAGGCTTGCCTAATCGCCTATAGGGGCTGGTTTCTTGCGTTTTGTGCGTTAAACCCCGTTTTTAACATATGTTAACACATATTCACATACCGACAAGTCACATAATGATTGTAAACACATAACACATGTAAATACACATATTCACCCTCGTTCACCAATTCCCGGGACTCGAGACTCGTATGTTCCGTATGCCCTGACGATCCTACAAATCGTCACCGTTTGTACACTTGGTTAAGGACCGACATCTAATGAACCTCTAGACCAACATCCAATGATCCTCTAGACTAAACCGATAGTTCCTGAACCATAACCCGACTTAACTAACCCAGTTAAGTACAATATACGCGTGACTCGCTAAGGTAGACTTTCATCTAGACAACGTTGTTAACCAGAATTTGCCGGGTGTCGCATCATCCCCACGTTAAAAGAATTTTCGTCCCGAAAATTGCACAAGTACCAAAAGAACAAAAGAAATAACGAAGGGAACAAACAAAAGATAGAAACCAAGAGAGAGATTTACCCGAGTTGTCACATCATCCCCACGTTAAAAGGAATCTCGCCCCGAGATTCATTCAGCTGCAGAAGAGACATATCTCGACTCGAACGCTTCCTTAGGAAAGAGGTGAGGATATTTAGACTTCATCTGATCCTCCCGTTCCCACGTATACTCCGGTCCCCAGTTCGAGTTCCACCGAACCTTAACGATACGAATCTTGTTGTGACGTAGGCTACGAATCTTGTAGTCAAGGATCTCCACAGGTTCTTCCACAATCCGAAGACGATCATCAACCTTGATCTCTTCTAGTGGAACGATGAGAGACTCGTCAGCCAGACACTTCTTCAAGTTTGACACATGGAAGACGTTATGTACGTTACCGAGCTCCGTCAGTAAATCAAGACGATATGCCACCGGCCCAATCCGTTCCAGGATCGTAAATGGGCCGACATACCGCGGATTGAGTTTGCCACGCTTCCCAAAGCGTATGACGCCCTTCCATGGTGAGACTTTTAGAAGTACTTTGTCATTGACTTGGAATTCCAATGGTTTGCGACGCTGATCGGCATAACTCTTTTGCCGGTCCCGTGCCGCTGCCAACCGGTTACGAATCTGTACGATCTTTTCTGAAGTTTCGTACACTAGTTCAGGCCCAGTGAGTTGACTCTCACCCACTTCAGCCCAACAAAGAGGAGAACGGCATTTCCGTCCGTATAGTGCCTCGAACGGAGCCGCCTTGATGCTCGTGTGATAACTGTTGTTGTACGAGAATTCTACTAACGGTAGATGAGCTTCCCAACCCTTGCCAAAATCGATCACACATGCCCGCAGCATGTCTTCTAAAGTTTGAATCGTGCGCTCGCTCTGACCGTCAGTCTGTGGATGATAAGCCGTGCTCATGTCTAGTTGGGTACCCAAAGCCTTGTGCAAAGACTTCCAGAAGTGAGAAGTAAAATGGGAGTCACGATCCGAGATAATAGAAACTGGCACCCCGTGCTTAGAAACAACTTCCTTCAAATAAAGACGAGCCAAACGATCCATGGTGTCGGTCTCCTTAATAGCAAGAAAATGGGCTGATTTCGTCAACCGATCGACAATCACCCATATCTTGTCATTACCACTTGGTGATTTAGGAAGTTGCGTGACAAAATCCATGGTAATCCGTTCCCATTTCCATTCCGGAATTTCAGGTTGTTGCAAGAGACCCGACGGTTTCTGGTATTCCACCTTGACCTTAGCACAGGTCAAGCATTTGCTCACGTATGAGGCTATGTCCGACCTCATGTTTGGCCACCAGTAAAGCACCTTCAGATCTTGGTACATCTTATCCGAACCAGGATGAATAGAATACCGGGACTTATGAGCCTCATCAAGGACAAGCTCCCGTAGTCCCCCGAATAAAGGAACCCATATGCGTTCTGCGAAGTAGTGCAGGCCATCAGGCCTTCTCTCGAGGTGCTTGTCGGCACCGTGCATAGTCTCAGCTTTAAGGTTTTCCTCCTTCAAAGCTTCTAACTGGGCAGAACGGAGTTGATCAGGTAGGGATGAATGAATGGTGAGCTGCAATGCCCGAACGCGACGAGGTTTAGTCGATTCCTTCCTGCTCAAGGCGTCTGCTACAACATTCGCCTTGCCAGGATGGTACTTAATGGCACAATCATAGTCGTTCAGAAGTTCAATCCAACGACGCTGCCGTATGTTCAAGTGTTGTTGGTCGAAAATATGTTGGAGACTCTTGTGATCGGTGTAGATGGTGCATTTGGTACCGTACAAGTAATGTCTCCAAATTTTCAACGCGAAAACCACTGCACCCAAATCCAAGTCATGAGTGGTGTAGTTCTTCTCGCGCACCTTGAGTTGACGAGAAGCATACGCAATTACCTTCTCGCGTTGCATCAACACGCAACCGAGACCATGAATAGAAGCATCACAGTAAACAACGAAATCATCAGGGCCTTCAGGTAAGGACAAAATAGGAGCAGAACACAGTTTGGACTTCAGTTCTTCAAACGCTGACTCTTGTGATTCACCCCAGTCGAATTTCCTATCCTTCTGAGTGAGAGTGGTGAGGGGTTGAGCAATCTTCGAGAACCCCTGAATGAAACGACGATAGTAGCCTGCAAGGCCTAGGAATTGCCGCACCTCAGTTGGCGTCTTAGGTGCTCCCCAGTCCTTGATCGCTTCGATCTTAGCTGGATCGACATGAATCCCTAGTTCATTAACCACATGTCCTAGGAATTGAACTTCGCGTAACCAAAAGTCACACTTTGAGAACTTGGCGTAAAGTTGTTCTCGTCGCAAGAGTTCCAAAACCAAACGCAGGTGTTCCTCGTGTTCGGTCTTGTTCTTAGAGTAGATCATAATGTCATCAATAAACCCAATGACGAACTTGTCCAGATATGGTTTACAGACGCGGTTCATCAAGTCCATGAAAACCGCCGGTGCGTTCGTGAGACCGAAAGGCATGACCAAGAATTCGAAATGGCCATAACGTGTTCGAAAGGAAGTCTTTGCAACGTCAGCCTCCCTGACGCGCAGCTGGTGATAACCGGACCTCAAATCGATCTTGGAATAATAACTAGAACCCTGAAGCTGGTCGAATAGATCATCAATACGTGGGAGAGGATAACGGTTCTTGACGGTCAATTTGTTCAGTTCTCTGTAGTCCACACACAATCGGAAACTTCCATCCTTCTTCTTAACAAATAGAATCGGGGCTCCCAAGGGGAAGAACTTGGTCTGATGAAACCCTTGTCCAGGAGTTCCTGTAACTGACTAGACAATTCCTGCATCTCGGGAGGTGCAAGACGGTAGGGGGCCCGAGCAATAGGAGCAGCCCCTGGTACAAGATCAATACCGAACTCGACTTGACGATGAGGAGGAAGACCAGATAAGTCATCGGGAAAAACATCAGGAAACTCACGTACAACTGGAATATCGTCAATCTTCTTCTCATCACCAGAGGAAACAGATAAAAGCGCCAAAACGGCTGGATAACACTTTCGAAGACACTTAAGGGCTTTCATGCTAGAGATGATGTTTAGCGGAACACCACCCTTGATACCGTACACAGAAAGGAATTCTCCATCAGGGAGAGGAATCCGAATAACCTTGTCGTAACAAACAATCTCCGCGCGATACAAAGACAACCAATCCATTCCTACCACAACGTCAAAACTACCCAAAGGTACCGGCATAAGGTCGATGGGGAACGATAAACCCGACAATTCTAATTGACACTCCCGAAGGACACTAGTAGCTTCAATCATTTTCCCGTCAGCCAACTCAATAATATACTTGGTCTCTAATGGTACGGGTACTACATCTAGCAGTCGACTAACATCCATGGATACAAAACTCTTGTCGGCACCAGAATCAAATAACACACTAACAGAACGATTATTGAGAAGAAACGTTCCGGTGACTGTGTCAGGGTCCTGCCTAGCCTCAGCGGCTCCAATGACGAAGGCACGTGCATTTCTGCCGCCGCCCCCGTTGTTCCCATTACCGTTGTTTCCACCCTGCTTCAATTTTGGGCAATCCTTCTTGTAATGCCCAGTGTCACCACAGTTGTAGCATCCTTGTCTTCCTGTAGTCCCTTGAGTAGTCGGAGCTGAGCTGTTAGTCGGAGCCTGAGTCGATGGAAGTGTAACCCGACAATCCTTAGCATAATGCCCAATTCGCTGGCAGCGGTGACAACGGTTACTGTCGCAGTTCCCTTGATGATGGCGTCCACACTTGTTACATTTGGGCAGTTTCCCCGCATAACCACCCTGCTTGTTACCCGAAGAAGAAGAACCCCCATTATCAAACCTCTTACCCTGCTGTGTTGGCCCAGATCCTTTCCCGTCATTTTCCCACTTGCGCTTGTTGTTCTCTGGGGCCTTAACAGTCGAACCCTTCGCAGGCAAAATACCCTCATTCACCTTTAAGTTGGTCATCCTATGAGCCGATCGAACCACCTCTGCGTATGTAGGATGATTTCCCGTAGCCACTAATCCTGCAATTTCCGGTACTAACCCCGAGACATAGTGTTCAATCCTACGGTATTCTGGCACATGCAGATCGGGACACAGCACTGCCAGCTCATTCCGCCTCACAGTATACTTCTCAATTTCCGACCCAGTCATCTTGAGGTTCCACACCTCGTGCTCCAGCTTCTGTACCTCTTCCCGCGGACAATACTCACGCTTCAGCAACTGCACAAAATTCTCCCATGGCATAGCATATGCCTCCCCAATACCCATATTTTGGGTGATGCCATTCCACCAAGTCAATGCCACATCCTGGAATAACGCAGCAGCATACTTAACCCGATCTTCTGGGAGACAGTTACACATCAGAAATACTGACTCCACTTTCTCCAACCACCTAAGCAAGCTCACCGCACCCTCAGTGCCAGAGAATTCCTGGGGCTTACAGTCCCGGAACATCTTGTAGGTACACATGGGTGGGGGTGGGTCAACAGGACCACCTAAAATGAAACGTATGAGAAACCACGAAGAATGTAAACAAGGTTCACCAATGAGGCAAAGAAAATGGATAAATCAACTTACCACCACCGTTGTGCCCTAACTGAAAGGCAGCTTGGAGCAAATTGTTCAGATCAGCCTGCGATAGGTTAATACCTCCACCACGACCACCAGCACCACCGCGACCACCACCACGTCCACCATTGCGACCACCTCCACGTCCTCCTCGTACTCCAGACATGATTCTGGCAGAAAGAACGAGAAAATTTAGTTTCGCAGTTAAAGATAACCACTAATGTTCACAAGATCAAAGCTAGATCCAATCCAGGACTATCCCCTCAAACCCAGAGCTCACTAGGGCTTCCATGCATTTCGGTTTATGATTTTGTGTGCACCCAAAATGATAAACCGCTCTACATGGTCCTCCAAGTGTTCTCCTAGTTCAAAGTTCAAATCACCGAACATAGACTCTTAGCTACACACCGTAATACTACGGTAGTTTATGGCAAGTGTTTCTATTGGAGTACGAAAGGGAGATGTCCGAGCCTTGGACAAATCTCAAGAGCACACGAGTTACTCCAATAGACTACACTGCCTAGAAAACAAGTAACTCAACCTAAGATAGAACGGATGATGTAACGTAGAAAGACCAACGATTTAGAGACAACCCGACAAGACCATACGTAAACCACTATAACGTTTAGTACCATGTGATCGTCTAGTGTGTGCGACTCGGCTATAGACTAGACTCTACATGCAGTCCTAGTTCACTATAACCATTGGCTCTGATACCAATCTGTCACATCCTCAAAATCCACTTGCGGAGTTTTACCGCGAGGCGCATGACAAACCAGGATCCAAACCAACGATCACAATAAACAAGTCTAAATGTATATAAATGCAATTTCAAAACATAGTTTAAAATCCCGTTTACAGCGGAAGCTTTATTCAAAACAGTATCTCAACAATGAAACAATAGTTCAACGTTTATAAGACCATGCAACCCTAGTTAGACGCCGTGCAGACGCGTGCGCCCTAGTCCAGTCGTGCTACCTTAGCGACCTGAGAAAACATGTAAAAGTTTACGTCAGCACAAAAATGCTGGTGAGTTTACAGGTTTTGTATCCAAGTACCAAGTCAACCTGTCCATACTATAACAAATCGAAAACCAGTATACGCTAGCTAGGCGTACGTTCTGTTACTACCACGATTGGAAAACCATTACTAACTCGAATACCATATGTTGTGCCCGAAAAGTATACCAGTTGTTCCTGTTGTTCCTGTTTGAGACAATATGCACTCGCCCGGCCCTCCAAGCCGACGAGCGGGGTTGGTCACTCCCAATAGCGCTATTCACATTTCCCCGTTGTGCAAACCCGCACATTCATGGTCCCCCCGGGACTTCCAAAGATCGTGTAGTACACAATAGAAACCCATAGTATGACAGTAGTTACCAAATATAGTTTTAACACATGTTTTCTCCCCCGAAAGTATAAAACCAGTTTAAAAGAGGGGCCGTAAACTCACCTTAAGTTGCGTTACTCCTTAACCCGAGTAAACTCAGCTGCTATGCTAGTCCCGTAAAGCGGCGACCTAACATACGACAGTTACAAGTACTTAGACTAATAACCCGCAGGTTAATTAGTCCCTAGATGTCCAGACCATAACCAAGTTTGTTTGAAAACACCGTGACTGTTTAACTGACCCAAAGTACAAGACTCGACATCCCATTGGTGACCCGAGACTTCCCGTGTTATGTTTACGCCCTCAAACATACAATAACGCAATCACACTTAACATACGTTAACGCACAACAAGTTATAGCACATAGTTCACGTATCACCGTATTACATCCAAACATATGTTACCAAGTTATTAGATATGTTACGAGGTTCCTAGCAAGTTACTACATGTCAAATCGGGTCTCGGAATGCTAATTTACACTTACAGCAGCAGTACACGCGATTAGGAAAAGTAAGCTAGCATTTAGGACTGATTGCATATAAAAACTAGCAATCAGGGCTGATTGCATATAAGTTCATGCGATTAGGGCTGATTGCATATAAGTTCATGCGATTAGGGCCTAATCGCATGAAAAACTGGCGATTAGCAATCCTAATCGCCTGTAACCTTGCTGTTCCGGTTTTTCGCGCGTTTAACGCTCCAAATCAGATCCAGAACGTGTGTAACTACCCAATATCATCCCAAACACCATCCTAAACATGTTTCAACCAAAACCCTTCGTTTTGCCTCGTATTATCAGCGCTGCATGCAATCACGTAATCCAAACACCATTCACATAGCATGCAATCATCATACTAACATGCATAACAATAACCCTAATAATCAATTACTCAGATATTATCATCATAACATTAATATTATTCTGATTTAACCTAGTAACATGTTAATCCATCATTATGAATCATAAAAACCCTAGCTTTCTAATCATAAACACCCATAACACATGTATACTAGTTAGAATCCGATTAACAACCCTTATTAACGATTATCAGAAAGCTTTTTCGTTTTAGAACAGGTCTGGACCATTAGGGATTGATTAAAAACGTTTATAAAGATTCATGGATGGAAACCAAACCTTAGAATTGTGAAAGAATGAAGGATTATGCTTGAATCCTTGTGTTTTGATCAAAAATCGCGTTCCAGAGGTTGTGTGTGTGTTGGGGCAGGTTATGGGACGACTAGGGTTTGTATAATGAAGTTTATGGGGTCAAGTATGGTATTTATAGTCGTTTTTAGTCGTCCAGCACGTAACATGCGATTATGCAGCTTTACACGCGATCAGGAAGCCTAATCGCATGTAAGTTCATGCGATTGGGGCCTAATCGCATGAACAGTCATGCGATCAGTCCCCTGATCGCCCCACATGATGCCTACTCGCCTCCCTTATGGGCGATTAGGCTTGCCTAATCGCCTATAGGGGCTGGTTTCTTGCGTTTTGTGCGTTAAACCCCGTTTTAACATATGTTAACACATATTCACATACCGACAAGTCACATAATGATTGTAAACACATAACACATGTAAATACACATATTCACCCTCGTTCACCAATTCCGGGACTCGAGACTCGTATGTTCCGTATGCCCTGACGATCCTACAAATCGTCACCGTTTGTACACTTGGTTAAGGACCGACATCTAATGAACCTCTAGACCAACATCCAATGATCCTCTAGACTAAACCGATAGTTCCCGAACCATAACCCGACTTAACTAACCTAGTTAAGTACAATATACGCGTGACTCGCTAAGGTAGACTTTCATCTAGACAACGTTGTTAACCAGAATTTGCCGGGTGTCACAAGAAAAGGGCTAAAAATTAGAGGTTTACACTTGTGTCTTTTGAGATGTCATCTTAAAATTGGTTTGAAGTTACAAAAATGGGAGCAAAACGCGTGGTGAAAACAAAAATTCAGGGACCATATGTTAACTTCATTAAAGTTTAAAGTGAGGTGGAAACACATGGAGACGAAGCAATTTAAAGCTTTTATATGAACCGCACAAAATGATATGTAACTGAGCTCTTATTAACAAAATAATTTATGCCAGAAACCCATCAATTTCATATGTTCGGTACTAAATACCAACAACGACACAACATAATTTCTTTAGGCATTAAGTGGAGCAAGTAGTGTGCAAGCAAGAAAAATCAAATTTAACATACTGTTTTAACAATTGAAAGTTTAGGTTCCTATGAACAACTCAACAACACCGATTGCCGAATTAATGGAAGTACATTGGTAGATCTTCATGTAATGTTCTTTGGCATCCTCAACACATGAGGGGTTTATTCGCCTAGAGCTCCAACTTTTCGTAAATACTTTCCTCATTGCGCCTCATTTTCTATGGCGGGTTATTCGTTAGTGGTTTTTGGGTGAACAAACTGTCCCTCGCCTCGGGTGGTGGTGAAACAGGATTGAAAAAAAATGATACCAAGACAATCAAAAGGCGATAAAACCGCTCGATTGTGACAGGACCTAAGGAATAAAGACAATAAACTTGTCTTTTGAGGCATTGCTATCTTTGTGATTTGCTGATGTTTCTTCACATAAGTTACTTAAACGAAAGATCACATAACATTTTCTACTTATAAACATTAACAACACAATTTGCTTGATAGTAGTCCATGTGCAAAAAAATATTAGAAAAGTAAGAACAAAGCTTTAAAAGGGAAGCCAACTATCAAGTCTAAATATAAACAAACCTGCAATTGACTCGGAGTGACCAAAGTGTCCCAAACAAAAATCAATTCAATGTGAAATTCGGAAAAAGGGTGGCAAACAAATATTAAAATGGTGGATGTATGTGACAATAGTCAACGAACCAGGTCAATATCCATACGTTTTCTTTTATTATTGTCAATATATGTGCATATTTAGACGTTTTGCATATACAATACATCCCCAGTCTAGTGAAGCATGAGTTATTCAGGAAAGTCAACAAAGATCACCTATTTATACATATGACATCCGGGCATCTACCAGAAAACATTCAATGAGGTTACCCCCTAACACATGGTAATCCCTCATTAACAAATGTTTACAAATCAAAATACTATCAAATAATAACCTATGACCACATAGGTTCATACCAGGTAGATATTAATACATGTTAATATCGTCATCTAATCCGAAAATATGATAACTTAGGTTATCACCCAACAACAAGCTGTCCACAAGTGATTAACACGTAATCAACACCTAAGTTGGATATACCTACACATATACATGAAATCATGTCCTATCCATCTAGTAAATCAAACATATGATAACCTACATACGTATATGAACATATACCAACCTCCTACATCCTTATATATGTATACATATGCACAACATATGCAATACAAGGTCACCAAACTTTTATCAAAACTAAACTAAATTTCACTAGAACTACTAACTCCCAAACTATTCCACACCATCTAGCTTTGTCCAAATAACAATTATGCTTGTGTACACCTTCTAGAAAGCTGATTGATCCTCATGGATACACACACGCATACACGTATATATATACACACATATGAACAAGGATACATGCCTAGCTCTTGAGATGATACTATCCTAGATTTATAACTACTAAGTAGATGTTTCTTGTCCTTTCCTCTTTGGCCGATTAATACACACACAAACTCACACTTGTCTCCATCAAGGGAATGTCCAAATAAATCACCAATAGGGCAAGAGTAGAACCTTGTACTTACACCTTCCCACAAAGATCCTAACCTCAAATAGAAGCACCCTCTCTTGTCCCTTTTCTCGGCCGAAATCCTTCACCCAAATATGCAAACTCTTGCATTTGACAACTAAGAGTTTTGATACATCAACATCCAACATAATGGGACAAACATGTAACATTTCGTATTTTATTTATTTCGTTATAATCATTATCTAATAAAAATCCCATAAATCTTGACGTTTTAGCGTATTTTAAATATTCGTAACATTAGTTATCACATTATGTTCGTTACAGTATAAAATTAATATTATGTTCTTATCTAAAAAACAAAAAAAAATGCTAAAAATATTGTTTGGGCCGGGACTCGAACCCGCGTCCCAAACCGGGTTAGGAAATTACCAAACAAACACAAACCAACTGCTCTAGTAGCGTGTTTGTGATTCTAATTGCAATCTATATTACTTATACATATTCAAAAACTCATGGTCAGCAAACCAGAAGTCAAACACGAGAGTCAACTATCATGAAACTCAATCTTTGACGCATGATTGATCTGGAAAAGGAAACCAAACTGATTGATTGATAATTTGCATAATATACACAATCAATTACACAACAACATTCCATAATTCAGACCAATTACGCGTTTTCTTTAAAAATGTAGTCAAACTTTCTAATTTCTTAATTCGTAGGTTTTACTATAAATTGAATCTTTGGATTGTGACTAAGAGTGTCGAAAAACTTTTCCTACACATCAAATTACACGCAAAAACAACCCGATGTTCAGATTTTTGAGTTTTTGATCTGATATGCGTGGCCTTGTTTCACATCGATAGAGCTTGGTAAACTTCAATTCCTCGTTTCAGTACATTTATTGGCCCTTTTTCATCATTAACCCCATGATTAATCGACCCTTAGCATCGTGTTTAATCCAACTGTAATTCTAGGGTTCATAGTTTTCGAATTGGGGATAATCAAATTGTACAGGTTATGTATAAACTGTTTTTAATCAAAAGTCACTAACACCAACTGATCTAGATCAGACGGTGATAGGAGTAATGTTAAAACTTGGAACCGGCTGGGGACCTTGGTTCGAGTCCCACAGCCACCATGTTTTTGTTTTAAAAAAAAAGAGAAAACAAGTCCTTATTATATAAAACCGGCCTTAACCAGGAGTCGAACCCATGGTCCCTTACTACCCCTGAGAACATTAACAACCCAGTTTGGGTTATATTTAAACACTATTTAAAAGCAAATAATATAATTCTTATAATTTCTTTATTAATCAAATTTATAAGAAAAATCCGTTTATTTAACTAAATGATTTATAAAAATTCTATAAAAATTATTTTATGTTATTCTGAAGGTAAAATTTATCATACAATTTTTAGTTTTTCAAAAATCATTTATTTAATACATATAAAATATATTACAAGTTTATTCATTTATAAGTTAAAAATTCTATAAAAATATCTAAACGATTTTATAAAATCTCACAAAAATTATTTTAAACTTATAAATCAGAGACCTTTCAGAAATAATTTTTTATTTCAGAAAAAGCGTTTATTTAATATTTTTAATTAATTTTTGTTATTTTAATCATAAATAACTCATAATAAATCTATTTTTCACTATTTTTACACCAAAACTTTACATAAATTATTTTTGTCCATTTAGAATAGAAATATAATTTTTAATTTGAAATTTTATGAATTTTAATATTTTTAGACATTAATACTATATTTTGACAAATAAATATTAAATAAACTATATATTTAATTATTAAGAAAATAATTTTATAAAAATTATTTTCATATCTACAACATTATAATACAACCATCCTTAATCAAAATTTTACAAAAAGTCTTTTATTTATTTATTTTTCTAAATTCTTTTATTTATTAGATCATTAACAATTTATCTAATTAACAATTAAACAATTGCTATCCCCAAATTAGGAACCCTAGAAATACTTGTAGACTAGAAAAACTTAGACTTATTTATTGCCTTAAACATAGGGTAATACTTGGTAACGTTGGGACTACACCTATTCCATTACAAAGGACTTGAGACTTTGCTAAGGTAAGTTTACATAGCCCCTTTTTCTATTTTACATTTTGGGGTGAAACATGTTTAAACATTTTATACGCTATCATTTACTCATTCTTACATTGTTGAAACTTGTTGATTCAATTTGACTGTAACAAAAAGACACAGTACAATCATTAACATTGATCAAGCTGCCTGTTTAGATTATAGCGCTATAGGTTTGACAAACCCATCCCCCCCCCGCATAAATTCAGGGATGATCGATAACAGTTACACTTTTACTAACTTGCGAGTTAGGTCTCAGTCGACACAAGGTTTGATTGTACAAAAGACGCATTGTTACATGTCGGACTCATATTCTTACATTACTCATTATTATACTTCAACTATGATTGCTATACAACATACTGTTTTCAATTATATGCAAAATCTATGTATTCTCACCAACTATTTATAGTTGACCCCATCTTTCCAACTCAACATATTTCAGGTTTTACTTGCTATTGGAAGTTGTACAAGTCTTGGATCACATAGGAGCTTTGGACCTAGTTTATGTGAATCAAGTTTATGTATTTATTAAATTGTATGACAAATTGTAAATTGTTTACTAATATTCAACTTCCATTTAGTACCATGAGCTATTGACCAATCATCACTACGTGACACCTCAATGTTTCCGCCATCGGTTGGGGTGTTACAAAACACATCCCATGACAAAGTCACAATCACCTTCCACTTCCCTATGGATCGGCCGAAGGACTCTCTAGGAGGCCACATGACAAAACCTCTTCTTTAACATATGATGCAAGCACACATAAGGTAAGCACTTACACCCAAATATGCAAGAAGACTAGGATTTCCAATCTCCCACTTGAAGTCAACTACCCTTACATAAAACTCCCAAAGCAATCGGCCCATAGGAGGAAGAGAATGCATGACACCCACTCTTATACCAAATTGGACATAGGACAAGCTAACACCCCACTTCCCAAGGAACTATCCATACCTCTTTATAACTCCATGAAATCGGCCGACTTTGAGTAAGACAAGGTTAGCGTGTTGTCAATATTAACATCTAAATGTGCTTGATCCTCTTGATCGATTCTTATGATGAAGCTAAGCTTTCCATTCTTGTTTTGTCTACTACCCATCCACACCAACATAAAAGAGGACACAAGGAGCTCCAACAATCACACCAACATTTCCCTCAAACACTTGATACCCATCGGTTTCCCTCAAGCCATACCCGAAGGCCCCAAGGCACGAGCAAGAGAAGAGCTAGGAGAAATCGGTTCCACTTTGATATAATTAAGTAAGTTATCATCTATCAAGCTTAGTTCCATTCATTTCTTTCATTCGGTTTGATAATACACCCGACCCCAAGTCTTTTGATCTTATTCTACTCGGCCTAACACTACATTGTGATGATCATGTCATTAAACTAAGTTATTACTTCTCAAATCCATCACACGAATGACATGATGTTTTATGCAAAGTTTTAGAAATAAAGTTATATATATATATATATATATACACCTCGTAGTAATAACAATCAACTAGAGGAACACCTCTTAATCAAGCAAGGTTCTAACATCGAAACAATACTTGAATGACCACACTAAGAACTGGATTTTATTAGACAAACTCTTGGTTTTGAAACACTTAAAAACTAAGGTGTTTTAAAGGAAAACTATAATCGGATTTCAACTAACAAACACCTTGATACATTGAAAAGCTTCGGCCATGCCTTGTTAAGGAAATATCAACCGATTTTGATCCATAAACGATCAACTCTTGGATCCATGGCATGAGTTAGCTTCGGCTACAATATAATAACACATGTTAGAAAGACACAAACACATGTTAACAATTACTAGTGTGTTATGATGGTTTAAACATACGTTTATGCACTTGTTTTTTTTTTATAAATTAATCACTCATGACTGATTGGGAACCACTTAGACCCGTGGCAACATAAAAGGGGCCCATTTCTGGTGACAATCAGTGTCTATCTATTAATTACCGAGTCTTACCAAAACGAAACACTAAGAATCATCACATACCTAAAAGTCCTGGCCCACCTACTTGGGTCTACAATTGTCGGGTGAACTACTCGTATGATAAATAATGTAACCGAACAACTTATCGTGTCCATAATGATCATAGGACATCATTGTTAGGACAATGATCATCTACGACTTCACCAGACCACACGTGACATTTTCAGGTGAGTTTTTACGGCCCCATTTGACTATTTTACATTTCGGGGGATAAAGATGCTTTAAAAACTAGTGTCATTTACAAGTGTGTGTACATTCTATCGTGACTGCCATGTGGAACATGAGACATATTGGTTCATGAGCTCATTAGTACTCGTACAACGTTTAATGTAACCATTAGCTATCAAAAGACATGGAACACTTTAACAGATCTATTGGGTTGACACCCCACTCTTGGTTAGTCGCTCTAACCGGTTACATACAAAAGAGTGTTAGTATTATACTATACATACATTGTCTTTAGTGTACAATGCGCGAGGCACCACAGTCAAGAGGTTTGGTTACGGGGCTCATGGTTCGCACAGTAATCATTCGCTTAGCTAGCCTATGATTGGTCATACACGAATTACACGTTCGTTTTACTTGTTACGTTCAAATCCGTGAACTCACCAACATTATTGTTGACAAATCTTTTACGCATGTTTTTCAGGTAACTAATGGAGGTCAGCGGGGATTTGAGAGAGGGGTCCAAGCAAGCACTGGGTGGTATCATCATGGGTTGGATTTTTACTATTCCGTAATCATTGTGGTGTATGGTTAATCAATCTTTGCTCTGGTTTCCAGACAATTTCACTTAACTTTTAATAAGTTTTATGATAATAAATCATCCTATGGTGATATCTTTTAAATAAATTATGTGTGTGCTTGTACCTTGTGCTTGAAAACCTTTCGAGGTCACATTCCCGTATTTCCGCCTTGGCGGGGTGTGACAACGTACCAAAGTGAAATCCAAATCGGTGGTGCAACCCTAGAACGCCTTAAGCTATAGACAAAATTGTTTGCCGCCGTCGACACCTAGTAAAAACCCCTGCCGCTTTGCTGGAAAATAAAACCAAGTTAGTGAAAAATAAGTAAATCAAACTAAATAATGTATGGTTTCGTTCTATAACTTGATTCTCTTTTCTAGTAAAAGTAATCGAATTAATCATCATAATAAATCAAGAAGACATGTTATATGAAAAAAAAATAATTTAAAAAACTAAAATTGTATAGCATACTAAATATGACATTTGTAAAATTTATATTTATTTCTTCAAAAGTAAACAGTAGCCTCAATTTAATAAGTTTATCCTCATATTGAACTGCTTGCCTGTCATAAAGCATCTCAGTTGCAAAGCTAAAAGTTGGGCATCATCATGGCCAAAGAACATCAAATGAAGATTGCGGCAAAGAAGGCTCAACAATAGTTTAGGCTCAAAACCATAGGTAATGGGCCATTGTAAAGCATATCACTTGTGATGCCAAGAATATGGCATCATCATCGACGCTCAACTTTACACACAGAGACCAAGAACACTACCTGCCACGGTTGCAAATCTAGAGATTGCAGTGTGTAGAGTAGGAAATAGATGATTAAGATCACTCTATTCACTCTCGCACTTCACCAATCTCCATTTTTGCCTTACCAAGCGATGGATAAGCTCTATAAAACTTTTCCAACTCCAAAATTAGATCATCACAACCTCAAACACTTCATCAAACATCTCATGTGCACAATTATTAAGCCAACGTGTATTGACAATAGAAGTCTAGGAAATTAAGATTGTGACACACGACAAACTCAGGTTAATAACTTTTGTCAAAATAGTAAGTCTACCTTAGCGAGTCATGCGTACATTACACTTAACTGGGTCAACTGAGTCATTATGATGGTTCCGGGAATCATCGGGAGTCGTTACAATGATCAGAGGAATCATTGGGAGTCGGTACATAACCATGTGTACAAGGATTGGTGATTGGTAGAATCACCGGGTTTAATGCACACACGCAAGACTCGAGTCCCGGGAATTGGTGAATGAACGTGAACGTGTTAGTTATCATGCATTATGTGTTTACAATCATTATATAACTTGTCGGTATCTGAATACGTGCTTATATGTGTTAAAATAGTGTTTAACGCGCCAAAAACCCAAAACCACCTGCAGGGGGCGAGTAGGAATTGTACTCGTCCCCAACAGGGCGAGTAGAAGTGTATTCGCCTGTATTAGGGGTGAGTAGAAGTGAACTCGCCTGTATTAGGGGCGAGTACAAATTGTACTCGTGTGTAATAATTTGTACTCGTGTGCAATAGCTGGAACGAATAGAAACACCTATAAATACCACCCTTGACTTGTTAAACACCATTTATGAAACCCTAACTCACCACAAACCTCTCCCACACCATAATCAACCTCTGGAACTTGTTTTTTTCTCAAAAACCCATCATTTCCAAGCTTTCACCTTCTTCTTAGCAAAACTAAAGGTGTGTTATCCATCCTAAACCTTTACCATGTTATTTTTATCCCTAAACGTCCAGACCTGGTTTTGTGGTGTTTGTGTCTTTGAAAACCTTTGAAATCAATTATAAAACAAGTCTAATCCTTCAATATGTGTTCTATGTGGTGTATTCATGCATGTAATGATTTTAATGGTTAAAACATGGAGATTCTTATGTGTTTGATGTCTTTCTGATATAAATGAGTTGTTTGTATGTTTATCTAGGAGTTTGAGGGTTATTTGTGATGTTTTGATGATGATATGCGTTTTGACCCATTTGAGTGATTTAGGAGGATTTATGGTGTTATGCTATGATTTGTTGATGGAATGATGTTAGGGTTTGTACTAGGATGATGTAGTAATAGTAGGATGATGATTTGCAATGTTGCTATTTGATGAAATCTGGATATTTGCCATTTAGGGTAAGTTATGCATGTTTGATGTGATGTTTTCATAATATTATTCCATTTTGGGAAATACCTGAAATTAGGGTGTTAGACTGAGGATAAATTGGTTGTTTTTCATTTAGGATATGTTGCTTGATGATTTTGGATCGATGTTGGGTGTTTTTACATGTTTAGGATATGATTTGGAAGGTTAAACGCGCGAAATGAGACTTTGGAGCTGCAGGGGCCAGTAGACTTCTACTCGTGTGTATTACACGCCCTTACAAATCGTACTCGCCTGCTTATTTCCTTGATGCGTGCTAATGTATATATAAAAATATGCACAAGTTAAAACCCTAGACTCAACTAAACCACGCACAACCGGCAAGTGTACCGTTCGTTTGTAGCAAGCAAATAAGACCAGGTATCAAACCAAAGGACTCAATTAAACACAGAAGATTAAACTGTCACTGAATTGCTTGTTTAAACTAATAACTAAGGGGGGGTTTAAATTGAAAATATAAAAATTGATTAACTATTAATTAACTAAATTATCCTAAATTAAATTAAATTAAAAACTAATTATACCAAAATCCCACAGAAATCAGGTTAAAACCTCTCAGCATACTTAATCCTAACCGTTTTATGTAGAAAACCGAGAGAATTTAAATTAATTATACCAAAATCCCACTAAATTATCCTAAATTAAATTAATTAACTAAATTATCCTAACTATTCCTAACCGTTTTATGTAGAAAACCGAGAGAATTTAAAATCATTTGTTGTTTCTTTTTTTTTTCATCTCAGCATACTTAACTCAGAGGGTGTGACCAATCCAAGTCGCTATCCCAGTGGCCAGGCACCTTAAGCTTCAACATTTTCTCTTTGATTTCTATTTAATTCATGAGCTTTTTTTTAGATATTTATATTCAGACAATCCTAGAGGGAGTCGAGTCCGGAGTCACTATCCCTAGAAACGACACCATTGGCCTTGCCCTTATTTTATATCCAGCTCTTTTTTTTTCAACTTTTGATTAGAAATTCTAACGGTTTTAAACTTATAACGACATTCCTTATACTATTATTGGCGGTTTCAGCTTCCCCATTTTTTCCTAGATGAGAACCCACAAGGTATCCTAATATATTTAGGTGTATTCGCTCAAAGGAAACTTTTCTACCGGCTGGGCCTATCCACACATCCCAAGTCAACACGCTTTCGATTATTTATTCTTCTAATACATATAATATTTGAAAACCAGACACTTGATTTTATCTATCATTTCCCATATTTTATAATGCAAACTTTAAAATCAGGGACATTTTTTTTTAATTTTTTCAAATTGTTTTTTTTTTGACTCAAACGACTTTATATACAAACTAAACGACAGTTTCCCATCCCCACACTTAAACTCTACATTGCCCTCAATGTAGGAATAGAAAACGACTAAAAAAAAAAAATTCCGAATACAAAACAAAAAATAAATAAATAAATAAAAAAGACGAGGGCAATTGGAAAGGACTTAGCTGGTTAATTTTTTTCTTCGTAAGCTCCAAAACGTTAGTCCAATCCAGCTCGATCGTATAGCATTTTGGTCGCGATCGGCTCTGACACAATGGTAAACTTTTGGGTTGCTTCAATATAACGTACAGCTCCAGAATCGCCCGAATGGAGATTGAGTACGAGCGGTACAATCCAAACCTGCACAAGATAAAACAAAAACCCAGCAGAATACCGAACAAAAAAAATAAAATAAAATAAAAAGACTCAAACTACTAACCTAGGCTCATAATAAAAGCAAAAACATAAAGACGACGCAACTAAATAATGAACATGAAAAGAAAATACAAACTCTACACATGGGGGTATCCCCACACTCTCACAAACCTACTCGGGATTGATCTTAGGGAGGTCCGAAACCTCCACCTCCTCATCAACGCTCATCCCATCTTCATAATGCTTCAACCTATGGCCGTTCACCTTCCATCGCTGGCCATCCTCACTTTCAATCTCAATCGTACCGTAGGGAAAAACTTGTGTAATAACATAAGGACCCGTCCAACGCGACCTAAGCTTTCCTGAGAACAACCTAAGACGAGAATTATACTGTAACACTTTCTCCCCACACTTAAATTCTTTCACTATCTTCAGACGCTTATCGTGCAACTTCTTAGTTTTCTCTTTATAATCCCACGATCTCATATAAGCATCATCCCTCAACTCCTCTAACTCATGCAACTGAAGGTATCTATGCTTACCTGCCTTATCCAGATCTAAATTCACCCTCTTTAATGCCCAAAACGCCTTATGCTCTAACTCAACCGGTAAGTGGCACGCTTTCCCATAAACTAACCGAAAAGGAGTGGTGCCTATCGGTGTCTTAAATGCGGTGCGAAAAGCCCACAATGCATCCTCTAGGTGATCCGACCAATCCTTTTGGTTCTGCCCCACTATTTTCTCTAGGATTCTTTTGATTCCGCGATTGGTATTTTCCACTTGACCACTTGTTTGTAGATGATAAGCCGTAGAAAGCCGATGGGTGACCCCATAGCGTTTCAAAGCTTTCTCCATTTGGTCATTGCAAAAGTGTGTACCACGATCGCTAATCAAGGACTTAGGAGCACCAAACCTAGAAAACAGTGTCTTTAAGAACCTCACAACAAACCGTGCGTCATTTGTAGGCAAAGCTTGAGCTTCCACCCACTTTGAAACATAGTCAACTGCAACTAGGATGTATCTATTCCCACGAGAATTGGGGAATGGACCTATGAAATCAATGCCCCACATATCAAATACTTCAATGGTCTGAATGGGATTTTGGGGCATCTCATTACGGGATGAGATATTACCGGTCCTCTGACAGGCATCACAATATCTCACAAACTCATGGGCATCGTTAAAAATGGTCGGCCAATAGAAACCCGCATCAAACACGCGTTTGGCGGTATTAGCCGCCCCGTAGTGACCTCCTACTCTACCCTCATGACAATGCCTAAGGATATCTCTCGTCTCCTCACCAAACACACATCTCCTCAAAACCTGATCTGGTCCTAACCTAAACAAGTAAGGATCATCCCACAAGTAGTACTTAGAGTCGGCTATCAATTTCTTTTTCTCTTGAAAAGTAATATCACTCTTAAACTCACCCGAAACTAAGTAATTAGCTATGTCGGCATACCAAGGGAAACCCCTACAGATCCTAGCTACCACAGACATCAAACTCTCATGAGGAAAATCATCCCTAATACTCTTTTCCCTACCTCTCTCTAACTCCGGGTTCTCTAAACGAGATGGATGATTCGCAGCTACATTCTCAACTCCACTCTTATCCCTAATCTCAATATCAAACTCTTGAAGCAAAAGGATCCACCTAATCAGTCTAGGCTTTGCATCTTTCTTGGAGAAAAGATGCCTAAGAGCGGAATGGCCGGTAAAAATGATAGTCTTAGAAAGCACGAGATACGACCTAAACTTATCACAAGCAAAGACGATGGCTAGCAACTCCTTCTCTGTCGTCGTGTAATTCTCTTGGGCATCATTGAGTGTTTTGCTAGCGTAGTAAATGGGATGGAAATGCTTGTCCCTACGCTGGCCCAACACAGCCCCAACAGCAAAGTCGCTAGCATCACACATGATCTCGAAAGGAAGAGTCCAATCTGGAGCGACCAGAATGGGAGCAGTCATTAAACGCTCCTTCAACAACTCAAATGCCTTGACACATTCAGCAGAAAACTCGAATGGTCGATCTTTCTCAAGAAGCTGGGTCATCGGGCGGGCAATCTTAGAAAAATCCTTAATGAAACGCCTATAGAAACCCGCGTGACCTAGAAAACTACGAATAGACTTCATAGAAGTAGGCGGCGGGAGTTGGGAAATGGTGTCGATTTTAGCTCTATCAACCTCAATCCCCGCCTGTGAAATCTTGTGCCCAAGCACAATACCCTCACGAACCATGAAGTGACACTTTTCCCAATTAAGCATCAGGGTTGTCTCCTCACACCGAGTAAGAACACGCTCTAGATTACGCAAACAATGATCGAAGGAACTCCCAAAGACAGAAAAATCATCCATGAAAACCTCCATGGAATCCTCGATCAACTCATGGAAAATCGCCATCATACATCGCTGAAACATGGCCGGGGCATTACATAGCCCAAAAGGCATGCGTCGATACGCAAAAGGGCCAAAGGGGCATGTGAATGTGGTTTTCTCTTGATCCTCAGGTGCAATAGGGATCTGAAAGTAACCAGAGAAACCATTCAGAAAGCAGTAAAACTGCTGACCCGACAAACGCTCAAGCATCTGATCAATAAAGGGCAAGGGGAAGTGGTCCTTGCGGGTGGCGTCATTGAGTTTGCGATAGTCAATGCAAACTCGCCATCCGGTCACAGTCCTAGTGGGTATGAGCTCATTTTTCTCATTCGTGACAACCGTCATGCCCCCCTTTTTGGGGACAACCTGGACTGGACTAACCCAAGTAGAATCAGAGATGGGATAGATCAAACCTACATCTAACAACTTAATCACCTCTTTCTTAACCACATCCTGCATGTTCGGGTTTAGCCGTCGCTGAGGCTGGACAACTGGCTTAAACTCCTCAGTCATCAGAATCTTATGCGTGCAAAAAGAAGGGTGGATGCCCTTAATGTTAAAGAGCTTCCACGCAATAGCACGCTTGTGTGCTTTCAGTACACACAACAACCTCTCTTTCTCATCCTCTGTCAACTCAGATGATATGATGACAGGCAATTGAGAGTCCTCCCCTAAATATGCATACTCTAGATGAGATGGTAACTCCTTAAGCTCAAGGGTAGGGGGTGTCTCAAGTGATGGTGTCTCTAGAGGTCTCTCCGAATCAGTGGTCTCGAAAACCTGGGAGGCCTCATCAGAAAGGGGAGACTGAACAGCGGGTGGAGACATGTCCCGATCAAGATCAAACTCAGTTATCTCAATGCACCCTTTATACTCGGTACCGAGCATCTGTGTGTCAAGGGTGTCTCGCTCGCAGAAGCTAGTGAGAAAGCTCCCCACCTGAGTCATGAACGAATCAATGAAGTACAGAGTATCATCGTTCTGGTTAGGGTGCTTCATGGAGTGCTGAACATCAAAAGTGACCTGCTCGTCGGCAACTCGAAGAGTGAGTTTGCCATCAAAGACATCGACAATAGCATGAGCAGTGGCTAAGAATGGATGACCAAGAATGAGTGGAACCTGTGAGTCCTCGTCCATGTCAAGTATAACAAAATCCACCGGGAAAACAAAATTATCAACCTTAACTAACAAGTTTTCCACTATCCCGCGTGGAAACTTCACCGATCGGTCGGCAAGCTGAATACTCATGCGTGTAGGAGACAACTCTCCTACGTTGAGCCTAGCAAAATCAGAGTAGGGCATTAAATTAATGCTAGCTCCAAGGTCTGCAAGAGCATTACTAACGGTGAGATTCCCTATCAGACAGGGAATGGTAAAGCTACCCGGATCAGTCATCTTCGGGGGCAGCTTATTCTGAAGCGTTGCAGAAACCTGCTCAGGAAGAGTAACAGAAGAGATCTTCTCAAGTTTCTTTTTGTTTGTGAGCAAATCTTTCAGAAACTTGGCATACTTAGGCATCTTCGAAAGAGCCTCAACAAATGGTAAGTTCACTTGGATCTTTTTCAGCATATCCAGGAACTTACGGTACTGATCAGAATCATCTGGTCTAGCAAGTCGACTAGGAAATGGCGGCTTAGGCTTGTAGTCCTTCACCGGTGTCTCATCTCTCTTCTCACCTTGAGACCCGCTGGTTTGTGCTGTACTTGCTGGGCGGAGCCTAGGTTGCACCTCGCCAGCTGGTGTCTCTCTCTCAACTCCCTCATCAACAGACTCATCCTCTCCTACTGGTAACGAATCATCTACCCCCTTCCCACTCCTAGTAGTGATGGCTTTCGCCTGATGCTGCCTAAACGATGAATCAGAGGAGTTAGGATTATTGACAGTGTTACTAGGAAGGCCCCCAGGAGGTCGCTCGCCTACCTGTAAAGCAAGATCTTTCACCTCTTTCTCTAGCCTTTGGAAGGAAACCTGATGTCCCTTAAAGAAGGTGGCATGGTCACGAAGCATGGAAAACATCTCAGCTTGAACTTTAGCCTGCTGGTCCAACTGAGCGGTTTGGCTTTCCAAGAGGGAGGTCAGATCACTCTCAGTATGACTAGAAAATTTTGGGGCATCCCCGGGATTGGGATCCTGGTGGAGATTCTGGCATGGTGGATACCTCGAAGAGTTACCACCTTGCCAATTGGAGTTTTGATTTTTCCAATTCGGACCAGAAGATGAGGTGTAGTTTTGGAATGGTGGTCTAAGCCACCCAGAATTCAAGGAATCGACCTGCTCAGGAGAAGAAACTGGGCATTCAACAGTATCATGTCCCCCCCGACATATCTCACATCTCTTCATCCTAAACCTAAGCTCTTTAACCTCCCTAGCTAAAGACTCGACAGTAGCAGCAAGACTAGTATCAGGAGCAACCTGATAGACACCTCGAGTAGCGGGGGAGGTGTTACTAGTCGTAGGAGTGGAATTCCTAACAGTTTGCTTGCTCTGCTACTCAGAAAGAGCGAATCTCTCAAACATAGAGATAGCTGCATCAATGTCCATATTTTCCATGACATGTCCCTGTGCAGCAGTGTTAAAACGCATCTGAGTTTCATAAGTAAGCCCGTTGTAGAACTTATCTACAAGGGCCCAGTCGGACAAGCCATGTTGAGGACATTTACTCAGCAGATTCTGGAACCGCTCCCAAGCCATGTAGTAAGGCTCGTCAGCTTCCATGCAAAACGAGTGGATCTGTTCCCTAACACGAGCATCCTTGGACGGAGGATGATATTTCTTCATGAACTTAGAGCGCAAACCGTCCCAAGTGGTGATACCCTCATGAGGAAGAGACTCAAGCCAAGTAGCAGCGCGGCCTGAGAGAGAAAACGGGAACAGATGCATATAAATGGTCTCAATGGGAACATTCGCAAGATTGAAAGTCTTGCAAATGCGGACAAAACGAGACAAATGAGCTGGAGCATCCTCCTCTTCAAGACCATGAAACTGAGTAGAGTTAGCAATCACAATCATGATATAAGATGGAATTTGCCAAGTGTTAGCATTGGCAATGGTAGGAAAAGCAATGGGTGAGTGGACTCCAGTGTAGCCCTCAGCAGCGCGCTGGTGAACAGTGCGTCTCTCGTCAGCCATCTCTATAACAAGGGTTGGAAAAGGAATATGTGGTAAGGAATGAAAAGGTTTTTGTTTGGGTGTGGAAGATGAAGAAGAATGAAGGGGTGAAGAAGAACGTACCTGATCGATTTTCTTGCGGATAACCGTTCGAAATTCGCTAAGACGTTCGTGAAGGTCTCGCTCGGGATCAGTGGAAGCAGTGAACTGTGGAAGTCCCTGAGAGCGGGTAAGTGGCATACACTGAAAGTGGATAGCAAATAACTTAAGACTAAAAGCACAATTAACAAGTAAAAGCACAAATAATCAGAAGCACGTCTAGCAAGAAACAAACAAGCAAAACAATTCAAGTAAATTCAACACAGTGCCTAAATCAAGTCCCCGGCAACGGCGCCAAAAACTTGATGCGTGCTAATGTATATATAAAAATATGCACAAGTTAAAACCCTAGACTCAACTAAACCACGCACAACCGGCAAGTGCACCGTTCGTTTGTACCAAGCAAATAAGACCAGGTATCGAACCAAAGGACTCAATTAAACACAGAAGATTAAACTGTCACTGAATTGCTTGTTTAAACTAATAACTAAGGGGGGGGGGGGTTTAAATTGAAAATATAAAAATTGATTAACTATTAATTAACTAAATTATCCTAAATTAAATTAAATTAAAAACTAATTATACCAAAATCCCACAGAAATCAGGTTAAAACCTCTCTTGGATTAAAACCCTCAAACTATGAAGCAGACTTAAACTCTACTGAAAGAAACCTAGGAAAATTCTAAACACGGACAAGTAGCGACTCCCGCCCTAGCGCTTGCCAACTACCGAACAATGCCTAGTTAGTTACCTAGCACTCTCGAGTTAGATTTCTCACCCTCAAGAATGGACTGCACGTTTTAGTTAATTTATTATATTAGTTTGTTATACTTGTGTCGTACTCCAACTCCAAATACTAGCACGCTAACCTAAGTTGACAAACTAGATTGATTTCAAGGCCTAGGGGGTATCTCTACATGCCTAGCTCCACAAAACCAATAAACAAGCTTCAAATAAAAATAACACCAACACACACATATATCAAATCCAACAATAAAATTAAATCATGTAATTCTACACATCCAAACGGAAACCAAACGTCATTCAATCATATTATTATCTAAATCATCATCCTAAGTAGCCATGAAAATGTCTAGCCACTCATAGTATTATAAAACATCATCACAAAATAATTAAAAATAGTTTTAATTATGCCTATAGAAAAAATAAATAAAAACTAAATAGAACCCAAGGCTCCTTGAATAATGATCTTTAACGTGCCCGGGGCCTTTTCTCCTTCACTGCTATTCTGCTCGTCACCTTGGCAGCTTCTTCGTATGAATATTGCTGTCGTCCAGAGCTTCATTGTCCCCTGAATTATAATCTTTGAATCCCCTGTTATAATTGCCGTCCAACCGACCTATCTATATATCCATATCTTCGACGACTTGTTTTTTGAATTGCAATTTGTTGTGTTTGGCTTGGGCTTCGGCCCAAGTCAATTCTTTTTTTAAATTATTATTATTATTATTATTATTATTATTATTATTATTATTATTATTATTATTATTATTATTATTATTATTCCATGTCCCTGGCTCGGTTGTTCTTGGCTCGACCAAAGTTTCTCGTTTACGCTCCGACGTCCATGAACATATGCCCTCAAGTGTCCGTGTCTCAATTAAAATTCTTTCCTTTTGAGCTCATTTTCCACGAACACCTATAAAATAATAAAATAAATAAATACCTAATAAAAATGACACAAATCGAATAAAAACTTGACCAAACAGTATACAAAATACATAGGAAAATAGATGTGTTTTATGACACATCATTCCTACTCGTGTGTTTTGATGCCTAATCGTGTGTTTTGCTGCTGTAAGTGTATTTTGATATCCCGAAACATGGTTTGACACCTAGGAACATGATTGGAACCCCGAGGCATGTCTAATGACCTAATCACACGTGTTCGGACTCGTAAATGCATTAGGTGAACTGTATGCTAGACTTAGCGAACTTTTACTCGTGTTAAGTGCATAATTGCATATGATTGCATGATTTCTTGGATTTGGCTAACATGTGGGATGTCGGGTCACCAATGGGATGTCGGGTCTAGTCTGGTGTGGTCAATTTAACGTTCAAACATATTTTCAAACGTATAGGGTTGTGGTCTGGACAACTGGGGACTAATTAACGTACGGGTTATTAGTCTAATATCTTTTACACTCTTCATGATAGGTCACCGGTAGTTAGGACTATCTATTTAAGTTGATTTACTTATTTTAGAAGAAAGCAACCTAAGGTGAGTTTCACGGCCCCTCTTTCAGTGTTTATATTTTCGGGGGAGAAACATGCTACGTACTTGCTTTCATGCTGATCATGTTATGCTAGTGTTACATGTGTTCTTACTGTACGCTAGTTCAGTTATACCGTTGGGCGGTAGTTCAGTTAGCCGTGGTTCGGTAGTTCAGTTATGCATGGGTTGGGAGTTCGGTTACACACGGGTGTTTCACACCTGGTATCGTATTAGCGGTTTCATATGCGTGGGTTGGCATCTTTATAGCATAGTAGTAACATGATGGAATGATCAAACTTTTAGAAACATTTTACTTAAAACATGTGAACTCACCGGCATTATATGTTGACATTTTGGCATGTTTTCTCAGGTCGCTAAGGTAACAGTCAATGGATTAGGAGCACGGGGTCTTGCACGGCGTCTAGGGTTCTAGTGCATGTTTTAAATAAATGTTTTCAGAGTACGTTTATGTCTTTTTATTGCAAACAAGATTATGCTTCCGCTTTTGGTTTATGGTTTTAAAACTTAATGTTTTGGTTTACGTAATTTACATTTAGTTGTTTATTGTGACCGTTGACTTGGATCTTGGTGTGTCACGCTCCTCGCGGTAAAATCCCGCAAGTGGAAATTGAGGGTATGGCAAAGATAGCCTTTGAAACTGACATACACACAAAAACCATTTCGTCGAATAACTTACTTGCACAGTTTGCACTGATATTCACAAAAGAGGGCTCAAGAAACTATCATAGCCCTTCAAGCCCAGCAATGCATCATCGCTTTGTTCCCAAGCATAACAGTCAAACATCCAACCAAACACCTCATTTGCACACACATGTGTTGACAGTAAAACCAACATATACTTTTGTTTGTGTTTTTACTTGAAACAATCCTTGCATTACCCATATTTCAAACAATGTTAATCAGTCAGTCCTTGAAATGTTGATTTGTTTACTTTAAGATAAACATATATCCCAATAAAGGTGATAATGTGATGTTAACAAAACAGCTTCGAAAACAACAATGTACAAAAGCTTGTATGATTTTCAAAGATCCCATTCAGCAGTCCAGAATCTACCGTGCAAGCACAGTCTTAAACACAATAGATTAGTTTAAGAATCAAGATAGTAAACACTCACCTTTTCGATCCATCATTGTCATTTGAAATGCTGAATGATTCCAGATGCTGGTTTCTGAGGTCAAAAAGATAAATAACTATCTAACTACCCATATAATTAATTGGTAGAAAAGCACAAAGGCCAACTACCTAGAAAAAGCAAATACTTTAAAACGGTAATGAAGTGAGAACAATAGATTGGTTTTTTGAGTATGATACGATTACAAAAAAGTCAAAAGCTTTTACAGTTTGAAAGTTGGTTACCTAAAGATTATGACGCGCGTAATGACAACACCGTCTAGACCAACATGCGGAAGGAGTTCTTTTGAGGGATACCATGACTTGTTCACCAACCAACATATGCTAGTAACCTTTCCAAGTTGAAACCGTTAATTAATTATTTGGGAAGCAGGAATGAAAGGCATATACCTACAAGTGTAATAGAGAATTTGGTGAGGAACAGAAGAACCAAAAAAGATCCAGAGCAATTGCTACACTTTACTGTATGTGAGTTCTTATTAAAATGAAATGAGAATTAATTAGGGGATGTGGAAGAGATAATGCATTGAAAGGTAGAATCAATTAATGGTTTCAAAATCAGTGATAAGGAAAGAGTTTGCATTATTATTTTGTACAATTGCTATCAAGGTAATACACAAGGGTATAAATGGAAGAAAGGGGGTAAAAATTTTGGGATTACACTTTAGGCTCTTGGGATGCCATCGTAAAATGATGATGAAATTACGTATGTATCTGTCGAGTTTATTTAATATAGTAATATAGATAGATATAGATTAGCTTGTATTTATTATTTGAGTCTTGTGCAAGTTTGAGTGTCAAAAGAAGCTTAAACGAGTTGGAATCAAGAAGATCTGGCACACAATGGAAACATGAAGAGAAATGTTGGATCAGTAATGCTCTTGATGTATTGCTTGCTAGTGAACACTTATGTGTTTAGCAAGTTCAATCAGATTTGCACAGCGGAATGATAAAGTAAAGTTACACTATCAACAGGAGTTATTACTCCCCCTGGATGTTTTAAAAACTAAAGACAAGTTTAATGAGAATCTAAGTATTGAATGTGAATGATAATAAATACTCAAACAGATTCTCAATAAAGGAAATGGAAAGAACAATAATAAGCTTTGAAGGATCTCCGTTTCAATAAAAATCAATGTCTAAAACAGAGGGGATGAACCCATCTATTTATAGACTTTACATATGCATGAACCTTGCCAAAAAGCAAGTCTGTAACAAGTAGCAACAAGTTGCATTCTTGGAACTTGTACAAACAGATAAAGTAATATTAAACTAATAAACTACTGAAACATAAGTCGGTGAAAAAGATTCTTGAACAAGAGCTGATGAATGACAAACTACTGATGAGTAGTTTGTCTTCAGTAGTTCTTCAGTTAACTGTATGGTTAGACTTCAGAACTTCTGATGCTTCTTCTTCAGTACTTGTTGAATCCTTCTTCAGTACTTTAGTCTTCTTTCTTCAGCAGTTCTATACTTAGGATATTTGCAGAAGTGAATTAGACTAAGGTTTACAAAAATGGTTTCAACAATCCTTTTTGTCCTAACAAGAAATCCAAGATAATTAACAAAGAATTCTAGTACTTAACTTCTTTATGCCATGTATGGAAGAATGATCTTCATGATATGCAAGTAAAGTGGAATGAAGCCATGACTATTTTTTCCCTCGCGCCACGTGAGGGACCTTGTTTACTTGTTTGCAATGCGTGGGAGATCGTATGCCGACAAACATATTAGGGTTACCTATTTAAAAAAAAAATGCCGACCTTATGTCGTAACATTCGACTTCCAAAGCACAATAGGATCGAGTAATTGCATATTGTTAGTCTTTTACTTTGAGTTTTCGAGTATCATTAATGTTTTGCTTTTGTTTTGAGACTATACTTATGTTTTCTATGCCTATTATTGGCTTGACTTTTAGTTGCTACCTAGGTTTTATGATTAATACTTTGTAAACTTTATGATTTCTTGGTTTTGATAATTTATGTTTGGCTAATGTTGTGGTAAAGTGTTTGATTGTTATTGGTTATGATATGTGTCCATATTTAAGTCTAATATATGATCAATTATTGTTCCACATGTGTCTTGTTGAATGTCTTTCAGTTATAGGCGCATGTTAGGTTGTTTACATGGTGTTTTATGACTAGTTTATGGTTTTGGTACCAAATTCCATAAGACTTTTGATTGTGAGTTTATAGGACTTAGGTATTCTTCCATTATTGAAACCGAGAGGTGATGGAATGTTGGGTTGTCTAGATCCTTAGGTATCCAGTTTTAGGTGAGACTATGAGGCGAACCTTTCCTAGGGTGTCTCTAGATTCTTCTAATTCTTAGTTCTAATCAATTCAATTAGATTACTCCTTTACATATTTAGGTATATTGTGATTAGTGAGACTGGGAGGTGAGCTTTTCTTTAAGTACCTTAACATTCTTAGTGTGGTGAAACCAAGAGGTGATCCAAACTAAATAACCGGTGAGTTTTTCATGTTCTTTGGATTCTTTGAGTTGTGATGGTGAAACCGGGAGGTGGTCTAGAAATTCTTAGGGTTTTCTAAGTCAGTCATATCTTTTGAGTTCGTTAGCAATTCATTTATCTAATTTTGAGAGTTGTGAGTTTACGAGTATGATTCTTGACCTAGGTAGAGTTTTCCCTTCTTTGATTTCTTTTAGTAATCACTTTGCTTGTTGATATTTTGAGTATCTTTAGTCTTATTTTTTTATTTTGTTAATTTAACCCAAAATCTTTAAAACCAATTTAATTTGGTTCTTAGCTGAGTCTAGTTTGGTTGTTAGTAGTGTCTTGTGGGTTCGATATCCGTACTTATTTGGGTTTTACTACATTCGTTAGGTATACTTGTATGTCGTATGGTCTAGTTTTAGTCGAGTTTAGAGTTTAACTACTGTGTTCAGTTTATTTCATAGACTGTTTTCAGCACATCAATATTATATGGTAGCATTATTAAATTATGAAGTAGAAGCAAAATTTGATACAACGGTGAGTAAGCTTCTTTTAGATAGATATGCCCGGTGACTCGTATTTATGTCATGTTGAACATTTAGCTCATAGGTTCTTGATTTTCCTTATATGTAACACCCCAACCGATGGCGGAAACATCGAGGTGCCACATGTTTTTTAGTAGCTCATGGTAATGAATAAATTTCAATAATCATTAAATTCCATTAAATGTATTACATACAATTGTTTTAAAAAAAATTTGTACATCAAATAAGAAGCACTAAATATAAATCTTCAAGCATAAACTCTAGTCTTCAAGCAACAATATAACCTGAAACATGTTAAGTTAGAAAATATTTTGGGTCAACAAAAGTTGGTGAGAAATACATAGGTTTGTGTAACGTATCATGAGTATAAGTGTCATGACAATTCTAGATCATATATGAAAACAAATACTAGGCAAAGTGTTTGCATAATCAAACCTTGTGACGTGTTTAATGTGGTCTATCCCATACGCATACGGTTCATCTATTTATGTTTATGTTTCGATAACAATCACCCACGTTTCCCCATACCAATGGTTCATGTATTCGGGTGGGGTTGTCGATCTAATAGACCTATCGCTGTGTATCATCGGCTTGTACAGAGTTAATGATTACGCGTGTCTAATTGTGTCTACCTAAGTATTGTTCACGTCATAATATCACATAAAAATCATACAAGACACATATGTTGAATTGCATTAGTAAATGTAAACATGTTTCACCCCAAAAGCATGAAAAAGTATAAAAATGGGGCAATGTAAACTCACCTTGATTGCTAGTCTTGAATACGCTAAAACATTGCAAAATAAAATAGGCAAGATCCCGAGAGATTATCCTATTCGAATAAGGGACAATTTAGATTGGGACCTAATTGATGCTATGTAGTTTAGATCTAAGGTATTATAGGGTTTCTATTTGGGAAACGATGATTGTTTAATATTTAATTGAAATAATTGAAAATTAAATAATAAAATACAAATTAATAAAATAAATTATTAAAGAATTTTTTTCAAGTCTTGGTCAGTGGTTGCTGTACTAAAAAAATATAGTTGGAAATTAATTTTTAATTAACTATTTTCGTAATTAATGTTTATAAAATAAATTATAACGTAATAATTTAAACATGTTAATATTACTTGAAAATACTAAATTTCATAAAATTCAAAAAATAAACTTATTTTTCTAACCTAAATTATTGGAAATAATTTATGTGAAATTTTGGTGCAAAAATAATGAAAATTGGATTTATACGGAATTTAACAACAACAACAACAACAACCGTACCCAGGAAATCCCATGAAATAGCGACGCTATTAGTAGGGTCTGGGGAGGGTAAGATGTAGGCAAACCTTACCCCTATCTTTAGAGATAGAGAGGCTGCTTCCAGAGAGACCCCCGGCTCGAAAATAATTAAAATAAATTTAATTACATGAAAATAATTAAATACGAAATTTATGTGAATAAAAATAAGTTTTATAAAGTTTATAAATTTAAAATAAAATTTTCAGAATTTATGAATTTATTTGGTTTTTTATACATATTTTTCTTTTATTTGAAAATATTTAATATATAGATTAAATAAAAGATTTTTTGAAAACAAAAATTTTTATATAATTTTTTTGTAAGTTATTCTACCTAAAACAAATTTTATAGAGTTTATAAACTAGTTTTGATATTTTAAACACAATTTTAAATATAATATAAATATAGGTAGAGGATCCGGTAAGAAAATTGTTTTGTGTAGGAAGTGTAGGAAGTGTTTTCAACCGTTGGATCAAATCTGATTAAATATTTAGATCAAGGGCATAATAGACTTTTTATTCATTTTATTAATTATCATAACCCACTAATTTAGCATCAAAATTATAAATTTTAATGAAATTCAATTATCCTAAAATAACTAATTCTTCCACATTTTCATAACAATATTCAATCTCTATAACACTTCATCGATTCTTCATTATTTTTCAAATATATAATTTTTATCTATTGGTTGTTCGATTATGGCAGAAGTTTATAAAACACTATTTAAAACACTGTACTATAAAAACACCATCAACAAATTATCTAAAACCCAATTATAAAACACAATTTATCAAGACCAGCGATTTAAGATACTTAATAACACAAAATTAAGAAAACAAAAAATACAAAACCGATTATATAAAACACTATTATAAAACACCATTAAAACATTAAGAAAACAAACAATACAACACCGATTATATAAAACACTATTATAAAACACCATTAAAACATTATCTATAAAATAATTATAATACACCATTATAAATACCAGTGATTGAAGATACCTAAGAACAAAAAATTAAGAACAAAAAAAAGTATCTAATAACACTATTATAAAGATCATCGATTAAGAAGCAAGAAAACAAAATCACAAAACTAACAAAAGAATCCGATTAATCTCTACCATAGACTCATCACTAATTAAAACATTATTACAAAAATCTGATTCCCTCCATTTGAGTCGTTTTTCTTTCGAATGCGTCTAGATCAACAAACGATTTGGGGTTTTTTCTTTTTTTTTCCTTGCGTAGTGTTTTTACCCGGACTTGGATCTGTAAAACAAGACTATAGTTATTAGGTTTATATGACGGTTGTTAGTAAGAAAAAAGAAGAAGATACAAAGAGGAAGAAGATGACTAAAACCTGCTTTGTTTTTTTTAATTTTCGATTCTATTGAGAGAGAGAGAGGAGAGTAAATAAGAGAGATAAACAATTTAGCTTGAATTAAGGAGGAGTTTCTAGATAAATAAAAGAAAATGTTAGTTTTGTGATTTTAATGTTCCCACGGCCACCGCCGCCACCACGGCCGTGGTTTTACCGTGCAGGGTTTTACCGCGAGGCGCGTGACACACCAGGATCTTAGTCAACGATCACAATAAACATACAACAAACATGCATTCATTTATATTTTTAAAACCAAAATATCATGCTTTGAGCCGTAAACCAGCAGCGGAAGCATTTCTTGTTTACAACCAAAAGACATATCATTGTTTACAAAACATTGTTTAATATGCTTCAAAATATTAGACGCTGTGCATGACTCCGTGCGCCTAACCCATTGACTGCTAACTTAGCGACCTGAGAAAACATGCCAAAAAAATGTCAACATATAATGCTGGTGAGTTCACAGGTTTTCTTTTATAAAGTGTTATTATAAGTTGCGAAGATCATATCCGTTACTACTAGGTTATAAGAACGTTAGCTAGACGTTAAGTGTTTGTTTACTACTGCGGTTGGGAACCCATTACTATACGTTTATAAGTTGTTGAAGCTTGCCCAGCAGTTTTGGCTATAACCGATGCCTATTCGCATGAAGCCTTAGGCGAGTAGGCTCCTACTCGCATGAAGCTTCAAGCGAGTAGAGCCCTATTCGCCTAAGCACTGCTGTTGCGCGTTTTCGCGCGTTAAACCCTCCAAATCAGATCCGAAACATGTAAAAGCACCCAATATCAAAACTAAACTATTAACCAACCCTTTCCAAGCAAAAAACCCCAATTTATCTCTGCTCTAACGGGCTCGGTGCGATTATTTCCAAAAATGGCAAAATACTAGGTTTCATTAACTAACCTTATCTTTCCTTAAATGGAAACAATCAGATTTCATCTCCTACAAGTTGCAATTCATCATCTCTATGCTATATCATCATCCTAGCATGATTTCTAACCATAAACAAGCAATGAATCATATCATAACATCCTATTCTTTAAGAATTACCCAAATGGGTCAAAATGCATACTTGCACCTAAACACCATAACAAGAGCTTAAACTCATAGATAATCATCCTAACAACACCTACACATCAGAAGTACAACAAATTCATGGAAACATTCATGTTATAATCACCAACAATCATCATATGCACAAATACTTCACATATAGCAAGTATTATGGTGTAGACTTGTTTTAGAACTCTTTTCAAAGGGTTTTAAAGACACAAACTTAGCAAAACAAGGTCTGGACTTTTGGGGAACCAAAACAACAACTTTACAAAGGTTAGAGATGAAGAACACACCTTGGATTTTATCAAAGAAAGGTGTGTAAGCTTGGAAATGGTGATTTTTGTAGCAAAACAAGTTCCAGAGGTGTTCTAGGGTGTGTGGGTGGCTTATGATCAGTTAGGGTTGCACAAATGGTGTTTGGGGAGTCAAGGGTTCTATTTATAGGTGTTTTGACTCGTGCACAGCCCTTCATGCGAGTAGCAGACCAGTTCAGGCGAGTAGGGATCCTACTCGCCTCTATTCATGCGAGTAGGGCTCCTACTCGCCCCAGGCCCCCCTCTACTCGCTTCAAGAAGTGGCGATTAGGAGCTCCCCAGACTCCTAATCGCCTATAGGGTGCTGGAATGGGTTTTTGGCGCGTTAAACACTATTTTAACACATATAAACACGTATTCACATATCGACAAGTCACATAATGATTTCAAACATATAATGCATGATAACTAACACGTTTACATCCGTTCACCAATTCCCGGGACTCGAGACTCGTGTGTGCGTTAAACCCGGCGATTCTACGAATCACCAATCCTTGTACACATGGTTATGGACCGACTCCCGATGATCCCGTGGATCATCGTAACGACTCCCGATGATTCCCAGAATCATCGTACCGACTCGACTGACCCCGTTAAGTACGTAATATGCATGACTCGCTAAGGTAGACTTACTAGTTTAGTCAACGTTACTAACCTGAGTTTTCCGGGTGTCACATCATCCCCCTATTGAAAGAATTTTCGTCCCGAAAATTGCCCAAGGCCAAAAAGGAAGAGACGAAAGAGAAGAAAAATTTTCCGGTTGCCACATCATCCCCCTGTTGAAAGGAATCTCGACCCGAGATTCATTCAGCTTCAGCAGAGACATGCCTTGATTCGAACGCGCGTTTAGGAAATAAATGGGATACTTAGCCTTCATTTGATCTTCCCATTCCCACGTGAACTCCGGTCCACGATTTGAGTTCCAACGGACTTTAACAATGCGGATTTTACTCCGGCGAAGGCTACGGATCTTATAGTCAAGAATTTCAACCGGTTCTTCCACAATACGCAGACGATCATCCACCTTGATCTCTTCGAGTGGAACAACCAAAGATTCATCCGCCAGACACTTCTTGAGATTAGAGACATGGAAGACATTATGAACATTACTGAGTTCAGCTGGCAGATCAAGCCTGTATGCTACCGGTCCAATCCGTTCCAGGATTACGAACGGTCCCACATACCGAGGATTCAATTTGCCCCGCTTCCCAAAACGTATAACACCCTTCCACGGAGATACTTTCAACGAAACCCTGTCGCCAACCTCAAACTCTAAAGGCTTGCGACGACGATCGGCATAGCTCTTTTGACGGTCCCGAGCTGCTGCCATGCGGTTACGGATTTGTACGATCTTCTCGGAAGTCTTGTACACAAGTTCCGGGCCGGTGAGTTGACTCTCACCCACCTCGGCCCAACAAAGAGGAGACCGGCATTTCCGCCCGTAAAGAGCCTCGAACGGAGCTGCCTTGATGCTAGAATGGTAACTATTGTTGTAGGAGAATTCCACCAACGGTAGATGACTCTCCCACCCCTTGCCAAAATCGATCACACATGCCCGGAGCATGTCTTCTAGTGTTTGGATTGTCCGCTCACTTTGACCGTCAGTTTGCGGATGATAGGCTGTGCTCATGTCTAACTGAGTACCCAGAGCCTTATGCAAGGATTTCCAGAAGTTAGAAACGAACCGGGAATCACGATCAGAAATAATAGAGACATGCACCCCATGCCGAGAGACCACTTCCTTGAGATATAACCGTGCCAGACGCTCGAGGCCATCGGTTTCTTTGATAGCGAGGAAGTGCGCAGACTTTGTCAACCTATCAACAATCACCCAGATCATGTCACAACCACTGGGCGATTTCGGGAGTTTGGTCACAAAGTCCATCGTAATCCGCTCCCATTTCCACTCGGGAATTTCAGGCTGTTGCAGAAGGCCGGATGGCTTTTGATATTCAATCTTGACCTTGGCACAGGTCAAGCACTTGCTCACGTACGAAGCCACGTCCGCCTTCATGTTCGGCCACCAATAAAGTATCTTTAGGTCTTGATACATCTTATCGGAGCTAGGATGGATAGAGTACCGGGACTTGTGAGCTTCGTCAAGAACGAGCTCCCGCAAGCCCCCAAATAAAGGAACCCAAATACGTTCAGCGAAATAGTGTAGGACATCGGGCCTGAGCTCAAGGTGGCTATCAGCACCGTGCATGGTTTCAGCTTTAAGGTTTTCCTACTTCAAAGCTTCTTGCTGCGCCGAACGGATTCGGTCAGGTAGGCCGGAATGGATGGTGAGCTGAAGAGCCCGAACGCGACGAGGTTTAGCCGTTTCCTTCCTGCTCAAGGCGTCTGCGACCACATTCGCCTTGCCAGGATGGTATTTAATAGCGCACTCGTAATCATTAAGAAGCTCGACCCAGCGACGCTGTCTTATATTCAACACCTTCTGATCAAAGATATGCTGGAGGCTCTTGTGATCGGTGTAGATAGTGCACTTGGTACCGTACAAGTAATGCCTCCAAATCTTTAAAGCAAAGACTACCGCACCCAATTCCAGATCATGGGTGGGGTAGTTTTTCTCATGAACTTTGAGCTGACGAGAAGCATAAGCGATGACCTTCTCGCGCTGCATAAGTACACAACCGAGACCCCGGATAGAAGCGTCACAATAAACCACAAAATCGTCCGTGCCTTCAGGCAAGGACAAGATAGGAGCAGAACAGAGTTTAGCCTTTAACATCTGAAAGGCTGACTCTTGCGAATCACCCCAGTCGAACTTCCTGTCCTTCTGGGTAAGCGAGGTGAGGGGTTGAGCGATCTTCGAAAATCCCTCGATAAAACGACGATAATAACCTGCAAGACCCAGGAATTGCCGCACCTCAGATGGCGTCTTTGGTGCTTCCCAGTCTTTGATGGCTTCAATCTTAGCTGGGTCAACGTGAATTCCTTTCTCATTAACTACATGACCAAGGAACTGGACTTCACGCAACCAGAAGCTACACTTAGAAAACGTGGCGTACAACTGTTCCCGCCTCAGGAGTTCCAAAACAAGGCGCAAGTGTTCCTGGTGGTCCACCTCGTTCTTGGAATAGACTAGAATATCATCAATGAAGACAATCACGAACTTATCAAGATAAGGCTTACAAACACGGTTCATCAAATCCATAAAAATGGCAGGTGCATTGGTGAGACCAAAAGGCATGACCAAGAATTCGAAATGGCCATAGCGAGTTCGAAAGGCGGTCTTCGGAATGTCAGCTTCTTGGACCCTCAACTGATGGTACCCCGATCTCAAATCGATCTTCGAATAGAAACTAGAACCCTGAAGTTGGTCGAATAAGTCATCGATGCGAGGAAGAGGATAACGATTCTTGATGGTAACCTTGTTCAATTCCCGGTAGTCGATACACACTCGTAGGGTTCCGTTCTTCTTCTTGACAAACAAAATAGGGGCTCCCCACGGGGACGAACTAGGTCGGATGAAACCCTTCTCTAACAGCTCCTGCAACTGGTTAGACAACTCCTGCATCTCGGGAGGTGCAAGACGATATGGGGCCCGGGCAATTGGGGCCGCACCTGGAGCAAGTTCAATACCGAATTCGACCTGACGATAAGGCGGAAGACCAGGTAAGTCTTCAGGAAATACATCGGGAAAATCACGGACAACAGGAATATCTTCGATCTTCTTCTCTTCCTCAGACGAAACCGAAACAAGTGCCAGAATGGCAGAATACCCCTTCCGAAGATACTTATAGGCTTTCATACACGAAATGATACCCAAAGGGACCCCGCGCTTCTCACCGTGCACCAACATAATTTCCCCATCAGGGAGAGGAAGTCGAATGACTTTATCAAAACAAACGATCTCAGCATGATACAAAGACAACCAATCCATACCCACGACAACATCGAAACTACCCAAGGACACCGGCATAAGGTCAATAGGAAAGGAATAACCCGACAACTCAAGGTGACACTCCCTAAGGACGTGCGTCGCTTCGACCTTCTTACCATCAGCCAATTCTATCAAGTACTTAGCCTCTAAAGGTGTAGGTACCCTATCAAGCAATTGGCTAAACCCAGAGATATAAAACTTTTATCGGCACCGGAATCGAATAAAACCGTAGCATAGCGATTATCGAGAAGAAACTTACCAGTAACAGTGTCAGGATCCTGTCGAGCCCCGCTCGAACCAATCACGAAGGCGCGAGCATTCCTGCCTCCGCCCCCGTTGTTTCCATTACTCGACCCGTTCTTCCCAGCCTCGCCCTGCTTCAACTTGGGGCATTCACGCTTGTAGTGACCCAGCTCACCACAATTAAAGCACCCCTGTTTTCCCTGGTTTCCGTGGGGAGCAGCAACATGAGGAGCCGGAGTAGGTGCATCTGGATGGTTCCGGTTACCCTGAAGATTAACCCTGCAATCTTGAGCCACATGCCCGGCCTTGTTGCACCGGCGACACTAGTTCTTGTCGCAACGACCAGTATGATGAAACCAGCATCGTTCACACTTCAGCAACCTCCCCTGATAACCCCCCGTTTTCTGCTCAGACGATGATCCCCCAACATCAGACTTCCTCACCTGCTGAGGCTGAGCCAAACTCGAGCCTTTCCCCATAGCTTCCCAGTTTCGCTTGTTACTCTCAGGAGCCTTCACAGTAGCGCCTCGAGGAGGCAAGACCCCTTCAGCCACCTTCATATTGGTCAGCTTGTGAGCCGACCGAACCACCTCAGAATAAACCGTGAGATTACCCGCAGCAACCAACCCCGCAATCTCCGGTACCAACCCAGCAACATAGTGTTCAATCCTCTGGTATTCTGGTGCGTGCAGATCAGGGCACAACACCGCCAACTCATTGTGCCTAGCAGTGTAAGCTTCAATCTCAGACCCCACCATCTTATGATTCCAGACTTCGTGCTCAAGTTTCTGGATCTCATCCCTCGGACAGTACTCGTTTTTCAACAACTGAATGAACTCTGTCCAGGGCATAGCGTGGGCTTCCCCAATACCCATAGTCTGGGTGGTGGAGTTCCACCAAGTCAGAGCTTGACCCTCCAGGGTCGTAGAAGCATATTTCACCCGGTCGCCTTCCGGGCAGCTGCACATCGAGAAAACCGATTCAATTTTCTCCAACCAGCGGAGCAGTCCCACTGCCCCTTCAGTGCCACTAAAGTTGTGGGGCTTGCAATCCATAAACTTTTTGTAAGAGCACTGGGGCGGAGGGGGATTGACAGCACCACCTGGAACAGACACACAGGTGAAAACCAAGAAAAGGTACAGTACCCCAGAACTAGATAGGATAGGTGAGAATTGATGTACCACCCATAGCATTATGAGCGGCTTGGAATGCAGTCAAAGCAATATTCACATGCTGCTGCATCAGGTTATCCAACTCGGCGTGGGTCATATTAATGTTCCCACGGCCACCGCCGCCACCACGGCCGCCAGCACGACCGCCAGCACGGCCGCCTCTGCGACCTCCATGAGCTCCCGACATCTTCTGTCACAACATGAAACAAAAGATTTAGGCTTGCCCGTGGTATAACCCACTAGAAATTTTAAGGAACTAGACCGAGCCCAGTCCGGGTCCATCCGTTCAAACACAAAGTCCGCTAGGGATCCCATGCATCACAGTTTATAATCTCGTGTGCACCCGACATGATAAACTGTTCTACATGGTCCTCCAGGCGTGCTTTGAGTTTGAAGTTCGAGTCACCGTACACTAGCGCCCAATCATGGTATTATCATAAGTATAAGTACAAGATAGTATGCATAGGAACAAGCATGTCCATTAGGGCATAGAAGGAAGATGTCCGAATCCCCGGACAGATCTCAAGAGTACGCCGAAGCTACCCCAATGTACACCGCCGTTAAGGAGGTTCAATAGTATATCGTACGCCATCGAGTCACAGTAAGGATGAGTCAAAAGATAGAAGGATAAAGAGTAGACAGATGATGTAGCGTAGAAGACGATGACACCGACACACCCGACAAGTCATATTGTTACCCACTTGCTAAGACTCGACTATCTGTGACCGTCTAGTGTGTGCGACTCAGTTATAGACTAGACTCTACATGCAGTCCTAGTTCACTATAACCGTTGGCTCTGATACCAATCTGTCACACACTCAAATTCCACGTGCGGGGTTTTACCGCGAGGCGCGTGACACACCAGGATCTTAGTCAACGATCACAATAAACATACAACAAACATGCATTCATTTATATTTTTAAAACCAAAATATCATGATTTGAGCCGTAAACCAGCAGCGGAAGCATTTCTTGTTTACAACCAAAAGACATATCATTGTTTACAAAACATTGTTTAATATGCTTCAAAATATTAGAGGCTGTGCATGACTCCGTGCGCCTAACCCATTGACTGCTACCTTAGCGACCTGAGAAAACATGCCAAAAAAATGTCAACATATAATGCTGGTGAGTTCACAGGTTTTCTTTTATAAAGTGTTATTATAGGTTGCGAAGATCATATCCGTTACTACTAGGTTATAAGAACGTTAGCTAGACGTTAAGTGTTTGTTTACTACTGCGGTTGGGAACCCATTACTATACGTTTATAAGTTGTTGAAGCTTGCCCAGCAGTTTTGGCTATAACCGATGCCTCGGCGAGCCAGTAATAAGAGACAATATGCACCCGCCCGGCCCAGCCGTCGAGTGGGGTTTGTGAGGCCCAATAGATCTATCCACATTTCCCCCGTTGTGCATCCCCGCACATTCATGGTTTCCCCCCTGGGACTTTCCATAAAAGCCGCATAGTATTTGTAAAGTAACCATAGTATAACATGCTCTTTAATAAGTAAGTAAGTAGCATGTTTCTCCCCCGAAAGTAAAATGGTAAAAGTGAGGCTGTGAAACTCACCTCGGATTGCGTTACTTGAAAACAGTTAAGTAATTATGTTATGATAGCCCCAAATAGCGGCAACCTATCATAAGATGCGTATAAGTATCGGACTAATAACCCGCAGGTTAACTAGTCCCCGAATGTCCAGACCGTGACCATAAACGTTTGAAAACATCTTTGACTGTTAAACCGACCGTACCAGACAAGACCCGACATCCCATTGGTGACCCGACATCCCACGTGTCACGTAAATACAAGACATCATGCATCACATGCAATTAAACATTCAATACGCGCAATAGTTCACCTAGTCTGGCATAATGTCCGATTAACGCATAAACAGGTCCGAACACGTGTTACTAAGTCATTGGGTGTATCCCGGGGTTCCTACCATGTTCCTAGGCGTCAAATCATGTTCCGGGATGTCAAAATGCGTTTACGACAGCAGTACACGCGATTAGGAAACCTTCATGCAATTAGGAAAAGTCAACTAGTGAGTAGGAGGGGGTGTATAGGCGAGTAGGGCCTATTCGCATGAAGCCTTAGGCGAGTAGGCTCCTACTCGCATGAAGCTTCAGGCGAGTAGAGCCCTATTCGCCTAAGCACTGCTGTTGCGCGTTTTCGCGCGTTAAACCCTCCAAATCAGATCCGAAACATGTAAAAGCACCCAATATCAAAACTAAACTATTAACCAACCCTTTCCAAGCAAAAAACCCCAATTTATCTCTGCTCTAATGGGCTCGGTGCGATTATTTCCAAAAATGGCAAAATACTAGGTTTCATTAACTAACCTTATCTTTCCTTAAATGGAAACAATCAGATTTCATCTCCTACAAGTTGCAATTCATCATCTCTATGCTATATCATCATCCTAGCATGATTTCTAACCATAAACAAGCAATGAATCATATCATAACATCCTATTCTTTAAGAATTACCCAAATGGGTCAAAATGCATACTTGCACCTAAACACCATAACAAGAGCTTAAACTCATAGATAATCATCCTAACAACACCTACACATCAGAAGTACAACAAATTCATGGAAACATTCATGTTATAATCACCAACAATCATCATATGCACAAATACTTCACATATAGCAAGTATTATGGTGTAGACTTGTTTTAGAACTCTTTTCAAAGGGTTTTAAAGACACAAACTTAGCAAAATAAGGTCTGGACTTTTGGGGAACCAAAACAACAACTTTACAAAGGTTAGAGATGAAGAACACACCTTGGATTTTATCAAAGAAAGGTGTGTAAGCTTGGAAATGGTGATTTTTGTTGCAAAACAAGTTCCAGAGGTGTTCTAGGGTGTGTGGGTGGCTTATGATCAGTTAGGGTTGCACAAATGGTGTTTGGGGAGTCAAGGGTTCTATTTATAGGTGTTTTGACTCGTGCACAGCCCTTCATGCGAGTAGCAGACCAGTTCAGGCGAGTAGGGATCCTACTCGCCTCTATTCATGCGAGTAGGGCTCCTACTCGCCCCAGGCCCCCCTCTACTCGCTTCAAGAAGTGGCGATTAGGAGCTCCCCAGACTCCTAATCGCCTATAGGGTGCTGGAATGGGTTTTTGGCGCGTTAAACACTATTTTAACACATATAAACACGTATTCACATACCGACAAGTCACATAATGATTTCAAACATATAATGCATGATAACTAACACGTTTACATCCGTTCACCAATTCTCGGGACTCGAGACTCGTGTGTGCGTTAAACCCGGCGATTCTACGAATCACCAATCCTTGTACACATGGTTATGGACCGACTCCCGATGATCCCGTGGATCATCGTAACGACTCCCGATGATTCCCAGAATCATCGTACCGACTTGACTGACCCCGTTAAGTACGTAATATGCATGACTCGCTAAGGTAGACTTACTAGTTTAGTCAACGTTACTAACCTGAGTTTGCCGGGTGTCACATTATTGGACCATCCTACCCCTGACCATTAAATTATAATTAGTATAATATTAACTAACCTAAACTTTTAATCTAAACCATCGATTTCTAGATCAAACGGTTGAAAACACTTCCTACACTTCCTACACAAAACTATTTTCTTACCGGAACCCTACCCTATAAATATATATAATATCCAAAGAAAAGATTAGCTCATATACAAAAAAAAAAAATGTAATGGACCGGATTCGAATGATGGTTCATGTCTGGCCCAACCCAAACAACAACACAACTCCACCATCTGATCTGGTATGGTGTCATATATATTTTTCCCAAAATCTAATTATACAATTATCTTCCCTAAAACGAACACCCACGAAACCCTTGACCTTAATTCGAACAAACATGTTGCAAAAACCTAATTAACCATTGGGTTAATACTAAGAAAAGAACGATAAATAAGATGATTGGTTTAATTGGTACCTACTAGTTGCAATTGATGCCTAATCGTGAGTCAAACACAAAAGTCAAAAAGCCATGAATTCGATGGATTAGAGTGTTAGGAAGAGAGATTTGAGAGATGGCTTATGCAAATTGGTGGTTTTTGATCCTATAGGTAGGTTCAATTTATACTAACCATGCCCAAATTGAATAATTAGAAATTTAACTAGATTATAGTGATGTCTGTCACACCCTCAAATTCCACGTGCGGGGTTTTACCGCGAGGCGCGTGACACATCAGGATCTCAGTCAACGATCACAATAAACATACAACAAACATGCATTCATAATTATATTTAAAACCAAAAGATCACGCTTTGAGCTGTAAACCAGCAGCGGAAGCATTCTTGTTTACAACCAAAAGACATATCATTGTTTACAAAAACATTGTTTAATATGCTTCAAAATGTTAGACGCTGTGCATGACTCCGTGCGCCTAGTCCGATAACTGCTACCTTAGCGACCTGAGAAAACATGCCAAAAATGTCAACATATAATGCTGGTGAGTTCACAGGTTTTCTTTTATCAAAGAGTTGTCACAAGTTCACAAAGATCATTCCCGTTATACTATGTCATAAGAACGTTAGCTAGACGTTAAGTGATCTCACTACTACGGTTGGGAACCCATTACTGAACATGAACCAATAGACGAGACCAGCCCAGATGACTGGGCTACCGATGCCTCGGTAACCCGATAGGTAGAGACAATATGCACCCGCCCGGCCCCCGGCCGTCGGGTGGGGCTTGTGAGGCCACAATAGATCTATCCACATTTCCCTCGTTGTGCATTCCCGCACATTCATGGTTTCCCCCTAGGACTTTCCATAAAGACCGTATAGTACATAAAGTGCCCATAGTATAACCTGTCCTTTAAATCGTTCGTACAAAGCATGTTTCTCCCCCCGAAAGCCAAACAGTAAAAGTGGGGCTGTGAAACTCACCTCGGTTTGCGTTACTTGAAAACAGTTAATAAGTTAAGCTATGATAGCCCCAAATAGCGGCGACCTATCATAAGATGTGTATAAGTACCTGGACTAATAACCCGTGGGTTAACTAGTCCCCGAATGTCCAGACCGTGACCATAACGTTTGAAAACACCTTTAACTGTTAAACCGACCGTGCCAGACAAGACCCGACATCCCATTGGTGACCCGACATTCCACGTATTAGATAAGTACAAGACATCATGCAACATATGCAATTAAACACTTAGCACGCGCAATAATTCACCTAGTCTAGCATAATATCTGTTTAACGCATAATCAGGTCCGAATACGACTTATTAAGTCATTGGGTGTATCCCGGGGTTCCTAGCATGTTCCTAGGTGTCAAATCGTGTTCCGGGATGTCAAAACGCGTTCACGACAGCAGTACATGCGATTAGGAAGGTCACACGTGAGTAGGCATCAGCCTACAGGCGATTAGAGGCCTAATCGCCTGATGTATCAGGCGAGTAGGGTCCCAATCGCCTATAAGTCTGCATAATCGCCCCCAGCTCAGGCGATTAGGATTCCTAATCGCCTGCAGCTGCTGTGTAACGTATTTTCGCGCGTTTAACCCTCCAAATCAGATCCGAAACATGCAACGACACCCAATATCAAACCTAAATCATTTACCAACCCATTTCAAGCAAAAACCCCCGACATATCACTGATCTAGCATGCTCTATGCAATTATTTCCTAAAATGGCAAAGTACTAGGTTTCACCAACCAACCTTATCTTTCCTTAAATGGAAACAATCAGATTTCAAACTTTACAAACATGTAAATCATCAAACCTCTGATCTAACATCTTCCTAGTGTGAATCCTAACAACATTGCATCAACAATCATACCATAATCATCCTAAATCCTTAAGAACATACAAATGGGTCAAAATATGCATTTTCTTCAAAACACCACAATAATGGCTAAAATTCTAAGACAACCTTCCTAATAATCTCTACATAGCAGAAGTACAATCATATCTTGAAAACATTCATGTTATAATCACCAAGAAGACCAACATATGCATGTAAACTTCACAAATAACAAGCATTAAGGTGTAGACTTGGTTTAGGACTCTTTTGAAAGGTTTTTAAAGACACATTTTGGTAAAACAAGGTCTGGAACTTTGGGGAACTCAAAATAACAACTTTACAAAGGTTAGGGATGAAGAACACACCTTGGGTTTTGCTAAAGAAAGGTGTGTAAGCTTGGGGATGGTGATTTTTGTAGCAAAATGAGTTCCAGAGGTGTTTCAAGGTGTGTGGGTGGTTTGGGAGCAGCTAGGGTTGTTCTAGAGGTGTTTGGGGAGTTAAGGGTTCTATTTATAGGTGTTTTGACCCGAACCCTGCTGTTCATGCGATTAGCAGCCCAGATCAGGCGATTAGGGGCCTAATCGCGTCTTTGTTCACGCGATTAGCCTCCTACTCGCGAGTAGGGACCCTAATCGCCACTGTTCATGCGATTAGGCCTCCTACTCGCCCCACTCCCCTTGTAATCGCTTACTGTTCACGCGATTAGGAGTCCCCCAGGCTCCTAATCGCCTATAAGGTGCTGGAATGGGTTTTTGGCGCGTTAAACACTATTTTAACATATTTAAACACGTATTCACATACCGATAAGTCACATAATGATTTCAAACATATAATGCATGATAACTAACACGTTTACATCCGTTCACCAATTCCCGGGACTCGAGACTCGTGTGTGCGTTAGACCCGGCGATTCCACGAATCGCCGATCCTTGTACCCATAGTTATGGACCGACTCCCGATGACCCCGCGGATCATCATAACGACTCCCGATGATTCCCAGAATCATCATACCGACTCGACTGACCCCGTTAAGGACGTAATATGCATGCCTCGCCAAGGTAGACTTGCTAGTTTAGTCAACGTTACTAACCTGAGTTTGCCGGGTGTCACAATGTCAAATATTAGGTCAAAAATTGAATAATCCTTGTCATTACATTGTTCGATTGTGGCCGAAGGTACGATTTCACTGGTGTCTGAATCATATCAATTCCATAATCAAGCTTAATTTGTGTAATTTGGAAAGTTTTGATTTGGTTTTGATAACTTGTTGAACAAGTTTGAAATAGGTTAAAAACACGCTTCCTATAAAACGAATTGATTTCCATAATAAACACCAACCTTGATGGTGGTGTGGTGGTTTGTTGTTTGATACTAATTTTGGTGGCCTTGGGTCACGGGTTCAAACCCGGCCCAAAGCACCTTTTTTAATTTATTTTTTTCTTAGAAAATTTTAATGAAACGTATTTGTTTTGTTTTTAAAATGTTTATTTCTACTAAAAAAATAAAATGCGACAAGGAATAATACCATAAACGCTCGAATAAATGTGGATTTTTTTTGTAGGATTAAATTAATATGGAGATAGAATAGAGATAGGATAACGAGAAGAGGTACAAAATAAATAACTGGGGGAATTTAAAATAAAATCGTGAAAAATGCAAAATGTTACAGTCTCCCTACTTTTGGGAACTTCATCCCGGAGTTGATTTTGGAGAGGCTGCTGGAAGTAGGTGAGGGTATCTGGTACGAGCTAGGGTAACCTTGGTCTAGTGTATGGTAAAAGTTTATGAGTAACAGGATAAAGTTATTTTTTTAATGATATTGGTATGAGATAAGGGTCTAATAGAACGCTTAAATTTCGAAAATGAATGCACAAGATGGCCATTAAAGAATAACTGAACTACCAATTAACTAGGGTTTGTTATTGGTCTGACCCTAATCTCATTTTCGATGTATTATTAGTGTTTATATATAGGGTGTACCGCAGCTAACCCACCACACCTATGATATTTCGAAAACGTACTAAGTACCTTACCAAAACCCTAATAGAATTTCACACCACCTTAACGTACTTGTAAATTCATGATTACGTTGCGGACCGTAATCACCAATTTACCTTACATTACGGTTTTGTGTCATTCTATGACTCTACACTAAACACACATGTAAAACACAACAATGCACAACAACCTTGCGACTAAGTTTTTGTATCAATGAATCTAATGAATCTTTGTATCAGTTGAATCAAATTGTATGTTCACCATAGTTGAGTTCAAGACAGATGCACAAGGCTTGAAGTATAGGCTTTACCCCAAACGGGGAGCCCGCTAAGTAAGATGTTTGCACCATGTACCAAAAAATAAGGCCAACTGTTCAGCAGGCAAGAAGACATCTACCAGTCAGTGAGTAGGAATATCTACCGATTGTTGAGCAGGTATGATGACCTCTACCAGTCGTTGAGCAGGTTATTAGGACCTCTACCTACTACTGAGCAGACATGATGACCTCTACCAATCTTTGAGGAGGTTTTTTGGAATTCTACCAACTGTTGAGCAGGTACTTCATCCTCTACCAGTTGTTGAGCAAATGTAACAATTGTTTTCGTAGTTCAACACATAAGTTGCAATTTGATAATACATACATTCAAGCAAGTTTGTAAATGCAACAAGTATCAAGTATAGTATGCAAGTTGTAATTAAGTTGCCTTAGGCAAGGCTAATCAGTCTAGATGTGGTTTCACTAGTTGATGATTATAACAAATAACTCATATTTAGTTAGCCATGTGTCACACCCGGCCTAGGCGGATACACGAGATGCGACACGAAAGGTTTCCAAGCACAAGATTCAAGCAAACATTCATAATAACAAATATTAGGATACCAAATGTGTTCAAAGACAACAACCATTTCAAATGTACTATTTTAGAAACCACATATTCTTAAGTTTGAAAACACAAAATGATGATATCCGTGATTGAATGCCCAAATATGCCCATAGTTCCATCCATAGATTTAGTTACGTGAAAAACATGCATAAAAACTTTGTCAACATAAAGTCGGTGGTTCACAGGTTTAAAATAGTTGAAAACATAAAGTTAATGAAATCCATGAATGATCCATCAATGTCTAGCTGAGACAATGATGATAATGTTCGATCATGAGTCCATAACCAAACCTTGACGTGTTGTATCTCGCACATTGTACAATAAAGACAATGTATCATCATATGTGAAATAAAACACTCTTTTCGCGTAGGTATCCGGGTTAGAGCGACTAAACAAGAGTGAGGGTTTCAACCCAATAGATCTACTTAAGTGTTTCATTGCTAAATCCATAGCTAATGGTTACCGGTAAATTAATTGCACGAGGGTTTTATAAGTACTCTAAACATATTGTCTCATGTATACCGGTCAGCTAGGAATTCATTCTAAAACTAGTAAAAAAATGCATGTCTTTCCCCAAAATAAAACAGTAAAAAGGAGCCGTGAAACTCACCTCAAATCCGTGTGAAATGCTAGCAAGAATATAACCCGGTGCGTTAGGAAGGTAGATCTACACGTCCTATAGAGAATGGACATCTTAGATCTATGTTCTATGTTTTCCTCAAACTCATTGTTCACCCATCTCGTAGTACATACTAATGTTGGTTTTATTGGTGATGTCTATACTTTTCAAAATATTGTCCAAAAATCAAGGTTTATTATGCCAAAAAGTACCTTTCAAAACCAAGACTCATAATCATATGTTTATGATAAATAAACATGTGTTTTTCCTTTAAAATACTTATAGATTTTGTATCAAACTACACATCTTTGTATATGTATAAATATAACACATGGCATGCATATACATTTATGTATATTCAAGTACCTGATTCCCACACACATAACTATTTAGCTTTATAGGGTTTTCACAAATACACACCCATAGATGTATATGCTTTAACCTTTTCCACATAAACATTTGCTTGTCAACACATCAATATCCATACATATACTCACAAGCATACAAACATATACACTTGTATGTATTTACAACATACATAAATATTCATGTTTATTGAATTGTCATACATACATACCCATATATTTATATGTTTCGACACATACACATCAACATTTATGTTTGTGGCATCTATACACTTGTATACATAAATATTTACTTTTCAACTACATCCATTATACATATATAACACACACATACATATATACATACATACATATATATATATATATACATACATACACACACACGCACACACACACACACACACACACACACACATATATATATATATATATATATATATATATATATATATATATACAGGAATAAGATCAAATAGGAACCAATACCCTAGTTAGGAACTTAGGAACCAATCTGAGCCATTCATCTTTAATCTTGATCTAGGGGGTAGTTATGTAATTAGACAATTAAATATTATCTTTTAATTTAATTAAAATTTTTATATATGGCAGTTATTTTGACTTCATGCGATTTCCCTGCCATTATTTATTAAGTTTCCTTAAATCTCTCAACCATTATCATCTCTAATTCCTTAATCATAAAAATCACGTTCATAGCAATCAGAAGATTTAATTCAATTGAATTGAAAAAAACTTGCGATTAAAAAGAAACTAAAATCGTCCTACGATTCATAATTCCAAGTTATGGATAATAATTCTATACATGAAAACATTGAATCAAAATCTCATGTGATAGAAGATCATGAAACACCATCACAACCTTTGTTTCTAAATAGTGTTGAAAATCAAGGTATTTATGTATTGTTTTTTTAACTGTATTTCATGTTCTCATACGTTTTTTTGATTTCTATTGGATGAGCCGTATAGTTTGGTTTTATTTTTGACTTTCGAAAAAGTTTGTTTTGTATTCTGGAATTCATATTTACGTACAACATTGGAATGATGATATAGTTATACACTGGTGTATTATATATAGTTATTGGGTTGTACAACTATGAAAAAATTAGTTGTTAGTTGTTATACCCCAGTGTATAACAACATATCTATTAATTATTATACACAAGTGTATTATAGTAGGTAAATGACGTTCTAAATGTTACGTTCTAAAAAACGAATATACACCAATGTATATCTGTGTTGATGATGATGAATGAAAAAACGAATATACACCAATGTATATCTTGTGTTGGTGATGATGATAAATGAAAAAAACGAATATACACCAATGTATATATGTGTTGATGATGTTGAATGAAAAGAAAAAAAGTGATATACATCAATGTATAACTGATGTACATCGTTGTATATATGTATATCACTTTTTTTCTTTTCATTCAACACCAATGAACAAAAAAAAATGATATACACCAATGTATATTTTGTGTTGGTGATGATGAATGAAAAAAACGAATATACACCAATGTATATCTGTGTTGATGATGTTGAATGAAAAGAAAAAAAAGTGATATACATCAATGTATAACTGATGTACACCGTTGTATATATGTGTTTGATGATGATGATGAATGAACAAAAAAAAACTGATATACACCAATGTATACTGTTGTATATATACCGAGATATAATTTTAATAGTATATATTCAATAAATACGTTTGGGTATACCATAAACACTAATTTACTGTTTCCAAATATACAGGAGTTAATTATTAATTACCTAATAACAATGATATTGAACAAAAGACATTAATACCCTTTATTAAAATAACAATTAATTAACGTTTTACTTATTTACAATCATGCCATTGAAGATGGATGGCTCAGATTGGTTCCTATAGTTAAGTTGGTTCCTATTTGAACCCTACCCTATATATATATATATATTCACATACACACACGTGTATATATATATATATATGTATATATATCTTACGCACACACACATGCACATAACCATACACATGAATGTTTATTCAAGTTACCTTATTTGTAAAACATTAGAGTTTTGGTTACTAGAAGTTTACGTCTATTGCTTGGGTGAACATTAGTGACATAATAAACAAAATAATGGTTTTGGTTTATACCTCTAGTTAGTGTGAAAGAAAGAAAAGAAGTTCCAAGCTTCCAAGGGGTGTTCAAGCTTCTAGTTTCCTTGTGAATGGTGATCTTGGACTTGAATGAAGGTGGTGTATGGTGGTGATGGGGGGTCGAAGATAGAGAGGATTAGGGGGAGGAGTTCTTGTGGTTAGATTGTGAAATGAAATGGAGGTGGTGGTGTGGTGTATATATAGCCGAAGGGAGAGGGAGGGGTGGCCAAAGAGGGTAAGTCAACTACTATGGAACTTGGTGTTTAAGAGAATATTACCATTTTAATGTTTAGTCAACTAGATTCCTTAATCCTTCCATAATGTGACTTAACAAGTTGATTTAGAATAAATAATATTACCTTTCTAGTGTATTGTGATTAGGGGACAAATGACAAAGATGATGGTGACTAGGGTGCTTTGGCCAAAAAAAAAAAAAACGGGAGGAGGAAAGAGGAAGGGGCGGCGGTGAGGTGGTGAGGTGATGGTGGTTTATTATGGGCTAATGATCTTCCATGGGTTTGGGTGATTAGAAGATCTTACTATTATGGTTGGGTATTATCATTGTGTTTAGATTCCTCACACTAGTTAATCTCTTGGATTAGACTCATCATGGATTCTTGGATTGATAATACATCCACTTGAATGACCACACAAGAGATTAATCTTGGTTTTGGGAAAACAAAAGGTGATTATGTTGAGGGGATGCAGACGACGGCTCACAAGGGAAAAAGGAAACAAGATTATTGCAAGTCTAGAATGGTTAACATTCTAGATCTTCAAGGGATTATGGTGGCTATCCATATAAGGTATTATCATGTTTTAAGTGGTGATAAGATGTTTTTTTTGCTTGGTGTCTTGGGCCAAAAACAATAAGGAAAAAAGGGAGCATTTTCCATTTTGAGAAATGATATTTCCTTGGTTCTATTGCTCTTGTGTTTGGCCTCCACTTTTGTGCAAATCCTAAGTTAGATTGTGGTTAAAGGATGTGACTAGTATGGTAGATGGAGGAGGCCAAAACTTCCAATGGTCATGGTGGTGGTTATGTTGGTTAATATCATGCTTAAATCCTTGTGTTGATTAGGAATCTTTCCATATTTGTTAATCCCTAATCTTAATAAACAATTAGCACAATCCTGACATTTATGGATGTGAACTATCATGCAACATATAATATACATGCATGCATAAGTACATACATACATATATACCTCCATGCATATATACATATGTGTATAAATAATATATTTTTTGAAATGTGGACTAGTTCAAGTGTTTATATATATAAATATATATAAATATATATATATATATATATATATATATATATATATATATATAAACTGGGCTATCTTTCCGTGTGATACACGGGATGAACAATTTAAGTTGTATTAAGACATACAATAATAATAAAGAACAACTACATTGTAAGTAATGTATCCAACTTTAAAGAAATAAAAATCCTAACCAAAGTAATTAAAAGCATCATATGTTAGTCTCTAGAATTAATAAAATATTAGTCATGAGAAAAGGTATTGAACATAAGACGACATACTTGATATTAAAATCCACCAATGAATCTTAGCAATCCGACATAATTGAAGGGCGATAATCTAGCTGAAGAAATATATTCATACCTTTGAGTTTGAAGGGCCTAATAAACAAATAATCACTATTTGCCACATAGGATCGGTCATTTTTCACTATAAATATTAGATAACAAAATCATAGAAAAAGCTATGTTGATCCCAATGTCTCTCTTTCTCTCATCTCTTTGTCTCTCTATATTTGTTTTGAGATCATGTTACAGGAAGAAGAAGTGGAAATTAGGGTTTACAAATAAGTTTGTTTCTAAAAAATGGGGATAGACCACAATTATAGTCATAAGAGATCCACTTTTTTCTCAAAGCTGGTAATTGGGAATGAGCGGGAAAAAAACTTAGAAGCTCCCATAAGATGCCATGTGTCCCACAATTGCTTTCATTTATATATTATAGAAGATATCCACATATCTATCCATTGACATTTAGATAGGCAAACATACGTAGTGTTTTTAGTAAGAAAGTTATGATTATTTAGACTTGCGTCACCAATCCTCGATAAATTTGGATATTTACACATCTATGTGAGTGAAATTACACTAGTTTGGGTTTTGCTAGACTTTCCAAGGGACTTATGCATATAAGATAGTGTCAAATACGTGTTCCAGATTAAACATTGACTAGAAAGTGTACGGATTTTGACCTGGGAAATCGGCAGGTGTCACACCATGTTTTCAAGTATCATGAATAGTCAAATGTACAAGTATAATATATACTCAATTTCTCATGTATCAATAACAATCAGGTTTTATGCAACTAACAATCGAGTTTTTAGAAGAATCTTGTAGGATCAAGTATATAGTATCAAGTTTTCAATAGTTTGGTTATTATGAAACTCAAGTTCATGTTCAAAAAGATGGATAACATGCATTTAACCCTTGTGAGAATGATGAAAATCAGGTGAAGGATAGTGAATGTAAACATACTTGATAAATGGTTTAACTTTTAGGACATGAGGAGGAAGAAGGTAGTCATGTTTGTGGAGAGTGTGAAAATGAATAATCAGGTTCTTGAAAAATCAGCTTGGGGGATATAGATGATAGGTACTGGAAAGTTTTATTCATAAGAACATGTATGAATAAATGGAGAATTTAAAGGATGGTTGAATAATTGAGGAGAAATAGTATAAACTCAATGGTTCAGACATGAAATTTTCAGTGAGTCGGAGATTTTAAACATGATGTTGATTTTTGGAATATCAAAATTTTATTGAGGCGTTTTATATAATAGGCTCTGATTAATTCATAAAAAGGATTGATTCTCTAATAGATTAAAACACCAAGGGTAATAGGTTTTAAGAATATGTGACATGTTGTAAAAGAGAACCATCATATGATTTGGGTTAGTTGTTGAAAATAATCAAACATATGGGTAATACTAAGAGATGAAGTATGATTGCGGACTCACAAATGATCATGAAATCAGGCTAGTGAGTAAATTATATAAGCAATGAAATGGATTTGCTTTGTAAAATTTTGAGATCCAAAACTTAGGTTTTAATGAGTGGGAGGCATTTTATAAAACACAATGAAAAAAGGATCATGAGATCGTATAGAATTAATATTAATAAAACTAAAGCAATAAAGCATAAGAAGTGTAATCGTTTATTCATTAATTAAAACGAATAAACGAAAAGTTGACTTATCATAGTTTCTAGATTCTAATAACATAGCAAAGACGTGTTTTAACCCTATAAGTGAACACTCATCCTGAGAATTCCTAAGTAGGCACACGGGTCCCTCATCTGATTGGGATTTATACGAAATACCAACATTAGACAGAAGACTCAGAATACAGGTATTCACCCTTCCAGATTCCCCACGTTCATTATTAGAATCCAGAACTTGACGAAATTATCAAAACAGTTCAGGCTTGAACCTGAGGGGTTCATCCTAATGATCTAAGGTTAGATCATGATTACAGCAGGTGACTAAAAGTAAACAACTTGCAGGGCTTAGGGTAAGAATAGAGGGTAGGATAAGGATAGTGATAAGGAATCAAATAGAGAAACAAGTAAGAGGAGCAAGTACTGATTAAGTCCTAGGGTTACTGACTAGATTATTTTCTAATAACCTAATTCCCTATAACCAAGGCTCTGATACCAATCTGTAACACCCCAACTGATGGCGGAAACATCGAGGTGCCACGTATTGTTCAGTAACTCATGGTAATGAATAAGTTTCAATAATCATTAAATTCCATTAAATGTATTACATACAATTGTTCTAAAAGAATTTTGTACATCAAATGAGAAGCACTAAATATAAATCTTCAAGCGTAAACTCTAGTCTTCAAGCAACAATATAACATGAAACATGTTTAGTTGGAAAATATTTTTGGACAACAAAGGTTGGTGAGAAATACATAGGTTTGTGCAATGTATAATGAGTATAAAAGTTGTACAATTCAAGTGTCATGAGAATTCCAGATCATATATGAAAACAAATACTAGGCAAAGCGTTTGCATAATCAAACCTTGTGATATGTTTAATGTGGTCCATCCCATATGCGTATGGTTCACCTGTTTATGTGTTATGTTTATGTTTTGATAACATTCATCCACGTTTCCCTATACCAATGGTCCACGTATCCAGGCAGGGTTGTCAATCCAATAGATCTATCGATGTGTATCGTCGGCTTATACGGAGCTAATGATTACACATGTCTAATTGTGTCTACCTATGTATTGTTCACGTCATAATATCACATAGAAATCACATAAGACATGTATGTTGAATTGCATAAGTAAATGAAAACATGTTTCACCCCAAAAGCATGAAAAAGTATAAAAATAGGGCTATGTAAACTCACATTGATTGCTAGTCTTGAATACGCTAAAACGTGCAAAATGAAATAGGCAAGATCCCGAGAGATTATCTTATTCAAATGAGGGACAATTTAGATTGGGACCTAATTGAGTCTATGTTGTTTAGATCTAAGGCATTCCAGGGTTTCTATTTGCGAATCGACGATTGTTTAATATTTAATTGAAATAATTGTAAATTAAATAATAAAAGAGAAATTAATAAAATAAGTTATTAAAAGAAATTTTTGTAAAGCCTTGGTAAAGGGTTGCTGTACTATAATAATAGAGTTGGAAAATAAATTTTAATAAACTATTTTCATAATTAATTTTTATTAAATAAATTATAACATAATAATTTAAACAAGTTAATATTATTCAAAAACATTAAATTTTACAAAATTCAGAAAATAAAATTATTTTTCTGACATAAATTATTGGAATAATTTATGTGAAATTTTGGTGCAAAAATAATGAAAATTGGATTTATAAGGAATTTAATACGATTAAAATAGATTTAATTACCTAAAAATAATTAAATACTGACTTTATGTTAATAAAAATTAGTTTTATAAAGTTTATAAGTTTATAAATTTAAAATAAAATTTTCAGATTTTATAAATTTATTTTGGTTTTTTATTGAATTTAATACATATATATCTTTTATTTGAAAAATATTTAATATATAAAAAAATATGAAAGATTTTCTGAAAATAAATTTTTTTATAATAAAGTTTATATGTTATTCTACCTAAAACAATTTTTATAGAGTTTATAAACTAGTTATGATATTTTAAACACAATTTTAAAAGTAATATAAATATATATATAATAGCCAAAGGTAAGATTAGCTTATATATAAAAAACTAAATTATACCTAGGGAACGTCCGGGTTGAGAAATCTAATATGGCATAGCATTTTTAGATATGACATAGATTGATTCGCTTTACAGTTACATGCAGGAAAATTTCGGGTAGCACCTAACCTAAAACAAATAACAATGTATCTCCAATGTTAATGCCTAACCTTAAACAATGTATAACTCTAATATTAATACCTAACCTAAAACAATGTGCATCTCCAATGTTAACACATGTTGAAAATTGAATTCATATTTACTGATTTGAATATGATTAATGACTTGTCTATACATGATTAATGAATTACCTGAACACTTTGTGTTATTTTTCCTGTATGAACAAACCCCACAAAAAATAGTCGTTTTTTTCTTCGTTTTTTATATAGCACTATGGCACTCGTTGGAAAGATAATAAAATGCTCGTTAATTTTGTGTAATTTTTTCTGTAAAAAATCTCGTATGTAAAAGATATTAAAGTTTAAAAATTATGGGAGAAAACATGAGAGAGAAATCAAATTTAGTTTTTATTTTTTTTTTTCCTAAAATTAGTTAATGCCACATGGCACACTCAAAGGGAAGGATGTCCTCTTTGTGTGTCATGTGGGATTTATTACTTACAATTATTATAGATATAGATATAGATATAGATATAGATATAGATATAGATATAGATATAGATATAGATATAGATATAGATATAGATATAGATATAGATGTAATGGGCCGGATTGGAACCCCGATTTATGTCCGGCCCGACCCCAAACAACAACACAACTCCACCATCTGATCTAGTGGGGTGTTATATTTTGTTCCAAAATCTAATTATACAATATTAGTAACGATTATCTTCCCCAAAACGAAAACCCACGAAACCCTAGACCTTAATTCAATCAAACATGTTTGAAAAACCTAATTAAGCATGGGGTTAATACTCAGGAAAGAATGACAAATAAGATGATTGGTTTAATCGGTACATACCAGTTGCAATTGACGCCTAATCGCAAGCCAAACCCAAAAGTCGACAGACTATGAATTCGATGGATTAGAGTGTTAGGAAGAGAGATTTGAGAGAGGGATTATGCAAATCAATGCTTTATGATCCTATAGGTGGGTTAAATTTATACTAATCATTCCCAAATCGAATAATAGAAAATTTAACCTAGATTATAGGAATGTCGAATATTAGGTCAAAAATTGAATAATCTGGGCCGTTATATTGTTCGATTGTAGCCGAAGGTACTATTTTGTTGGTGTCTGAATCATATCAATTCCATAATCAAGCTTAATTAGTGTGATTTGGAAAGTTGTGATTTGGTTTTGACAACTTGTTGAACAAGATTGAAATAGATTAAAAACGTGCTTTGTATAAAACGAATTGATTTCCGTAATTTTCACCAACCTTGATGGTGGTGTAATGGTTTGTTGTTTGATTATAAGTTTGGTGGCCTTGGGTCACGGGTTCAAACCAGGCCCAAATCACCTTTGTTTAATTTGTTTTTTTCTTGGAAAATTTTAATGGAACTTTTTTGTTTTGTTTTTAAAATGTTTATTTCTACTAAAAAATAAAATGCGACAAGGAATACTACCATAAATGCTCGAATAAATGTGGAATTTTTTTTGTAGGATTAAATTAATACGGAGATAGAATAGAGATAGGATAATGAGATGAGGTACAAAATGAATAACTTGGGGAATTTTTTATAAAAAGCGTGAAAAATGCAAAATGTTACACTATAGTTGAGACAATATGAGTTGTGAGAAATCTTTTGTCTTCCTTATCGCTATTGTATAGTCTTTTTATTGTCTTGACAAGCATCTCATAAACATGTTGTGTCTATCTATATTCATGTATGCTCACCTACAAGTTTTCAATTCACTAATAAACTACTTGGACCTCTTTAACTGTTGGGATAAATATTCAACGTCTAAATAAGTTAACATCGCATATTGTCGCACTAGTGGTCGACCACGGTTTCCTTGTACATTTTGGAGTTCCTTCCAGTTACTCAACCAAAATGTCCAGTTACCTTTTAGCTTATTTGTAGGGAAAAAGCCACTAAGATAGAGTTCCGCATCTTGCACTCGGAGGCGGAATGGAATGGACTACTGCGAGGGAATGAAAAATATGGTGCTTGATTAGGTAATGGAAGGGAATCACCCATTACACAAGTCATTCCATTTCCTCAAAATCATTCCATCCACCCTCATGTTTTTTTTTTCATTCCATTCCCCCCCTTCACCCATCATTAACACCACAACAACCCACCAACATCGTCACTACCACTGCCCACCACCACCATCATCACCACCCACCACCACCGCCACCGCTACCCACCACCGCCGCCGCCACCCACCACCACCATCACCCATTACAGTCACCCCCATCATCTTGCTACAACCACCACCCGTGCTACCCACCTTCGGTGCCGCTGCAACCCGCCGCTGTTACCCACCACCGCCACCCACCATCGCCCAGCACGTCGTCACCACCCACCAACACTGTCACCACCACATATCACAACCCACCATCACTGCAACAAACCACCACCCACCATCGCCCCTTACTACCTGTTTTATTCCTTCGTCGTTTCCTGCCAACCAAACAATACAAAGTAATGATTTATTTTATTCCATGAGGCAACGAAACAAAACATAGAATGGTAATGATCCTTTCCGTTACCTCCTCCATTTCATTCCTTCGTCTATTTTATTACCCCATACTGAACAGACCCTATTATATACCATTAAGCAATTCCCTGGCCTTCTTCTAACTTTTGAGAATTCTATTTGGCAATTATAAATTCTATTTTATTTGGATTACAAGAGGTAATGGTAATGATCAATTTCATTACCTATTTTATTCCATTCCATTGTCTATTTCATTGCCCTATACCAAACAGACCCTGATAGTGTTGGATATATAGGATGTCTGATCTTAATTAAAGTCGAGATCAACGTAACCCAACTCGGTACGATCCGAAGAGTTACATGTTGGTACATGAATCAAATAAGTTCACGTGCAGGTGGGATATTATTTATGAAATAATAAGTTAAGGACTTTGTAATAAATTAGTTTATTATAAAGGAGGTATTAATAAATAATACAAGGGGACTTATTGTAAGATTATGTTTTATAAAAGGAGGTTTAAGGTGAAAGCCTAGCCACACTTTTGATAAAACATAAACACCTGTTCCTTTTCCTGTTATATTTTGTCTGCCCTAATCGCCGCTGCCCCTTGTCTCCGTTCGATCACCACCACCACCTTCCTCCTTTGCAAGTTGTTTCTCTCGATTGGTTCGTGCTCGGTTGTGATCTTCCTACTAGAGAGGATTCGTTGTAACCGCATGTTACACTTCTGGTGTAGTCGTCAAAGGTTGATTACTAAACCCCTATGGTTGTTTATATTATTTATTTGTTTATATGTGTTTAACCTTTATCCTGATTGGGATATTTTATTAATCGGATTAATAAATTTAACTAAAAATATATTTATATATAAATTGGTTATATATATATATGTATATATAATCGACTTTTGAAAATATATAAACTGCTTCCGCTTTGTATTTGATACCATGATTCTCAACACTGGTATCAGAGCCACGGTTACGCACATATAGATGGTAAAAGTTGAAATTTTGATCTATGCTTTATTTGTCAAAAATTATTTATTTTGGTAAAAGATCAAAAGCTTTTCGTTGTTCATGGATTGTGATGTGAATCAAGCCCTAGGTTTTTTACCCTTGTCATGGTTGTGTTTGTGTTGGTTTTTATTGATTTGTAATTTTATTACGGATATTGGATCCGGTGTAATAGATATGATTAGAATAGATTTGGTTTTATTGTATTTTCAAATTTATTATTTTAATCGCACAAGTAAAAGATCAAGATGAAGATAACAAGGCAAACAGGTTCCATAAAGATAGAGATCTCGAGTCAAGTGGGGTTATCAAAATAGGTTTTGAAACCCTTTAGACTAGTTCATTTCGTTTCTGGCTAAAACGAAATGGGCAACCTATTAGAGGCTCAATTAGTTTATTTTATAATTATATATTTTGTGGTTGTGTTTTATTTATTGTAAATAATCTAGATTACCCTAAATAAATAAAATTGCTGTGATTTGATGAATCGAGGTCTCATCCTAATTAAAATTTTGGTTTTGGGTCATAAAATTGAATTAGGATATTCAAAACATAAAATACTAATAAATTATATTTCAAACTTTGTAGATGTCAACTAAAAACAATTCCACCTCCCAATTCTCTCTCAAATCCATCTTAGAGAAGGACAAACTGAACCATACCAATTTCATGGACTGGCAGCGCAACTTGAAAATTGTCCTCAAGGCGGAGAATAAGTTGTATGTTCTTGAAACGCCAGTCCCTGATGAACCCATCAATCAGAACTCTGTTGTTTATAGAAACTACTATAAGCACTTTAATGACTCCGTGAAAGTCTCATGTCTGATGTTGGCTTCCATGATCCCTGAACTTCAAAGGACCATGGATGAGATGATGGCATACGAGATGAATCAGCACCTGGTGGAAATGTTCCAACAGATGGCTCATCATGAGAGGTTTGATGTGATGCGATTACTCATAACCACTCGTATGCAAGAGGGTACATCAGTTAGCACTCATGTTCTAAAAATGAAGGCATATGTTGATCACTTGGCTTGTCTAGAATCCCCCTTAAGTGAAGAGTTAGCTAGGGATATTATCCTCAACTCATTGTCCAAGTCATTTGACTAATTCATTATGAACTACAATATGAACGGGACGGAGAAGACACTTGCAGAGCTGTATCAGATGCTCAAAACTGCTGAGGTGAACATACGTGGCAAAATTGCACTAGAGCTAATGATTAGGGAAGGTCATGTTAAGAAACCTAACACTAAGAAAAAGGGCAATCAGGGCAAGGAGAAGGGAAAGGGCGAATCTGTTTCCAACAAGAAACCTCTGAAGGATGCCAAGTGTTTTCATTGTGATGAGACTGGGCACTGGAAGAGGAACTGTGATAAGTATTTAGCTGAACTGAAGCAAGCCATGGCTTCAAGAGGAGAGCCCTCAAGTATATATGTTATTAAAATCTTTGCTTTATCTAGAAAAAACATGGGTGTTTGACACAGGATGCGGTTTTCACATTTGTAATCTTTTGCATGGACTAAGAAAGATTAAGAAGCTGAAACAGGGTGACTTGGTGGTCCATGTTGGTAACGGAAAAAGAGTTACAGTGAAGGCCATAGGAGAATATGTTCTTTTATTACCTTCTGGTTTAGAACTTATTTTGAACCATGTTTATTTTATTCCTAGTGTCACTAGAAATATTGTTTTGGTTTCTTCTTTGCACGGACAAGGTTTTAATTATTGTTTTAACGGTGAATTTATTTTTGCTTATTTTAATGATATATTTTACTTTGATACAAAAGATAATAATGGAATCTATGAGATAGAGATACAGAATAATAACATATTATGCAACATCTCCCATAAACGTAATAAGTCTTCAATGATATGTATATGTGGCATTGTAGACTTGGTCACATAAGCGAGAATCGTGTTAAACAACTCAAAACCACAGGGATCCTAGATTCCAAGGGTTTAGACGCGTTTGGCAAATGCGTATCATGCTTGAGTGGAAAGTTAAAAAAAGCACTGTTTTCAAATGTTGGAGAAAGAGCTAATGATCTGTTAGGACTTGTGCATACAGATGTATGTGATCTATTCAGAACAATGTCAAGACATGGAAAAATATACTTTGTTACATTTACTGATGATTTCATAAGATATGGTTATGTTTATCTTATGAAGCATAAACACGAAATTCTTGAGAAGTTCAAGGAGTACCAAAATGAAGTAGAGAATCAACTAAATAGAACCATTAAGATGCTTCGATCAGATCGAGGTGGTGAATATCTTAGTCAGGAATTCATCGACCATCTAAAGAATTGTGGAATAGTTTCAAAACTCACTCCACTTGGAACACCACAAAATAATGGTGTGTCTGAGCGGAGAAATCGAATACCATTGGATATGGTTCGATCTATGATGTGTCGTACAACCCTCCCACGCTCCTTTAGGAGTTATGCTCTGGAAACTGCCGCAAGACTTGTGAATATAGATCCAACAAAGAAGATTGATAGAATGCCTTATGAGATATGGCATGGAAAGAAATCTAAAGTATCGTATCTTAAGGTCTGGGGATGTAATGCTTATGTCACTCTAGAATCTTCGAATAAACTAGATCCAGAGGAGAAAAACTAGTTTTCGTCGGATACGCTTAAAAGATCGGTTACCTTTTCTACCACGCCACTGAAAATAAAATTTTCACTAAACGCAGAGACACTTTCTTGAAGGAAGAACTTCTGGCATGAGAGATTGGAGATAACCATGTAGATCTTGAAGAAATTCGAGAAACACAAATGACTGAACCAGTTGTTTAGACAAAACCAGAAGTAACTGATCCAGCTGTTGAAGTTGAGCCTGAGATGACTCAAGAAAAACGGAAGCACCAAGCGTTCGAAGAAGTATTAGGGATCGTTGTTCACCTAAAAGCTATGAAGATGTCTTCATGATTGATGAAGCTGAACCTACTACATATAAACTGCAATCTTGGATTCAAAATCTAAGAGATTGCAAAAAGCCATGAATGTAGAAATGCAATACATGTATGATAACCAAGTCTGGGATTTGATTGATCTTCCTTCCAAATGTCGGACTGTTGGATACAAATGGATCTTCAAGAAGAAGACCGATATGGATTGAAATGTGCAAACCTATAAAGAAAGGCTTGTAGTGAAAGGTTTTACTCAGACTCAAGGAATTGATTACGAGGAAACGTTCTCATCAGTAGCCTTGCTTAAGTCTATTAGAATTCTACTTGCCCTTGCTGCGCCTTATGACTACGAGATATGGCAAATGGATGTCAAGACCGCGTTCATTAATGGACATTTACTTGAAGATGTCAATATGGTACAGCCTAAGGGTTTTGTCGATCCAAAGAATTCTAATAAGGTATGCAAGCTAAATAAATCAACTATGGATTAACGTAAGCATCTCGCAGCTGGAATCTCCGTTTTGATCAGAAAATCAAGGATTTTGGTTTTATAAAAAAATGAGGATGAACCGTGTGTTTACAAGAAAACTAGTGGGAGTTTCTCATTCTGTATGTAGATGACATACTAATCATTGGAAATAACATCCCCATGCTAAAAGAAGTTAAGGCCTGGTTAGGTAAATGTTTCTCAATGAAAGATCTTGGTGAAGCCGCTTATATTATAGGAATAAAGATCTATAGAGATAGATCAAATTGTTCACCGGGTTTGAGTCAAAGTACATATATTAATAAGGTTATACGATGCTTCTCAATGCAAGACTCAAAAAGGGGGCTCTTGCCCATGACACATGGAACCATTCTTTATAGCAAGCAGTGTGCAAACACTAAAGAGGAAAAAAATAAAATGGAAAGAGTTCCATATGCTTTTGTTATTGCTTCCGTCATGTATGCCATGTTATGTACTAGACCTGATGTCTCGTATGCTCTTAGCATGATGAGTAGATATCAACAAAATCCAGGAGTGAGTCACTGGGCTGCAGTGAAGAACATCCTTAAGTGTTTGAGAAGGACTGCTCAATCCACCTGTGAATAAGAGTACAATGCTGCATCAGATACTGCAAAAGAGGCTGTCTGGATGAAGAAGTTCATTACTGATCTTGACATTGTGCCTAGCATAAAGAAACCGACCGAGATGTTGTGTGACAACACTGGTGCTATTGCTCTTGCAAAGGAATCAAGGTCACATCAAACCACAAGGCATATACTCAGAAAATTCCAATATATTAGAGAGATAATAAAGCGTGGAGACATCATAATAAACAAAGTTCATACAGATCTAAATCTAGTTGACCCCTTTACTAAGCCTTTACCTCAAGCTAAACATGAGGAGCATGCTGAAAAGATTGGGCTTAAATTTATTAGACAGTGGACATGATCTGTAGTTAGTATTAGTGTTTTACTTTGAACTATAACAGTTACATCGAATATTTATTTGATTTATGGGTTAAATGCAAATTTAAATATTTTGTAACTGTGTTCGTTATTTATATGTTTAAATCCTTGAATAAGAGTGTTCTAAAATATCCGTAGTCAATCAAATTACATGGGAATGAATTTAAATGTAAGACTATTGTGAATTGAGATGATTGTATTCATGAGATGAATAACTCAAGGATTTGAGAATCATAATTCACAGATATCACTAGAGAATGATATTGGATGTAACTCGCTTCAAAACGATCTCCATGTATCTGTGTCATGAGATTTTTGGATATTGATATGTTCAATTTGTCATTTTTCTTAGGGCACATATTAAACTACATTGATCAGGGACTATCCTTGATGTTATCTAACACTGTCCTGAAACATGGATAATAATCCGGGTAGTATTGGGAGAAATCCAAGGTTAAGTGGGAGTTATATGACGATGATGGAATTCTGTATTTCTATAGGATTAGAAGTTTAGACATTCTGGCACCCTGGTTAACTCAAACTGGCATAAATGCGTGGCCACGCTCGGACTAAAGGTAGTTCGTTAGACCACTTTGAATTAAAGACGAGAATAGAGTATGGTTGATTACTATATAAGAATGAATGATCCATGTCTTATGATCAACGGATGTCTATACAGAAAGGACTTATTGATAGAATTATCAGGGCTATAGTATTTGGTTAAGTAAGGTGTTACTTGAACTCAAAGAATTAGTTGACGACTGTAAAGTGTCATACCGTGTTAAGTGGAGTGCGATGCAACTAGGCGTCCAACTCTACGCACGACTCATTTAATTAAAATCGCCTGAATGGGAGATTGTTGGATATATAGGATGTCTGATAATAATTAAAGTCGAGACTAACGTAACCCAACTCGGTATGATCCGAAGAGTTACACGTTGGTACACAAATCAGATAAGTTCACGTGTAGATAGGATATTATTTATGAAATGATAAGTTAGGGACTTTATAATAAATTAGTTTATTATAAAGGAGGTATTAATAAATAATACAAGGGGGCTTACTATTAGATTATGTTCTATAAAATGATGTTTAAGGTGCAAACCCTAGCCACACTATTGATAAAACATAAACTCCTCTTCCTCTTATATATTTTGCCAGCCCTAATCGTCGCCTCCCCTTGTCGTCGTTTGATCACCACCACGACCTTCCTCCTTTGCAATTTGTTTCTCTCGGGTGGTTCGTGATCGGTTGTGAACTTGATTGAGAATATTTTATTAATCGAATTAATAAAACTAACTAATATATATATATATATATATATATATACTATATTATAAAGCATGAGTGAAGGTTACCCGTAAATTTTAAGTAAATACAACCTTTATTGCTTATAGTACAATGCTTGTTGAAGTCATTTAGGGGGTAAAATTGTCTTTCTACCCAACTATTAAATTGTTGAAGAAATTAATTTAAGCATAATTATAAAATTGATGAAGAAATTAACAATAATGTGGTGACTCTTTACATTCATAACCTCCATGTCTTTATTATGTTTGTATCAATGTTATAGTGTTATAAATATTATTTGGTATCTAAATAATGGGGTGACTCTTCACATACATAACTTACATATCTTTCAATTTTTATAGCCTTATAAATAGTTGTCTTTTATTTGGTATATGAAACATATCACTGAATAAAGTTCTCTCTTCCTTCATTCTTTCTTTCCATACATGATGTTTAGAGTCTTCTTCTCATGTTTATATAACTTGTATGTAGGTTGCTACTATATTGTTATTTTCCAACACGTTATTAGCACGAGTTTTCTTGTTGCTCTTTGTTTTTGCAATCTTAATAATGCAGTCTTAAAATCGTATTTGAAAGAGTGCAAATAGGCTGAAAAGTATGATACATGAAGATCAAGTGGTGAAACCATGTATTACATGTTGCCAGCAAAACAAGATAGATTTAATGAAACCGACATTTCTTCTGCCTAACAAGTTATTAAATTTAGAATCATTAGTACTAGGTTTGTTTTTGAAGTCACTTAATTCTTAGTTTCTTACTTAAATACTATGTTTGACTTGTAATGTAAACCACTGAGTTTTTACTATAATCACACATATACATACATTCATATTCTTTTCACAGCTAATTCTTTTATCATTAATTTTGGAGTTATGTTTATATATAGTTAATGAATTCGGATACTTTTGTAAACAAAATAATATTAAACCCACGAGATATGTAAAATAAAAAATTAATAAATTTGCATAAAAAATCCGTGTCTAAAATTTGTAGCAAAGACCATAGTTAAAAATACCTAGCAAAAATGGTAATTAACATTTTCATAGCAAAAACCGTGTATAAAAATCCATAAGCAAACATTTTTGTAGCAAATTCTATAGCAAACATTTTGGTATTAAGTAAATACAACATTTATTGCTTATAGTACAATGTTTGTAAGTCATTTAGCGGTAAAATTGTCTTTCTACCTAAATATTAAATTGTTGAAGAAATTAATTTAAATATAATTATAAAATTGACGAGGAAATTAACAATAATGTAGTGACTTTTTACATTCATAACCTCCATGTCTTTATTACGTTTGTATAAATATTATAATCTTATAAATAGTGGTCATGTATTTGGTATATAAATAATGCGGTGACTTTTCACATACATAACTTAAATATCTTTCAATGTTTATAGATGTATAAATAGTGGTCCTTTATTTGGTAACTAACTTGTTCTACTAACATGGAGGTCATGGGTTCAATACCTACTAACAACTAACATTAGAAGAATTTTGGCCGTTAAAAAAAAATTGGTATATGAAACATATCAATGAATAAAGTTCTATTTTCCTTTATTCTTTCTTTCCATACATGATGTCTAGAGTCTTCTTCTCATGTTTATATGACTTGTACGTTGGTTGCTACTAGATTGTTATTTTCTAACACGTTATTAGCACGAGTTTTCTTGTTGCTCTTTGTTTTTTTTTCCACTTTGAATCCATAGTCTAACCTCGCCTTGTGCCGATACGTTTACATAACAATGTAAAAATATAACCGTCACATGTATGTTGCTGTTATAGCCACTGGAATCAAAAGTGATTAGAAATCATAATCAATCTAATCCATCTCCATTCACAATTCAAGTAATAAATAAATACCTTTTTCTTTGTGATGTATATACATAAAATACGAAAGAACAATTTTAGACACATTTACTGATTTGTGTAAATTTTTTCTTCAATTTTAGATTACTTTTTTTTTTTATTCAGACCCACCTTATTTCCCTTGCAAAATTGGTTATGTTGTATTTTTTTTAATGATTTTTGTATGGTAGGATTTAAATTTAAAAAAAAGGTTGTTTTATTATAGCTATCTAATAATCGATCAAAATTTTAGTAGCATAATTTGTTCCCATTATTGGTTGCTAATCATAATTTGAGTATAGAAGGTGATGGGGTGAGGGTTGCTTGGTTACGTAAATATTGCAAACGGAGGCCAACGATTTTAATGGTATGTCGTTTCTCTTTTATTGTTAATCTCAAATACTATTAAAATTCTTTAAAAGCCAATTGTTTTTTCACTCAAATTGAGTGAATTAGTAATTGAGATTTTATTAAAAAAAATTTGAATTCCGGTCTGGTTCATCCGGAGCTTGAAATGTTTTGATTTTTTTTTTAATTTAGAAGGTAGAGATGAATAAAGATATGGACCAGTAATGACATTATGGCATAATTTGATATTGACCAGTAATGACATCATGGCATAATTTTTTGTCGTCTTCTCAACCAAGTTAGTAGTTTGTTAACTAATTAATAGTTTGTTTATATTTATTTTCTACAAGTCCAAGAACCATCTTAAAAATAAAATCCATTAACAATATATTTACTAGATCTAACACACCTTTAAAATCAAATACTACACAATATATCATGAGAGAATCGATAAACTAACAGTAACGAATATCGCGCGACAAATTGTCTTCCTGCAGCAACGCGCGGGTTCCCCACTAGGGTGTAGGAATATTGGTTTGTGTGAGAAGTGTAGGAAGGATTAAAATATGATATATATGCATATTTTTTGACGTATTCATGATGTTTTGAATTGTTTTGCTTAGAAAAACACCAAACATAAGAAATTAATAACCGAAAACAATGTATTTTAAGCAGAGTGTTTTAAGTAATTACTATGGTGTTTTAAGCAGAGTGTTTTAAGTAATTACTAGGGTGTTTTATCTGTAATTTAAATTTAATGACTATAATACATTGGATTGTGTTTTAAATTTTTGTATATTGTTGTGTTAAGTGTTTTTCAAGCCAAAACAACCTAATACATCATTCCGAAATAAAAAACATGATGCCTACATGTCAATTCTTAATCCTTCCTACACTTCTCACACAAAACAATATTCCTACAGGATCCTCTTCCTATATATATGTGTGTGTGTGTATAATCGACTTTTGTTAAAATATATGAACCGCTTCCGCTATGTATTTGATATCACGATTCCCATAAGATATCATTAGGTAATTCCATGCCAAATATTTCTAAAGCTTTCTTAATTATAAACGTCATCTTTTTATCTTATCTCTTGAAAACTTTGTGCAAACCAATCTAGATGGTTTATTGGCATATCCATTGCCAAAGCTTTTCATCTTTAATAACTTCTTTTAGAACTTGTACTCCGATGATCAGAAAGTAAAAGGAGCAAAACTTGAAATCAAATATTAATAAATCGTTCGGTTGGTTCAAAATAAAGCTTAAATACCACTTGTTGGATCGATTATACTTGATTTTGTATTAGAATTGCGTTTTGAAAATTGCAACCTAATTTTAAACACAATGAAACTCAAAATGATCAAGAACAACTAATACATATGTCACTAAAACAGTTACTAATAAATCAACAACCATTATGAATTTAAAATTTCTTTGTTATATACCTGTAACTTAAATATCTAAAAAATAATTACATTTGTCTATATCAAGGATAAGTTTAAAATAAATATAAGCAAAGCATTTATCATTATCTTTAGTTTGTTCTTCGGTATAAACTTTTGTTAGTAGAAATTTGAAGTCACAGAAGCAACTCTTAATCGGTAGAAACCATTGGTAGGAAGTTTGCCTCAGGCCTCTTATTTTTGTAATATCAATCTCTATGTTGAACTTCCTTGATGATCATTTCCTTCAATTTTAGTTTACTCTTTATATTTCAAGACTATATTGAATAAGGACACACACTAACTCCTACTTTTCTTTCTTCTATTTATTAAGGTCCATGTCACACCCTCAAAATCCACTTGCGGAGTTTTACCGCGAGGCGCATGACAAACCAGGATCCAAACCAACGATCACAATAAACAAGTCTAAATGTAATTAATGCATACCAAAATATAGTTTTAAAACCCCGTTTACAGCGGAAGCTTATTCAAAATAAAGTTCAACATAAATAACCAAAGTTCAATGTTTATGAAATCATGCAACTCTATCTAGACGCCGTGCAGACGCGTGCGCCCTAGTTCCATTGTGCTACCTTAGCGACCTGAGAAAACATGTAAAAGTTTACGTCAGCACAAAATGCTGGTGAGTTTACAGGTTTGCAGTTCAAGTACCAAGTCCACCTGTCCATACTATAACAAATAGAAAACCAGTATACGCTAGCTAGGCGTACGTTTGTTACTACCACGATTGGAAAACCATTACTAACACGAATACCAGTTTTGTGCCCGAATAGTTCCAAATGTTCCTGTGTTCCTGTTTGAGACAATATGCACTCGCCCGGCCCTCCAAGCCGACGAGCGGGGTTGGTCACTCCCAATAGCGCTATTCACATTTCCCCGTTGTGCAAACCCGCACATTCATGGTTCCCCCCGGGACTTCCAAAGATCGTGTAGTATACGTTAGAACCCATAGTATGACAGTAGTTACCAAATAGTTGTTTTAACACATGTTTTCTCCCCCGAAAACGTAAAACCAGTTAAAAGAGGGGCCGTAAACTCACCTTAAGTTGCTTTACTCCTAATCCCGAGTAAACTCAGCTGCTATGTTAGTCCCGTACAGTGGCGACCTAACATACGACAGTTACAAGTACTTAGACTAATAACCCGCAGGTTAATTAGTCCCTAGATGTCCAGACCATAACCAAGTTCGTTTTAAAAATACCGTGACTGTTTAACTGACCCAATTGACAAGACTCGACATCCCATTGGTGACCCGAGACTCCCCGTGTTATGTTTACGCTCCAAAACATACAATAACGCAAGTACACTTAACACATGTTAACGTTCAACAATTTATAGCACATAGTTCACGTATCACCGAAATACATCCAAATATATGTTACCAAGTTATTAGACATGTTACGAGGTTCCTAGCATGTTACTATATGTCAAATCGGGTCTCGGAATGCTAATTTACACTTACAGCAGCAGTACACGCGATTAGGGAGGCTAATCGCATGCACAGTCACACGATTAGGGCTAATCGCCCCTTAAGTCAGGCGATTAGGCTAATCGCCCTTGGGACCACGCGATTGGGCTACTCGCCCTTGCAACCATGCGAGTGGGCCTACTCGCCCATTATTACACGCGAGTGGGGGCTACTCGCCCCTATTACACGCGATTAGCAAGGCTAATCGCCTGTAACCTTGCTGTTCCGGTTTTTTTCGCGCGTTTAACGCTCCAAATCAGATCCAGAGCGTGTGTAACTACCCAATATCATCCCAAACACTATCCTAAACATGTTTAACCCAAAACCCTTCGTTCATCCTCGTAAAATCAGTCCTGCATGCAACTATAGCAATCCAAACACATACACATAGCACGCAACATTCAATTAACGCATGTAATCATAACCCTATTATTCAATTACTGAGATCTCTATCATCATACTAACAATAGTAATTCTGACCTAGCATGATTACACATCAAAACATCATCAAGATTCATAAAAATCCTATCTTTCTAATCATACATACCCATAACGCATGTTTATTAATTATAATCCGATTAATAACTCTTATTGACGATTTTCAGAAAGCTTTTTCGTTTATGAACAGGTCTGGACCATTAGGGATTGATTAAAAACGTTTACAAAGTATTATGGATGAGAATTAAACCTTGGAATTGCAAAAGGATGATGATTAGACCTTGAAACCTTGTGTTTTTGATCAAAATCGCCTTCCAGAGGTTGTTTAAGTGTTTGGGGCGGTTATGGGACGACTAGGGTTTGTCTAATTGAGTTTAGGAGGTTAAGTGTTGTATTTATAGGCGTTTCTAGTCGTCCAGCCCGTTCCATGCGATTATGCAGGTTTATACGCGATTAGGAATCCTAATCGCGTGAACAGTAACGCGTTTGGGCCTAATCGCATGAACAGTCATGCGATTAGTCCCAGTCGCACCATATGAATCCCCAGTCACACCATATGAACCCCAGTCACACCACATGATTCCCAGTCACACCACATGAACCCCAGTCACACCACATGATTCCCAGTCACACCACATGAACCCCGTTTTAACATATGTTAACACATTTTAATGTACCGACAAGTCACATAATGATTGTAAACACATAACACAAGTAAATACACATATTCACACTCGTTCACCAATTCCCGGGACTCGAGACTCGTACGTTCCGTATGCCCTGACGATCCTACAAATCGTCACCGTTTGTACACTTGGTTAAGGACTGACATCTATCGAACCTCTAGACCAACATCCAATGATCTTCTAGACTAACCAATAGTTCCCGAACCATAACCCGACTTAACTAACCCAGTTAAGTACAATATACACGTGACTCGCTAAGGTAGACTTTCATCTAGACAACGTTGTTAACCCGAATTTGCCAGGTGTCACATCATCCCCACGTTAAAAGAATTTTCGTCCCGAAAATTTGTACAAGTACAGAAAGAACAAAAGAAGTAACGAAGGAAACAAGCAAAAGGTAGAAACCAAAAGAGAGATTTACCCCGAGTTGTCACATCATCCCCACGTTAAAAGGAATCTCGACCCGAGATTCATTCAGCTGTCGAAGAGATATGTCTCGACTCGAACGCTTCCTTAGGAAAGAGATGAGGATACTTAGACTTCATCTGATCCTCCCGTTCCCACGTATATTCCGGTCCCCGGTTCGAGTTCCACCGAACCTTAACGATACGAATCTTGCTGTGACGTAGGCTACGAATCTTGTAATCAAGGATCTCCACAGGTTCTTCCACAATCCGAAGACGATCATCAACCTTGATCTCTTCTAGTGGAACGATGAGAGACTCGTCAGCCAGACACTTCTTCAAGTTTGACACGTGAAAGACGTTATGTACGTTACCGAGCTCCGTCGGTAGATCAAGTCGATATGCCACCGGCCCAATCCGTTCCAGGATCGTAAATGGGCCGACATATCGCGGATTGAGTTTGCCACGCTTTCCAAAGCGTATGACGCCCTTCCACGGTGAGACTTTTAGGAGTACCTTGTCATTGACTTGGAACTCTAGTGGTTTGCGACGCTGATCAGCATAACTCTTTTGCCGGTCCCGTGCCGCCGCCAACCGATTTCGAATCTGTACGATCTTTTCCGAAGTTTCGTACACTAGTTCAGGCCCAGTGAGTTGACTCTCACCCACTTCAGCCCAACAAAGAGGAGAGCGGCATTTCCGTCCGTACAGTGCCTCGAACGGAGCAGCCTTGATGCTCGTGTGATAACTGTTGTTGTACGAGAATTCTACCAACGGCAGATGAGCTTCCCAACCCTTGCCAAAATCGATCACACACGCCCGCAGCATGTCTTCTAAAGTTTGAATCGTACGCTCACTCTGACCGTCAGTCTGTGGATGGTAAGCCGTACTCATGTCTAGTTGGGTACCCAAAGCCTTGTGCAAAGACTTCCAGAAGTGAGAAGTAAAGCGAGAATCGCGATCCGAGATTATAGAAACTGGCACCCCGTGCTTAGAAACAACTTCTTTCAAGTAAAGGCGAGCCAAACGATCCATGGTGTCGGTCTCCTTAATAGCAAGAAAATGGGCTGATTTCGTCAACCGATCGACAATCACCCATATCTTGTCGTTCCCGCTTGGTGATTTAGGAAGTTGTGTGACAAAATCCATAGTAATCCGTTCCCATTTCCATTCCGGAATTTCAGGTTGTTGCAGGAGACCCGACGGTTTCTGGTATTCCACTTTGACCTTAGCACAGGTCAAGCATTTGCTCACGTATGAGGCTATGTCCGACCTCATGTTTGGCCACCAGTAAAGCACCTTTAGATCTTGGTACATCTTATCCGAACCAGGATGAATAGAATACCGGGACTTATGAGCCTCATCAAGAACAAGCTCCCGTAGTCCCCCGAATAAAGGAACCCATATGCGCTCTGCGAAATAGTGCAGGCCATCAGGCCTTCGCTCTAGGTGCTTGTCGGCACCGTGCATAGTTTCAGCTTTAAGGTTTTCCTCCTTCAAAGCTTCCAATTGGGCAGAACGGAGTTGATCAGGTAACGACGAATGGATAGTGAGCTGCAATGCCCGAACGCGACGAGGTTTAGAAGATTCCTTCCTGCTCAAGGCGTCTGCTACAACATTCGCCTTGCCAGGATGGTACTTAATAGCACAATCATAGTCGTTCAAAAGTTCAATCCAACGGCGCTGCCGTATGTTCAAGTGTTGTTGGTCGAAAATGTGTTGGAGACTCTTGTGATCGGTGTAGATGGTGCATTTGGTACCGTACAAGTAATGTCTCCAAATTTTCAACGCGAATACCACGGCACCCAACTCCAAGTCATGGGTTGTGTAGTTCTTCTCGTGCACTTTGAGCTGACGAGAAGCATACGCAATCACTTTCTCGCGTTGCATCAACACGCAACCGAGTCCATGAATGGAAGCATCACAGTAAACGACAAAATCATCAGGACCCTCCGGTAAGGACAGGATAGGAGCAGAACACAGTTTAGACTTTAGTTCCTCAAACGCGGACTCTTGTGATTCACCCCAGTCGAACTTCTTATCCTTCTGAGTGAGAGTGGTGAGGGGTTGAGCAATCTTCGAGAACCCCTGAATGAAACGACGATAATAGCCCGCAAGGCCCAGAAATTGCCGCACCTCAGTTGGCGTCTTTGGTGCTCCCCAGTCCTTGATCGCTTCGATTTTAGCGGGATCGACATGAATTCCTAATTCATTAACCACATGTCCTAGGAATTGAACTTCGCGTAACCAAAAGTCACACTTTGAAAACTTGGCGTAAAGTTGTTCCCGTCGCAAGAGTTCCAAAACTAACCGCAGATGTTCGCCGTGTTCGGTCTCGTTCTTGGAGTAGATCAGAATGTCATCAATAAACACAATGACAAACTTGTCCAGATACGGTTTACAGACGCGGTTCATCAAGTCCATGAAAACCGCCGGTGCGTTCGTGAGACCGAAAGGCATGACCAAGAATTCGAAATGGCCATAACGTGTTCGAAAAGCAGTCTTTGCAACGTCAGCCTCCCTGACGCGCAGTTGGTGATAACCGGACCTCAAATCGATCTTGGAATAATAACTAGAACCCTGAAGCTGGTCAAACAGATCATCAATACGTGGAAGAGGATAACGGTTCTTGATGGTCAACTTATTCAGTTCTCTGTAGTCTACGCATAATCGGAAACTCCCATCCTTCTTCTTAACAAATAAAATTGGGGCTCCCCAAGGGGAAGAACTTGGTCGGATGAAACCCTTGTCTAAGAGCTCCTGTAACTGACTAGACAACTCCTGCATCTCGGGAGGTGCAAGACGATAGGGGGCCCGAGCAATAGGAGCAGCCCCTGGTACAAGATCAATACCGAACTCGACTTGACGATGAGGAGGAAGACCAGATAAATCATCGGGAAAAACATCAGAAAACTCGCGCACCACCGGAATGTCGTCAATCTTCTTCTCATCACTAGTGGAAACAGATAAGAGCGCCAAAACGGCTGGATAACCCTTTCGAAGACACTTAAGGGCTTTCATGCTAGAGATGATGTTTAGCGAAACACCACCCTTGATACCGTACACAGAAAGAAATTCTCCATCAGGGAGAGGAATCCGAATAACCTTATCGTAACAGACAATCTCCGCGCGATACAAAGATAACCAATCCATCCCTACCACAACGTCAAAACTACCCAATGGTACCGGCATAAGGTCGATGGGAAACGTTATACCCGACAATTCTAATTGACACTCCCGAAGAACACTAGTAGCCTCAATCGTTTTACCGTCAGCCAACTCAATAATATACTTGGTCTCTAATGATACAGGTACTACATCTAGCAGTCGACTAACATCCATGGATACAAAACTCTTGTCGGCACCAGAATCAAATAACACGCTAACAGTATGATTGTTGAGAAGAAACGTACCGGTGACTGTATCAGGGTCTTGCCTTGCCTCAGCAGCTCCAATGACGAAGGCACGTGCATTTCTGCCGCCGCCCCCGTTGTTACCATTCCCATTGTTTCCACCCTGTTTCAGTTTTGGACAATCCTTCTTGTAGTGCCCAGTGTCACCACAGTTGTAGCATCCCTGTTTCCCTGTAGTCCCCTGAGTAGTCGGAGCTGAACTGTTAGTCGGAGCCTGAGTCGATGGAAGTGTAACCCGACAATCTTTAGCATAGTGGCCTGTTCGCTGGCAGCGGTGACAACGGTTACTGTCGCAGTTCCCTTGGTGATGGCGTCCACACTTGTTGCATTTGGGCAGTTTTCCCGCATAACCACCCTGCTTATTACCCGAAGACGATGAACCCCCATTATCAAACTTTTTACCCTGCTGTGCAGACCCAGACCCTTTCCCGTCGTTTTCCCACTTGCGCTTATTGTTCTCTGGAGCCTTAGCAGTCGAACCTTTCGCCGGCAAAATCCCCTCGTTCACCTTTAAATTAGTCATCCTATGTGCCGATCGAACTACCTCTGCATAAGTAGGATGATTCCCAGCAGCCACTAACCCTGCAATTTCCGGCACCAACCCTGAGACATAATGTTCAATCTTACGATACTCTGGCACGTGCAAATCGGGACATAGCACTGCCAACTCATTCCTCCTAACCGTATACTTCTCGATTTCCGATCCAGTCATCTTGAGGTTCCATACCTCATGCTCCAGCTTCTGTACCTCTTCTCTCGGGCAATACTCCCGCTTCAGCAACTGCACAAAATTCTCCCATGGCATAGCATATGCCTCCCCAATCCCCATGTTCTGGGTGATACCATTCCACCAAGTCAATGCCACGTCCTGAAACAATGCGGCCGAATACTTCACCCGATCTTCTGGGAGACAGTTACACATCAGGAATACCGACTCCACTTTCTCCAACCACCTAAGCAAACTGACCGCACCCTCGGTGCCAGAGAATTCCTGGGGCTTGCAGTCCCGGAACATCTTATAGGTACACATGGGTGGGGGTGGGTCAACAGGACCACCTGAAATGAAACGTATGAGAAACCACGAATAACGTACACAAGGTTCACCAATGAGGCAAAGAAAGCAGATAAAACAACTTACCACCACCGTTGTGCCCTAACTGAAAGGCAGCCTGGAGCAAGTTGTTCAGATCAGCCTGTGACAGGTTAATACCTCCACCACGACCACCAGCACCACCACGACCACCACCGCGTCCACCATTGCGACCACCTCCTCGTCCTCCACGCACTCCATACATGATTCTGGCAGAAAGAACGAGAAAATTTAGTTTCGCAGTTCAAGATAACCACTAATGTTCGCAAGATTAAAGCCAGATCCAATCCAGGACTATCCCCTCAAACCCAGAGCTCACTAAGGTTTCCATGCATTTCGTTTTATGATTTTGTGTGCACCCAAAATGATAAAACGCTCTACATGGTCCTCCAAGTGTTCTCCTAGTTCAAAGTTCAAATCACCGAACATAGACTCTTAGCTACACACCGTAATACTACGGTAGTTCATGACAAGTGTTTCTATTGGAGTGCGAAAGGGAGATGTCCGAGCCTTGGACAATTCTCAAGAGCACACGAGTTACTCCAATAGACTACACTGCCTAGATAACAAGTAACCCAACCTAAGATAGAACGGATGATGTAACGTAGAAAGACCAACGATTTAGAGACACCCTGACAAGACCATACGTAAACCACTATAACGTTTAGTACCATGTGATCGTCTAGTGTGTGTGACTCGGCTATAGTCTAGACTCTACATGCAGTCCTAGTTCACTATAACCATTGGCTCTGATACCAATCTGTCACACCCTCAAAATCCACTTGCGGAGTTTTACCGCGAGGCGCATGACAAACCAGGATCCAAACCAACGATCACAATAAACAAGTCTAAATGTAATTAATGCATACCAAAATATAGTTTTAAAACCCCGTTTACAGCGGAAGCTTATTCAAAATAAAGTTCAACATAAATAACCAAAGTTCAATGTTTATGAAATCATGCAACTCTATCTAGACGCCGTGCAGACGCGTGCGCCCTAGTTCCATTGTGCTACCTTAGCGACCTGAGAAAACATGTAAAAGTTTACGTCAGCACAAAATGCTGGTGAGTTTACAGGTTTGCAGTTCAAGTACCAAGTCCACCTGTCCATACTATAACAAATAGAAAACCAGTATACGCTAGCTAGGCGTACGTTTGTTACTACCACGATTGGAAAACCATTACTAACACGAATACCAGTTTTGTGCCCGAATAGTTCCAAATGTTCCTGTTGTTCCTGTTTGAGACAATATGCACTCGCCCGGCCCTCCAAGCCGACGAGCGGGGTTGGTCACTCCCAATAGCGCTATTCACATTTCCCCGTTGTGCAAACCCGCACATTCATGGTTCCCCCCGGGACTTCCAAAGATCGTGTAGTATACGTTAGAACCCATAGTATGACAGTAGTTACCAAATAGTTGTTTTAACACATGTTTTCTCCCCCGAAAACGTAAAACCAGTTAAAAGAGGGGCCGTAAACTCACCTTAAGTTGCTTTACTCCTAATCCCGAGTAAACTCAGCTGCTATGTTAGTCCCGTACAGTGGCGACCTAACATACGACAGTTACAAGTACTTAGACTAATAACCCGCAGGTTAATTAGTCCCTAGATGTCCAGACCATAACCAAGTTCGTTTTAAAAATACCGTGACTGTTTAACTGACCCAATTGACAAGACTCGACATCCCATTGGTGACCCGAGACTCCCCGTGTTATGTTTACGCTCCAAAACATACAATAACGCAAGTACACTTAACACATGTTAACGTTCAACAATTTATAGCACATAGTTCACGTATCACCGAAATACATCCAAATATATGTTACCAAGTTATTAGACATGTTACGAGGTTCCTAGCATGTTACTATATGTCAAATCGGGTCTCGGAATGCTAATTTACACTTACAGCAGCAGTACACGCGATTAGGGAGGCTAATCGCATGCACAGTCACACGATTAGGGCTAATCGCCCCTTAAGTCAGGCGATTAGGGCTAATCGCCCTTGGGACCACGCGATTGGGCTACTCGCCCTTGCAACCATGCGAGTGGGCCTACTCGCCCATTATTACACGCGAGTGGGGGCTACTCGCCCCTATTACACGCGATTAGCAAGGCTAATCGCCTGTAACCTTGCTGTTCCGGTTTTTCGCGCGTTTAACGCTCCAAATCAGATCCAGAGCGTGTGTAACTACCCAATATCATCCCAAACACTATCCTAAACATGTTTAACCCAAAACCCTTCGTTCATCCTCGTAAAATCAGTCCTGCATGCAACTATAGCAATCCAAACACATACACATAGCACGCAACATTCAATTAACGCATGTAATCATAACCCTATTATTCAATTACTGAGATCTCTATCATCATACTAACAATAGTAATTCTGACCTAGCATGATTACACATCAAAACATCATCAAGATTCATAAAAATCCTATCTTTCTAATCATACATACCCATAACGCATGTTTATTAATTATAATCCGATTAATAACTCTTATTGACGATTTTCAGAAAGCTTTTTCGTTTATGAACAGGTCTGGACCATTAGGGATTGATTAAAAACGTTTACAAAGTATTATGGATGAGAATTAAACCTTGGAATTGCAAAAGGATGATGATTAGACCTTGAAACCTTGTGTTTTTGATCAAAATCGCCTTCCAGAGGTTGTTTAAGTGTTTGGGGCGGTTATGGGACGACTAGGGTTTGTCTAATTGAGTTTAGGAGGTTAAGTGTTGTATTTATAGGCGTTTCTAGTCGTCCAGCCCGTTCCATGCGATTATGCAGGTTTATACGCGATTAGGAATCCTAATCGCGTGAACAGTAACGCGTTTGGGCCTAATCGCATGAACAGTCATGCGATTAGTCCCAGTCGCACCATATGAATCCCCAGTCACACCATATGAACCCCAGTCACACCACATGATTCCCAGTCACACCACATGAACCCCAGTCACACCACATGATTCCCAGTCACACCACATGAACCCCGTTTTAACATATGTTAACACATTTTAATGTACCGACAAGTCACATAATGATTGTAAACACATAACACAAGTAAATACACATATTCACACTCGTTCACCAATTCCCGGGACTCGAGACTCGTACGTTCCGTATGCCCTGACGATCCTACAAATCGTCACCGTTTGTACACTTGGTTAAGGACTGACATCTATCGAACCTCTAGACCAACATCCAATGATCTTCTAGACTAACCAATAGTTCCCGAACCATAACCCGACTTAACTAACCCAGTTAAGTACAATATACACGTGACTCGCTAAGGTAGACTTTCATCTAGACAACGTTGTTAACCCGAATTTGCCAGGTGTCACAGTCCACCCAAACAACCCCACTTTATGCAAGAAAATAAAGTTATTGCACCCTTTTAACAACTCAACTTTTTTCATTTCAACTTTTGCAAACAATCCAAGTTTTTACTTTATTTTAGTTCTTTCATCCTATTCATTATTGGAATCTCACGCATTTACCCAATACAACAATTCATGTTATATATTTGGATTTTTATAATAATTCACTTCTTTCATTATATAACCATGAAGAAAACAAAGCAGTAGGGCTGTAAACAAACTAAACAATTAACGAACAGTTCGTGACATGTTTGGCAAGAAGTTCAATCGTTTGTGTTTGTTCGTTTAGCAAATGAACAAACACAAACGAGAAATTTTGTTCGTTTAACTAAACAAACGAATATGAGCAGAGGCCGCACTCGTTGATTTATGTTCGTAAACGTTCGGTAACATGTTCGTTTGTGTTCAATACTTCATTAGGGTTTTTAACCTTTTATTTTTAATTTATGTACTTCAAATTTCCCAGTGGTAGATTATTTAATATATATTAGTGTAGCACATATTAATATTACATTAACTATTTTGATTAACTGTTATTTTGAGTGGTAAATGAAGATTTCAAGTTTAATATAATAATTTTATGTTTTTATGAAATATTCTGTTATCAAGATCATGATAAGTATATTTGGGTAATTGGATATTTTGGGTTGATAATGTCCATGATGAAACTTTCGGAATTTAATATGTATTAGTTTGTGTTTGGTTTTGTTCATTAATGTCTGTTCGTATTCGTTTACGCCCATTTGTGTTTGTTTATGTTCGCTTTTGTCCGACACCTAAATATAATAAATAAAGACAAATGAAAACAAACACGTTCATTTCCTTAAGAGCATTCACGGTAGCTTCCCTATCCCCCATTCACTCACAACCAATCACAACCACATATTACATTACAGATCATTACAGTTTCTCTCTCATCCGCTCACAACCACTTTCAACAAATATTAAAAAATAAATACAATTTCCAGTTTTCCAAAAAGATTCTGAAATAACCCCAAATATACCGATAAACACTAGATTCCCCATTTTTTTCACTCACAACCACTTCCAACCCCATAAAAGATCATAGGGTTTTCTCTCACAGAATTATAAGGGACCAAATGGCAGTGCTCTAACAAACTAACACGAACAAATACCTCGTTCGGTAACTGTTCACGAACAATTCGTGAACACGTTATTTCCTTAACAAACGAACATGAACAAAAAATCTCATTCGGTAAGTGTTCATTAACAATTCGTGAACACATTATTTCCTTAACAAACGAACATGAACAAGACTTTATTCGTGTTTGTTTGGTTCGTTTATAGCCCTACGGAATAATTTTCTTATGGGAGACTACGTGGTTAGAGTGTAATGAGGAGTGTGTAGGCCGACAGGGCCTGTTTGGTAGCCTCTTAATGAGGCTCTGAACCATTCAGCTCTGAATGGGTCAGTATTCAGACTGTTTGTTTCAATCTAAAAAATGCTCTGAATGGAATGATTCAGAGCTGAATCATTCAGACTTGATGCATAGCTAAATCATTCAACACTTTAATCATTCAGAGCCTCTTAACCATTTAGACATCTTAATGATTCAACACTTAATTAACCAAACAACTCCTAAGCTAAAATTTAACTTGTTTAGCATATTCATATATCTGTTAGTATCTTTTTTATACATTAATAACTACAATAAATATAAAACACAATATATACATGTAAATATTATAATAGAACTAAATATATGATATTACTAATTTGTAATTGTATATATTATTACATTATATAAATATTTGTATACTTATATAAACAATTGATTTTAGACCGATGAATCTAATCAAGTTCAAACTCAAGCTCCTTCATCAAATGGACTTCATGTAGGCTTGAGCTTGACTCCAGATTTTTTAATCTTAAATTGATTTAAGCGTCCCAAATAACTAAGGAGTGGCTCAAGTTGATTACATCTATAATTCCTATAGGTGTACACTTTGAAGCAAAAAAGAGATAAAGAGTGTCCTATGGTGGGAGGAGAAATGGGAAGTGTTTAGAGGGATCAATGTTATAGGAGACCCGGTACCATGAGCGGCACAATTGCTTCTAAAAATAAGCAAGCCTTTAAGTCCTAAAAATTTTAATTCCCATTTCTAACACCTAGGGCATGTAGCATACTATTAGAATCCTATTGCAATAGAGTCTCACTTGCCTTTCATTGTTTTGGTGTTTTTAACCCCATACCTCCGCAACAAATTCCCACATTTATCAATTGATCATTATAGTGGGGGACATCTCTATGATACCTAGATAGAGACATTTCCTCACGAATATCATATATGGGAACCACCATATACAACATACATGAGACAATTCAGACTAGCTCACATGGTTAGCATCCTTTCAATCTCTTTCTTAAACATAACAAGTCTAAAACAAGTTTAGTTTAAAAACAAAAACCATCAATGTATATAGTTTTATAAAATCTACATATGAAAAATATGCAACTTGTATAAAGTTAAGTACAATTTGGGCATAAAATACAAAAGATGTATATGTGTATCTCAAGAGAAAAATCTACAAAAATCTGTAAAGGTAAAAACTCTATAAATATATTTGATGTGCCTTAGATTTAGTTAGCTTTCACTACAACAAAAAGGGCTTTTAAGGACCTTTTGTGTGGGACGCTTATAAAACGGGGTCCTAAAAAATTATTTAATAGGACGGATGAACTTTTGGGGTCCTTTTATAATATACACTACTAAACTGGTGTCCTAAAAAGCTAACTAATAGGACGGATGATTCTTTAGGGTCCTATTATCATATAACTTAATAAGACACTTAAAATGTAGATCCTAATAAAGTAATTTATAAGACATTTAGTTGTTGGTGTCCCATTATGTGGTAATGTAATAGGACCCTTGATCACAGGGGGTCCTATTATAACATAACTTAATACGACACTTTGTAGTTAAGTCATAAATGTTAGATGTTATAGGACCCCTTCTAGTCAAAGTCATATTAGAACATAACTTAATAGGACACTTGACACATGTGTCTTATAACTTTAACCTTTATAGGACACTTAATCATTGTGGTGTTATTATAATACACCGTAATAGGACACATGATATTTGAGTCATAACACATCAGTTTTATAGGACGCTTATTCGCTAGAGTTTTATTATAACATAGCTTAATAGAACACTTGGTCTTATAACTTTAACCTTTATAGGATGCCTAATCATAGTGGTATTATATTATAATACACCGTAATAGAACACTTGATATTTGAGTCATAATAAAAGAAATCATGTAGCAAAATAATCCATTTCATACAATATCTATACTACATTACTATGAAATAATCTAATGATAAATGAAAGAACCGAGAACTTTTTGCACCCAGGATACACTACAAGAAATTGGGATGTTTACCCACACATAATTTACCTACACATGTAAATGTGTGAGTAAATACCTACACATGTTATTATATGTGTGGGTAATGGTTGATGATGTTTTTTTTCATAATGACTAACACTTAATATTGTTGGTAATGGCTTTTACCCACATTTGGTGTTGATGGGAAAATTTCCCACAAAAACCTGCAATCAGTTAAATGATACATTACCTACACATGTGGAAAATTTTCGTTATGTGTAGGTAAATTATCTACTAGGGATGAGTATATGGTCCCGAAAACCGATCCCGAAAACCGATCCCGAACCGAAAAAATACCGATCCCGTACCGAACCGATACCGAACCGAGGGTGTTCGGTATCGGTATCGGTACCCACATTTAGGGATTTTCGGTTTCGGTATTATCGGTATTGGAACGGGATCGGTATGGTATCGGTATTTTAAGGTAAAATACCGATACCACACCGGTACCGTACCGATACCGATACCGTACCGGTATAATCGGTATCGGTATTGATTTTTTGTCACCATTTATTTCCGGTCTAAAATTTGTAAGAAAACTACCGAACAATATTAAAAAAAAGTATACTATTTAATTATAACATGGCTAACACATCACAAATATACACAAAAAATTTAAACCGGCCCCGTGTCAGCGGTGGCAACTTGAATATTTGATTAGGCGGGATAGTTTTTATTTTGGCCCGCTCATTTTTCACATCGCTTCACTTCTAGGGTTTTGAAATTTTGATCTACAGGATACTCCCCAAAAAATTAATCACCCCCTCCGCTTCTCCCAATTGAAGAACTCAAGTCCGCTTTGCTTTACCCCTGCATCTGAACAAAGATAATCGGTGCTATTCCAATACTGCACGATTTCCACCGAACAGGTACTGATTTTCTACCAATTCTTTAGTTACAATATATATCTAAATGTTGGCGACCGATAGTTCAACTCAATGTTTATTAAATGTTCTGCGATGGAAACCCTGTTAATTGGAAATTGTACATATAAAAAAGACTTTATTAATTTTACTCTCATGAATGTTATGCTCTGAATAGTGAGCACAATACTATGTTTGGAGAAAAAAAAATTATGTCTGGTTTCAGACAGATTGGAAAGAAGGGATCAGTTTTGGCACATTAGGTGTGATCATTTTGTCGAACCTATGACAGAGAGTTGCAGCCGCGAATTTGCAGAACTTGTTATTTTATAGTAATCTTTATCCAAAAGGTCTTGATCACTTGATCTGATAAGAATTTTTCTTTGTTGTGTACACTTGTAATGGAAGATAAAAGCATGCAAGGCCAAAGCCCTATGAATGCTTATGAAAAGAGTAGAATGTTGAATATTCTAGAGAACGAAAAACAATTACAAGCCCTGGGATTGAAAAATGCTTCTAAGTCTTTGAAAAGTCTAGCAGAGCGTGATAAAACAAAGAAAAATAAAAAGAAACCAATTGATACGAGCGAGAAAGATGTTGGTGTTGATCAAGATTATTTAAAAGAAGTTGCTACAAATATCTATAAAAAGGTACTAATAACAAATTTGGATAATATAATGTCTTTATGTCTGTTTTCTAACCGTTTGACTTACAGAAACATCCAAGATACATTGCTCCGCAGTCCATGAAAAGATATGCTTATTCAACACAGAAACGAGTTACTGCTCCTAATGTCTCTCATGTGCTAACATCTGCAAAATCTCATATGCGAAAGGGACAAGTGATTGACACAACGAGGCCAATATATAGTAGTGTACCAGAGTCTGATGAAGGCCACACAAGAGGGCGATCAGTTGTAGCTAAAAGAAAGTTATTTGCAGTCGACAACAATGATGACCACGGGGAGCGTGACATGATATTTCATGGTACCTATATTTTCTCTTTTCAAATATTTTATTATGATATTCAATTAGTATTAAGTTTGATTCAATTAACTGTTTTCGATTCTTACTGTTTTTGTAACTATATATATCAATTAAGAACAATATGCCGCTGAAGATGATGTAAATAAACACATGGATGGTTTAGAAAATGAGATCAATGAACTGGTGGATGAAGAGTTTGAAGTCCCACAACCAGACAATGAAGCAGGTTTATCTAATTTACTTGATTGCTTCATTTTTTTTTTGTTTCTCAATACATATATTGTGTGACACATGATGAATATATAAGAAACTATAATAAAACTAAGAAAACGTACAGACTTAATATATTGCCTTTCAATTTATGTAGCATTTTTAATGTATACATGTACATTGTAAATCATGTTCACTTTTTGTAGTTCAACATGTACGTAAAAGAGTGAGAGGACCTACGCGTATGCCAGAAGTTTGGGCCCAAGAAAAAGGGGATAGAATTCCTATTTTAGTTAATGAACTTGGACAACCTATTGGTGACAAAGTTAGTAAACTAACCCATTTCATGGGAACCCTTTCAAGGAGTGGAAAGTACTGTCCGATTTATAAACCATGGAATAAAGTTAAGGACACCAAAAAACAAACGTTGCTCGACTTCATAAAGGTACATAATTAAAAATATTTTTGTTAATGAATGACTAAAGTATTTGTTTTCTAATGTGACATGTTCCATTTTTAGACAAAATTTGATATTCCAGAAGATGCTGAAGGCTGGATATTGCAATCATTTGGGAAGAAGGTCAAGAACTGGAGGGCAAGAGTTAAGGAAAGCTACTATGATCCGTCTTTGTCACTTCAGGAACAAATAAATTTTAGGCCAAAACAAGTTCAAAAAAAACAATGGAGGAGACTTGTGAAGTATTGGAATAAAACAAAGTCTAAGGTATGAAATAGCCTTACACTTCAAATATAAATCCTCGAATTTGGGATGTTACAATTAGTTTATTTCTCATTATGATATTTTATTTTTCTATTGAAGATGGTAAGTGAAAAAAACAAGGCGAATCGGTCAAAAAAGAAGATGGTGCAAGTTACGGGTAAAAAAAGTTATGCTCGAGTCCGTGACGAGCTAAAGGTGATTTTATGAAATAGTGCAATTGTTAATGTAGCATGTCGATATCCATTGTTACAACTTATTTTCTTTTTATTCAAACAGACATCTTTGGGACAAGATCCAAGTCGATTGGAAATGTTTCGTGCATGTTTCTCCAAACATGGAACTACAAAAAATGTGGAAGCTGCAAATTCAATTGTAAGTAATATCTTATATATTCATATACATATCTTTTCTTTATGTTCTTGATGTTGTTAAAAATACATATCTTATTTTTGTTACTATATCTAATACAGGCACAAATGCAACAACTTAGTTCTAATCTTCCTGATGGTTCGATCGATAAGCCTGGACCAGATGATGTTTTTTCTAAAGTAATGGGGAAAGATCGAAATGGTGATGCAGTCATGTATGGTCTGGGTGTTCGTGCTTCTGATGTTTGGGGTGTAACACCAAGTCGTTCAACATGTCGTAGAGAAAACATCCAATTGAAGTCTAAATGTGAAGAACTTACTAGTACCGTGGCCCGGCTACAAGCCCAGGTATCGGAGACTAAAGGGTGTAGGGATGGTCCTAGTGTTCCACCTCTTACATCACCACATTTCCCTATTGCAACCAATGGACCTCCAAGTTTACGGGTATTTTTCTATATAAATCTTTATTATTTTTTTTTGTGGAATGTTACTTGTACTATTGTGACTAGAGTTTGATATATGTTTGTTGAAAACTAAAATCTAGGTGGGAGATGAAGTTGTTCTCAAAAGCATTCTAAACTCTACCGAGATTGTAGCAAGAGGATGGGTGAAGAGCTTGGACCCAAATGAGCTAGTTGGTGGTACAGAGATTGGACCAGAATGGTGTGAGGTAAACGTTCAAGTAGCAATAAAAATAGATGAAAAGTTGGTGAGACCATATGGGTTATTTTCCACAATTCAAGATTGTATTGGTGCCTCCATTGCATGGCCTTGTCCTTTCATCTCGGTATGTATTTATTAATCTTGTGATACGAATAATTTTAATAATCTGAAACTTAATACTTATACATGGATGGTTTATTTGTAGGTAGTCCGTGAGGATTGAGGACGCATGATGACTCATGATTCTTGTTTCTTTCATTTCTTTTAATTTCTTTGTTAAATGTTACAAGAGTTTATGTTGGATAAATTTATGTTTAGTGTTTTTGTTATGAATATGCTTATTTGAAATATAATAAAGTTTTTTTCTTTCATTAATTGATGATATATACAGTATATCATATAATTGTGTGTGAATGTTTAAAAAAACGTTGTATCATATGACTTCTTAGGACTTTGGAATTTTGTTCTATTTAACTTGTTAGAGCATTGTAAAAGTGTTCCAATATGCTTTTCTTAGGACGCTATATTGTTTGTTTATTGATATATTATGCAACCATAAAATTGGTTTCATAATCTTATTTGAGATATTAGGACCCCTTTTTTGGTACTAATGCTCGTATAATGTTACATCATAAGGGTCCTATAAATTAGTTTTTTAGGACTCTTGCATGTGTATTAAAAGATTAAAACTAGGTAAGCACATGTTAAAACCTTGTAAAAGTGTCCTAATATGTTTTATTAGGAGTTTTTTTTTGGGACATATTATGCGACCATAAACTTGGTTTCATAATCTTATTTGAGATATTAGGACGCTTTTTAAGTTTCGTGACTTATTACGACCCCCTTACATGAAACGCTTTTACTGTTGGTCCTATTAAATAAAAGGTCCTATAAAATAACATTTTAGGACGCTTTTGTGTGTACTAAAAACCCATTTTTGTTGTAGTGTTTCTAGATTTAGGTAAATATTACCAAACCAGGATTGAGTTTTAAATTTAAAGAAAGTGATAATTACTTTTTAACTTAACGGACACAATAGGTATATTATTGTAAAACAACGGCCTACTAGCAACCCATACATGAACTATAAGAATGAAGATTATAAAAACAAAGAGGAAAAGATAGGATGGAGAATAGAGAATTATTTTCATTGAGTGTGTAATCAAGAAATACAAGGAAGCCTCTATATATAAGGCTCTTACATTAATACAAAGAATACAAAGAGATGAGAGTTGGAATGTGGATAGTCACCATAATAATTTATTTATAACACTCCCCCTTGACTATCCACGTGATAAAATAAAATAATGTAGTATACGCTTGGTGATGTTGCCTCGTTAAAAACCTTGTCAGGAAAACCCAGTGGAACAAAACCTCAGCTAAGGGAAAAAGAGTGCAGGGCGTATTATTCTTCCTGATTGTCAAACCCTCAAATTCCCACATGCGGAGTTCTACCGCGAGGCGTGTGACACACCAGGATCCAAGTCAACGGTCACAATAAACGACGTCTAAATGTAAAAACATACGTAAACAAAAACCATGCATAAGATTAAGACCAACATTTAACAATGCGGAAGCATTCAGAGTTTACAAAAGTCATGCAGAAATAAAACATAAGTTCAAAAGTTAACAATTCCAAGACATGCAAATGAGAACCTAGACGCGAGACGACTCCAGTGCGACTCCGTACGCCTATCTGATAGCTGCTACCTTAGCGACCTGAGAAAACATGCTAAAAGAGTCAACATATAATGCTGGTGAGTTCACAGGTTTTATTTAAACGTTTAAAGTGATCTTTCAAAAACCGTTACCATCACAGTTACCACTATGCTTGTGAGAACGCTAGCTAGGCGCAGAATAAGATACTCATACGGGTGAAACCATTGCTGACTATGCCGTTTACTGACCCTTAGTTTCCTATGGGCTACCGTCATCACCGGTAGACCTTGTTTTATTAGAGACAATATGCACCCGCCCGGTCCAACCGTCGAGTGGGGCTTGTCAGTTCCCAATAGCGCTATCCATATTTCCCCGCCATACGCCCATGTTAGTGGTTTCTAAGGGACTCTTTGATGAACCGTATAGTAAAATAAGTAAGCCATAGTATAACGTGAAAAAGAGTCATAAGTCATAAAAGAGTTTAAGATGAAACCGAGCCATAAGTCATAAAAGAGTTTTAAGCATGTTTCTCCCCCGAAAGCAAAAACCGTAAAATGTTGGGCCGTGAACTCACCTTAGGTTGCGTCTTCCGTTTAATGAGTAAACCGCCTATGTGATATGAGTAAACCGTTTGTATGATATGATAGCCCCAACTAGTGGCGACCTATCATAAGATATGCATCAAGTTAGACTAATAACCCGTCGGGTTCATTAGTCCCTAAGTCCAGTCCATGACCATTATGTGTCCGAAAAACGTGTTTGACCGACAACCAGAGTACGTAAGACAAGACTCGACATCCCATTGGTGACCCGACATTCCATGTGTTCATCTCATACTCAAACATACACAAATCATGCAACTTAGTACTTAACATGTGTTAAAGTTCAACGAGTCTAACACATAGGTCAAATAACACACAAACAAGTCCATACACGTGTTACTATGTTACTAGGCATGTCACGGGGTTCCTAGCATGTTCCTAGGTTGTCACACCCTCAAATTTCCATGTGCGGGGTTTTACCGCGAGGCGCGTGACACACCAGGATCCAAGTCAACGGTCACAATAAACGACATCTATATGATAAGAAAACAACGCAAACTACCCTTTGAGTTTCAAAACCGTTCTAACACAGCGGAAGCAAAATATATTATTACAACTTAAAAATAAAACTCAAAGTCTGAAATGTTTAACAAAACATGCATATGATCCCTAGACGCCGTGAGACTCCGTGCGCCTATACTCAATGCTGCTACCTTAGCGACCTGAGAAAACATGCCAAAAAGATGTCAACATATAATGCTGGTGAGTTCACAGGTTTTAAGTTTGTAAACGTTTTCATGTGTAAAGCGATTTCTCATAAAGTGCCAAGTGTGCGAAAGTTCCAAGTAAATAACAAACGTTCCCTTACTACTACGACTATGTTGCTAAAACCATTACTGACAAACGTTGCTCAAGTTGCTGCCCATGTGTCAAGTGTCAAGTGTCAAGTGTCAAGTGTCAAATAGAGACAATATGCACCCGCCCGGCCTCCAGCCGTCAGGTGGGGTTCGTCACGCCCGATAGATCTATCCACATTTCCCCCGTTGTGCCCCGCACATTCATGGTTTCAATAGGGACTTTAGTTTCGTCGTATAGTAAGTAAGTGCCAAGCGTCAGGTGTCAAATGCCAAACATCAATGTTTAAAAGTGTCAAGTGCCAATGCTTAAATATGCCAAGTGCCAAACGTGTCACGTTTCTTAAAAGAGTCACATTCCCAAAAGGCGTCATGTTTCAAAAGCGTTGCGTTTCAAAAGCGTTATGTTTCCAAAAGTGGTAAGTTTCATAAGAGTTGCGTTTTCAAATCATAAACTTTGCATTTCTAAAACGTGTGGCATGCTTCTCCCCCGAGAGAAAAGTGTATAAAAGAGGGGCCGTGAAACTCACCTTAGAGTGCGTCTTCTGATAACTAGAATTCCAACACGTGTATGATAATCCCAACTAATGACAACCTATCAATGAGTTTACATAAGTGTGATGACTATTAACCCGAAGGCTAACTAGCCCCCGATTGTCCAGATCTTGACTTTGTGTTTTAAAAAGTGTGTTTACACGTTAACCGGACATCCCAGACCGACCCGACATCCCGTTGGTGACCCATTACATCAATTAGGCATGTACACAAGTTTAACACATAAGTTTCAAGCATAAAACACTTAGTTTGCATAAAAAATCTCATTTTAGAAATCGTAGGGTCGAATGTAGCTTTAAGTGGTCGAATGAGGCTTTAAACGGTCGAATGTGGCTACCTTCGCCCCTTTTCTCCCTCCTTCGCCCATTCGTAACACGTTCGACCATTTAGTAACCAGGTTCGACCCTGGAGTCCCTCCTTCGCACCTTCGATCGGTCGAAGGAGGCCAGGTTCACCCCTGTTGTGCAAATTTTCCTAAAAACGCTTCAAACACATCCAAAACGACTCGAAACATCTTCAAACACAGCAGTCAAGCATGGATAACTTATCCCTACAAAACCCTACCGATTTTACACCAAAATCTAGTCGTTTTACAAGTTTCCCAAAATAGTAAATTATGGAGATGTCACATCATCATGCATGCAATCTTTACCCAATTAGGAAACTTTCTGAAATGAATCAACAATCAACTCAACACACTCAAGTTATTATGAACAAGAAACCCCCAATCATATCCTTAACACTATCACCATGAGCAAGCCCTAGATCTAACCCAAAATCCCCAAAATGAACAAAACATCATTAATAATCAATTGTAACCTATCTCAATCATAAAACATCATCAATAACAGTCCTAGATCATTGTTATAACATTTATACAACAATCAATCATCAAACAATGCATAACATCACATAAAACACCATTAACACATGTTATTTTGTATGAAAACTCATTGTTTATGAATAGGTTTTGTTTAAAAAGATGTTAGGAAGGTTTTTATTCATGAAAACATGTTTGAATCAGATCTGGACTCTTGGGGTTTAATGAAAACGAATTGAAATGCTTTAAAAATGATTTAGAATGAAGAACACACCTTAGATCTTTGTGTAGAAGATGTTTGTAGGTTAGATTATAGAAAACAAGGGCAAAAATTCCTTCCCCAATGTTTAAAGATGCTAGAGAGTGTTTAGAGACGTTTAGGGTTTGTGAAATGGTGAAAAATGACAAAGTGTGGTATTTATACTATGTCCTCATTCGCCCCTTTTTCCTGGGCGAATGTGCTCTCCTTCGACCCTTTCACAGGGTCAAATGAGCCCTGTCCTGGTCGAAGGGAATTCTTTCAATTCCATATCCCAGGTTCGCCCATTTACAAAGGGTCGAACCAAACAATTTTCCTCCTTCGACCACTCGAAGTGGTCGAACCAGAGTCCATGTTTGTCTAGTTTTTCAGCTTGTCGTGTTTAACGCATTCTAACGCACCCTAACATACGAGCATGCAACCTTAGTCTATGTTTAACATATTTAAGCACGGATGATTATCTACACATCATTTAAACACATCTAAGCATATAATCCACCATACGACAAATAGTCTACATATACACTTAATTAGTTTATGTAATTCACCAACAACGGGATTCGTATCGTGTGTGTGTGTGACTAACCCAATGATCTCCCGAATCATTGAACCCTGGACAATACGGACTGTGTTCCGACTCTACTGACCCCGTCAAGTATGTTTAATAAACGTTTTTCGCTAAGGTAGACTTATGTGTTTATAAAATGTTGACCCAAACGTGCCGGGTTTCACATAGGTGTCGAATCGGGTTTCGGAATACACTTATAACAGCAGTACACGCGATTAGGAACTTAGCATGCAATTAGGAAAAGTCAACATGTGATTGGGGATGGTCAACTGGCGATTGTGATGCTAATCGCCTACCTTAGCATGCGATTGAGAGGCTAATCGCCTGCTAAGAGGCCTAATCGCCTACCACATTAGGCGATTAGGAAGGCTAATCGCCTGCAGCTGCTGCGCGACGCAATTTCGCGCGTTTAACCCTCCAAATCAGATCCGAAACATGTGTAAACACCCAATATCAATCCTAACACATTAACAAACATATTTCAAGCAAAACCCCTAAGTTTTCATCATTCTAACAGTCCCGAATGCGAGCGTTTTCCCAAAATAGTAAACTTAACATGTAGACATCACATCAACATGCAAGAACTTGCCCTAAATAGCAAATATCCAGATTTCATCACATAACCACGTTGTCCGATAGTATCCTACTACTCTAGCATCATCCTAAAGCAAACCCTAACATCATACAATCAACAACACACCTCATAGCATCCTTAATCATTCAAAATCATTCAAATGGGTCAAAACATCAAACATCAACAATATACAACCAAAACCATTCAAACTCCTAGAACATCATCATACTAACTTGTAACAGCCATAAACACCTTAATAACACAAAGACAATCATGTTTCAATCCTAAAAATCCTACCTTTAATCACATATAACACATATAACACACATAAAGGTTTGGGTTTGTTTAAAAACGGTTTTTAATGGATTTTCAAAGACAAAAACATTTATAAGTCAGGTCTGGACTTTTAGGGAACAAAATATAATCATTTAAAGGTTTGGGTTTGAAGAACACACCTTGGATTTAAGAGGAAATGATGGAATAAGCTTGGAAATGGTTGTTTTGATGTAAAAATGAGTTCCAGAGGGTCTTTGTGTGTTGGTATGGGTTATGGGACGGCTAGGGTTGCACAAATGGTGTTTTGGAGGTCAAGGGTGGTATTTATAGGCGTTTCTAGTCGTTTAAAACACGTCAGGCGATTGTGCAGCCTTATCAGGCGATTAGGGCTGCTAATCGCCTACCCTATCAGGTGATTAGCCCCCAATCGCCCCCTAAGCAAGCCTAATCGCCCTCCTGTAGGCGATTAGGGCTTCCTAATCGCCTACAGGGTCTGAATCTGTGTATTTTGCGCGTTAAACCCCGTTTTAACATATGTTAACACGTTTTCACATACCGACAAGTCATATAATGATTATAAACACATAATACATGAAAACAAACACGTTCACACTCGTTCACCAATTCCCGGGACTCGAGACTTGCGTGTGTTAAAACCCCAATGATGTACGACTCGACTCGACTCGACTGACCCTGTCATGTGTAATGTATGCGCGACTCGCTAAGGTAGACTTACTAAGTTTTCAAAAAGTTAGTTATCGGAGTTTGCCGGGTGTCACATCATCCCCCTGTTGAAAGAATTTTCGTCCCGAAAATTTCCCGAACTCGAAGAGAGAAAACAAATAAGAAGAAAAATTTTCCGACTCGTCACATTATCCCCCTGTTGAAAGGAATCTCATCCCGAGATTCTTTCGGCTTCAACAGTGATGAGTGTCGACCTCTGTGTGTGCCCAAGTAACGTTTCCCCAAAATACAACAAGTGAAGGTCATGAACCAAACGTGACAGTAACAACCGGGAAACCACTTTCTCAAATGTGAGTATGAGACAAGAGACCCCCGATCGAAGGCCTACTGGAGACTACTATGATCGGTATAACTAACCCACTGGTACCGTCCAAGTAGCATCCCCAAAGGACCCTCATCGACCCAAAGAATGAGAAACAGAGACCAAACCACAAAGAAAACACCCGAAAACACGAACGCACAACAATGCGGATAAAAGTAAAACCAAAGCGTAACAAGAGATAAGAAAGAATACGTACGGGTAACAGTGTCTGGGTCCACCTGGTTCTCCCTAGCACCGATCACATAAGCATGAGCACGAGTAATCCGGCCACCGCCTTCATTGTCTCCATCCTTCCCTGCAGTCCCTGTGCCCCCTTGATTCAACTTGGGACAGCTTCGCTTGAAGTGCCCCGCTTCTCCACAATGAAAGCAACCCTGGTTTCCCTGTGGAGCAGGGGTGGTAGTAGCAGCAGTCTGAGTCGCCCTGGACGAAAGATTGACCCTACAATCCTTCGCAAGATGCCCCGTCCGCTGACAACGCTCACAACGAAAACTCTCACAAGTACCATAGTGATGAAAACCACAACGCCCACACTTAGGGCTCTTCCCAGCATAGCCCCCTTGTTTCTGATCCGCCGCTGGCCCTAAAGCTTCAGCCTTCTTCGCCGACGGTTGTCGTTGAACCACCGCTGAACTCTTTTCCACACTTTCCCACTTCCTCTTGTTATCCGCCGACGCCTTCACAGAAGAGCCTCTAGGAGGCAAGACACCCTCAGAAATCTTCAAGTTGGTCATCTTGGTAGCCGATCGCACAGCCTCTGACATGGTAGTAGGATCCCTAGCAGACACCAACCCAGCAATCTCTGGCACCAAACACGCAAGATACTGCTCTATCCTCCTGTACTCCGGTGTCGACAAACCTGGACACATCACTGCTAGCTCGTTATGCCTGATCGTGTACTCCTCAACCTCAGAACCCACCATCTTAAGATTCCCATACTCTTGTTCCAACCTCTTGATCTCCTCTCGCGGGCAGTACTCATTCTTCAACCTACGCACAAAATCCGCCCAAGGCATGGCGTTGGCCTCCCCGAGACCAAGTGTCTTAGTAACGCAGTTCCACCACGTCAGGGCGGGTCCTACAAAAGTCCCCGAAGCAAACTTCACCCAATCCACTGCTGGAGTCTCACATAAAGCAAACACCGACTCAGTCTTCTCCAACCACCAAAGCAACTCCACAGCTCCCTCCGTACCCTAGAAGCTGAGGGGCTGACAATCCTTAAACCGCTTGTAGGCAACACCTGCCTGAACCAGAGGAGCAGTAGCACCCATAAAAGTCTGCTGGGCAGCCTGAAAAGCAGCTAATGCAACGCCCAACTGTTGCTGCATCATCTCATTGAGCTCATCATACGTCAAGGTGATGTTACCACCACCTCTACCCCCACCAGTGCGGCCTCCACGTCGTCCCCCAATGCGTCCTCCAGTGCGTCCTGACATCTTCTGAGAAAGAACAAGAAACAAATACTCAGACCCATCACCAACGCTAAACCAAGAGAATATGAAAAGCCTAGGACCGGGTTCGAACGTGACCATTAATCCCAACACGAGATCCACCAAGTTGTATGTGCGTGAAAGGATCGATAACAAACAAAGATTGATCAAACAAGTTAGTTTCAGGTGCGGAAACCCTAAAACTATCACAAAATAATAATCAAACAGATTTAAACACACAGATCATCATTTTCAAATGTTTTCATTAATAAAACACTCGTTTACACGTTGAAATATAGATACAATCAAGGTATGAACGATAAACAAGTTTAACAAAACACTAGAGAGAGTTTCTGAAAGTGGAGGGAATAATAATGATCAAAAGTTACATTCAAAAAACAAACTTGTCTATTTATAGACTGCACATTCGCCCAAACTGTTTGTGCGAATGTGCAGGTTCGCCCAAATCAACTGGTCGAACCAAGTTCTACTATAATCTAAATCTTCATTCGTCCACATTGTCTTCCTTCGCACCTTTCAAGCTTCCTTCGCACCTCTTAAAACTCTCCTTCGCACCTTCGATATTACCAAAACATAATATGTTGTACAATCCAAAGCTTTAGTCGCACTTTTGCATCTACAAACTCCCCCTCGACTATTGCTTGGATTGTGTTCGTCATTGTTCGTCCATTCTTATGTTCATCAGTCTGATGTGTCTTTGAATCCTTTGTTCTTTTGTCATCACCGGTTCCTGAAATTGCTTTTGCTTTTTCGTTTTCAACTCAGGCACCTTTTGCTTCTCCACAAACTTTCCCAACTTCTCATCATAGTCACACCCAGCATTGATATCAAACGCAAAGCATAGAAATACCACACGTTGGTACTTTCCTGCTTGCTCAGCATCTTTTGTATCTGAATAGATCGGATTGTAGAATAGCATGATAATATCCTCATGTGAACAGTTTATCAACCACATGGGATCAAAGATATGCACTTTCTTGTAGTTCGTCTCTCCGTCTTTCAACACAATCACGGCCTCTGCAATCTTCCAATCATAATACCACCAGATGAAGTCTTTGGCGAAGTGTTGTGGGATAGGCATCAAAGGAATCTTTTTCAACACTTGCGGTGGTTTATACTTTAACGTCACCTTGGGCAGACCAGTTATCAAATCAATATCCTTCTTATGAACAATTCGCTTTGGATATTGTGGTGTAAACAAGTCCCACTTGGTTCGGCTTTCTCTAGTCATCTTCTCAGCAAAGTAAGTAATCTAACTATTTGACGCTCCCGTTAAACGGTGACGACAAATATCACGGATTGCCCAGTAAGGAAGAGTCTTCAAGTGATGAAACTTGTCGAAATACAAGATCTCCTTCTCCCACTTTACTGCGAAGCATCTCAACTCTTTAACAAACTTCCAGGCCAATGCACGACCTTTGAAAATACTATTGTGAAGTTTGTAAAAGCTTCCTTGAATATCAGGTTTAGGACGATTGTTTTCCTTTTCTTTCAACTTCTTCAAAAACTCTTTCAAACTTTCTGACTGCTCGAACCGTGGCTTGTCATGCCCTTTAAAGATTTCATCTTCAAATGCTTTGCTCTTTTCTTTTGCTAGTTTCTCGGCATGGTTTAGCAGTTCATCTGAGAAAGAGAATCCACAATCTTGATTTGTCCTGAAATGTTGTGGATACTTCTCGCTCGTAATGTCTTCCATTTCAACTTCTTCGAATGCAGGAACGTCACGGTCATCAGAATGATTCCCGGCTTCCTTCTCAGGTATCTTAGGAATGAAGTTGTCTGCAAGTAATTCTTCCAACGTCTTGCCTACTTGCTTTGCTAAACCTTCAAGTATTTCTTTCGAAATTGCCGCAGAAACTTCCCCATCCTCAAGATCAGGGTCATCAAACTCCAACTCGAATAGTTTATTGTTCGATTCAAATATTTCTAGAAACCTGCTAGTCATGTCGATCGTCCAGACTCGATCAGTGAGCATCTGGCGATACTTGTTCTTATCATCTTCAGACAGTGACTGCAATTTCTCGTTCCAGAAAATATCATCATCAACATTCTCACCAGGAGCCTTAGAGCTCGACTCACCACCCTTATCTGAGTCACGCTTCTCGTATGTAAACTTATCAGCGTCATCATCATCATCATCACTACTATCATCAAACGCAGAGCCGTCTCCATCACTCGAACCATCATCCGATCCTCCATCATCCTTATCATCCTTCTTCTTCTTCTTTGTATCGTTTCCAGCATCTTCATCAAGTTCATCATCTTCTTCATCATCAGACAGTTCATAATCAACTTGATCTTCTTCTCTTTCTTTGTCTACTTCACCAGCTTGAAGTTGAGGAGCTTGAGAGTACAAGTTCTTGATCAGATCATCCATATGCTTGTTACTCTTTTTCAGCTGTTTATTCTCCTCCTTCAAGACTATGATCCTCCTGGTGTTTCGTTGCTCATGCTTCAGCAACTTTTTATTTTCTCTCTTCAATCTCTTGATTGTCTTCTTCAAAGTCTCATTATCATCTGCTGATGTGACTACGACCTCCAACATCTTCTTATCATTAGACTTTAATGCTCGATCTCCGTTTGTTGTTTGTTAATCAGATTCATCATTTCAGACAGTCTCTGATTCACAGCAGTCATAATATCACTGTCCACCGAAACTTTTGTCTTCTTTGGTGGTTCAACAGCATCAGGCAATTTACCTTTTCTGATCTTTTTGAGCACATTATCCAATTCCTCATTAACATCATCCATAGGTTTTTCTTCAGTTTGTGGTGTGCTTGATGTTGTTGCAGTCTTCTGTTTCTTTTGAACTGGTGCAATAACCGGTGATTTAGAACTTGTAGCTGGTGGCAGTTTCTTACCAGCTATCAATGATTCTATCTCTTTCTTCCTCTTTATACTTGGCTTCTCCTGTTTCTTCTTCTCTTTTCTAGCAGCTTGCACAGGAGAACCAACAAATGTCTCATCAACATTGAAACCCAGCTCTTCTACATCAACAGGAATAGGACTTTTGTTCCCTTGATCCTCAACATTCTGGCTAGCAGACGCACCAGCCTCAGTGGCCTTGGGCATGGTTGTCTCTACCATCTCAGCATCAGAATTCCATTGTTCTTCCTCTATCGTCTCTTCTGAATCAACAGACGCTTCATCAACTATGTGTAAACCCTTTTTTGCCATTCTCTTATTTCTTCTTTGAGTACTTTTCTTCTTCTCTGGTTCAGAAACCTCTATCCTTATCTCTTGTTTCTTTGTCTTCCCACTCTTTGCGCCAACATTCACAACTTGTCTCTTGCGCTTAGCGTCAGGATCAACATGATGTAAAGGATTATCCTGATCAGAATCACTGTTTACATTCCTTACAAGCCCCTCACCCGGATCTGTGTAATCCACTCTAGCTAGGTGTCCAAATAAACGTCTTACTGGAGGACGTTCTTCAACAGACAAACCTTTATACGCTTTCATCCTAGCGAGTGTATTCAGTGACATGTGTTCCTGAACAACAATGTGTTTAGGATCTCTCTTCAGCTCTTTATACTTGTGATCGAATATCATTTGGAGGAAACGAGGATAAAGTAGAAACTTGAGATTCCTCGTGCCGTTAACAGGTTCCAGTAAATGAGACATCAGCATGCCAGAGACATTGAACGTTTTGTTCAATACTAAAGCAATCATCATAGAACTGATGCTCTTCCTCATTAAATCATAACCTCCCGCTGCAGATCCGAAAACGTGAATCAAAACATGTGCCAGATACTTGAATTGTGGGCACAGTTTTCCTTTATGCAACGAACCGTCAGTGATTGGTCCGTTGTACTTCATCCTGAGGAAGCACTTTCGCTGATCCATGAATGTAAACTCCTTTGGATCTTTCGGATCATCATTCAGATTCAATGCTTCTCTCAAATCTTCTTCGCAAACAATTAGTCGTTGTCCTTGAATCTTGCTAGTCAAACAAGATTCGCACTTCCAGAAATCAAGTTTAGCATTCGTCCAGAATTCTTGAATCATATCTCAGTAGATAACTGTCGGCGTGGCAATGGCATCTATCACCCTGTTTCTTTTCAGAAAATCAATGATGCCGACGAATTCTGTGTGCTTCTTCACATCTCCAAGATACGCACAGCAGTTGTGTGCGTTTTCAAAGTCTAGTTGTTTAGCAGGCTGTGATGAGGATCCTGCTTGTTCCGTCGTCTTCTGTTGTTCAGACATCGTCAAATCTGCAAAACAAATAAAAACACATGTTAAAAATCGACAGAATTTCAAAAATGAAAATTTTTGGTCATAAACTCCTCTTTCGCCCAAACGGGGGTACGAAGGAGCTTTTGCATAGGTACAAATGAAAAATACAAGGTACGAATGTAATGGTTTTGATAAAATGTTTCATTCACTCAACTAATCCTCTTTCGCCCAAATGATCTTCTTCCTTCGCCCATTCGATCTGGTCGAAGGAAACAGTTCATAAATTTGAAATATCAATTTTGAAATTTAATGATTCTAAACATGTCCATTTGATTGAAATCAAGCCTAATAATGCCGATTAACATTTGTGAACTAACAGTTTCAACAATTATGTATTGTGTTTGTGTTTTCACCCAAAAACTAGGGTTTAAACCATGATTGATCAATCTGACAAGTTTTAAACCATGATTTTGGTTATTTCTCCCCCTAAAACACACACACAATAAACCCTGAGCATCAATTGTTATTATTATGATATATTTAAACGATTTAGGACAGTTAGGGCTTCGAAATGTAAAACAGAGATTAAGGGCTGAATCCTTGATGAGAACCTGTTAAAATGATAGCAAAATGATCAGTGTGAATGCACGAACACAATGAAATGATTTTAAACGAACAAGCAATAAGGTGAGTTTACAGTTAAAAATCTGGAAAAATTATGAATGAGGTTCGAATGAGGAGATGGATATATATAGGCATGCCCCTTCGCCCGTTTTAGTCATACGAAGGAGAAACTTTTGTCTCCTTAGACCCTATTGAAAGGGTACGAATGAGCCAAAAGGGTTCGAAAGAGATAATTGTCTAGAACACTCTCCTTCGCCCAATCAAAACATACGAATGAACATGTGAAATCCCAAATTCGACCAAACGAATGGGCGAATGAGAATTGGGATTTTTGAAAATTTTCCAAATCTCAAAAACGAGTCCCGGTCCAATTATTTTCCAACTTTTAAGCATCCAACATTCATGTTTTCACATTTTAAAAGTTACAAAGCTCAAATGGTGTATCAAGGTTTAGAAAATCGACATCAACCACCATCAGTTATCAAAAATAAGATGAAAATGAAAAATCTTTTTGGATTTTCTAAAGTTTATGCTAAAACACACCTAAAATCTTTTTGAGTTTTGTAAATTTTGACGATAAAATAAAATGCAGAAATGTAAATGAAAACTGTAAATGTTTTTGAGATTTCCGGTAAAGGGATCATATCAGTTATTGAGAAATCTGATCACACCGTTGATCTTTTTGAAATTATTATCATTAAAGACAATGTGTGATCTGGCAATTGCTGATATTGTGATCCACATAAACTCACATGCAGACTTTTGTGCAGTGCTTTATACTGATACTGATATTTATAGTATAAACGCAATTGTCTGTGGTTCCCACACACACGACATGCTCCCGTATCAAGAAGTAAATGCACAAAGACTCATTGTAAAGCGTGATTATGCTTTCGTCGTCTGTAATTGTACAAGATATAATGCATAGAGGTATACAGGTCAGCAAATTAATGCAGCAAAGTAACATATGCACTATACCAGGTTGAGGACTGATATTAATAACGATTTGCATCAATGATCAATACAATGTAATAGATAATCTTTGATCATCATATAACATGGAAAGTTCCTCAATTCGGTAACTTTAGGATTTGGCATATAACTCTTTTATAAAGACACCCTGTCTGATCTAGGTCCGTAATGACTTACAGCAGAAGATCAGAGAGGCTATCCCCAGACAACTAATAACATAACGACCCTAAACCTCCGAGTTTTGTACAGATACCCTATCAAACGAAATTACGGTACTAAGACCATATGCCCAAGAGGAGTTCAACCACACATCAATTCGTTTGATATGTATGTATCAGGCACGCAGTAATAGGTCTACGAAGCCTATCAGCACATCGCACAGACTCAGACACACGTCCTATATAGCATTACATTATTTAGAATGTGTCAGATCCCCACTGATGTACTATCATTTCCCTTTATACTTCAGGAAATCATTTTAGAATTTTCTGATTTTTATAGATTTTCGAATTTACTGTTCCCAAGGATAAGCTGGAGCATTTCAAATATGTGACTGCCCAGATATCGTTTGTTCACAGAAATCTGACGGCATTAATCTATGGGAAGAAGATATAGCAGTCAGCAAAGAAATTTTTCAATTTTTATGGATTTTGAAATTTTTCAATGTTTTTGGATTTTTCGAATTTTTTTTTTGAAAAACAGTAAAAATTTAAACTAAAAAGTGATAGACTGAGGTGGTGATCAGTCCTGTTTTTCTTTAATACCATTAGCTTTCAAAAGATAATCAAATCTGGATTTGTCAAAAGCTTTGGTAAAAAGATCTGCGCGTTGGTAATCAGTGTGGATTTTGACCATATCGATCAACTCTTTAGCATAACAATCACGGATAAAATGATATTTAATCCGGATATGTTTAGCCTTTGAGTGATTTACTAAGTCTTTTGTTAATGCGATTGCAGCTTCATTATCATAGTAAATAGGGGTTTTAAGAAATTGCAAACCGTAATCCACCATCTGCTGTTGGATCCAAAGAACCTGTGAGCAGCAGCTCGATGCTGAAACGTATTCTGCTTCACATGTGGATAGTGCAACTGCGGTTTGTTTCTTGCATTGCCAGGTCACGAGCCTGCTCCCCATAAACTGACATCCAGCCGTTGTGGATTTGCTATCTTTGTCACAGCCGCCCCAATCTGCATCACTAAAAGCGATTAGGTCAAAATTATCATCATGAGGGTACCAAAGTCCTTTTGATGGACAACCCTTCAGATATCTAAGGATACGCTTGACAGCTGCAAGATGACTCTGTTTCGGCTTCGATTGATATCGCGCACAAAGACATGTCGCAAACATTATATCAGGTCTTGACGCTGTGAGATACATCAGAGATCCGACGATTGCTCTGTATGTAAACGGATCAGTCAGCTCCCCCTTAAGGTCAACTCCAATCCCGTGATTGGGCTGTATCGGGGTATCCATCGGCTTCGAATCATTCATCTGGAATCGGCTCAAGACTTCAGAAACGTATTTCGTCTGGTGAATAAAGATCCCCGTTGGTCTTTGCTCCACCTGCAAGCCGAGGAAAAACTGCATCTCTCCCATAGCGCTCATTTCAAACTTTTCCTGCATAACTTGTTCAAATTCCTTGCACAGAAGTTCGTTAGTTGACCCGAAAATAATATCATCAACATAAATTTGTACGAGAAGCAAATCATCTCCTGTTCGTTTCGTGAACAGTGTGCAATCTACCAGTCCGCGTTTGAATCCTTTCGAGAGAAGATACGTGCTCAGCTCCTCATACCATTGTCTCGGAGCCTGGTGCAACCCGTAGAGAGCTTTGTTTAACACATAAACCTTATCCCGGTGAATAGGGTCCTCAAAGCCTGGCGGTTGACCTATGTAAACTTCCTCTTTGACCACACCGTAAAGAAAAGCGCTCTTTACATCCATCTGATACACCTTAAATTTCTTCCACGATGCAAACGCTAGGAACATTCTGATAGCTTCCAAGCGTGCAACCGGTGCATAGATTTCATTGTAGTCGATTCCTTCAACCTAATGAAAACCTTGAACTACCAAAACTACCAAACGAGCTTTGTTTCGCACTATGACTCCTCTGTCATCCTTCTTGCACTTAAACACCCATTTGGTTCCAATTTTATTTCTTCCAGGGGGCAAATCTGTCAGGGTCCATACACCAAGTTTCTGGAATTGTAATAACTCCTCCTGCATTGCATCCTTGTAAGTTCGCGGCTCGACCTGCGAAACATAACAAGCAAATGACCAGTCATTTTGAAAACCAGATTTCTGAATTTTGGCATATAAAGCAAGGTTGCCAATATTTTCTGGTGCTTGAGCATTTCTCAGCTGCCCTCTTGTCATCACACTGCTACCAGGATCACCAATAACCTATTCAAGCGGGTGTATCCGATGTATCCGAGATTCCGGATAATCAGGTACTTGTACTCCCGTTTGAGTTGTCAAATTCTCTGTAGAAACCAGATCATTACCCACATTCGATGTTGAAGCATCAGTATTAGTTGGGTTCACTGGTGGTGTCACTGTAGCGTTGTCCAGAATAGCTTCACTTGTTGCATCATCATCTTCATATTCTGATTCTGATGAATTAAGCGATGTAGAAGCCTCTTGGAACACCTCTTCTTCTAACACAGGAGCAGTGGTATCATTAGAAGCTGCTTGAGGATTTACCGTGATCGGACGCACTAACGGTGAAGTTACGGCGTTTTCGACCTCGTAATATAAGCGAAGTACAGCTTCTTCAACCATGCTATCTAGATTGAATGATTCAATGAAGTCTTTGTAATCAAACATCCAATCTGGTCCTCCACCCTGTACATTTTGTGTGTATCTTTGAACTTCGACGTTAGTCCACTCCTCGACTTTTCTAGTTCTTTTGTTGAATACCCGTTTTAATGGGGTTGCATATCCAACAAAATAACCTTCTTCAGCCTTTGGTGCAAACTTCTCCGAAGGATTCAGCATTGTACACGGGGCACCAAATGGTTCTAGATACTCCAGATTCAGCTTGCGTCGGTTCAACAGCTCGTAAGAAGTCTTGCCAAACTTCTTCACTGTCAAAACATGGTTAAGAGTATAACATGCCGCGTAAATAGCTTCATTCCAGAACATGACTGGAAGATTTGAATCCGCAAGCATAGTTCTCGCCGTCTCTATTAGAGTTCTGTTCTTTCTCTCTGCGACACCGTTCTGCTGGGGTGTATACGGAGCGCTATATTCATGATGAATTCCTTTGTTTGCACAAAAATCCTCCATCTGAGCGTTTTTTAAACTCCGTCCCATTGTGACTCCGGATTCGTTTGATCTTCAGACCATATATATTCTCCAGACGTGTAAACAGAACCTTCAGGTTATCAAAAGTGTCGCTTTTCTGATGCAAGCACATTACCCATGAAAATCTCGAATAATCATCTGTCACCACAAGACAGTACAACTCCCCGGCATGACTTTTACGTCTGACTGGACCGAATAAATCCATATGCAAACGTTCAAGTGGCATCTCAACGGAATTGACTTTCTTTGGTCTATGGGATTATTTGTGCTGCTTTCCCTTTTTGCAACTGATACACTTGTCATTCAAATGGAAGTGTTTCACATTAACTCCCGTGACAAGTTCATTCTTCACAAGCTGGTTCATCTTACGCAAATGGATGTGTCCCATTCTCCTGTGCCACATAATTGATTCTTTTTCTGTAGCCTTGGAGAGGAAACACGTGACTTGGCCATGGGTGGTCATTGCTTTGGACATATTGAGAATATACAAGTTGTTTACTCTCGGTGCCTTCAGCATCACCCACTCTTTCGGTAGCTCAAACCCAGGTTTCAAGATGTAGCAGGATTTGTCATCAAAATACACAGAAAATTGTTTATCACAAATTTGACTAACACTGAGCAAATTATAGTCTATCTGTTTCACGTAAGATATCCGCTCAAATGTTACGACCCCATTGCTTACACTTCCCTCCATCGTAATGTAGCCTCCCTTATTACCAGCAAATGCCACATAACCTCCGTTAATGTTTTTGATGTCAAAGAGTAGCGTGAAGTCCCCTGTCATGTGACCAGAAGCTCCACTGTCAACAATCCATAGGCTGCTAACAGGGCCAGCTGGAGCTCCCTGCACATATAAAGTAGAACAGTTAGATCTTTCGGGGGACCCAAGCCTGTTTGGTCTTGGGTCTTTGAACTGGTTGTTTCAAAGAATCTTTCAAATCACAAACATCTTGGGTTACATCAACCCCTTTCTTCTCACTCACAATTTTCTTTTTCTCACTCTTCTCATTCTGTGAAGTAGAGGCTCCTTCAGATTCCTTAGATGACCAAGATTGCTCAGATCTTTTCAAGATCCGTATCTGAGATTTTGAATTCTCAGTCGGTTTCTTTACTTCTTCTTTCAAAGAAACCTTCTTGGTTACCTTCTCTGATTTAACAGAGACAGGTCCAACTGCTTGTTTTTCATTAGGTTTGGGAACAACCTTTTTGTTATCAGCAGTTGAGTTCATCACAGGTTTCTTAGCAGATTTATCAGTGGTCATCCGGTTACGTTTATCATACGTCATCGGACGGTTTTCCCTCTTGTTGTAAAAATTGTTTTGATTAAAATATGGTTCTTGCTGAGGGTAATACCGTCTCTGTTGATAGACGTAGTTGTCAACCGGATAATCATGATGTTGCCTCATCTCCACCACGTGCCTTTTGTGTCGTACGTACGGGCAGGCGGCAAGTAAATGTCCCCGTTCCCCGCACTTATAACACGCACGGTATTCCTCATAGTTTTCCTTGATCGGCGACTTGGAAAAGCTAGCAATGGGATATCGATCGACCATGCATTGTTTCCTTAAACTCTCAGGAGCTGGGTCCTTTGAGTAAGTCGGTTCAATAAAACTGTTTTCTTTATGAACAGGCAAAACAAATTGTGTGACATTGACCTTTGCATCTTTATCCGAATAAATTTTGTCTAAAATTTCTTGAGGAATGTCATTGGTTCTTTCAAATTTTGAAAACCAAATCGTACTTTCCTGCCAGATCTTTTCTATTTTTGAATAATTGACAAACTTAATCGGATATTCATCATCAGATAAAATCTTATCGGAGCCTTGCATCCGATAGAAGATTTTGACAGGTTTGTCACACGATTCGTTGCTCACATCATTAGATTTTTCAGATTTAATCTCATTTTTCTTATCAACCGGTTTTACCACATTTTTCTCAGATTTAGTTTCGACTTTCTTTTCAACCGGTTTTCTCACATTTTTCTCAACCTTCTTTACCTCTTTCTTTTTAAAACTCTTACCAATAGACTTTTCATTCTTCTTAACCTCATTTTTACGATGAGCATTTGCCATTGGATGAATGATCTGAGACGGTGAGACTGGCTCAGTAGTGATTATATGATTTTCATCAGGGATATCACTATCACTTTCAACCGTCTCAGATGGTTCATCTTCTTCATCTGAATCATCAGTAGCGACCACACCCTCACTATTTCCCAGTACTGGTCTCACATCAGAATATGGATCCCCGACACTGGAAGTGTTAGGCTCATTTTCTGATGTGGAATCAGAATTGATTAAAGTCTCTGGTGGTATTGCATGTAAAGTGTGATTTTCAAACAATACCGGAGATGGGACCGACTTATAGTTTGCACTATTTGACTGGGAGGGTTCTTCAATGATATGGTCGACTACATATGCTATGTGCTTGTAACTTTCTAACTTTTTGTTTACTTTTTCAGCAAAGCACTTGATGGTTGCCATTTCCAATTTAGTGTTTTCCATTTCATTGATGTAATTATTAATGGCAAGTTGTTTGATTGACAATGTCTTTTTAAGTTCAGACACATCCTTTTTATAACCATCAAGAACTTTGTTGAAATCTTTTAAGTCCTTTTGATAAATATGACAATTGATTTTTGCACTCTCAAGTTGGACCTTGAGAAGCTTATTTTCATCAGTCAGTTTTTCAAAATCAGCACATTTATCACATTTAACACACACTTGAGATTGAGTTTCAGAACTTACCGGCTTAGGAGGTTCTGTCATGGCCATCAAAGCGAAGTGAGCTTCCTTCTCTGCGAAGAATTTGGAGTAGTCAATCTTGGTGCATGCATCATCCACCATACATGACTTGCGGGTCATCAGGAAATCAGCTTCAGCTAACAGTTGGTCAATGTCATCATCTAGTGAATTCACACTAGTCTCTGAATCAGATTCGCTCTCCATATCCGAGTAAGCTGAATCATAGTGGTCTCCAACATCAGTGACAGAATCAAGAATCATCCCCGAATTCTTGTCTTCACTCTCAGCAATCACATCCTCATTCGCTTCCTCAATCTTCAACTCTGACACTTTTTCAATCACAACCTCTTCTTCAATCTCCTCATTCTCATCCAAACTCATTTGCTGTGCGACACAAGCCACGTTCCCAGCAGTGATCTCCTCCACCCTAATTGCATACCAGTCCAATCAAAACCTTCATCCTTTTGGATCACAAGTGCTTGGTTTTGATTGTCAGTTTGGTTTTGGTTTTGTGTGTTAGGTGTAGTGATAGGAACAATAGTTCGGTTTGGATTTTGTTGGGATTGGTTTTGAGTTGTGGATTGTCTGGTGTTGGTGTTTTGTTGACGGTTCTGATAAGTGTTTTGTGGTTGAAAGCTTGAGATATTTGGACTGTTGTATGACACTTGATTTTGGTTTTGGTTTTGTCTATTTTGGTATGTTGAATTGAAAGGGTTTCGGTTACCTTGCTGTGCTGGCTGTGTGCACTCTCTTTTAAAATGTCCCTTCTCACCACAGTTGAAGCATGTAACTTTTGCTTTGTTGAATCCGTATGTGGTGTTGGGAGAGGTTGAGAGATCAGTTCTGCCAGTCTTCTGAATAAAGTCAGTGGCTCTCCTCATAATGCTTGCAAAAGCCCACTGAATGTCCATCAACTCCATCTCCTCTTTGTCGATTTGAGCGTAGTCTTCATTGGTGAGATTATTGTTACCAATTTGACTTGCTACCAAACCGTTGTAAGAAGCAACCATAGCAGATACAAGAGCAACATGCTGTTGAGCAATTTCAACAGTCACATTGTTAAGGTTTGAGGTCTCTAACACAATCGGGTTTTGACTTGACTGTGCTTGAGTAATCTGCATCTGATTTATTTGAGAAGAATATTGTTGTTGTTGTTGTTGAGGTTGACTTGATGTGTAGCATGCGGCTTGTTGTAAAGGTGAAAAAGGTGGAATAAAATTTGGTGTTTGATAAGATTGTTGTGTGTATGATGGTGTGTAGGATGAAGATTGGGCAAGGTAGTTGATGGGTGCTTTTGTTGGTTCAACAACGTTAGACACACATGCTATGTGAGGAGCAACATTAGAAGTGGTGCTTGAAGCAGAAAGAGAGTTAGATGTTCCACTCACATATAAATCAGGATTCTGTGGAATCTGAGCTCTCTTAGCTTTTCTCTTTTCCTCCATCTCTTTGTTTTCCAGCTTTTGAATGAACTCATTAATAGTCCAATACTGGTATGCATCCTTCTCCTTTAACACTTCGATGTGTTGGTTCCAGTAGGGTGGTAAAGCATCAGCAAATTTATCTACTAACTCCGACATTGGAATGCTGATCTCATAGCTTGACAATTCAGTGAGCAAATGGCAGTACCGTGGAACCAACTCTTTTAGGGTCTCATTACCCATGTAACTGAAGTTTTCAAACTCCTTCCGAAGCTCTTCCATCCTTAGCTTCCTTGTTTTCTCATTTCCATCATGTCGATTTCTCAGCATATCCCATAGTTGTTTGGATGTTGTGCACGATCCAAACTGATGCAATAGATCAGTGTTGATCGCTTGGGATAGCTGAGAGAATGCCTTCTTCTCTATCGCAAACCTCTTCTTTTCATCATCCGCCAAATTCTCCAAAGGGATCGGTTCTCCCGTATTCTCCAGAATAGGAGCAACGTAACCCTTCACAATCATTTGCCATGCCTCGGCTCCCTCAAGTCCTTGTCCCTCAACATGGATCTTGAACTTCGTCTTCCAAGTATTGTACTCCTTCATGTCTATTATCTTTGGTGGACGATTGCCGCTTCCAGAAGATAGATCATGAATAAGAGTGGATATAGCGTTGGTCGTCTGCGAATGAACTGCTGCTGCTGTGACTCCCCAATAGTTGTCAATCGGTTGTGGTATTGGTTGAACAACTTGTTGTGGAGCCGAACTAGTCATTGCCATATAATTGATTGGCTGTGATGGTTGACTAGTCTTCTGAGCTGCAATGGACCACGGATCTTGTGTTGTCTGCTGTTGTGGTGCTTGAGTAGGTCTAGGCGTTGTTGGAAAGTTCCACATCTTGTCCTGCAAACGATTAAACACGAAAAGATTAAAAATGTTTTAAACAGGATGCTCCTTCGTATATACGAACGTGCGAATGAGAAATAAATTTCTCCTTCGACCGTTTTTAACTGATACGAATGTGAACTAAAACAACAAAACTCCTTCGACCACTTAAGTCTCTCTTTCGACCGTTCGATCAGACGAAGGTGAAACAAATGGACGAATGTGAAAAATAAGCAATCAAAGTCTTCTTTCGACCACTAAAACACCTCCTTCGTACACAATATCCTTCTTTCGACCCAAATAATTTCCACTTTCGACCAAACTCTCTCGTTCGACCCCTGTGATTTCAAAAACGGTTATTCTTTGAAAATCATTTAATTTTGATCATGTTTATCAAATGTTGATGGATTTTGATGATCTAAATCAGGTTTTGAATCGGAATTGATTTGGAACAACTTTAATAAAGAGAATTATCAGATTTAAACTCGAAATCAAGGTGTAATCAATCAAAATCTTATCACATTAGTTTGTTCATTGAAAACAGAAACTTTTTGACCAAAATTGGGTCCAAATCAACTGAGAGATTATTAATTTGTGGTTGTTTGATCCGAAATGGCTCTGATACCACTTTGTATGTGCGTGAAAGGATCGATAACAAACAAAGATTGATCAAACAAGTTAGTTTCGGGTGCGGAAACCCTAAAACTATCACAAAATAATAATCAAACAGATTCAAACACACAGATCATCATTTTCAAACGTTTTCATTAATAAAACACTCGTTTACACGTTGAAATATAGATACAATCAAGGTATGAACGATAAACAAGTTTAACAAAACACTAGAGAGAGTTTCTGAAAGTGGAGGGAATAATAATGATCAAAAGTTACATTCGAAAAACAAACTTGTCTATTTATAGACTGCACATTCGCCCAAACTGTTTGTGCGAATGTGCAGGTTCGCCCAAATCAACTGGTCAAACCAAGTTCTACTATAATCAAAATCTTCATTCGTCCACATTGTCTTCCTTCGCACCTTTCAAGCTTCCTTCGCACCTCTTAAAACTCTCCTTCGCACCTTCGATATTACCAAAACATAATATGTTGTACAATCCAAAGCTTTAGTCGCACTTTTGCATCTACACAAGTCTTCCATTCATTTCAACTTATGATTTCGTGTGCACCCGAAATGATAAATTGCTCTACATGGTCCTCAAGGCGTGCCCCGAGCTCGAACCTCAAGTCACCCGGTACCCGCATCTTAGAAAGATATAACCAACTCAAAAGATCAACAAACATGTTCCCTCGACTGCAAACCCGAAGAAGAAGATAAATGAAGCTAGGAATAACCAAGAATGAGATAGGTAATACGACACTGTGTGGTAAGGATACCGACACCCCGACAAGGTTAGTATGTTTACCAAAAGACACGACTCAAATGTATGTGACCGTCTAGTGTGTGAGACTCGGCTATAGTCTAGACTCTACATGCAGTCCTAGTTCACTATAACCATTGTCTCTGATACCAATCTGTCACACCCTCAAATTCCCACATGCGGAGTTCTACCGCGAGGCGTGTGACACACCAGGATCCAAGTCAACGGTCACAATAAACGACGTCTAAATGTAAAAACATACGTAAACAAAAACCATGCATAAGATTAAGACCAACATTTAATAGTGCGGAAGCATTCAGAGTTTACAAAAGTCATGCAGAAATAAAACATAAGTTCAAAAGTTAACAATTCCAAGACATGCAAATGAGACCCTAGACGCGAGACGACTCCAGTGCGACTCCGTGCGCCTATCTGACAGCTGCTACCTTAGCGACCTGAGAAAACATGCTAAAAGAGTCAACATATAATGCTGGTGAGTTCACAGGTTTTATTTAAACGTTTAAAGTGATCCTTCGAAAACCGTTACCATCACAGTTACTACTATGCTTGTGAGAACACTAGCTAGGCGCAGAATAAGATACTCATACGGGTGAAACCATTGCTGACTATGCCGTTTACTGACCCTTAGTTTCCTATGGTCTACCGTCATCACCGGTAGACCTTGTTTTATTAGAGACAATATGCACCCGCCCGGTCCAACCGTCGAGTGGTTTCTAAGGGACTTTTTGATGAACCGTATAGTAATAATAAGTAAGCCATAGTATAACGTGAAAAAGAGGCATAAGTCATAAAAGAGTTTAAGATGAAACCGAGCCATAAGTCATAAAAGAGTTTTAAGCATGTTTCTCCCCCGAAAAGCAAAAACCGTAAAATGTGGGGCCGTGAACTTACCTTAGGTTGCGTCTTCCGTTTAATGAGTAAACCGCTTATGTGATATGAGTAAACCGTTCGTATGATATGATAGCTCCAACTAGTGGCGACCTATCATAAGATATGCGTCAAGTTAGACTAATAACCCGTCGGGTTCATTAGTCCCTAAGTCCAGTCCATGACCATTATGTGTCCGAAAAACGTGTTTGACCGACAACTAGAGTACGTAAGACAAGACTCGATATCCCATTGGTGACCCGACATTCCACGTGTTCATCTCATACTCAAACATACACAAATCATGCAACTTAGTACTTAACATGTGTTAAAGTTCAACGAGTCTAACACATAGGTCAAATAACGCACAAACAAGTCCATACACGTGTTACTATGTTACTAGGCATGTCACGGGGTTCCTAGCATGTTCCTAGGTGTCGAATCTGGTTTCGGAATGTCAAAATACACTTATAACAGCAGTACACGCGATTAGGAACTTAGCATGCAATTAGGAAAAGTCAACATGTGATTGGGGATGGTCAACAGGCGATTGTGATGCTAATCGCCTACCTTAGCATGCGATTGAGAGGCTAATCGCCTGCTAAGAGGCCTAATCGCCTACCACATCAGGCGATTAGGAAGGCTAATCGCCTGCAGCTGCTGCGCGACGCAATTTCACGCGTTTAACCCTCCAAATCAGATCCGAAACATGTGTAAACACCCAATATCAATCCTAACACATTAACAAACATATTTCAAGCAAAACCCCTAAGTTTTCATCATTCTAACAGTCCCGAATGCGAGCGTTTTCCCAAAATAGTAAACTTAACATGTAGACATCACATCAACATGCAAGAACTTGCCCTAAATAGCAAATATCCAGATTTCATCACATAACCACGTTGTCCGATAGTATCCTACTACTCTAGCATCATCCTAAAGCAAACCCTAACATCATACAATCAACAACACACCTCATAGCATCCTTAATCATTCAAAATCATTCAAATGGGTCAAAACATCAAACATCAACAATATACAACCAAAACCATTCAAACTCCTAGAACATCATCATACTAACTTGTAACAGCCATAAACACCTTAATAACACAAAGACAATCATGTTTCAATCCTAAAAATCCTACCTTTAATCACATATAACACATATAACACACATAAAGGTTTGGGTTTGTTTAAAAACGGTTTTTAATGGATTTTCAAAGACAAAAACATTTATAAGTCAGGTCTGGACTTTTAGGGAACAAAATATAATCATTTAAAGGTTTGGGTTTGAAGAACACACCTTGGATTTAAGAGGAAATGATGGAATAAGCTTGGAAATGGTTATTTTGATGTAAAAATGAGTTCCAGATGGTCTTTGTGTGTTGGTATGGGTTATGGGACGGCTAGGGTTGCACAAATGGTGTTTTGGAGGTCAAGGGTGGTATTTATAGGCGTTTCTAGTCGTTTAAAACACGTCAGGCGATTGTGCAGCCTTATCAGGCGATTAGGGCTGCTAATCGCCTACCCTATCAGGCGATTAGCCCCCAATCGCCCCCTAAGCAAGCCTAATCGCCCTCCTGTAGGCGATTAGGGCTTCCTAATCGCCTACAGGGTCTGGTTCTGTGTATTTTGCGCGTTAAACCCCGTTTTAACATATGTTAACACGTTTTCGCATACCGACAAGTCATATAATGATTATAAACACATAATACATGAAACAAACACGTTCACACTCGTTCACCAATTCCCGGGACTCGAGACTTGCGTGTGTTAAAACCCCAATGATGTACAGCTCGACTCGACTGACCCTGTCATGTGTAATGTATGCGCTACTCGCTAAGGTAGACTTACTAAGTTTTCAAAAAGTTAGTTACCGGAGTTTGCCGGGTGTCACATCATCCCCCTGTTGAAAGAATTTTCGTCCCGAAAATTTCCCGAAGTCGAAGAGAGAAAACAAATAAGAAGAAAAATTTTCCGAGTCGTCACATCATCCCCCTGTTGAAAGGAATCTCGTCCTGAGATTCTTTCGGCTTCAACAGTGATGAGTGTCGACCTCTGTGTGTGCCCAAGTAACGTTTCCCCAAAATACAACAAGTGAAGGTCATGAACCAAACGTGACAGTAACAACCGGGAAACCACTTTCCCAAATGTGAGTATGAGACAAGAGACCCCCGATCGAAGGCCTACTGGAGACTACTATGATCGGTATAACTAACCCACTGGTACCGTCCAAGTAGCATCCCCAAAGGACCCTCATCGACCCAAAGAATGAGAAACTTAGACCAAACCACAAAGAAAACACCCGAAAATACGAACGCACAACAATGCGGATAAAAGTAAAACCAAAGCGTAACAAGAGATAAGAAAGAATACGTACGGGTAACAGTGTCTGGGTCCACCTGGTTCTCCCTAGCACCGATCACATAAGCATGAGCACGAGTAATCCGGCCACCGCCTTCATTGTCTCCATCCTTCCCTGCAGTCCCTGTGCCCCCTTGATTCAACTTGGGACAACTTCGCTTGAAGTGCCCCGCTTCTCCACAATGAAAGCAACCCTGGTTCCCCTGTGGAGCAGGGGTGGTAGTAGCAGCAGTCTGAGTCGCCCTGGACGAAAGATTGACCCTACAATCCTTCGCAAGATGCCCCGTCCGCTGACAACGCTCACAACGAAAACTCTCACAAGTACCATAGTGATGAAAACCACAACGCCCACACTTACGGCTCTTCCCAGCATAGCCCCCTTGTTTCTGATCCGACGCTGCCCTGAAGCTTCAGCCTTCTTCACCGCCGGTTGTCGTTGAACCACCGCTGAACTCTTTTCCACACTTTCCCACTTCCTCTTGTTATCCGCCGGCGCCTTCACAGAAGAGCCTCTAGAAGGCAAGACACCCTCAGAAATCTTCAAGTTGGTCATCTTGGTAGCCGATCGCACAGCCTCTGACATGGTAGTAGGATCCCTAGCAGACACCAACCCAGCAATCTCTGGCACCAAACCCGCAAGATACTGCTCTATCCTCCTGTACTCCGGTGTCGACAAACCTGGACACATCACTGCTAGCTCGTTAGCCCCCAATCGCCCCCTAAGCAAGCCTAATCGCCCTCATGTAGGCGATTAGGGCTTCCTAATCGCCTACAGGGTCTGGTTCTGTGTATTTTGCGCGTTAAACCCCGTTTTAACATATGTTAACACGTTTTCACATGCCGACAAGTCATATAATGATTATAAACACATAATACATGAAAACAAAACACGTTCACACTCGTTCACCAATTCCCGGGACTCGAGACTTGCGTGTGTTAAAACCCCAATGATGTACGACTCAACTCGACTAACCCTGTCATGTGTAATGTATGCGCGACTCGCTAAGGTAGACTTACTAAGTTTTCAAAAAGTTAGTTACCGGAGTTTGCCGGGTGTCACACTGATACTTCTGGATCAGGTATGTTGCCTCATTAAAAACCTTACTAAGAAAACCCAATGGGACAAAACTTAGTTAAGGGAAAAAGAGTGCAACTTGTTTGATACCCCCTCATTTGAATATGTAGTCTTTTAGTAACATGTGTCAATCTTCCTCGAAAGTTGCTTAAAGCTTCCGTAGCCAATGAAATGTCGCTCGATCCCATGAAGTACAATCCTTCATGTTGTGCAATGTGTATAATCTTCATATGATATTTTCTAGTACGTCCTCTTAAAAACCCGATGGGACAAAACTTAGTGAAGGGAAAAAGAGTGCAACATATATAGTACTCCCTCTCATCTTCGTATCTTTTAAGTGAAGTGTGTCGAACTTCTAGTAAAATTGCTCAAAACTTTTGTAGTCCATGATTTGCGTCTTGATCACTTGTCGTGAAAATCTTTATGTCGAACATTGACCTATGATATTTATTCCAAACTTTTAGTCCCTGCTCTCGTAAGTGCAATTCTTTAAGTTGAACTAATGTTGCATCCTCTCGTAAATAAATGTCACAAGATCAACAAATGTGATGTGTTATATTCCCTGCATCTACAAGACTAACCAAACTTGTTTGCATGGGTTAGTGAAATATAATCAAATATTGCTCATACCTGAAGTATTTGTTTTAACTCATTCTGGTGTCTCCTCGCTTGACATAGACTATATTATGATAATAAGTTCATGTGGAAGATATAATAATCATGCATAACTAGCAAGACATATACTAATTCACATATTAAACTATGGTACTTCTAGAGTGAAAATCTCTACATTGGTAGGAGATTTTTTTTGAAAGGTTAATTTCTTTAATCCCATGGTCTTTAGGATTTGAACCCAAGACATCCCACAACCTAGGTGTTTTACAGGCTTTGCCTTTGCCAATGGACCACCACCCCATTGGTACTTTGGTAGGAGATAAAATGAATAATTTACCATATCAAGTAATTGGACAACCCTTAATGCACTTTAAATATGAGTTATATCCATTGTAAAATGTCCCACCATCTTTTCAAGATATACTTTGATGGATTAGCAAACATATCATTACATATATATTCGAATTGTAGGTCAAGCAACAAGTGCACTATGTCAAGGACTTTCAAAAATCTCCCTTTTAAAAGTTATACAGAGTCTCTCGATAATGCTCAGACATTATCACTGTAAACTGCGAGTGAACCTTTAAAAGAAAACTTTTGATACAAGCTGGATAATACAATCAAACTTATGTTGCTCTTTATTGGGATATCTCATGAGTTTTAAAACACTCAACTCCCTTATTTTAGTCCATACATATTACCCTTACATAATACTTCTTAAGGTATTGATATCAATGCTACAGGTATCATCAGTCCATCAAGGACTTTTCCATCTTGACCAATTACGTAAGTGCATTAACTCTTCAATCGGAAGAACAATAACATCTATTTCTCCAATATATATTGTACCATTCTTATACATTAAAGTATCATAATCACCAGGTTCAGTTTATCACAGGTGGTGTATTGGTGCACAATAATTACATCCTACGATGTTTCATATTACCTTTTAAGCACTCAGTTGCTTTAGGATACTCATGAGGAGTTCCACTTATATTCAATTCAATCATATAACAAACATATCGTATTCAGAATTGAATCTATTTATTCCAACCATAACGTTCTCGAGAACTTACGTTACAAGATTTTGACACATTAAATCCGTCATCGGGTATTTTTATGTAAACTTTCAGTGTCGAGTAAATCATGATATTTATTAGACGCCAATTCTCTCTTTGCATTACCAGACTAATAACATAATGAAAAATCATTGTATCCACCACTGGAGAATGCGTCTCCTCATAATCAATTATGGGTCTTTGCGAAATTCTTGTGCACCAATTTTACCTTATATCATTTTATTTTCAAATGTTGATTCGCACAAAAGATCTTTTCATATCTATATGTTTTACAACTTTTGTTGTATGGACTACTGGTCCAAAACTTTTCTTTTCAATAGAGAATTCAACTCTGCCGTATTTGCGTCTATTCATTTTGGCCAATCATTTCTTTTTATTAATTTATAGTCAGATCTTAAATTTTGATCCTCATTTCAAGCGCTACATTACATAAAATTTATAACGACGACGATTTTATTTCGATTCCATACTTTTCGTAGACATGATACTATATAACGAGATCTCTTTATTTTCAGGTACCTGAGGTTCTTCTGGAACCATCATGTCTAATGTCTCTTCAGGAGACCTTTTTGCTATAACCTCGACTTGACCATCTTTATTACTTGCTCTAATTTCTCGAGAATTTTTATTCTTTGGAATCGACTAGTCTACCACGCTTCAAGCGTGCAGTAGGCTTATTGCCAATATATGATTGTCCTTCCCGGACGCTCATTTTAAATGGAGCATTAGCAGTTGGTATATGTGACTTGATTAGCTATTTATCATATTTAGTTCAGTTAATGTGTCTGGTAATTAATTCGCCAATCTTTGTGAATGAATTATCCTTTTAACTTCTGGTTCACATTGTTTAGTACGAGGATCAATGATATTTCATTCTAATTCATTTCTATTTCCAACTGCCATTTATCTCCCCCTGATGTTGGGAATGTTAATCCATTGAGATGGATATCAATTAATTGAGATGTAAATAAATCTCTTGTTTAAGGCTCTATAAATCATCATATATTCCCAATCACCTTTTAATGTTCCATCTCCGTGCGTCGTGGTGGATCAATTTCAATATATGTCGCACAACAAAAATCTTCGATGGGCAATATTTGGTTCCTGACCAAAAACCAACTATAATGGGGAGAAACTATTACCATGTATTGGCTTGATGTGAATAAATGTTACAGCATGTAAAATCACATTTAATCAAACATAAACATGAACTTTTGTTCTCATGATCATTGACGTTGCAATCAATAGTAGACATTTATGTGATCATATCAATGAAAGTAATATGTGTATGAACATACGCTACTAGTATTTCAATATTTAGGAATTGAATTCAACAAATATGCCATTTTGGAATAATGTGCTTGATATTTTATTACCTACGCCATATATCACACAAACTTCAGGTTGCTCACTTGATAACTATTTAGACAATGCATCGATTTTAAATACTAAATGGTATCATGTTAGGATATGTGTATCCTTTAAACAATTCCAAAATATATAGTGATACTCACCCCACTTTATATGAAAAATATATAATTTTGCTTAAGAGCAAACATTACATGCTATGTATCAGATTGAAGAATCTTTAAGTTCTTCATTTCGTTCACATCATCATCGACTCGGTGTGGTCTTACCGGCCATGCCAACTAATTAAATAATTATGATCCATAAACTAAACTTCTAGTTTATGATCGAATATGTATTACTTGCACGTATGTAATACAAAACATATGATATGAAAGAATCTATTGTAACTTCAATGTTCAAACCATCATGTTAGATAATCACTCTTTTTATTTGCCATATGTGGTGGTCAATCTCATTAGTAACATGATCATTATTGCATTTTTTTATCATCAATCTCATTATTAACTTGGCTATTATTATAATCTTTGATGGTTGATCACATTATGACCATCATTGCAACTTTCTCAATTATCTCCATGATCATGACAATTTCAATTATTGTTATATAGTCTCATTCACTTCAAGAAATGGAGTAAAACCAACCAAGCTTTATTATTTTCTTGGATATAAGAATATAAAGTCATTTTAAACTTTTCATACCCTTTTAATGGTATTGCTACTTTAGGAGCGTATTTGAGGTATGATAAGTAAAATTCGTTCTATCCAACCCATATAAAATCGAGAAGTAATTATATTTCCTCAATTACCATGATCATGGACTTTACACTGATCATTATATCATCACATTCACTTCAGGGAATAGATTATAGCCACAAAACTTTCATAGTGGAATTATTACAACTTCCTTAGTTATATACATGATCTTAACCTTTATACCGATCATTTTTCATCACATTCACTTCAGGGAATGGATGAGAAGTACACCACTTTCATGGTGGTCGTTTCAAACCTTATATATTCTTTAATAATCTTGCTACTTCAAGAGCATATTTGAGGGTTGACAAACAAAATTTGTTTTATCCAATTTTCCTTATAACTAATCTTCCCATCACATGATATAAGTTAGAGAAGTAATTAATTGATTAAGTCATGTTTATTGGTCTAATAATTAACGACCTTTTATAAATGCATAATAAGATTTTAGGAGCATAACACTTGTGTCACTTCTAATTATATTGTACTTTTTCTTGAGAATGATAATGGAACAAATCATATATAATTGCAATAGTGGTCATTTTTCAATGAAACCTTTAAACATCATTCTCTATTTTATCAATATGAACTTAGTGACTTTCAAAACATTGTTGTCCATAAAATGATATATAATGAAAGACGCCGTAAAATCATGCGAATTATGATAAAATTATACTAATCATGTGAAAATCACATTAAGTGATATAAGACTATTTATTTGTTAAGATAGAAGGCACTACCTAACAATATCAATAATAATGTTTATCCAAATTTAAAACATAGACTAATATTTCTCATCTTAACTAAAATAGATAACCACCCAAATAAAATTTATATTTCTAGTTTCTTAGAATGAAATCAAAACATACTTAATAAAATACATAGCGTAGAAATCATCTTTGTAATCTTAAAACATAACACCATGCCTATCCATCAATTTACAAAAAAAAACCCACAATCTCATACATTAATTGATCTTTAATAAACAAAAAGAATAACATTCAAAAGTCTATTCAGGTTGTATGGGTTTCTTGATAACCAAAAACCTTAAGATACACGGTCAAGAATTCTTTTTACCCTGACAATTAAATAGGGTGAATGCCATATTCTTTTATTCTTTCCTTTACAAATTTTTTTTCTTAAAGATAACAAATAACATTGACATTAGGAAACTATATGATACAAAAATACTTTCACATAAATAAGTAATAATTATTATGAGAAGAAAAAAAAACAATCCATCGAAATATCTAACCATTTCCATATGATATAGTTAATAAATTTAAACATTTAAAATCTAACTTTTATTATGATATGTAAACATGGTATAATACACGAGAAATTGTAAGAATTGTTATTTTTCTTTTAAAACAAAAAATAGGTACTAATAATTTTGACAAAACAAAGATAGATAACTAAGTAGCCAAATATATAGGAATTGCAATAGAACTAATGTTCGGCAAATAAAAAAAATCTCTAACATAACCCAATATTGTATGAATTACGATATGGATTTTGTTTGAAACATACTCGAGTTACCTTATCATAATATGATCCACTCCAAAAGCAATTCGTGCTGATAACGTGTTGTAAAACAACGGCCTACTAGCAACCCATACATGAACTATAAGAATGAAGATTATAAAAACAAAGATGAAAAGAAAGGATGGAGAACAGAGAATTCTTTTCATTAAGTGTGTAATCAAGAAATACAAGGAAGCCTCTATATATAAGGCTCTTACATTAATACAAAGAATACAAAGAGATGAGAGTTGGAATGTGGATAGTCACCATAATAATTTATTTATAACATATATGTATTTATCGTGTATAGGATAATTTTTTTTGTAAGTACACAGTATCAAACCTAATCACATAACTTTTACTGCTCAATTTTAGTTACTAATTATTTCTTATTTCATTTGTCTAGAGATTTGATTAAATATGAAGAAAATAAAGGGTAATAGCAATATTAATGTATTGAGAGTATCATGTCAAAATAAAGTAATGTGATAACGTATCATACGTTCCACGTGACTTTGTTAACGATTTATGTTCTTGAGGTTATTATAAAGGTCGCATGTTCCTAGTCACTCACATCCTCATTCTTAAGGGAAGAATATACCCCCAAAGGTCTTTATTTTATGATAAACGTGCTAAGAGCCGTGACAAGTAGCAAGTTACCACAAATATGACATTGGTCGTTGTCCCTTTCGAGATCGCTCAACTCTTGTTTGAAATATTTAGTTTATTAAAATAGTGATTCATATTTATTAATTTTACAGCAACTTAATAATAGAAAATAATAGAACGTTTACTTACTAACGTGATTTAACTCTTGGTTTGCGCCAATTATTAGCATAAAAACTGGGCAAGCAAAGTCGCATAACCAAGTATTAGCTTAACACCAAAGCCAAATATATAGACAATATTTACCCCAAGTGAAGTTTGATAGACAAGAACCAGTCACAAAATGTGCGTCTTTCCAACTCCACAAGTGGACTAATCACTACACATGAGGTTTGTTGTGCTAAGTGCGGTCTATAACTAAGACTAACCTAGACACTCGAGTACAAAAACTGGAAAACCTATAAACTAGGCCACAGTGACAGGAAAATGTACCTACCGAATGTAGTAAATCCTAATGAAAGTCCGAATATCGAACCCACAGGACACTGACTAAATTAAATGAGGCTCCGAAAAATAACTGTAAATGGTCTAAAGATTTTGTTTTGGAAAGGTTTTAATTTATTTTAATTAATTAAAATTAAAATAAAAGAAAATTGAAACTAACAACTAGCAAGCTGGAAACATAGAACGGAAGCGGGAATGTGAAAAACACTATCGAGGTTTAGAATCCTAATTGTGACTCTTGGATTTTTCTCAGCTATGGAAACTATGCTGGAATCGGGATCTTAGAATACGACACCCTCGGGCAACCTAGTGGATCCATGATCTTTCTTCGGGTGTAACCTAAAAGGATACCCTAACGGGTGTGTGAACTCTATGGTTGGATGGATTACCTCTTAGTCTCTCCGACAATACTAATGTACATGATAGACAACTGGTTATTAATAAGACACAAAATATCAAAGCAACTAGGAAATCTAACGAAACCTACTTGATAGGTTACTAAGACTACTCGACTAGCTATCACTTTACAGATATCTAGATAGGTAGAATACTAAAACATAGGCAAAGAACCTGACATGTATAGTATAGGTTTCTAGGGTAAATACAGAGTATCGTATTTCAGAGAACACACTTTCCCCTACTCAACATTTCATCACTGTTGTTAATCGGGTTTAAAAAGAAAAGAAAATAAAACGGATGGGTTCTAAAAGAAAAATGGTTTTTGAAAAAAGGTTTTGGGTTTTAAAATAAAAGATAAAATGGTAGGTTTAGAAAACATGAAAGTCTCAGAAACCCTCCGGATTAGTAGATTAGTTATATTAAAAGTAGAAATAGTTTTAATTATTGGTGCGGAGAACAGGTTTTGAATGGTCCCTTCAAAGTTAGGAGATGGGAAAAGAAATAATTAAGGGATGACGTTCTGGAAATTAAATGGGTCACACACAGGGGAAGTGTACGAGTCCCCAAAAAGGTGTCTTCGGACTTTTGGCCCGTAAGCCAATCTTTTCTTGGTTCACAAGTGTCATCGAGCCTAACGCACACGAGTCATGTAGCTTATTGGAGTGTTTGAGTCCTGCTTTTCAGGCACTTCCCAAACCACCGCAAAACCACTCGTTTAAGCATTGGGTTCTCTGCTTCATCTTCCTAAATTTATGTAGAGGCTTAATTCCGCCGGGAATCCCTTCCATCTCTCTCAACTCTCACTTCCCGTACCAAAGGATCTCACGTGCCATTAGCTTGTGTGACGGGGAACCCTCTAAGAAGTTAACGACTTTGTACTAACAAGAAATGGATAAAGTATCATTGTTTTATTTATCTTTAAAAATGACAACTTAAGTATTTATTGATCATGTAAATATAACGGGAAACTCTGTCATTTCAAAGTCCTTACTTTTTACCAGGTTAATCGCTGGAGGCGAACGAGGTATTAGTTGATAGCGCTATTAGGTTGTGTTGTAGCCTCATGTTTGATATGCTTGTATCACGGGCATGAACTTTTTACCACTTTTTACTAGTGTGATAGTCACTAGTGCTATGGCAAAAATAAACTTCTGTATGTTCTCAGTACTACTCGTTTGATACATTGAGTGGGTTAGCTACCCCTGGCATGCGTTCCAACTGGTGGATGGTTATTTTGGAAACTTAAAATCTTACTTACTTTACTTTGTGAACTCGCCAACTTTATGTTGACACACGTTAACATGCTTTTGCAGGTCGCTAGGTTTGGAGCATATTAGGACATGCATCATTTGTGTCATGGGGATTGATCATTAATAAGTTATATTTTGCTTTACATAATTTTGTTTCATTTTGGGTGCGTTGTTTTGCGCATGGATTTAAATTGGTTATGTTTGGTTTACGCTTCCACAATCATCTAAACTTTTGAATTAAACATTAAACTATATTTTACAAACGAACTAAATGGTTCAGGCATTTAGAGTCGTTCATATGACTTATGGCTATGAGGATCCTGGTGTGTCACACGCCTCAAGGCATAAACCCTGCGGTGGAATTTGAGGGTGTGACAGAACTATTTAGGCATGTTTTCCTATGATAATAACAAGAAGTACCCCATGATTAGTGATAAATATGTAAATAAAACAGGTGTAAATGATTGTGCATCAAATGGATTGTTGAGATCTGAGGTTGACTTGTTATGATGCTTAATAAATGAAGTAGTAAATGAATGATAAAACAATTATAGAAAGTGCATCGGAAAGTAAACTTTAAATCATAACAAATCAGAAGATTTGTTTTTCAACACGTACTTTTATAAACCATACAGATTATCACACAGTATTACAACTCTCCCCCTTAGACCGATCACTCACAGTTTTACTTGTACAGAGAAACAATGTGAAAGTGATAAATACAATAGTATAGGCACTATTCTATTTATAGACAAATACAAACTTTGATGATCCAAGTTGGCGACTACCTATGACAATGACATTGATGTCTCAAATAATTAACATATAAAACAGGCGTAATCAGTCTCATAATAGGGTAGAATTAGGATTAAATTACTGATATTAGGTGCTTAATTTGTTCCTATTTGTGTTTCTCAGGAAACTGGAGCTCCAAGCCAGAAACAGAGGATTTTCAAGCAAAAACTAGAGATTCCTAGGATACGAGACTTGCAGCATGTTCCTTGTATGTATGAAGACCATCCCGAGACTTAAACATTGATAAGACCAGTCCGGGAGTGACCCTGCACCCCCAAGCACACTTGCACGGGGGCCCTGCACGCTAGATGACAACACAACAAACTTGGAGAACGAGAAAACTACCTGAGGACTCTTGCACGCCCGTGCCAAAGATAAAAGGACAGATAAGACAGAACTGCAATAATAGAACGTATGTGTGACAACAAGCACGCCCATGCCACGCTATGGCACGCCCGTGCTTGCCCTGGAAAGTCTATAAATAGCAAGCTAACCCCCACCATTTGATCATCCCATTCCATCTAGTCTTGAGCCTTCTTGGGTCAACTTCCAAGCTTCTTGCAGAGATCATGGTGTCCTTTGGGAGGCCTTAGGGCCCTCTTAACATACCCACAAAGGTTAGGCCTTGTCCTACCTTGATCATCTTGGCCAAGCATGGGATCGTAGAGTAGCTTATGCAATAAAACATCGATGGTCGTGAGGATCATACTAGATACATATCACTTGGAGATGGAGAGCTTGTCTATGAGCAGCCATGTTCATGTGTTGATCATTTATTATGGTTGTATCTTTCTATTATTGCCGAACCCGCTTCGATTTGTAGACTTTTATTATTAGTAGTAGTAGTTTATTTTCAGTTATTTGTTGTGTTATCTTCTTTCTAATCCTTGTTTGTTTATCTTGTGACAGGTTAAAATGATGATTAACTTAATAACTTAAATCAACCTTAACTTAATTAATTAACTAGAGGTTTAATCAGCTTTTGGTAGTCCCGAGCTAGATCCAAGGTAAGGAAACCGTAGTGAGACAGATCCTTCGAGCTTCTGATATCCAAATCGGGTTCTAAGAAATGGCTTCTGAAGTGGACAAGATCTGAGTGACACATTTCTGGTACTTACCATATAACTGAATGATCTTCTTGGTAAAGGGTGGATTCCCTACGGGTGCACCAGGGTTCCTCGGATTGCACACCTTTAGGATTATGTTCCACCTTTGTCAAGGGTTCCATTCAGCTCGGGAGGTTATGGGTTGGGTTTATTAAGTCTTCAATCATTAAACCAACTTTATATTCTTTAGGCCTATAAATATTAAAGTGTTATAAAGATAAATAAAATAAGAATTCTATTTCTAGGTCTCGTCAGTACAAAGCTGTTAACCAATGGGGATAGGTGTCACCTGAGTCAACTGTAAGAGAGATCCTTCGGTCTTTATGATCGTTAACCTACATAGGGGATACATTGTTGCCAGGAATGACCCTAAGGAGAGATCCTTCGGTACGGAACGCGAGAGCTAAGGGAGGTGTACGGTGTTCTAGGACGGAAGTGAAACCTCTATTTCAAGAAGAAGATAAGTCTCAGGACCAGAGACTTGACCGCGGTTTGGGGAGCCTGCTATATGCAAGGCCCTGGCGGAGTACCTTCGTGCGGACGCGAATTGGGAGGTTGTGCATTCTACTCAGGAGTGGCCCCGCTTCTCTATCAAGGAGTCAACACTTCAAGATCACTCTCGTCTTCCTCACAAATAATTAATCTAAGTTATTAATTTTAATAGTAAACTTAACTACTTATACAGAGGGTCCCGAGATGTGCATATTAGTTCACTCTACTACTTTATCCGTTTATTTTATCAAACCCAAAACCTTTTTAAAACTATTTCTTTTAAGAACCCCTCTGTTCATTTTCTCTTTTGAAACCGATCAGTTATCTGATGAACGGTGGAGTAGGGGAAAGCGTGTTCTCTTGGAATACGATACTCGGTATTTACCCTAAAAGGCTATACTATACATGTCAGGTTCTCTGCCTTTGTGTTGGTTTTAGTTTCTAAAGTAATTATCATTTACTTTATAAATTTAAAACTTGTTAAAAAAGGTTTAGTAAAAATCAGTCGTTTTCCCCAAACCAATGTTTTAGAATTGACACATCAAGTTTTTGGCACCGGGAAAATTGACATCTTTCTAAATTACTAAAACCAAACGCATCAGACATCTAAGTAGATTAATAAGTGATAAAAACAATTGTTCTTTTTCAAGCACTGTTACATAAGTCCAAGCTCTGTTTGAATCAACTGTTGAAGCCTAAGGTTCCGTTTGTTTTTTGCTCAGAAGCACTTCTGACCTCTTTTGTCTGCGCCACACAGACGCACGCAGACGTTTGGGGTCTGCAGATTGTTTGTTTTTTTGGAAGATCTTTCACTCAAAAACGTCTTCCTGACCTCTTCTTGGTGCAGACTTGTTCCAAAGTCTTCTAAGGTCTTCTCCACTTCTCTTCTCCTCACCCACCACCACCACGGTCCACCACCACCAACCACCACCGTCCACCACCACGGTCCACCACCACCTACCACGGTCCACCACCACCACGATCCACCACCACCCACCACCACCGCCATCCACCACCACCACCCACCACCACCGTCCACCACCACCGTCCACCACCACCACAATCCACCAACACCACCCACCACCACCGTCCACCACCACCACCCACCACCACCACCACGGTCCACCAACACCACCCACCACAACGGTCCACCACCACTGTCCACCACCCACCACCACCACGGTCCACCACCACCGTCTACCACCGTCCACCACCACCACCACGGTCCACCACCACCACCCATAACCGTCTACCACCACCAACCACGGTCCACCACCACCGTCCACCACCACCATCCACCAACACGGTCAACCACCATCACCACCACCCACCACCACCACCACCATCGTCGACCACCACCACCCACCACCGTCCACCACCACCACGGTACATCACCACCGTCTACCACCAGACTGCTGTAAAAAATCAGTTTATTTCAACAGCTTGCAGACATTAACAAACAAACAGTCTTCTTTTTGCAGACTGCAGACCTTTGGTCCACCTCTTCTCCTGCAGATGTCTACAAATGTGGTCCGCAGACTGCAGACCTTTTCCTGCAGAAAAAACAAACAACACCAAAGTGTTGTTGGCTTCAATAGTTCTTCTCATCAGATGTTGCTGCAGCAGTTGTTTCATCTTCAGCAGTTGTTAGAGTCAGCAGTCCTTTGGGAGAATCTTGTATCCTAATTACTGTTTTATTGATCAGATGTTTAGCATGTTTTGGCTTTCCACTTCATTTGTTCTTCATTGGTCAAGCAGAACCCAACAATCTCCCCCTAGAACAGATGATGCCAAAACTTAGTCTTTATTTATGATGTTTATTTCTCACCAGGCTCTCCTTTACTTGACCTTTGAATGAAAGTTCAAAGTCAAGAGAGACCATATCTTCATGTAACACCCCAACCGATGGCGGAATCATCGAGGTGCCACGTAGTGACGATTGTTCAAAAACTCATGGTACTAAAATGTAAATATTATTGAATAATCAAAATTGTCTTACATGGAAATGGAAATTACATTGTCTAAATGAAATGTAAATATTGAAATAATTGAATTGAAATAGAACACTAAATGTCTCTTGCTAAAGCACTAGATCAAACTGCACCTGAAACATGTACAAAAATAGGTTTGGTCAACATATAAAATGTTGGTGAGCATTCCTAGATTTGATATATATAGTAGGTTAAAAAGTTATACAATTCAAGTGCAAGCTACAGTGCAAATATGTAAACCATGTATCAAACAAATGAGCGAAATCAAACCCTGTGACTGTATAATGTACTGTATGAACTGTAGTGTACTCAACCAATAAATGGATGATAACTTAACAATGGCCACGGATTCTCCGATGAAAAAGGGGGAGAATCAATCTAGGCGGGTTGTCAATCCAAATAGCGCTATCCAATGTTAAGGTCGGCTTGTACAATGTTAATGATTTCACTAAGTACAAATGTATTCTACATGTAATGTCTAAGCATAAAGCACGTTTGTAAGCAAATGCACATAGTACTAGAATTGTATTGTAAAAATGTGAACTTGTATTTGAAATTTGTATAAGTGTACATGTAACACCCCAAAAGTGAATAAAGACAAAAAAAAGGGGATAGGAAATACTCACTGTTTACGTGATAGCTTGGAATTGAACTTGGACAACGAAATATGTGTTGGAACTAACTCAAAGTATCAACCTAAAGAATTTGATAATGTGTAAGGGAAATAACTCTAGGGTACATGTATTTCTAGGGCTTCGAATTTGGGGATAACGTTTATTTGTTTAATAAACAAATTGTCTATTAATTATGAGAAATTTAATAAATAATTAAATAAAAAAGTCTCTTAATAAAATTTGAATTTAGAATGTACACAATAAAGTGTTTGAAGTATAGAAATAATTTTTATAAAATTATTTCATTTAAAATAGATTTTTAAATCTATTTATTTATAAATAGCCAACATTTAACTTTAATATTCAAAAATACTAAAATTAAAGATTTCTTATTTTAAAAATCATATTTCTGCTCCAAATAATTAAAAATAATTTGTATAAAATTTTGGTGCAAAAATGATGAAAATTGGATTTATTATGATTTAATTATGATTAAATCTAACAAAAATTGATTAAAAATATAAAATAAATGATTTTACTGAATTAAAATTTATTTCAGTAAAGTTTATCTTTATAAAAAGTCAGGATAATTTTTGGAGAATTTAATAAAGTTGTTTTGATATATAAATGGATTTTTATAAATCTAATAGTATAAAAATGATTTAATTATTATAAATATTAAATAAATGAATTTCTGAAAAATAAAAATTATAAATGAAACTTTTATATCAGATTAAACAAATGTAATTTTTTTAGAATTTATAAAATAGTTTTGATATTTTAAAAATGAATTTAAAAGATTAGAAGGATTTAATATATATATATATATATAATTGTTTGTTTTAAAAAAAAGAAAAGAAAGAAAGGAACAAAACCGGTCAGAGCCGGGACTCGAACCGGGTGACCACTGGAATGGACCATGGTCACAACCACTTGGCCTAGGCCGGTGGTTGTGATGTTTCTGATTTAAAATTAGTTAAATACACAATGTGAAATCAAGATTATCCCCAATTCATATACACGAGCCCTAGAATTTACAATTGAGCAAATCAGCCAACATTAGCCCGATTAATGTTGGGGCTTTTGTTGGTTGATTGCCGATGAATGAAACCCACAAAAAAAAATTAGACTCACAGTGAAGAATTGATGATAATCGTCGGGTCAAAGCAAAAGTCAAACGACGAACACAATAATCAAATTCAGAGTTTATCAGAGAGGATTTGAGGTTGAGAGAGAGTTGTGAGCGAGTGATCAAGGTTCGTAGAGGGTCTATTTATACAGAGGATCAAATGGTTTGGTTAATTGGAAAGTTTGACCACGATTTATTATCAACGCGTATAATCTCAAAATTAGTCAATGATTTGTTATAATTATCGTGTAATCAAAGATGAAAGAGGCCGGAAATCACGAACCACTCCTAAATTAGATCAATTATGCATTAATAAATTGAATTGATTGGTCAAAGGTGAGTTTTTTTTTCAAACCATATATGCTGCTGCTCGCTGTCTGTTACAAAGAAGGAGAAAGGATCAGCTTAAAAAGGTCTTAAATATATATTAAGTTGGGATAAAACCAACTAAAGGGCCTAGAGCAGGTGGTTGTGACGCGCGTGTGGGGTGTGGAGGGTCTCCGGTTCGAATCCAAGCAAAGGCATATTATTTTTTTGCTTCATTTAAAAACAGAGAAGGGAGAGGGGAGGGGCAGTTGGGCCTGGGTTCTGGTGGGCCGGGATTTGGGCTTTTGGGTTGGGCTCCAGAATTTGTAAAGGGCTTAGGGAGATATTGGGTTGAGTTTAAACAATAAGTTTGCATCTAAAGTAATGTTATCACTTTTTATTATTATTATTATTATTATTATTATTATTATTATTATAAATCTATATATATTTATATATATATAATGAAAAAGTGACGGATGTCACAGCATCCCCTACTTTTAGAAACTTCGTCCCGAAGTTATTGGAAACATAGGGTTATGTATGCTTGGGTAACAATTAAGGTAACTGTGGCTTGGAAAATTCGATTGATTTGGGTAAGAGGTTTGATAGGTGTGAGTTAAGGATTGGATTAGGTTCGTCACGAATAATAAGGAGAATAAGAATCTAGTAATTCACCAAGTTTCAAGTTTTAGGAATCCTATGATAAATGTACGAGTTGATTGACTATAACAAAACCAAATGAACTACAAGCAAACAGAGTTTGTTCCTGGTCCGACTTCCAGTCTCACTTTCAATGCATCATTAGTGTTTGTATACAGGGTGTACCGCAGCTAACCCACCACACCTTTGATACCTTGAAAACGTACTGGATGCCTACCAAAACTCTAATAGAATTTCACACTATCCTAACGTACCTGTAAATTCATGATTACGTTCCGGACTGGAATAATCAATTTACCTTACATTAGGGTTTTGTGTCCTTCTATGACCCCACCGATTGTTGAGCAGGTTCGATAGCCTCCACCAGCCGTGGAGTAGGTTGTAGGGCCTCTCCCGACTGTTGAAAAAGGCATGATGACCTCTAAGTGCAACAATTATTATTCACATAGATTGCAAATTGATAGCATGTTTATGCAAGCAAGTTTGTAAGTACTACAACCATTAAGTGTAAGTGTTATCATGAATAATTAAATGTTTACGAGTATCATGTTCAATGCGTAGTCAAATTAAGGGAAAAATCTAGTTTCATCAAGCAATGACGTTTTCTTAGAAAGGCTCTGTAAGATCAAGTATTAAGTCCAAAGGTTTCAAATAAGTGTAATGTAGAGTCTTGTACGATTAAAATAAACGCAACCAATATGATAAACTTCCGATAGTATGCAAGGAAATTTCTAGATGTTATATGCTAATGAGTGCGACAAAATTGGGTACAAAGTGATAATAGGATCAAGAAAATGAAAACACGAGTATCATGAATAATTAAATGTCCAGTGAATAGTCAAATTAAGGAGAAATCAAGTTTCACAAACAATGATGTTTTGGAAAAAAATCATGTAGAATCAAGTATCAGGTTTTTAGTAGTTTGATTATCATGGGTAACTAGCTCACGTGTGAGAAGGTGAAGGATATGAATTTAGTTCTTGAGAGGATGATGAAAAATCTTGAAGCAGAATCAAGGTTGTGAGAGATGGTGAATGTGAAGATAGTTGATAAAGAGTTTATTTTATAGTAAGGAGATTATATAGCAGTGTAAATTTTGGGATTTGGATCAAAGGTTATAATCAAGTGTATAAGAAAACATGATTGTGGTATATGCCAAATATTGTAAAAATTTGAACAAGTTGAAAATGAGTGAGTGTTGATGGAGAATCTAGAGACTAGATATTATTCCAAAAAAAATATTTTCAAAATTGGTTTTGTACATAAGGCAAAAGTTGTTAATTAGTACAAGCTAAGTAGGCTTTGTAATAGTTTAAAACATTATATAGAAAATCGTTTGTTACGTCAATAAATAATCAATTAAGTTCGAGGAAAATATGTACTTTGTAAAGTTACTAGGTAATACAACAAGTTTTAGAAATCTTTAGTTTGTGCTAAAGTATGAGGTTATAGTTTTTTTTTTTTTTTTTTAATAAATAACATGTGGAGAAAAGAAATAATATGATTTGGGTAGGGTGTTGAATCTTTTAAAAAGTGACTAAGAGGGTAAGAAGTGTGATTGTGAAATCCATAGATGGTTATGAAAGTATGAACTTGTAAGCAATATATGAAAATCGTGAAATACAAAATATTGTATATGAACCGAGAGAGTATTATTGAAAGAGCTTGCATAAAATGCTTGGAGTGCCCTTGTCTAGCTGTAAAGCCCAACAAGAACGTTGACTTTTCAAAGGAATTGAACCCAATGGTGATCAAAGAAGACGTGCTTTAGCCTATAAGTGGACACTCACTCCAGGAATCCCCAGGTAAGCATAACAGGTCCGTAAATGGATTTATGCGCTATGCTTGCCTATGCCAGAAAACCCAGTGTACAGGCGTCCACCCTTCCAGATTGCACGTGTCCTTATCACACTCATTAAAGTTCAACAACTTTGAAGGAGCAAAAATAAGAGTAGGCATTACGCCTAAGAGTGTCTTCATGAAAGGTACTGCTCCCGTTCCATGATGATGTAGACTTTCCACTCCTTGTAGGACACCATCTCTATGCACCATGATGAAAGATGAGAAGAATGGAGAGAGAGAAGAAGGAAAAGATAGAAGAAGGAAAGTAGAGGGAAATGAGAGTAAGGTAATTCAGGAAATATTATGCATGAAAGTTGAAGTTCGGTTATAGTCTAGGTAATTTTATCTAATAACCTAGTTCCCTATAACCATGGCTCTGATACCAATCTGTAACACCCCAACCGATGGCGGAATCATCGAGGTGCCACGTAGTGACGATTGTTCAAAAGCTCATGGTACTAAAATGTAAATATTATTGAATAATCAAAATTGTCTTACATGGAAATGGAAATTACATTGTCTAAATGAAATGTAAATATTGAAATAATTGAATTGAAATAGAACACTAAATGTCTCTTGCTAAAGCACTAGATCAAACTGCACCTGAAACATGTACAAAAATAGGTTTGGTCAACATATAAAATGTTGGTGAGCATTCCTAGATTTGATATATATAGTAGGTTAAAAAGTTATACAATTCAAGTGCAAGCTACAGTGCAAATATGTAAACCATGTATCAAACAAATGAGCGAAATCAACCCTGTGACTGTATAATGTACTGTATGAACTGTAGTGTACTCAACCAATAAATGGATGATAACTTAACAATGGCCACGGATTCTCCGATGAAAAAGGGGGAGAATCAATCTAGGCGGGTTGTCAATCCAAATAGCGCTATCCAATGTTAAGGTCGGCTTGTACAATGTTAATGATTTCACTAAGTACAAATGTATTCTACATGTAATGTCTAAGCATAAAGCACGTTTGTAAGCAAATGCACATAGTACTAGAATTGTATTGTAAAAATGTGAACTTGTATTTGAAATTTGTATAAGTGTACATGTAACACCCCAAAAGTGAATAAAGACAAAAAAAGGGGATAGGAAATACTCACTGTTTACGTGATAGCTTGGAATTGAACTTGGACAACGAAATATGTGTTGGAACTAACTCAAAGTATCAACCTAAAGAATTTGATAATGTGTAAGGGAAATAACTCTAGGGTACATGTATTTCTAGGGCTTCGAATTTGGGGATAACGTTTATTTGTTTAATAAACAAATTGTCTATTAATTATGAGAAATTTAATAAATAATTAAATAAAAAGTCTCTTAATAAAATTTGAATTTAGAATGTACACAATAAAGTGTTTGAAGTATAGAAATAATTTTTATAAAATTATTTCATTTAAAATAGATTTTTAAATCTATTTATTTATAAATAGCCAACATTTAACTTTAATATTCAAAAATACTAAAATTAAAGATTTCTTATTTTAAAAATCATATTTCTGCTCCAAATAATTAAAAATAATTTGTATAAAATTTTGGTGCAAAAATGATGAAAATTGGATTTATTATGATTTAATTATGATTAAATCTAACAAAAATTGATTAAAAATATAAAATAAATGATTTTACTGAATTAAAATTTATTTCAGTAAAGTTTATCTTTATAAAAAGTCAGGATAATTTTTGGAGAATTTAATAAAGTTGTTTTGATATATAAATGGATTTTTATAAATCTAATAGTATAAAAATGATTTAATTATTATAAATATTAAATAAATGAATTTCTGAAAAATAAAAATTATAAATGAAACTTTTATATCAGATTAAACAAATGTAATTTTTTTAGAATTTATAAATAGTTTTGATATTTTAAAAATGAATTTAAAAGATTAGAAGGATTTAATATATATATATATATATATATATAATTGTTTGTTTTAAAAAAAAGAAAAGAAAGAAAGGAACAAAACCGGTCAGAGCCGGGACTCGAACCCGGGTGACCACTGGAATGGACCATGGTCACAACCACTTGGCCTAGGCCGGTGGTTGTGATGTTTCTGATTTAAAATTAGTTAAATACACAATGTGAAATCAAGATTATCCCCAATTCATATACACGAGCCCTAGAATTTACAATTGAGCAAATCAGCCAACATTAGCCCGATTAATGTTGGGGCTTTTGTTGGTTGATTGCCGATGAATGAAACCCACAAAAAAAATTAGACTCACAGTGAAGAATTGATGATAATCGTCGGGTCAAAGCAAAAGTCAAACGACGAACACAATAATCAAATTCAGAGTTTATCAGAGAGGATTTGAGGTTGAGAGAGAGTTGTGAGCGAGTGATCAAGGTTCGTAGAGGGTCTATTTATACAGAGGATCAAATGGTTTGGTTAATTGGAAAGTTTGACCACGATTTATTATCAACGCGTATAATCTCAAAATTAGTCAATGATTTGTTATAATTATCGTGTAATCAAAGATGAAAGAGGCCGGAAATCACGAACCACTCCTAAATTAGATCAATTATGCATTAATAAATTGAATTGATTGGTCAAAGGTGAGTTTTTTTTTCAAACCATATATGCTGCTGCTCGCTGTCTATTACAAAGAAGGAGAAAGGATCAGCTTAAAAAGGTCTTAAATATATATTAAGTTGGGATAAAACCAACTAAAGGGCCTAGAGCAGGTGGTTGTGACGCGCGTGTGGGGTGTGGAGGGTCTCCGGTTCGAATCCAAGCAAAGGCATATTATTTTTTGCTTCATTTAAAAACAGAGAAGGGAGAGGGGAGGGGCAGTTGGGCCCTGGGTTCTGGTGGGCCGGGATTTGGGCTTTGGGTTGGGCTCCAGAATTTGTAAAGGGCTTAGGGAGATATTGGGTTGAGTTTAAAAAATAAGTTTGCATCTAAAGTAATGTTATCACTTTTTTTATTATTATTATTATTATTATTATTATTATTATAAATCTATATATATTTATATATATATAATGAAAAAGTGACGGATGTCACACTTCAGCATCCCTTTCTAGCTCTAAGTTAAACAGATCTTGGAGATCATCTATTGATAGACCATAAGCATCTTCCATGCTTAACTTTTGAGCATCTCCATCAGATCTAAGCAGAGTCAATTCGTGGGTGTCTTTTTTGGACTTCCACTTTAGAATTTTTGGATCTGAGGAGTTTTTCGGTTGCAGGTTATTTGTGATGAGTTTGGTGATGTAGGCCTGCCAATTATTCTTCTAAATTCATCAGTTACAGGATCAGTGAAGAACTATACTTGATAATTTATCCCTTCCTTGACAAAGGAATCTTTAAACTTCTTGTTGTCTTACTCATATATTTTCTTCTACTTTTGAATTGTTTCTTGGCAGCAACAGTGAGGTCAGATGTTGAGAGCAAACTATCAATTGTAAGGGTCTGTCTGGGATGTCTTATCACTTTGTCATCAGGGTAAATTGGTTTTCTTGAAAGTGTGGGACCCACCTTTCTTATGTTCTTCAAGAACTTTGTAAGTCTCCACCAGTCTAAGCTATGACCATCTGGCAACTGATTTCGTTTCACCATAGTTAGCTGCTACCAACTCTTCTCTCATTCTTTTGAGCTTTAAAGCTTTAATGGGATCTTTGCCCTTTTTGAAGTCAGGAGGATTGACCTTTGTCTTGGCTTTGGTCAATTCTTCAATCCTTTTGATTTCTTGTTTTAGGGCATGAGTTGTCCAACTAGCAAACTGTTTTCTGATGCCTTGTGTGAGCCATAATGTGGTCAAGACAGGCTTCCCTTAATTCCTTTTCCAATTCACCACTGATGGGTTTGTTTGACCTGGCTTTTCCTAGTTCCTTAACATAATCCTCAATCTTTCTGAGTTAGCTATGGATTTCTCTTTGGTAATTTCCTCTGCCTGTTGACCCTTCAATTTCAAATATTCTTCAACATTTGCAGGTTTAGGCATGCCAGGGAGAGATGGGAAAGATCATTGTGACGGGTCTTTAATATTGTAAAATTATTGAGTTTCCCCTTGAATAACATCAAGTTCAAGAGGATAGTTCATAGCCAGGGAAGTCATGGTTCGTATGGTAGGTGGTGGTCTTCTAGATGGTTGTGGTGTTGATGTGTAGGATGATGTGTGAGGTGAGAATGAAGATATGGGAATGGCATGAATGAGATCTGATGATGGTTTTGATGTGGAAAGTGGTGAAGGTGTGGTTTCAGTTTCATCATCATCTTCTTATACCACAAAGGTAGATTTCCTCTTCATGTTGTACAAGATAGTAGGAGATGATATTCTAGTATGTGTTGATGGTGGTTGTGAAGTGGTTGGAATGGTTGTACCAACAGATCTTATGATTTTGGGTGGTGGTGATTTTGATGAAAATATGGGAGTTGTAGTTTTGGGTGTTGTGGTGGTAGCAGTGGTTTTGGGTGCAATGGTTACAGCAGATGTTTGGTTGGTAGTGGTTTTTAGATCAAATGGAGGTTGCCTAACATGTTTTGTAGGCATTTTTTTCCGTTTAGAGAAAACTATACTTGCTTTTTCCCTCTGTTCAGCTACTCTTTGTTCAACTAAGCTCTCTGCCTTGGACATTATAGACTTAGCTCTTCTCTGCTTTGTTTCAGCAATCTTTTCAGCATTGACATTTTCAGATTCATCAATCTTCTTAGCTTTTTCTGTTTTGATTGTTGGGCAGTGGTTTAACCAGTAAACACTAGTGCTTATTGAGTTTTGTCAGCAGCAGGCTTTTTAGCAGCAACAGTCTTTAAAGGGGGAACTCAAAAGGCTGTAGCTTCTTGAGTCTGTCTCTTCCACTTTCCTACGTTTTGGCATCATCAGCTGTAAATTCATAATCATCTTCATCTCTGAGAATTATTGTAAGGGCAGAACTAGTGGTTTTCAGGAGATGATCTTTGATGGCTTTGATGTCTACCTGAGTATCTTTGTACCTGGCATCAACCATATTCCTGATCTCCCGCATGTAGGTTTCATGGGTCATGTCTGCCAGTCTTCTCTGAGCCATGATGATTGGGTTCACTGATTTTCATAGCTCAACAAGAACATCTTGGGTGGAAGGTTGACTTTTGGTGAAATCAACCAGATTTTGCATCACGGTCTTTATATCAGCCTTGATTTCAGTGACTGATGACTCAATGTTGTTCACTCGGTCCGTCAATTCTTTGTTTTTTAATTCATCACCTAAGATAATAGGATCATCTGAATTCCTACATGGATTTGTATTTGTATCTGGCTCAGTTCTAGGAGGTGAGTCCTTATGAACAGAATCAGATGCCCCTTTTTTCTTAGTACTGGGGACTTCCATCTGTATCAAAGGTTACCTTTGTAGCCTCCATAGTTGTTGCTTTTAAGGAAGTCTAAAAAATGGAACCACTATCCATCTGTGATACAATGGTCTCTACAGATGTAGTGGCTTCTTCACTTGAAAAACCACCAAGAGTTATAGGTAACTCAAGGGGTGTGGCCTCCTTTGTTTGTGGGATAGCTAGTTAACTAGTCTTAGGCCCCATTCACTTGTTGGGGGTATACTCTCAGTAAAAAGTGTTTGAGAGGAACTGGTTGTTGCCTGAGTTTTATCAATAGCTTCAAACAATGTGTCAAGGGCAGATGGAATGGTAGTTTTTGATGGGGAGGGATGTGGTGTGTAAAGAGAATTAGCCCCGGGAGATGGACTTATGAACAAATGCTCAACTAAGTCAATGTTTTATGTTGTGGTTCCCCTTGGCCTACAACAGGGTCCTTTTGAGAGGATTCCTGGGGAGTTTGTTTGGGTGGAGATTTTTCAAACTATTAAGAGGAAGTATCAACAGTAGTTGTCTGTTGTGTTTATGTTACAACAGTAGTATCCTCTCGTATCTCATCCTCTAGACTAACCTTTTTGGTTTTCTTTTTGGTGGGTTTGGTGGATGGACTTTTTCTTTTAGAAGATTTTAGTGTTGGTTCCACAACACTAGTTGTGGTGCCATGTTCACGAAGAGCAATGAGCTCATCAACAGAGGTTGAGACAACAGTTGTTGTCTTGATACCCTTTGTTTGTGTTTTTGAAACTTTTACTTTTGAGACCTTTTCTTGGGTCTTAGGACCCATCATTCTTGTAGAAGTTTCATTTGTTAGACTCTTCATCCTAGATATTGCACCAGTTTTAACAATAATTTGTAGGTTCACGAATTTGTCATTATAGCAACTGCTAATATTTTCTGAATAATTAACAAAATATAATAACAATTGATGTTCAAATGATCTAGAAGAGTGCATGCCATATCCAGAGATCATATGAAGCGACTGCCTCTAAAATAATTGTAGGTTCACGAATTTACCCAGAGTACATACCTTTCCAGGCAGAGGGACAATTTTTCCATTTCAACTGAAAATATACTTACTATTGTCTCACAAAATTTTTTGAGGCTCTCCATTGCGGTGCTTTCACCAATATGTATGTAATTATCCATAAAATCTGCAGTAACTGTAAAAACACTCGGATCTAACTCTCAAACTCTCAGAATAACATACAAGATCTCAAACATGCACAACAACAGAGAAATAGCGACAAAATGGTGACCAAAACCTTATTAGTTACCCAAACCAGAAAACTCCCAAACCAAACCCTAGAGATTCAGATAAACTCTGAATCTCAGAAATAATACAAAGTCTGATATCTGCTGATGAATGATTAGCAGATAATAGGAAGAAAGTACAAAATAATACGAAGAACTTACACAGACAAACAAACCCTAACTAGGGATGAAGAAGACAATACAGAGAGTAAGAAAGAAAAAAATGATTGAAACTGCAACATATCAAAACCCTAGGAGCTTATATACCAGCTCTTAACCAACTTCCAATAACACCCCTTGATAGTTCCTAACTTGTATACAAATGGTCCTTTTTAGTTTGCATATGATACTCCGGTAACCCAGTACTTAACCAACCTGTACAAATCAAGACTAAACACAATATGTATAACCTGCACATGTAAAGCATATCAAACAATATTCTAACGTGTGATATTTCAACATCCCCTCTTTGTTTGATTGCCAAACATGTCAAACAATCTTAACTTTTGACATAGCATCCCATGTTGACTGACACTTAGACCTTTAGTAAATATGTCAGCAACCTGAGAATCAGAATCCACTTTTCAACAAAACCATTTGCAACCTTCTCTCTTAAAATGTAAATCAATCTCAAAATGTTTACATTTTTTCATGAAACACAGGATTGGCTGCTATTGATATAGCAGCTTTACTATCAGAGTATAACTTCACAGAAAGATCACATTTAACATTTAATTCTCTCAACAAATTGACAACCTAAACTAATTCACATGTTGCAAAACACATAGCACGATACTCTGCCTCTGCAGTAGACCTAGAAATGGTGCTTTGTTTTTTACTCTTCCAAGCAATATAAGTCCTCTCGGTCAATCATATTAATCACCTAAATAAAGACAATATCCAGTCACAGACTTTGTTGTTTCTAAGCATTTTGCCCAATCTGAGTCTGCATAGGCTACCAAAGAAAAGTTATTCCCCTTTTTTTATAGAGAACACCTTTCCCTGGAGACTGCTTTAGGTATCTAAGAACCTAAGTGCAATTTTCATATGCAACTCAGAGGGCTTATGCATATATTGACTTAAGAACTGGACTGAATAGCTTATATCAGGTCTAGTAATAGATAGATATATCAGTTTGCCAATTAACTTTTGATAACCTGTGATGTTATCAAGAACCTTTGAACTTTTTGAAGTTTTCTTTGTTACAATAAAACTTTGTTCAATTGGAGTATTGATTGGTTTACAACCAAGATACCTAAATTCATTCAAAAGTTCTAAGCAATACTTTCTCTGAGACAAACAAATGTCTTGACCATTATACAAGACTTCAATACCTAGAAAATATTTAAGATTCCCAAATCTTTGATTTGAAAATTTTACTTAGAAATTTTTTTATCTCATTTATTTCAGATACATTGTGTCCAGTGACAATTATATCATCAACATAAACAAGTAATACAATGAAAGACTTATTATTCATCCTAACAAACATAGAATGATCACAGCAACTTTGAGCAAAACCAATACTCATAAGAACATTAGTCAACTTTTCATTCCACTTCCTCGAGGCTTGCTTAAGTACATAAAGAGACTAAACAAGTTTACACACTTTATTGTCTTTTTCAGTAAAGTATCCCTCAGGAAGTGTTTTGTAGACATCTTCAGTAATAGATCCATAAAGAAAGGCATTGTTAATGTCTAGCTGATAAAGAGACCAGCCTTTTTCAACAGCTAGACTGATAACTGTTCTCATAGTTATCATTTTAACAGGAGAGAAGGTCTCTCCAAAGTCAATCCCTTCCATTTGGTTATAGCCTTTGGCAACAAGCCTGGCTTTGTATCTCTCAATCTCACCACTAGCTTCATACTTCACTTTATACACCCATTTACAACCTATGGGTTTTCTACCAGGAGGTAGGTCAACAATATCCCAAGTATTATTCCTATTGAGGGCCTCCATCTCAGCATTCATTGCCTCAATCCATTTTGGATCATTAGCAGCTCTATAGGTAGTTGGTTCACTAGTTTTATTTAACATAGACCCAAAAGACATATTGTCCATAATTGACAACCTTTTTTACCCCATACTTAACTTTTCCTTCAACTATGAACTCATCAAACCTTTTTGGAAGGGTAGAGTTCCTATGAGACCTTCTAAGACTACTACTATCAATCCTAATTCCCTCAGGGTTCATATTCTCAGCATCTGAACTCTCAACACTGGATTGCGTAGTCCCTTTAGACCCTGTACTACCAGGCTGCAAATCATGTAGATCATTAGGGTTATGATCTAGATTTACCCCATGGCAGCCCTGGGAAAGTCAGCTACTACTGACCCAGGTGAGTGTTCATGAGAATTATTGATCCCCCCTTCATCATTGGGAGGATTGTTGTTATTATTATTATTATTATTATTATTATTATTATTATTATTATTATTATTATTATTATTATTATTATTATTATTATTATTATTATTGTTGTTGTTGTTGTTGTTGTTGTTGTTGTTGTTATTCAAGACCCCAGTAGTGCTTATGTTATCAAAACTGTCAAAAAGTTTAGATTATTAACATTGTTGTAAAAAAAAAATTTCTTTACCGCTATGCTTATAGGGAAAAATGTTTTCATAGAACTTGACATTTCTAGAAAAATCAATTTGTTTTGTTTCTAAAGAAAGAATCTTATAACCTTTTTAAAAGGAGAATACCCAATTAGAATACACTTATCAGCTCTACTATTCATTTTATCAGATTCATTTAGAACTGTTTTAAAACATAAGCACCCAAAGGTTCTCAAATGACTAACAACTGGGGGAAGCCATATATTTTCTCATAGGGACTCTTACCATTCAACATAGAAGAAGGAAGCCTGTTAATTAAGTATGCAGCAGTTAGAACACACTCAAGAGATGTCTGTGCTTTCTCTCCACAACACCATTTTGTTGTGGAGTGTATGCACAAGAAGTCTGATGAATAATACCTCTTTGATTAAAAAAATTAGCCATTTTCCTATTTACAAACTCATTCCCATTATCACTTCTAAAGATTTTCACACTCTTTTTAAACTGTGTTTTTAGAAGTTCATAGAAAGTAGTTATGTTTTCAAAGACTTCACCCTTTCCTTTTAGCATATAACACCAGACAGACCTGGAGTATCATCCACTATGGTTAAGAAGTATTTAAAACCTTCTTTGCTGGTGACCTTGTAGGGTCCCTAGACATCTAAGTGAACTAATTCCCCCAACTCTTTTATTTTATGTTCACTTAAAGGAAAACAAACTCTGACTTGTTTAGCCTTATGGCATATCTCACAAGGACTAGTATTAGAACTACTTATGTTTAAGTCTCTCTTTAACACAGCTAAGACCTCATTAGATGGGTGACTTAACCTATCATGCCATAGGTTAGATTCACTCACACTATTAAAACACAGATTAACATCACTCACATTATCCCCTACAAAATACAAGCCATCATGCTCTTTACCAGTCACCAGGATTCTCTTGGACTTGGAATCCTAGACATAACAAGCATGATCATCAAACCACACACTCATCTTGTTATCTTTAGCTAGCTTGTTAACAGAAATTAGATTTACATAGTACTCAGGGACATAGAAGACATCAGTTAGAACAACATTGTTTCCTAACTTAATATCTCCTATTTTCACTACTTTAGCACTAGTCCCATTTGGATGTTTCACAGTCATATTGTAACTGGAAACATCAAGACAGTTGATCGAGTTTTCATCAGTGCTAACCATATGTTGGTTAGCACCTGAATCCATGATCCATTTAAGTAACAGGGCTGTTTTAACAAGACTATAACAGCCAGAGAAGTTTTGAAACAAATCACAAACTTTAGACAAGACAGATATACTAGAAAAACCTTTCACAGAAACAAACTCACCTCCAACACCAGAAGTTTGAGGGTCATTTGCAGGCCTTTCACTAATAAGGTTCATCAGCTTGGATATCTGCTCAGATGTAAATGGCAAAGCAGAAGAAGCTGACACAGGACTCTTATTAGACATGTTAACCTTTCCACTAATCACATTTCCATACATATTCCTACTAGGTTGACCAACTCCAGGTTTTTTCTTATATCCTGGAGGATAACCAACCAATTCATAACACCCATCTACAGTGTGACCCAACATGTTACAGTGGGTACACTTCAAGTTAGGGTAATGACCTCTAGTAACTTTCTTTCTATTGTCAAAAGGCTGACCACTTTTAGCAAAGAAAGATACATTAGACCCTTTCATACCAGCACTAGCACCCCTATGTGATTCTTCCCTAGAAATAATAGAGAAAGCAGCCTTAACAGTAGGTAAGGGGTCTTGCATTGTCACACCCTCAAATTCCACGTGCGGGGTTTTACCGCGAGTCGCGTGACACAACAGGATCCAAGTCAACGGTCACAATAAATGACAACTATATGATTCGAAAACAACGTAAACTGCCATTGAGTTTCAAAAACCGTTCTAACACAGCGGAAGAAAAATGTATTATTACAACTCAAACGTAAAACTCAAAGTCTGAAATGTTTTAACAAAACATGCTTATGATTCCTATACGCTGTGAGACTCCGTGCGCCTATCGACAGCTGCTACCTTAGCGACCTGAGACAAACATGCTAAAAATGTCAGCAAATAATGCGGTGAGTTCACAGGTTTTTAATGAATACCAACTCCCAAATGAATACCTATGGTCAATCCAGACCACATGCATGCAAAACATATGAATACCTGTTACTACTACGATTGGAAAACCATTACTGGACTCGAATACTGTGAATACTGAATACGTGCCCGAATGAATACCGAATACTGAATACCTAAGAGACAACATGCACCTGTCCGACCTCCAGTCGACGAGTGAGGCCGGTCAAGCCCAAATAGATCTATCCACATTTCCCTCGTTGTGCATCCGCGCACATTCATGGTTCTCCCCGGGACTTCCAAAAATCGCATAGTAATATAATGAATACTCCAAAACATAATGAATACTTGAAAAACATAATGAATACTCCAAACCCAATGAATTCGTGAATACCAAAACATAGTTGACACACCTTTCATGAAAACAAAGTTGAAACGCCATTTATGAAAACATAGTTGACACACGTTTAAAGAACACAGCATGTTTTCTCCCCCGAAAATGTAAAACCAGTAAAAGAGTGGGGCCGTGAAACTCACTTAGAGTGCGTCCTCAGTAACTAGAATTCCGATACGTGTGTAATAGTCCCTACTAGTGGCGACCTATCAATGAGTTTACATAAGTGTGATGACTACTAACCCGAAGGCTAATCAGTCCCTAAATTGTCCAGATCGTGACCGTGTATGTTGAAAACATGTTTAAACGTTCAAACCGACCAAACCAGACAAAACCCGACATCCCATTGGTGACCCGACATCCCACGTGTTAGCCACATACAAGATATCATGCACATATGCAATTAAACACTTAGCATGCGCAAACATTCACCCTATCTAGCATAACGCCCAATTAACGCATAAACAAGTCAGAACACGTGTTACCAAGTTATTAGACATGTCACGGGGTTCCTAATATGTTCCTAGGTGTCAATCCGTGTTTCGGGATGTTAAGGTATACATATAGCAGCAGTACACGTGATTAGGAATCAAACATGCAATTAGGAAAAGTCAACTCGTGATTAGGAGAGTCAAACTAGCGAGTAGCATTTGTAATTGCCAGTCAAAATGGCGATTGGGCTCCCAATCGCCTATAGTTCATGTGATTGGGGGCCAATCGCCTATAATACAGGCGATTAGAAACCCCTATTCGCCCTTACTGTTCTGTTCCGCCTTTTTGCGCGTTTAACCCTCAAATCAGATCCGAAACATGTGGAAACACCCAATATCACACCCAAAATATTAATCCAACTATTTCAAGCAAGAACCCCTAATTAATCATCACCCTAGCCCTACCGAATGCATGTGTTTTCCCAAAATAGCCTAATTATCATGTAAACATCACATCCTCATGCAAAACTTTCCCTAAATAGCATATATCCAAATTTCATCACATAATGACGTTGTCCGACAATATCCTACTGTTCTAGCATTATCCTAGAGTAAACCCTAACTTCAAACAATCAATAAAACACAACATATCATCATCAATCCTCCATAATCATTCAAACGGGTCAAAACGCCTAATATCAATATTACACATCTATGAACTTCAAACTCCTAGGTTATCATCATATTAACTCATTTAGATCAGAAACATAATAATAATAATACAAGAACAATCATGTTTAAACGATAAAAATCCTATCTTGCATGAATACATCACATATAACAAGTATAGAGGTTTGGGTTTGTTTAGAAACTGATTTTTAATGAGTTTTCAAAGACACAAATGTTTAGAAATCAGGCCTGGACCTTTAGGGATCAAAACAATATCATTAAAAAGGTTTGGGATGAAGAACACACCTTGAAATTGTGAGATTATGAGGTGTAAAGCTTGGAAATGTGATTTCTTGCTCAAAAACGTGTTGCAGGGGTTGGATAAGGTGTGGGGTGGCTTTGGGGTGTATTAGGGTTTCACAAATGATGTTTTAAAACATAAGGGTGGTATTTATAGGCGTTTTTAGTCGTCACATGCAGATCAGGCGAGTACGCAACAGCTATTGGCAATTAGGATTCTAATCGCCAATACTACTGGCGATTAGGATTCTAATCGCCTATACTATTGGCGATTAGGATTCTAATCGCCTATACTATAGGCGATTACAATCCTAATTGCCTATACTATTGGTGATTACAATCCTAATTGCCTATACTATTGGTGATTACGCGTAATCACCTATAATGTCATGCGATTACGCGAAATCACTATTTTAACACATATAAACACGTATTCACATACCGGCAAGTCGTATAATGATTACAAACATATAATGCACGATAACTAACACGTTTTCGTCCGTTCACCAATTCCCGGGACTCGAGACTTGCATGTGTGTGTTAAACCGGCGATTCCACGAATCACCGATCCTTGTACATATGGTTATGGACCGACACCCAATGATCCCTCGGACTATTGTAGCGGACTCCGATAATTCCCGAATCATTGACACGACTCAACCGACCTAGTTAAGTATGTTTGAAAACGTTTTTCCTTAAGGTAGACTTATGTGTTTTATAAAATGTTAACCTAAACGTGCCGGGTGTCACATCATCCCCTGTTGAAAGAATTTTCGTCCGAAAATTTCCCGAAGTCAAAGAGAACGAAGCGATAAAAAGAAAAAATTTTCCCGGTCGTCACATCATCCCCCTGTTGAAAGGAATCTCGCCCCGAGATTCACTCTTCGACAGTGATGAGTGTCGACCTAACCCTAGTAACGTTTCCCAGAACGCAAACGAAATGATAATCACGAACGAAAGATGATATCAACAGATACTCTATGTCGGGGAACCGCCCTCCCCAAAGTGAATACAAAACAATGAATCCTCCTGATCGAAGACCTACTAGAGACTACTATGATCGGTATATATGATACACCGGGTACCGTCCAAGTAGCATCTCTAAAGGACCCACATCAGATCCATGAATGCAAAACAATGACCAAATACCAAACTGAATGCACACAATGAATACGAATCGCCAAACAATGTGGATGAGAATGAATACAAGTATAACGAGAATCAAGAAAAGAATACTCACCAGTAACAGTATCAGGATCCTCTGGTTCTCCCTAGCGCCAATGGCATAAAAACGACCCGGAGCAGCTTGACCGCCACCCTCGTTGTTCCCAGCACCACCTGCAGTCCCTTTCTTCAACTTAAGAAAATCCGCTTGAAGTGTCCAGTCTCTCCACAGTGATAACATCCCTACCTCCCCTGAGGAGCAGTATCAGTGGTAGTAGCAGTAGTGTCCTGTGCGGTTGTAGCTGAAGAGTGGTCCTACAGTCCTTAGCATAATGACCAAAACGCTGGCACCGATGATAGCGAAACTTCTCACAATCACCCGTATGATGAAATCCACACTCACCACACTTCGGGAGTTTCCCAGTATAACCCAGACCTCTGCTCGGATAACTCTCCCACAACCTCCTGTTTCTTCGCCTGCTGTTGGGACGACCCAACGCTCTTTCCAACACTCTCCCACTTCCTCTTGTTGTCCGCAGGGGCTTTCACAGTAGCACCCCTCGGAGGTAGAACACCCTCAGCAACCTTCATGTTGGTCAGCTTGTGAGCTGCCCGAACAGTGGCCAACATAGTAGTGTGATCAGCAGCGGCAACAAGCCCAGCAATCTTCGGCACTAACCCAGCAACGTAGTGCTCAATCCTCCGGTACTCCGGTGTAGCCAAACCGGGGCACAACACAGCCAACTCGTTGTGCCTAGCAGTAAACTCTCGATCTCCGACCCAACCATCTTCAGATTCCAGAACTCATGCTCCAACTTCATAATCTCATCCCTCGGGCAATACTCCGCTCGCAACATTTGAACAAACTCGGACCGCGGCATACCATTGGCCTCACCCAGACCAAGATTCTCAGTGGTGGAGTTCCACCAAGTCAAAGTGTGTCCCTCAAGAGTAGCAGAAGCATACTTGACGCGATCAGCGTCGGGACAGTTACACATAGCAAACACCGATTCGATCTTCTCCAACCACCGAAGTAGTCCCACTGCCCTTCAATCCCATTGAAGTAATAGGGCTTACAGTCCATGAACTTCTTGTAGGTGCACCCAGACTGCACCTGATTAGTATTTCCCTGGGTCTGCTGAGCAGCCTGGAAAGCAACCAACGCAACGTTCAACTGCTGCTGGAACATGTGCTCCAACTCCGCCTGAGTCATGGTGATGTTCCCACCACCTCGTCCACCACCATTGCGACCCCCGCCGCCACCACGACGTCCCCCAGTACGTCCACCAGCACGACCAGACATGTTCTGCCAAAAACACAAACAAGATACTCAACATCACTACTAGATCAAACTACTAGTGACCAAACGAATTTAGAACAGGGTTCCAGCATGATCATCTGTCCAAACTCGAAGTCCACCAAGATTTTCATGCATTTCGATTTATGATTTCGTGTGCAGCCGAAATAACAAATCGCTCTACATGGTCCTCTAGGCGTGCTCCTAGCTAGAACTTCCAATCACCGACACCCACATTCCTAAAAGAAACCGTTATCACACGAAGGTCCCCAAAGTGAACAATCACTCAAGGGTGTACTATGACAAGTACTAGTGCAGGATAGTGTGTGTGTAGGCAAGTATGTACATTAGAGCATAGAGGGGAGATATCCAAATCCGGAAAAAAATCTCAAGAATGTGCCGAAGTCACTCCAATGTACACCACTGCCAAGTATAAGCGATAAGCCTCTTCATCTTCAAACCGAAGAAGAAGATAGAATAAGTGTGGAAATAGTCCAAAGATAGATAATATGACACTGTGTGATGAGGACACCGACACCCCGACAAGGTTAGTATGTTTACCAAATGACACGACTCGTAACTATGTGTGGCCGTCTAACGTGTGTGATACTCGGCTATAGACTAGACTCTACATGCAGTCCTAGTTCACTATAACCATTGGCTCTGATACCAATCTGTCACACCCTCAAATTCCACGTGCGGAGTTTTACCGCGAGGCGCATAATGAATATTGAATACCTAAGAGACAACATGCACCTATCCGACCTCCAGTCGACGAGTGGGGCGGTCAAGCCCAAATAGATCTATCCAAATTTCCCCCATTGTGCATCCGCGCACATTCATGGTTCTCCCCGGGACTTCTAAAAATCGCATAGCAATATAATGAATACTCCAAAACATAATGAATACTTGAAAACATAATGAATACTCCAAACCCAATGAATTCGTGAATACCAAAACATAGTTGACACACCTTTCATGAAAACATAGTTGAAACGCCTTTTATGAAAACATAGTTGACACACGTTTAAAGAACACAACATGTTTTCTCCCCGAAAATGTAAAACCAGTAAAAGAGTGGGGGCCGTGAAACTCACCTTAGAGTGCGTCCTCAGTAACTAGAAATCCGATAAATGTGTAATAGTCCCTACTAGTGGCGACCTATCAATGAGTTAACATAAGTGTGATGACTACTAACCCGAAGGCTAATCAGTCCCCAAATTGTCCAGACCGTGACCGTGTATGTTGAAAACATGTTTAAACGTTAAACTGACCAAACCAGACAAAACCCGACATCCCATTGGTGACCCGACATCCCACGTGTTAGCCACATACAAGATATCATGCACATATGCAATTAAACACTTAGCATGCGCAAACATTCACCCTATCTAGCATCTCGCCTAATTAACGCATAAACAAGTCCGAACATGTGTTACCAAGTTATTAGACATGTCACGGGGTTCCTAACATGTTCCTAGGTGTCAATCCGTGTTTCGGGATGTTAAAGTATACATATAGCAGCAGTACACGCGATTAGGAATCAAACATGCAATTAGGAAAAGTCAACTCGTGATTAGGAGAGTCAAACTAGCGGGTAGCATTGTAATTGCCAGTCAAAATGGAGATTGGGCTCCCAATCGCCTATAGTTCATGCAATTGGGTGCCAATCGCCTATAATACAGGCAATTAGAAACCCCTATTCGCCCTTACTGTTCTGTTCCGCCTTTTTGCGCATTTAACCCTCCAAATCAGATCCGAAACATGTGGAAACACCCAATATCACACCCAAAACATTAATCCAACAATTTCAAGCAAAAACCCCTAATTTATCATCACCCTAGCCCTCCCGAATGCATGTGTTTTCCCAAAATAGCATAATTATCATGTAAACATCACATCCTCATGCAAAACTTACCCTAAATAGCATATATCCAGATTTCATCACATAATGACGTTGTCCGACAATATCCTATTATTCTAGCATCATCCTAGAGTAAACCCTAACCTCAAACAATCAACAAAACACAACATATCATCATCAATCTGCCATAATCATTCAAACGGGTCAAAACGCCTAATATCAATATTACACATCTATGAACCTTCAAACTCCTAGTTTATCATCATATTAACTCATTTAGATCAAAAACATAATAATAATACAAGAACAATCATGTTTAAATGATAAAAATCCTATCTTGTATGAATACATCACATATAACAAGTATATAGGTTTGGGTTTGTTTAGAAACTGATTTTAATGAGTTTTCAAAGACACAAATGTTTAGAAATCAAGTCTGGACCTTTAGAGATCAAAACAATATCATTACAAAGGGTTGGGATGAAGAACACACCTTGAAATAGTGAGATTATGAGGTGTAAAGCTTGGAAATGTGATTTCTTGCTCAAAAACGTGTTGCAGGGGTTGGATAAGGTGTGGGGTGGCTTTGGGGTGTATTAGGGTTTCACAAATGATGTTTTAAAACATAAGGGTGGTATTTATAGGCGTTTTTAGTCGTCACATGCAGATCAGGCGAGTACGCAGCAGCTATTGGTAATTAGGATTCTAATCGCCAATACTACTGGCGATTAGGATTCTAATCGCCTATACTATAGGCGATTACAATCCTAATTTCCTGTACTATATTGTGATTACAATCCTAATTGCCTATACTATTGGTGATTACGCGTAATCATCTATAATGTCATGCGATTACGCGAAATCACTATTTTAACACATATAAACACGTATTCACATACCGGGAATTCGTATAATGATTACAAACATATAATGCATGATAACTAACACATTTACGTCCGTTCACCAATTCCCGGGACTCGAGACTTGCATGTGTGCGTTAAACCCGGCGATTCCACGAATCACCGATCCTTATACACGTTGTTATGGACCGACACCCAATGATCCCTCGGACCATTGTAACGACTCCCAGTGATTCCCGAATCATCGACACGACTCAACCGACCTAGTTAAGTATGTTTGAAAACGTTTTTCCCTAAGGTAGACTTATGTTTTTTATAAAATGTTTACCTAAACGTGCCGGGTGTCACATGCATCAATAGATTAGATCTCACAGATTGATAAACATCATCTAATCCCATAAGAAATTGCATCAATTTTATTAAGGTGTTAAAATCATTGAATTTGCCAGAAGCTGCACAAGAACATGTAGGCAGTTGAACTATAGAGTCCAACTAATGCTAGTTAAAGACAATAAACCCATCTACTTTATCATAGGTTTCTTTTAAGTCAAACCAAACATCTATGGCCAACTTAGAAAAAACCTGTCCAAGAAATAATTCCTCACTAACAGAATTGAGTAACCAAGTAAGAATAACTGAGTTACATCAATCCCATTGTTTTCCTAAGACCTCATCTTCAACAGACCTAACAGTAGACCCATCTATGAAACCATATTTATTCTTGGCTTCAAGAGCAAGTTTCATAGAACTGGCCCACACAGAATAAGTCTCTGTACCTTTCAACTTGATAGTGACAATAGATAAGGTACTAGTATCACTTGGATGAATGTACAGAGGATCTCCAATATCTAACTTGCTAATTAGAGTATTGGCTGGTGGAGCAGCCCCACCACCACCATCAGTGGGAATGACATCACCCATGGTAGCAAATAATCAAATAACAACCAGAATCACACAGAGAACAGAAACCACACACAATACATAATCCTAGAAAGCGAAGCTATGTTAGTGTTCAGATCATGGGTTCATCACTCTTAGGTGCCCACGCAGATCTTAACACAGGAGCTCTTTATTAACTAAGTATTATATAGTAATAGTATATAGATCAACAACTAAACACTTAGCAAGTATAAGACAAGAACAAGATTATTAACCTATACACAGATAGATCAATAACCAAACAATAACAGACAAAACACAAATCAAATGCCGGTCCACCCTAACCCGGCCACAAGACACCTAGACACAATCAAAATAAAGAACAAAAGTAAGAAGACTTACAGAAGTCTAGTAGCAGCAAGCAATATCAATAACAAGAAATAAAATAGGATCAGAAGGACTTACAATGTGCAAGCATCCAATCCAAGTACTCACCACGAAGATATCACAGCCAGAATCAACAATAATTGACCACAGAACCTAGATCTACAAGACAACAGACTAGAACAAAATAAGACACAAGATCTATAAACCAGATCAGATCTACTATTTATAGAAACCAGATCTGATCTATCAACTAGATCAGATATAAGACAGAGAATAAAAACAAGATCTATATAACTAGATCCTTCAACGAAAAGACAACGGAAACAAAGACAAGATAAGAATCAAGAGCCTATGGCTCTGATACCATGTAAAAACACTCGGATCTAACTCTCAAACTCTCAAAATGACATACAAGATCTCAAACATGCACAACAAATAGAGAAATAGTGACAAAACGGTGACCAAAACTTTATTAGTTACCCAAACCAGAAAAACTCCCAAACCAAACCCTAGAGATTCAGAAAAACTCTGAATCTCAGAAATAATACAAAGTCTGATATCTACTGATGAATGATCAGAAGATAATAGGAAGAAAGTACAAAATAATACGAAGAACTTACACAGACAAACAAACCCAAACTAGGGATGAAGAAGACAATACAGAGAGTAAGAAAGAAAAAATGATCGAAGCTGCAACATATCAAAACCCTAGTAGCTTATATACAAGCTCACAAGCAACTTCCAATAACACCCCTTGACAGTTCCTGACTTGTACACAAATGGTCCTTTTAGTTTGCATATGATACTCCGGTAACCCTGTACTTAACCAACCCGTACAAATCAAGACTAAACACAATATTTACAACCTGTCACATGTAAAGCATATCAATCAATATTCTAACGTGTGATATTTCAACAGTAACCCATATGCCATCATTCTAAGTGTTGCAGTTATCTTTTGCGTAGAAGATAACCCGAGTTTTCCAACAGATGAGTCCTCTGGTTCTTCTATGGCCGATAGTCAGATGAGTCCTCAGAAGGAAGTGGAAGCTACGATTCAGCTTGGGAGAAAGTTGGGGGTGGAACTTCAGACTCACAGGAGACTGTTGGAGCAGTCAGTTCTAGGTGAAGGAGTACAGGTTGGTGCTAAATGAATCTTCTTTCGATTAACATTAGAGGGATGAGGACCGGGGGTAAAACGGACTGGTGTAAAAAGCTTCAAAAAAGGTATGGAGTGGAATTTTTGGGTTTGCAGGAGACCAAGGTCTCAGGGTTGGGGATTCGGAACATTAATGCTATATGTGGTGATGGGGGTGTTGATTTTGATACAGTGGATGCTTCGGGTTTGTTGGGTGGTTTGGTTAATATGTGGAACCCGAAAATATTACAGAAGGTTTCTATGATTCATCAAAGGAATTTCTTGATTACATCTGGTATTTTATTAGCAGGTGGGTCTTTTATAAATATTATTAACGTGTATGCACCTCAGCGTTCTAGTGCGAAAAAACGATTGTGGGAGGAATTGGCTGCTTTTATTAGAGGGTGTCATGGTTTGGTGGTGTTGATGGGGGATTTCAACGCGGTTAGGTTCCCTGAAGAGCGAAGAAATTCTGTTTTTAATATAGGGGAGGCTACGGATTTTAATGATTTTATTGATGAGGTTGGGCTTAATGAGTATTTTATGAGAGGTTTCAAGTTTACTTACTTGACGGGTAGGGGTAAGGAGCACAAGTTGAGTAAAATTGACAGGTTTCTGGTGTGTCAGCAATTCTTTAATAAGTGGCCTAACGCATGTCTGCGAGCTCTTAATAGAGAATTTTCTGATCACTGCCCCATTCTATTATCTTTGGTGGAGGTTTATTATGGGCCTAAGCCGTTCAGATGGTTCAATTCATGGTTGTTCCGGGAGGAATGTGAATCGATTGTCATTAAAGCCTTTTCAGCAAGAGTACAAGATGGAAACCCGGATGAGGTTATTACAGCAAAGCTGAGATACATTAGACAAGCATTGAAAGATTGGTGGCAGCTTGTTAAGAAGAAGGAAGGTGACGAAATGGCAAGTTTGAGAGAAGACTTAGAAAAGTTAGAATTAGCTATGGAAGAAAGACAGCTTGAAGAGGAGGAGATGTGGGTTTGGGAAGAATGTAAGAAAGGCATTGACCAGTTAAATCTTTGTGAGATTAAGGATTTAAAACAAAAATCTAGAGTGAGGTGGGCAATTGATGGGGATGAAAATTCTGCTTTTTTCCATAGAGTGGTTAATGATAGGAAAGCAGCAAATTCTATTCCGGGTTTGATGGTTGAAGGGGAATGGGAAAATAAGCCTTCGCAAGTTAAGTTCCAGGTTATGCGCCACTTTCGCAATCATTTCAAGGAGTCTACCAATAATAGACGGTTATCCGGATTAATAATATGAAGAGATTGGATGTGACGAGTGGCGAGGATCTAATAAAGCGGTTTTTGAAGGAGGAGATTAAAGAAGCGGTGTTTGATTGTGGGTCAAATAGAGCTCCTGGTCCGGATGGCTTCAACTTCAGGTTTGTTAAACATTTTTGGGATCATTGAGAAGGGGATTTTTGGAATATGTTTGAGAAGTTCCATGAGAGTGGGTTGATTAGTAGGGGTTGTAGCTCATCATTTATAACTTTGATTCCTAAGTCTAAAACTCGGTGGGTCTTAAAGATTATCGGCGTATTACTTTGGTTGGTATAGTTAGCAAAGTCATTTCTAAACTGTTAGCTTTGCGAATTAGAAAGGTTATGAGGGAAGTCATTTCGGGTACATAATCGGCTTCTCTAAGTGGTCGATTTATTCTTGGTGGCCCTTTAGTTATAAACGAGGTGATTGGATGGATCAAGAAGACTGGGAAGAAGGCGTTTTTATTAAAGTTGGATTTCGAGAAAGCCTACGATAATGTTAATTGGGGCTTCTTGTTATCTGCTTTAAGTCATATGGGCTTCCCAAGTAGATGGTGTAATTGGGTTAAAGGGATTTAGAATCGGCGAGATCTTCGGTTTTAGTCAATGGGTCGCCCTCGTTCGACTTCCAATGTGAAAAAGGGGTTAGACAAGGCGACCCATTGTCGCCTTTTCTTTTTTTGGTAGTCATGGAGGTGCTTCATTGTATGTTAGAAAAGGCGGTGGACTTGGGTGAGTTGAAAAGGTATTCGGTTGGGTAGTGACTCATTAGTTTTGTCACATTTATTTTACGCGATGATGCACTTATTATTGGTGAATGGGATAAAGAAAATGTGGAAAGTGTTGCTAGAATTCTTCGAGTGTTTCATATTTGTTCCGGATTAAAGCTCAACTTTCACAAGTCATCTTTAACCGGGATAGGGGTAGAAGATAGTGAGGTAGAGGTTATGGCGGAGACTTTAGGATGTAGAAATTGGCGGAATTCCATTTGACTATTTAGGTATCCGGGTTAGGGCGAACATGAATCGGATTTGCCATTGGAATCCGGTGTCGAGAAAGTCAAGAATCGGTTGTCTTCTTGGAAGGCAAATACTTTATCTATGGGAGGCCGACTCACCCTTATCAAGTCGGTTTTAACAGGCCTTCCTTTATATTATCTTTCTCTTTATAAAGCTCTAGTGGGGTTATAGAGTCTTTGGAGAAGATTATGAGGAATTTCCTTTGGTCCGGGGTAGAGGGGGGTAACAAGATACACTAGATAGCTTGGGAGGTAATTACTAAGCCTAAGAAACTCGGTGGTCTGGGGGTGTTACGATTAAAGGATATGAATTTGGCTCTCCTTTCTAAATGGGCTGGAGGTTTAGAATGGAGAATGGTTCGATTTGGAGAAATGTGGTCGAAGCGTTGCACAATGGTAGGGGTTTATGGTGTTCTTTAGCGGTTAGGAAATCTCTGCCGGGTTGTTGGAAAGTTATTACCAATACTCTGGAGGGAACCAAAATTGGTGGTAATTCGGTTCATCATCTGGTTCGAGGAAAGCTTGGGCATGGGGATCAAATAAGATTTTGGCTGGATCTTTGGTGGGGAGACTCATTATTTAAAGACAGGTGGCCCAGGTTGTATAAATTCGATAAGAATAAGAAGGCGCTGATCAGTGAAAGGCTGACTATATTAGCTGGAGGTTATACGTTGCATACGAGCTAGTACAGGGGTCCGAATACGGTGGAGGAGCTATCGGAATATCAAGATTTGAACAAAATAGTTGCGGAGCTGACTGTGAATGATGCGAAGGATGCCTGGATCTGGAATGGTACTCAGCAGGAAGCCTTTTCGGTTAGTTCAGTTCGTAACATATTGCTCAGTGAGGCTATGGGTATGAATGTGAACAGCAGAGTTGTTGGGTTTAAATGGGTGGGTTGGGTTCCGCTAAAGGTTGGTTTGTTAGCCTGGAGAGTTGCTAAAGATCGGATTCCAACTCGGTTGGCTCTTGTGCAAAGAAGGGTAAATATCCAAGATGTGTCTTGTCCGTTATGTGGTTGTGCAAATGAAACGTTAACCATCTGATGGTGAGGTGAATTTTTTCCTATGGTGTATGGAGTGTAATTTGCATGTGGTGTAAGATAGATCCGTTCTATGCTTATGATTTCGAGGATTTGTTGTTACTTTATAAAAATGTGCATGCCGAAAAGTGGAGGAAAAAGATTATTAGAGGGATCGTCATGGTTACTGCTTGGGTAATTTGGAATGTCAGAAATGAAAAGGTTTTCCAAGGAAAAGATTAAAGGGTCATGGAAGCGGTGACGGAAGTGAAGTCCAAGACTTATCTGTGGTTGAAGTATAGATCTAAGTATAATGACATTGTTGGAATGATTGGTTAAAAATCCTTTGTATATGTGTGTATAGTTTAGGCGGTTCTGTTTTTTAGAACCGGCTTGTTTTTAATGAAAGTTTATGTTCAAAAAAAATCACATACTAAAACAAGCATTCAATTTTTTTAGTGCCTGTTTGGTATGGGGTAATGGAATGAGAGAGGAATGGAATGGAAGAGGTAATGGAATGGGAGGGGTAATGGAATGGATCATTACCATTCCATGTTTTGTTTGGTTATCATGTGGGAATGGAATGAATTCTTACTTTGTGTTATTTGATATGTAAGAAAAAACGAAAATATAAATCGATGGTGAGTGGTGGGTGGCGGCAGTGGTGGTGGGTGGTGGCAGCGGCGGCAAAGGTGGTGGTGGTAGTGGGCGATGCCGGTGACGATGGTGGGTGGGAGACGACGGCAGTGGTGGGTTGAAGCGGTGACGATGGGTGGTGGTGGCGATGACAGTGGTGGAGGCAGTGGGTGGCAGTGACGCAGGTGGTGGTGGTGGTTGGACGGTGGTGACAATGGTGGGTTACGACGATGGTAGCAATGGTTGTGGGTGGCGGCAATAGGCGGTGGTGGTTGGATGATGACAACGATGGTGGGTTGTAATAATAATAATAATAATAATAATAATAATAATAATAATAATAATAATAATAGTAATAATATATTTGTTTCCATTCCTTGAAGGAATGAAAAAAAAAACATCACCTTACCAAGGAATGAAAATTCTTAAAATAGAAGGAATCACATTCCTTATGGAATGATCCATTCCATTACTACATGGTAACCAAACATGTTTAATTTCGTTCCATGGGAATGATTCATTCCGTTCCACCTTTGATTCCTTCATACCAAACGCTAACTTAGTATCAATGCAGATGCTCAAATCATTGATAATTGACAAAACCATGTCAAATTTGAAATTAAAATTGCAAACCTTTTGACATCCAAACTCAAACATTGGTACCTAAAACAAAAATTAAAACATTAAAAGGTTGTTACTGATAGAATACAAACCTTGCATCCTCTATTGATTTACAAAATATTTATAATACAAAGCAATCTCTCTAATTATGGAAGGGATAATCACACAATTATAATTTACAATTATACCAAATATAATATGCTATTACACCCCCACAGTCGAAGCGGGAGGTGACCGGATGTTGAGACTGTCCCTGAAGTCTTCAAATAGAACGCGAGGCAAGCCTTTGGTAAAAATATCCGCAACCTGATAGAGGGAAGGAACATGAAGGACTCAAACCTGACCCGTTGAACCAGTTCGCGAACAAAGTGAATATCCAATTCTATATGCTTGGTTCGTTGATGCTGCACAGGATTCCCAGACAAGTAAATAGCACTCACATTATCACAATAAACAAGCGTCACGCGACTCAGAGGGTGATTGAGTTCTAGAAGCAGATTCCTTAACCAACAAATTTCAGCAACCACATTTGCAACCCCGTGGTATTCAGCTTCTGCACTTGAGCGGGAAACTGTGGATTGGCGTTTAGACGACCATGAAATGAGATTGTCACCAAAATAAATACAGTAGCCACTAGTAGAGCGCCTAGTGTCAGGGCACCCAGCCCAATCCGCATCCATGTAGGAGATTAGAGATTGAGTGGGTGAACCATGAAGAGTGAGGCCAAAGGTTGTCGTCCTTTAACATATCGAATAATCCGCTTAAGGGCATTCCAGTGATCGGCCCGAGGAGAGTGCATGTGCATACATACCTGCTGGACGGCATAGGAGATGTCGGGCCTGGTAAATGTAAGGTACTGAAGAGCACCTGCAAGGCTGCGATATAAAGTCGGGTTATGGAACTGATCACCGGTTGTGGAGCAGAGTTTGTTGTTGGTGTCAACCGGAGTAGCCACGGGATTACCAGATTGCATTCCAGCCCGTGCGATAATCTCAGTTGCGTAAGTGTGTTGTGAGAGAAACATGGTGTCGTGTGTACGAGACACCGAGATGCCCAGAAAATAGCTGAGAGGACCTAGGTCCTTCATGGAAAATTCACCTGCTAACTTTTCCATGAGAGAGTGGCGAAGTTTGTCAGACGATGCGACTAGAAGAATATCATTGACATATAAGAGGAGATAAGTTGTAATGGTTCCCTGATGAAGAGTAAAAAAGAGGCATCACTCTTACTGTTATTAAACCCAATAGACAAAATGTAACACCCCAACCGATGGCGGAAACATCGAGGTGTCACGTAGTGACGATTGCTCAATAGCTGATGGTACTAAAGTGTAAATTTGAATACATTGATTAAATAGTTTATTACATTAAAAGAAATTACAAGATACAAAATTCTAAATTGGCAACTAAAACCGAAATACAATAAATCTTAAATCTAAGTCTAAGTTCCAAAAGCTTAAAGGTGATCTCAGAACAACCTAAAACATGTACAAAAATAATTTTGTCAATACAAAAATGTATTGGTGAGCATACCCTGTTTGAATACATGTAGTAGAAAAGTGTTTCGCAATTCACGTGTTGTATACTGTTTGCAATTATGTAATAAGTAATATCCGTTTAAAATCAACCCTATGTAAAGAAAGGAAATATATATAGTATGCGCTAGTAGTAATGAAATACATAGCAATGACAAGGACTCTCAACAGAGTCACAAGGGTATATGCCATAGTACTATTCATTGAAATGCCAGGCCCTCAAAGGTTAATGATCTTGACAAGTCATAGACACACAAATTAACATAAGCAAACACACATGAGAATTGGTATTTTAGTAAAAGGAAATAGAAACTTGTTATAAGTACATGAGTAGCCCCAAAAGTAAAATGAAAAAGGGGAAAGATATACTCACATTTTGTTAAAGCGATCAAATTCCACTTAAGCGGTCGTGAGCTAAGTAATGGGAATTCCGAGGAATTTAACCTATAATGTGTAAGAATGCTAATAAGGAAATGTCTAAAAAGTCTAAGGTATCTAGGGTTCTAAGGCATTAGGGTTTGCTAAGTCGATTTGGGGAATTAGAGTTCTTTATGATAAGTCGAATTAATGTAAAAGTTGTATATTAAAAAATAATTTACCAAAGTTTGTAAATCTGGTTTAGGTAGTGTAATTATTACCAATTGTTTATATAAATAAAAATATGTTTGAATAATTAAGACAAAATAATTTAACTAATTATTGTAATAATTACAACAATCATAAATATTGAAACAATTAATTATGAGCTACTCAATGATCCACAAATAATAATAATAAAGACTTTCAAACATAAGATTATTTCTATTTTATAAGGAAAGTATTTAAAAAATAGATGTTAAATGTACAAATAAATAAAAGTTTAATTATGTCTAATTAAATGTAATAAGACTAATAATACAAGACATGATCCAAAAATGCTATTTTTATAGAAAATGGATGCTTTCTGATGTAAATTAATGAAAATAATTATCCCATAATTTTTATAAACTTATTTATATTTAAAACTGATTTAATGAGATTAAATCATGTTTAAATATGATTTAAAATAGGAAACTCAATGAAAATAAATGTTTTCTGAACCAATAATTTTTATTTCAGTTCATGATGATGAGAATTAATTTCCAAAAAAGTTTGAGGTTAAAATAATTAAAAATGAATTTTTAATCAATTAAAGATGATTAAAACAAGTTAAATCAATAAAAATATAAAAATAATACATTTTCCAGAAAATAAAAGTGTGGAAATTTTCTTTATGGTGTTAAGAAACTACTCCTAAATTTTTATAATATTTGGAGCAAAAATGAATTTATTATGAATATTCTAAGTTTACATGAATTTTAAATAATTAAAATAAAGGGAAAATAATGAAATAATAACTGAAAAAAAATCAGAAAAAGAAAGTGCAGCTGGTGGGATTCGAACCTGGATCCTTTCCAGCCACATACACACACCAAACCGCTAGACCATTTAATGTTTTATTGAATTTACTTAGAAAATAAATAATATAAACATTGTTTCCAATGCATCATCTTCCCCAAATCACACATAAACCCTAACCCTATTAACCAAATCTAATAATCTGCATCCAACAAGATTAACCCTCAATAATAAGGGGCTTTCATTTGGATACGATATTAAGACAAAATGGCAAGAGAAAATTGGACTCACAATGATTAAGGAACTCGTGAATAAGGCTACAAGACCCGAACATAACATAGGCGGTTGGGAGTATTCTGGACTGATTTCTCTACGATTCTTAGTGGGTTTAGAATGGGTATAGCTTGGGGAACGATATGAGAGAAACAATTTATATGGTTATGATGATTGTTCAGTAGCTCATGGTAAATAATAAGTTCCAATAAATGATTTAAATAAATTACATACAATTGTTCTAAGAATTTGTACATCAAAATAAAAAAAATTACTAGCTACGCATCTTCAAGCATTTACTCAAATCTTCGAACAAGCCATAACCTGAAACATGTTAAGTTTGAAAATATTTTGGGTCAACAAAAGTTGGTGAGAATTACATAGGTTTGAATATTGAATAAAAACTTGTACAATTCGAGTGCCATGGCAAGTCTAGTCCATATGTGAAAACAATACTACCCGGTAAATCGTGTGCATAATCAAACCTTGTGACTAGAATATTATGGTCCATCCCATACGCATATGGTTCACTCGTTTATGTTGCGATAACAATCACACACGCTACCTATGTAGGAGGTACACGTATCCGGGTGGGGTTGTCAGTCCAATAGATCTATCATTGTGTATCGTTGGCTTGTACGGAGTTAATGATTATGCTAGAATAATTGTGCTTACCATAGTAATGTTTAAGACATAATGCAACATAGAATAACAAATAGACACTTATGTTGAATTGTAAATTGATGTTGTAACATGTTTCACCCCAAAATAGTGAAATGGTAAAAGGGGCTATGTAAACTCACCTTAGTGTTAGATTGAAGACCCTTGTTATATACGTAAATGTGGCTCGTGTGTATCCAAATATCACCCTATTTTAAGGTAATAAATAAGTGTTAGGGAAAACTTAATAAGTCTAAGTTTTCTAAAATGTGCTAGGGTTCCTAATTTGGGGATTAATAATTGTTAATAACTTAAATAAATAAAGAAATAATTAATTAAAATATTTCTGACCAATATTAACTAAAGATAGTTAAATTATAATGTAATAAATGTGAAAATAATTTTTATAAATTTTTTTTCTTAATTAATGAATATTTATATATTAATACTTATTTGACAAAATATAGACTTAATATTTTAAAAATATTAAAATTTATAAATTTCGAATCAAAAAAATTATATTTCTGATCTAAATGATTAATAATAATTTATGTGAAATTTTGATGAAAAAATAATGAAAAATGAATTTATTATGATTTATTTATGATTAAAATAACAAAAATCAATTAAAAGTATTAAATAAATGATATATCTGAAGTAAAATTTATTTCAGAAATGTTTATTGATTTATAAACTTAGAATAATTTTTGTGGAACTTTATAAAGTCGTTTTGATATTTTATAGAATTTTATAATTATAAATGAATAAACTTGTAATATTATTATATATAATAAATAAATGATTTTTGAAAAACTAAAAGTTGGGCATTAAACTTTATCATTAGACTGACTTAAAATAAATTTTGTAGAATTTATAAACTATGTTTAGTATTTAAAATCTATTTTTAAAAATAATTGTAGATTATATAAGTATAAAGGAAATAAAAAAAATGGTTGTATGTGCCAAGGCTCGAACCCGAGTCCTTGGCCGGGTCATGGTTTTAAAATCACAAGGGTTCCACCAACTGCTCTATAGGGCATTGGTGATTATTTCATTTCGTGTTAAATAAATGCGATGTATACACAGTGTCATCTTCCCCAAATCAAGACATCAAACCCTAGCTTTTCTAATTAATCAAATCACGAATCAATAACCCTTGTATTTATAGGTTATTGATCGTGTGAATACGAGGATTGCAAACATGTAAAAGAGTGAAACTTACAGAATAGAATTGAAGCAGAAAAATGAGTCAACCAAAAAGTCAAAACGTAATGATTCGCAGATTATGAAGAGTTTTTAGGAGAAATTGAAAGTGAGGGTTTTTTTATCGGCGAGTATAGACTGAGGAGACGGGTTCAATTTATAGTGTTATCGTTGTTTTGGAAAGTTATGATTGTTTGACCAAAAAGTCAAACACGCGTGATATTCACTCGATTATGGAATGATTGTGGCGAATTATGGTAACTGAAATGAATGTTTGTTTGTGTCGGTCCAAGGTCAATCAATATTGGTTTCCAATCCATCAAAAATCACGTCCAAGAATTAAATTCTTGATTGGTGGGGCGAGTATGTGCAGCGAGGAAAGGACACAGGTAGCAAGAAGTCATTTCAGGAGATCTTAAATTTAATTAAAGTCTAGTTCTTACAATAAACACCTAGATGGCGTAGTGGTTGGTGTTGTGTGTGATAAGGCTTGTGCCTGCTGGGGCTTGGGTTCGATTCATGTCAGCAGCAAAACATATTTTTTTAACAGAGTAGAGATGGGAGAGGGAGTAGTGGGCCGGGTTTTGGCTGGATATCACTTGGGCTGAATCAGACTTGGGCTCATGGTGGTGGGTTAGGATGTAGGTTTGATTTAGAGTTTGTTTTATAATTATTATTATTATTATTATTATTATTATTATTATTATTATTATTATTATTATATACATTTATATATATATATATATAAGTTGTGAGTTAGGAAAATAAAGACTTAGGCACATTTGTATAATATTAATGATAAAGATGTAATAAAATAAAAATAAGGGCTTTTATGTATTAAAATTTGGGGAAAAATTTTGCGATGTTACAGCTAGTATCCAATAATCGAGTGTGTAAGAGTATACAAAATTTGTGTTTTCTGTGTGGGTGGTCAAGAGAAAGACTCTAGGAAGTCAAATTGAAGCTCGTGTAAGAACGTTCTAATCGAAATGCTATCTATTAGTCAACGATCTAATGAAGAGGTAATTATAAGGTAATGGGTAGGTTCTTGGTTAGACTCCTAGTCCGCTCCACTGTATCGTTTATGCTTATATATAGGGTGTACCGTGTGACAACCTACACCCTTCACTTTTCATAAATGTGCATAATTGGTCACTCAACTATTTCAAAATTTTCATTTTTAACCCTCCAATTTTAATAGGAACAAAAGTCATAATTTAATAAAACTTATAATTTTTATAAGTAAAAGTATTGCACGTTTTATACTCACATCTACACACGAAGGAAATAAGTCAGGAACAAAAAGACAACACCAACCCCAGTAGAGATGGGAGAGGGAGTAATAGGACCAAAAGGTTGCACGTATGTTTCAAACCTTGATACTCAAAACCCTTAATTTTCGGTCCTAAAACAACTTAGAAGCCGAAGGAAATAAGTCAGGAACTTAAAATTGATTAATTTAGAAAATTTGATTTTTTTTAGTTCTCGCGGTCTGCGAAGACAGTCAAATAGTCAAAGTCCTGATCAAAGTCCTAGTCAAAGTCTTAGTCAAACAGTCAAAGTCCTAGTCAAAGTCCTGGTCAAAGTCCTAGTCAAAGTCTTAGTCAAACAGTCAAAGTCCTAGTCAAATAGTCAATTCATCATAAAACCTTACTTTATGGTGTTGACCAATTTTAATGGCTAATTGAATCCAAAACTAGTATAAAAACTCACCTATGACCCATTATACTTGGCACCTCTAAATCGATTGTTTCAATCCGATTAAACTTTCCCTCATACCTTTCTTCTATAGTCTATTACTTCTACAATTGAAGCTTTGATTATAAGCTCTTGTAATTGGCGAATTGGAAGCTTGATATTCTTTCTTTTTCGTTTTTTTTATTTCTTCAAATTGGACTAGCTACGTTGTTGAGTCTTTGGGATTCGCCTCGCATACATTCACAACGCTTAGAGGATAATTCAGCTTAGCCAATGTGAGTTTACATAGCCCATTTTTCTGTTTTACATTTTGGGGTGAAACATGTTTAAACATTTTATACACTATCATTTACTCATTCTTACATTGTTGAAACTTGTGATTCAATTACACTATCATTTACTCATTCTATCATTTGACTGTAACAAAAAGACACAGTACAATCATTAACATTGATCAAAGCCGCCTGTTTAGATTATAACGCTATAGGTCTGACAAACCCATCCCCCCGCATAAATTCAGGGATGATCGATAACAGTTACACTTTTACTAACTTGCGAGTTAGGTCTCAGTCAACACAAGGTTTGATTGTACAAAAGACGCATTGTTACATGTCGGACTCATATTCTATCATTACTCATTATTATACTTCAACTATGATTGCTATACAACATATTGTTTTTCAACTATATGCAAAACCTATGTATTCTCACCAACTATTTATAGTTGACCCCCCATCTTTCCAACTTAACATGTTTCAGGTTTATTTGCTATTGGAAGTTGCACAAGTCTTGAACACATAGGAGCTTTGGACCTAGTTTATATTAATCAACTTTTGTAATCTTTACTTGTAAGATGAATCGTAAATTGATTAATATTATTAAATTTCAATTTAGTACCATGAGCTATTGAACAATCCTTCATATGTGACACCTCGATGTTTCTGCCATCGGTTGGGGTGTTACAGATTGGTATCAGAGCCATGGTTATAGGGAATTAGGTTATTAGATAAATAATCTAGTCTATAACCATATGATTATAACCAGTACTTGCTCCTTTTACTTGCAACTCTACTTGTTTCTATTCTCTACCTCTATCCTACTTCTTATCCCTACTTTAGTCCCTACAAGATGTTTGCTCTCCATAACTGGAACAAAATTCTCAGATCCTAACCTGAAATACCTTATAAATCTCGTCGAAGCTATATATTCTAATAACGAACACGTGCAATCTGGAAGGGTGAACGCCTGTATTCTGAGTTTTCTGTCTAGGACTGGCATTGCGCATAAATCCCAATCAGACGAGGGACCCGGATGCCTACCTGGGAATTCTCGGATGAGTGTTCACTTATAGGCTAAAGCATGTCTTCACTATGTTATTAGAATCTAGAAGTTTTGATAAGTCAACATTTTCGTTTATTCGTTTTAATTAATGAATAAATGATTACACTCACTTTCCTTAAACTAAGCTCTAAAATCTCAAAATTTTACAGCTTAAATCAATCTCATTTCATAACCATCTATGGATTTCACAATCACACTTCACCTTACCATCTTAGCCACTTTTTAAATATTCAACACCCTACCCAAATCATATTATTTCATTTCTCCACATGTTACTTATTTTTAAAAAAACTATAACCTCATACCTTAGCACAAACTAAAGATTTCTAAATCCTGTTGTATTTTCATTACCTAATAACTTTACAAAGTACATATTTTTTTTTGTCAAAATATGTCCTCGAACTTAAATTCAATTGTTTATTTATTGACGTAACAAACAATTTTCTATATAATGCTTTAAACTATTAAAAATCACTTAATAGAACCTTGATCTTCAAAACCTAATGCCATGTTTGAAATCTCCAACTAACGGGAATATTTTAATCAAAGACCACTTAGCTTGTACTATTTAACAACTTTTTCTTTATGTACAAAACCAATTTTGAAAATAAAAATTTTTTAATCCATAGGAATAATATCTATTTTCTAAATTCTCCATCGACACTCACTCATTTTCAACTTGTTTAAATTTTTACAATATTTAGCATATACCACAATCATGTTTTCTTATACAATTGATTATAACCTTGATCCAAACCCCAAAAATTTACACTGCTACATAATCTCCTTATTATAAAATAAACTCTTTATCAACTATCTTCACATTCACTATCTCTCACAACCTTGATTCTGCTTCAAGATTTTTTTTTTTCATCATTCTCTCAAGAACTAAATTCATATCCTTCACCTTCTCACACATGAGCTAGTTACCCATGATAACCAAACTATTGAAACTTGATTGTGTGTTGCATCAAAAATAATCCTTAGTTATACATGAGAATTCGACTATCTACCATATTTGAACATTTGAAACTAGAATTCATGGAATATAAACTATTTGCTATAGACACACCTAGAGTCATTAACCTTGTCTAGGGCAACTCTATTACAACTCGCATGCTATACTTGATACTTGATTGCTTACATGTACATATTATCAATTTGCAATTCATGTGTGTAATAATTGGTACACTTAATCAAACAACTGATAGAGGATGAAGTACTTGCTCAACAGTTAGTAGAGTACCAAATAACCTACTCAACGATTGGTAGAGGTCATCATGCCTGCTCAACAGTCGGTAGAGGCCCTACAACCTGCTCAACGACTGGTAGAGGCTATCGCACCTGCTCAACAATTGGTAGAGGTTCTTATTCACTGAATGGTAGAAGTCTTTTTCCTGCTCAACAGTTGGACTCATTTTTGGATACATTGTATACGATTCAATCACAAGGTTATTTTGCATTACTTACATGTGTGTTTAGAGTCATAGAAGGACACAAAACCCTAATGTAAGGTAAATTGGTGATTACGGTCCGGAACGCAATCATGAATTTACAGGTACGTTAAGGTAGTGTGAAATTCTATCAAGGTTTTTGGTAGATAACCAATTATAAACTCTAGTTACCTGTTTAGTATTTCTATAGTCAATTAACTCATGCATTTCTTTTTAAGATTCCTAAAACTTAAAGTTTAGTGTTTTGCTAGATTTTTATTCTCCTTGCTATTTTAGACGAACCTAATCCAACCCTTAAAACCCACACCTATCAAACCTCTTACCAAATTATTCGAAACAGTTTATTCTGTTACCTATAAATTCATGTCATGCCTTAACACAAATTTTTCCAAACCACAGTTGCCCTAATTTCTACCCAATCACACTCAACCCGGTGTTTTTTTTAATAATTTCGGGACGAAATTTTCTAAAGTAGGGGAGACTGTGACAACCTGCACCCTTCACTTTTCATAAATGTGCATAATTGGTCACTCAACTATTTCAAAATTTTCATTTTTAACCCTCCTATTTTAATAGGACCAAAAGTCATAATTTAATAAAACTTATAATTTTTTATAAGTAAAAGTATTGCACGTTTTATACTCACATCTACACCCGAGCACGTATGTTTCAGACCTTGATACTCAAAACCCTAATTTTCGGTCCTAAAACAACTTAGAAACCGAAGGAAATAACTCAGGAACTTAAAATTGAATAAATTAGAAATTTTGATTTTTTTTTAGTTCTCGCGGTCTGCGAAGACAGTCAAATAGTCAAAATCCTGATCAAAGTCCTAGTCAAAGTCTTAGTCAAACAGTCAAAGTCCTAGTCAAAGTCCTGGTCAAAGTCCTAGTCAAAGTCTTAGTCAAACAGTCAAAGTCCTAGTCAAATAGTCAATTCATCATAAAACCTTACTTTATGGTGTTGACCAATTTTAATGGCTAATTGAATCCAAAACTAGTATAAAAAACTCACCTATGACCCATTATACTTGGCACCTCTAAATCGATTGTTTCAATCCGATTAAACTTTCCCTCATACCTTTCTTCTATATTCTATTACTTCTACAATTGAAGCTTTGATTATAAGCTCTTGTAATTGGCGAATTGGGAGCTTGATATTCTTCCTTTTTCGTTTTTTTTTATTTCTTCAAATTGGACTAGCTACGTTGTTGAGTCTTTGGGATTCGCCTCGCATACATTCACAACGCTTAGAGGATAATTCAGCTTAGCCAATGTGAGTTTACATAGCCCATTTTTCTGTTTTACATTTGGGGTGAAACATGTTTAAACATTTTATACACTATCATTTACTCATTCTATCATTTGACTTTAACAAAAAGACACAGTACAATCATTAACATTGATCAAGCCGCCTGTTTAGATTATAACGCTATAGGTCTGACAAACCCATCCCCCCGCGTAAATTCAGGGATGATCGATAACAGTTACACTTTTACTAACTTGCGAGTTAGGTCTCAGTCGACACAAGGTTTGATTGTACAAAAGACGCATTGTTACATGTCGGACTCATATTCTATCATTACTCATTATTATACTTCAACTATGATTGCTATACAACATATTGTTTTCAACTATATGCAAAACCTATGTATTCTCACCAACTATTTATAGTTGACCCCCCATCTTTCCAACTTAACATGTTTCAGGTTTATTTGCTATTGGAAGTTGCACAAGTCTTGGAACACATAGGAGCTTTGGACCTAGTTTATATTAATCAACTTTTGTAATCTTTACTTGTAAGATGAATCGTAAATTGATTAATATTATTAAATTTTCATTTAATACAATGAGCTATTGAACAATCATTCATACGTGACACATCGATGTTTCCGCCATCGGTTGGGGTGTTACATACCGCAGCTGACCCACCACACTCCCGATACTTTGGACTCGTACTGATTAAAGAAATACTCTAATCCGAGTCGTACGTGGGCACTGGCTTATATCTCATACGAGTCGTACGTGGGCACTGGCTTATATCTCATAAAATATGCATACCAAATATGTGTTCATGTAAGTATATAAGTATAGCATAAAATTTCGATTGAAAGAATAGTATAATATAAAATTTCTAACACTTTATGAAACTTAATTATTTTTTTTATATGTAGAATCTTTTACGAATACGTTTCAACATACGCATTTGATTAAAACTTATACCCGATCCATAATAAATATAAACAATAAATTTTTTAGTTTGCTCTAAATTAACTTTGAAAACGGCGAAACTTACAGGGACTATAATGGAAATATTTGGATGGCTATTATTGTCAATTATATAAAAGACGAGGGTGACGGATGTCACACAAAACAAAATCTGTGAAGCGCTGGTACTAGGCTCGAGGCACTTGCTTAAGCCCATATAATGATTTCTTAAGAGAGCACACATAATCCGGGAATTGTTTGTCACGAAAACCCAGTGGCTGGTACATGTAAACAGATTCATGGAGATTCCCATGAAGAAAGGCATTGGTGACATCCAGCTGATGGATGGACCAGTGCTTAGATAATGCGATGGAGAGTATTGTCCGAATGGTAGCCGGTTTAACAACCGGGATAAAGGCCTCTCCACAGTCAACACCCACCTGTTGTAAACGACCATCACAAACTAACCGGCCTTGTAGCGTTCCAAGGAACCATCCGACCTGTATGCATGTTTAAACAACTACATACTACGGATAACGTTCATGTCTGGGTGTCTAGGTACTAATTCCCAAGTTTCGTTTCTAACTAATGCATTGTACTCAGTAGACATGGCAGCGTACCATTCTGGTATAGTCAAGGCATCGGTAGGGTTTTCGGGATAGGTAAGATAGGTGTAGTGGTGGAAGTTTTAAGGTTAAAGGGTTGTTTTGGTTTGAAAATGCCGCTCATGGAGCGGGTGTGTACGGTTTTGGTGAGCGGTGGGGGTTGAGGTGTCGGCTGAGAGGGGGTCGGTGGGTGAGCGGTAGTATGAGTGGGTGGGCTGGTTGTCGCGTTACTGGGCTGGGGAGTGCGTGGGCCGGACATTTGGTTTGAGTGGGCTGTAGTTGGGTTATGTATAGGAATGGATCGGCCGGGTGATTGTTGGGTTGGGCTAGTGGTCAGGTTATTTGTGTTAGTTGTTGGGTGGGGCCGAGATGTGGAATTTATGTGTGGATTAAGATGATGTGGGAAGGGTTCATTTAGGAAGTCATAAGTGGGTACTGGTTCGATGGATTGCCTAAAGGAAAATGTGGTTTCATCGAAAGCCACGTGTCGTGAAATATAGATCTGTTTGGTTTTCAAGTCAAGACAACGGTGCCCCCTATGGGTAGGCGGGTAACCAACAAAGACGCACGAATGGGCACGGTTTTTGAGTTTATGAATGGTAGAAGTAGGGGTTAGAGGGTAACAGATACAACCGAAGACACGTAGGTGATCATAGGTAGGTGTCGAAAGATATAGAAGTTCGATGGGTGTTTTGTTTTTGGTATGTTTATTTGCGAGAATATTGAGTAAATAGGTTGTGGTTTTGAGTGCAAAATGCCAAAAATTGTAGGTAGGGATGCATGGGCCAAGCGGGTATGGATAATGTTATTTATGGTGTGGATTTTGCGTTCGCTTTACCATTTTGGGAGGATGTGTAGGGGCATGATAAACGGTAAAGTATGCCATTGGTCGTGAATTTTTTTTGAAATGAGTTGTTAACGTACTCACGACCATTGTCACACTGAAAGGTTTTAATTACTCGTTTAAATTGGGTTTTTATGTTTGAGGCAAATTGGGTAAAGGCATGAAACTCATTAGATTTATGGGTAAGTGGGAAAGTCCACAAAAAATTAGAATAATCATCCAAAAACAAAACATAATATTTATGACCAGACGAACTAACTATAGGAGAAGTCCAAACATCGCTATAAATCATGTCAAACGGTTGAAAAACATAAGAAGTAGAAGCAAAGAAAGGTAATCTAATACTTTTACTAAAAACACACGCAAACATTATTATTGGAATTATCAAAAGAAACAGACGTAGCAGTTTTAAGTGAATGTAAAGACTGACATCCTGGATGAGCAAGACGTTGGTGCCATAGGTCAGCAGAGATGGTAGCAAAAGAAGTGGGTGAAGTAGATGAGGAGCCGAGCACCAGAGGGTAGAGATCACCACTGCTGTTGCATCGCAGGAGCGGAGTCCGCGTCTTGAGGTCCTTCACAAGAAAACCAAACGGGTCAAATTCAACAGACACAGAATTATCCTTAGTAAAACGACGGACTGAAATAAGGTTTTTGACAAATTTGGGTGAGTAAAGGACATTCTTAAGGACAAATGGTGGAAAAGGTTTGGGAAGGTATTTTGTGCCTTGTCCTAAAACCGGAATCGTATTACCATTACCTACAATAATATTTGAGAAATGCAAGAGTTAGAAAAAGAATGGAAATCGCCTTGTTCATTAGACATTGTGGAGGAGGCACCGGTGTCCATGTACTGTGTAGGGTCAGGTTGCAGCAGCGACATGGTGTATAAAGCCTGCTCAATATCCGTGGGACTATAAACTGTATAGTTATTTTGTTGTGGCTTTGGGCCTAGTAAACCTGCCTGCTAGGCCGAAGTATTGTTGTTTGGGCTAGCCTGAAGTAGGGTAGGGGCATGGTGGGGTGGGCCAAGGTATGTACTGATGGGCTCTTGTATGAGGTTGATGGGCCGAGGGATTTGGGGAATATAAGGGTCCATTATATGGTGTTGTGGGCCACTTATTGGGCCAAGGAAAAAATGGTGAAGGCCAAAAGGGAGTAGGATGATATGGGGATTGACCAGGATAGCCACGTCCATGACCCCAGTGGCCAGAGCGGCCGCGGACGCGTCCGTAGAACCGGTTGTTGGTTCGGTTGGGTTCGTTGGATGGTGGGCGACTAGTGGTAGTGGTGAGAGCCAAGGAGGCGGTTTTAGAGGCATGTAAGGCTCGTTTGGCTTTATTTGTTTCGGTTTGAATTAATTTAGAACGAGCATTGTAAAAAGATGGGAGGGGTTGTTGGTTTTGTAGGATAGTAGATATACCTTCGTATTGTTCGTTCAGACCCGCAAGCAACTGTAAGACTAAGCGATCATTATCCACAGGCGCATCAACATTAGCAAGTTGGTCGGCTAATACTTTTAGGGCTTGACAATAGGCCGACATGTTAGGGAAACCATCCAACCTAGTGTTCGAAAATTTGTTCATGAGATGGATTGCACGGTAACTTTTGTTATCATGAAACAAAACTTCGACGGCTACCCAGGCTTCATGGGTGTTGGATGTGTTATTGATTGTGGTGTGGAGTAGCTCATTGGAGATCGTACTGTAGATCCATTGTAGAACAATGGCATCAATACGATCCCAATCGTCTATTGGTTTGGTGGAGGATTCGGCGATGGTGGGTTCGGTTGGAGGTGGTCGGGTTTAAGATGGTCATCAACCATAAAGGCTTTGCAAAGAATCTTGAATAGGGTAGCCCATGAGTAGTATTGGGAGGACTCAATTTCAAGGGTTATTGGGACAAAATTCTTAATGTTTGATAATGTGGTGGCCGAATGTAATTTTGATTCAACAGTGATAGCGGGTATGATGCTAGAGGAGTTGGCTGGATTAGTGGACATGATGAATCAAGAGGTTAAAGAAGGTTACGAGACAATAAAAGATGGCTGAGAAGAAAAATGCAATAGGCCAAGAAGTGGACGGCAAGCAGAATGATAGGGAAAATAGGAGGGATCGAAAGAATAGGGAGGGAGGTTAGGGTTTCTGGTTTGATACCATGATAGAATACAAATCCTTTTCTCCTCTATTGATTTACAAAATATTTATAATACAAAGCAATCCCTCTAATTATGGAAGGGATAATCACATAATTATAATTTACAATTATACCAAATATAATATGCTATTAGTTACATCAAAAACTGAAATCGCAACCTAGGGTTTTCCAGTAACTCATCTCATAAAAAAATCTCAAACAGAAACACCAAATAACAAACTTAAACATGGGAAATATATAAAAAAACAACCTAGAAGTTAGAAGAACCCCAATTCAAAAACTGAGTTAGCAAGAAAATCATGGGTTTTGCTATATACATGTGAAGAAAATAAGCAATAGGATAGAGAGATAACATCCCCAAGGGGTGTAAATTTTTGGTGGATGCGCTTGGTGGTATTCTTTGATTGGGATCTGTTTAACCATCGTGGAGAAGGATTTTAGCAGAGAGAGGTTTTGAGAGGGAAGAAAGTATATAGTTAGACATGAGGATGTACAGTGGTTTTTCATATATGAAGTGCTACAGTGGTAATTTTTTAAATTTTATGTTTGGGGTGTGACAATGATGGATGGGATGTAGTCACTTTTTACAACCTTTTTTTTGTAAATTTTAAAGATAGGGGAGGGTATATGGGATGGGATGTGAGTGCTACTATAGGTTGTTTGATAACCTATGCGCCCTAGTTGGCGCTAAACCAGCAAGAGTACATTTACATGGTGGTAGTTGCTAGTTGAGGAAGTGGTGGTATGTCGAGAATGTAGTGCATGAGTGGTCAGGTGAGGGTTATGAACACATATATTGGATAAAATGGTAAAATTTTAATTCACCATCATTTTGAAATTTGATGTGTAAAAAGCTTGTTGCCTAATTCAGATGTGTCATTCTGGTAACCAAAACACACTTAATGCTGACTGATTCATATCTAGCCTCTTAATTGAATTACTGAAAGGCTACTAAAGATCCCCTTAATTTGATTTTTCATTTCTGCGTATAATCTACACACATACGCATATATATATATATATAAATATATATATATATATATATATATATATATATATAGGGGATGGTTCAATAGAAAACTCATTTTATTGAGAGAACTTAAGAACTTTATATTGCACGTGTTTAATATATGATATATTACATATGTGTCATATATATTGCACATGTGTAACATATGATATATTGCACATGTGCAACATATGCAATAATAATATATTACACAAGTGTAATATCCAACATATGATATGTTACATATGTGTAATATAGAGTTCTCGAGTTCTCTCCCTAACTATGAGTTCTCAATTGAACTTTCCCCTATATATATATATATATATATATATATATATATATATATATATATATATATATATATATATAGAGAGAGAGAGAGAGAGAGAGGTAAAGGATATATTGGAAACCCTTGTTATAGTGAAAACTTTGGAAACTCTAACTTCCCGAGCTTTTTTTTTTATATGAAAATTTTAGGGTATGTAATATACATGATTTTAAGCATTTTGAGCCAAAAAAATCAAAAAAGCGCCGAGCACTTTTTTTTAAAAAAAAATAAATAAGTTTTTGGGTAACACATTGTTAACACATGTTAATTTCGCTTAACATGTGTTACTCGAAAACTTATTTTTTTTTTAAAAAAAAAAGGCTCGACGTTTTTTTGATTTTTTTGGCTCAAAATGCTTAAAATCATGTATATTACATGCCCTAAAATTTTCAGGCCCTAAAAAGCTCGCGAAGTCAGAGTTTCCAGAGTTTTCTAGATAAGGAGGGTTTTCTATGGATCCCTACCCTATATATATATGTAATGTTCGGGTACACAGGCCATATTTCGTGAGAAGGATCAAGAATTGACATGTAGACATCATGTTTAGGATTTAGGTATGATGTTTTTGGGTTTTTTTTTTTTTTTTTTTTGCTAAAAAGACCAAACATAACAAATTAAAACACAATGCAATGTATTATAGCCATCGAATTTAAAATATAGTTAAAACACATAGCTAAAACACAACCACTTAGAACACATGTTCTTGGCATTATTGTTTTAAGTTTTTAAGCCTAAAATAAATTGTTTTGTGTTTTTAATTATTATGTTTGGTGTTATTTTAGCCTAAACACTCCAACACAACATGAATAAATCCAAAACATGATGCCTACATATCAATTATTAATCATTCTCACAATTCACACAAAATATAACCTTTGTACCTTAACCTCACCCTATATATATATATATATATATATACACATACATACATATAGGATTTGGTTCCTTTGAGAACCAGCTTCAGTTGCGAGAACCGTGAAAACTCCGACGTAAAATGTGAATTTTAATTTATTATTTTTACATACTGGTGTAAAAAACGGCTAAATTCGCTGTAAAAAATGAAAAAATAAATTATTTACGATGGTATTACACCGGTGTAAAAAACGGCCACAATTATGTAAACCATATAAGTAAATTAATATTTTATTCAATATTTTATTATGATTTAATTTATAACCACAAATTCATTATTGAATAAAATAAATGTATGATTATAAAGTTAGATTATCTCTCAACTCAACCTAATTCTCATTTTACCATATATATATATATATATATATATATATATATATATATATATATATATATATTTGTGTGTGTAAATACTATATGGAAACATAAAAAAAAACATGAGCAAATTAGTTTGATGGTGCTTTCATGTACATAATCTACACTATCACTGAACAAGAAAATTAAAGAGTCTATGTTGTTATATTTATTCCAACAAGAATTTAATCTGTACTGCATTATAAAGGAGGAAACATGTCTATAAATGTTATTTTACATGAATTTTAAGATGATATAGGAAAATTCTCATGCTTAAAACCCAAATGCCATGTAATTTTTTTTCATTTCTAACCTTAATGCAAAACCTACTTGTAATTACTACATTTTAAAGCATTTAATAAGGGTTTCAAACAAAATTAAGTAATTACTACATTTTAATAAAAAAAATTGCAATTTTATATAAAAAATTTATATATAACAAAATTATACAAAAATGTTTCTACACATATAAATATATACGTATACACCTTTAAAAGATTGTGAAAATTAATAAAAGTCAAACTTTACGTAAAAAAAATAATAATTTTGTGATGCTTTTTCTTTAAAAAAAAAGTGTGCGCATGAATTAATTCACGAAACGAAATGGAACCGGTCTTTCAAACCGGCGAAACCGGGGCCAAACCAAACCGAACCAGTTCAGACACGAACCAGCACTAAACACAAACTGGTTCGGTTCCTAGAAAAAAAAACCTATCTGTGCATGTCTATAAAGTTCTCAGGTTGGGATGTCTTATGTGGAATATTTTCAACTAATCTAACTTCCAAATTCACTTTCCGATGCCACTGATAGAAATTTATAGCGCACTTGATTAGCAGTTGTATTGTATTGCTTTTATCATGTGGAAAAAGTTATGGGTATGTTTTTTTGCAGGTTGATTACATATGAGCCGGTCCAACCTCCTCTTAATGTGGATCTTCTAAAGGTCCCTATGATATCTTCTACTTGACAATCTCTCTAGATTTGGCACTTTCAACATATTAAGTAAGACTAGTAGTATAATAATAGTTGCTAATGAGCAAACCACTTCCATTTTTTTTACCGGCATGTAGGTCAAATTGCATATGGTACATAGAACGTAGTATGCTATCATGTCTCCTTGTAGCCTTTAAAAAATTACCCCACTGCGAAGCACATGTGCTTACAACACACAAACATACACCATACATATTAATTATTTTAATCGTTTTAAGGTTTGAATTACGTTTCCGCTTTGTATTGCCGACTCCGCCGCAACGCACAGGTTCCCTGCTAGAAGGAATTTTGGGCAAGGCATTTGTACATTTCATGGGTTTTAACGTGAGGGTAGTTCTATAGGGCTGTTCATGAGCCGAACCGAGCCAAGCCAGGTCAAGCTCGCGCTCGGTTATAAACCGAGCCGGCTCGGCTCGGATTTGAAACCGATCTAAAAATCAAAGCTCGAGCTCGGATTGGTTTTAAACCGACCCGACTCAGCTCGGCTTGGTTTGGCTCGAATTTAAAAAGAAAAAAAAAAAAGAAAAATAGCTTTCAAAATTCAATAGTCTAAAACATTATTCATTAGTTAAGAATAACACATTTAAAATAAGTTCAACCTAATATATTACAAGCTAAAATCAAGTTCAAGCAAATACAAATAAGTCACAAATTTCAACGGAATACAGTATAACTTCATTAATATACGAATTAACCCCCTAAATATACAATAGATGTCTGATTGAACCCCTAAATACTGACATCTTTGAAATCAAAAGCAGTATTAAGTTTGATAATTTGAGTACTTAGACAATTATCATTATGCTATGGTTTATTTAAATAACTTGATTAGCTGTAACTTAAATCCCAAGCACACAATCTCCATGCTGCTATTACCAAATATTAAATATGTAACATGTTCCCCATCTTTTTTAACATTTTTATAGTATATTATATGCATATAAAAAATATATATATTAAAAATTAGAATTATCCGAGCCAAACCGAGCTAGCTCGGCTCGTTAAGAACCGAGCCGAGCAATTGGCTCACTTTCTCACCGATCCGAGCTGTCTCCGCTCAGTTTCAAACCGAGCCATATCGAGCAAGCTTTTCTCGAGCTAAATCCGAGCGAGCTTCGAGCAAGCTTTGAACCACGAGCTTTTTGAACAGCCCTAGTTGTTTACGTGAGTTACAAATGGTTTTGGACGTAATGTGTGGTAATTAAACCACTCTCATACATAAGACAACTAAAAGCTAGATACACAATTATAACACTTTTAAAACCTACCAATCTCACTTCCTCACACATTTATTCAAACATCTCATAGGGAAGTAGAGGAAGAAGAGAGCTTCAAACAATATTATCAACCAAACAAGTATATCTAAAACCTAGAAGTGAAAATAAAATAAAATTAAATATGATATAATAACCCATTTACTACTTTTCTTTTATACTAGTATATATAGTTAGTTAAACAAAAGGCACAACCATTTAATTTCAAACTAAAATTGCAACAATTATATAAAAACAAATATTAAGGAGAATCATTATATGTTGTTACCTTCAACTTGCTATTCAATCAAAGTCAAACCCAATTTTTCAACCCTAAAAAAATAATAACAAAATCCAATTCTCTTTTCCTCCCAAAATAAAAAAAAGTAAAAAAAAAATGTCATACAACACCCACTCACTCCAACCCATAGGCATGCCACCATCAGCTTTTTCTTTTCTTTCTTTTTTTCCCTTTTTTTTCCTTTTTTTTTTCCTAATTTTCTTTTTTTTAAATAACTTTTTAGTGGTAGTCACCATCATACCATCTTCCATGCACTCGCCCACACCACCGGCGTCTCTTTCCACGTCAAGAATATTCCGGCCACCGTCGCCGTCGTCCCTTCCGTCGTACTCATCCCCCACCCGTCCCTATACCGTCGCAACAACGCCCTAACATCATCACACACCTCATCACTATAATTAACCACCCTAAACCCACACCCATTCATCCTACTCGACCACCTCTCCGCCGTCTCCCTCCTCTCCACCGAATCCTCCGGCGAACACGCCACCAGGTCCATCACCGCTCTGCCGGCAGCCCTCTCCAACATCAGCCGTTCGTTACTCGTCTTGGGAAAATTCTCATCTAATGCTTCGAAGTAAACCCTAAAACCATCGTAAACATTCTTGAAAACCCTTAAAGAACTCGTACCCTTCTGCCCCTATGCTTAAATCAGCTTCTTCTTCAACTATTGTTATTATTTTAGGGTTTAGGGTACGTAACGTGGATAATAAGTAGTCTCTTCGACGATTGTTGACTGTACGTAATGTCCCATTGAAGTTAAAGGCGATTGCTTCATCGTTTTCGATTGTTAGTTGATTGAAGTTAAGTTCGGATAGATCGCCTGTGTGGTGTATGACGTTGAACTTGAATGGGACACCCATTAACCTAGCGAATTTCTCCATACGGTTACCAATCTCTCGCATGACCTTTTGGACCGCGATTTCGGCAGTTTTGGTGGCGATTATGGTGGTGAGGCGAAGGTGAGGGGTTTCGTCGGATCGGGTTGCGATGGCTTCGAGTAGGGTTGGCCATTGTGTGCAAAAAGTGTTGCTGATGTCGATGATGTGAAGTTTAGTTTCGCCTTCGAAGGCCTCGATAATCGCGCCGTTGGACGCCACGTGGCCGAATGTAGTCCATGGGCTGACTTCTTGGAATTTGAGTGCGAGTTTTCTAGTTGACTCGAATGAGCACATTTTTTCAGACGCTGATGAAAGAGTCCGATAGCTTTGAGTACCGGACTCTGTCATGCGGCTGAAAAGGGCTTGGAGGAAGTAGGATGAGAGTTTTTGGTCGGTGTCTCCGTATGGAGAGCTAAGTTCGTTTAGCATCCACATAAGGTGTTGTAGCCGACTGCTGTTTTTGTCGGCCACAGCGCGTGCGGCGTCCAACAGTACGTCGGACGCCCAAGTGTTAGTGGAGAATGAGTTGGAGTACTCCATGGTGACATCATGTGATGGGGAGTAAGAGTAGTTGATATTGGGATCAGAGTGTTGTAGTTCGGAAGAAGAGAATCCATAGTGGGATACAGGTGGAGGGGTTGCGGTCGTGCTAGTGGTGGGAGTGGGCGTGTTAGACGAGTGGTGGAAGGGTGGTTGGGATGACGGGTAGTATTGACTCTGGTGGTGGTGGTGAGAGGAAGAAGAAGAGAAATCTTCTTCGTCCATAAAAAAGTTAAAGCATTCTTCGTTATCTTGATGTTGATCTTGATCTTGTTTGTAGAAAAAGTGGGATGATTTGGAACTACTTGAATTAGAAGTTCTAGTAGTGGTGGAGCTGAAAGAATGAGAGTGGTGTTGTTTTTGGTGGCTGACAAGCCTAAACAAAGCATCCATAACAACTAGACATACCAAAGACTCATGACATCTATAAATGGCATGCAAATGCAAGTGTGTCTTGTTTTTAATGGGAATTGGAAGAAACTGGATACGGAGAGAGAAGAGAAGGAGAAAGAATGTTAAAGGGTGAGTATGTTTGTTTGGTTTTGAGGTTCATGAAAGATGTTATATATTGGTCAAATATTTAGAAGTGGAATTTTGTAACTTTTAGGTAATCAATCACAATTTCGGTCTTCCCTTTTTTAAAACATGTAGGGTTGTTATGTGTAAAATTTCTTGTGATTTAAGTAAGTTTTAGGTTTTTATTTTTTTTTCTTATATTTTTTAAGATTATTATTTAACATGAATCAAATCACTACTCAACTATTTAAAGATTGGTTGGTAACTTTAAGAAAATCCTTACCTGCTACAAAGAACTAAAATTTGGTAAAATAGAATGTCAAATACAAGGTACAACAACTACAATAAAGAAAGTGGATAATAAATTTGTTTATCTTTTAAAAATTGAACTTTTCAAATAAATCGTTTTCTTATGGTCTTATAAATTAGGTTAAACAATTTATATTAATAAAAGACTATCTATACTTTTGCAATTTTAAGAAAATCAATTTATTGTATATGTTTAGCTCTCGGCCGGGTCATTTGATTTACAGAATTCTTTGGAAATAACTTAAGAATCCTCCCCTGTTCAGCTGGTGGTGGAGCCAACCTGATGTTATCTACAATATCATGAGTTCGACTTTTTAGAGTGGCATGTCTTATGGGGTTTTACTAGGGAATTGGTGCAATATGTATTAAGTGGGGTGCCTCGGGTTCAAGGCGGGACGTGATATTAGTAGCGTCTCACATCCCATTAGTCTGGAGTTCGAGACTTAATGTCCTAACGGCCGTTTCAAAAAAAAAAAAAAAAAAACCTCTACTATTATTATAGAATTTCAACTTTCCAATAAAATTTAGTCAATTACCCAAAATACCTTATATTTTATCATTTTCATCCTCTAATTTATCTGATGAATTCTCTTTATAAATTTACTAGCCAAACAAAAATACAAATTTTGATCGGAGTTAATTCTAATTTCTTTCAAGATTCCAATCGATTCCATGTACCAAATAGCCCCTAAGAGTTATACTAAAACACATGAAAGAAGAATGTTTTTCGAGAGAGATTGGATACCAAATTAGTAAATACCACTGACCTACCAAAAGACTTTGCATCTTTGTGTATGAAAATATTCCTTATTTATAAGTTATAGGTTTAATATCTTATTGCTTATTACATGCATTTGAGATTTTCAAGAGAATATTTGGTTACTCAACAAAGTATGTATATCCATGTTACTCTATTGTGGAAATTTGGACATACAAATTGATTTTTATACTTTTTATTTCCAATTATACAAGGGATTTGATGCGTTTTAGAACACACATTATACCATGTTACTAGATTCACCACCAATATTGTCTGCTTTACCATTGATAAGTTGTCCATCCACTAACATATGGATTTGTTTTTAGTTGCTCAAGTTGAGACGTCCTAGAAGGTCATCCATCCTGGTACCACTCTCACCTGAGCAAGCTTAGCTGTGAAGTTTCCAAGTGCTTCACAGCCAACTAGCCCCAAATGCGCTGGTGATTTAAGAGACAGGACAATTCTTTTGACCCAAGAATTTATCATGTCCACGGCCGATATGAAATGTGTCTAAGATGACAATGATCCATGTTAATTCTCTTGGCAGTCGGTATCCTTAGACATTACGATGAAAACTTAGTACAATAGAATCACGCCTTAAAACAAACATCATCTTTAGTGTCCTTTTGGTATTATAACTTCGGAAATCCAAGACAAAACATGTAGTCTTTTTATACAAACATTCATTAATTTCAATGGTTGAAGTATGACATGCTCACATATAATTTTTTTTTTAACGGACAACGAATTAATTTCGAGCACTCTCGGGCACCCTTTTAGCGAATCAGGTACTCGAGAGTATCCGGACCACCAATTGCCACCAATTCCCGGGAAAACCCGACCACTCACCCGCCCTAAGGCACGACAGTGAAATAATCGGTAAAACCGGTCGGGATCAGGACTCGAACCCAAGCCAATGGCCGGGTCATCCCTCATTTCCCCTCCACCAATGTCCTCCAAATGTAGCTAGTGAGAATTGAACCCAAGCCTCTCATAAGAAACTTTAAACCCTTAACCAACTGGGCTACAAGTAGGGGTGTCAATCGTGTCGGGTTGATGGGTTGGCAGGTTTATGGGTTGCGGGTTGGCGGGTTGATGGGTTGAAATGTGCAACCCGAACCTGACCCATATTATTATTCGTGTCAAATATTTCAACCCTAACCCAACCCACATAAAATCCGGGTCAACCCGAAGACGACCCGTTTAACCCATATTTTTAAATGAGTAATACATGTTCATGAGTTATAAGCGGGTTGTTGGGTTGTAAGCGGGTTATCAATAAAATGTTTAATGGTGAGTATATAAGTGTGACAAATAAATAATACAGTGTGCCAAAAATAACACAATTATAACTAACCATGTACATAGAAATGGAAAAAGAAAAACAAAAATATAATAATAATTTTTTCTAAATACTTAAACGGGTTAACGGGTCAACCCATTTTATATATGTGTCAACCCAAACCCGACCCATTTTTTTAAACGGGTCATGTTAGTTGACCCGAACCCAACCCGTTTTTTTAAACGGGTCGTGTTAGTTGACCCAAATCTATTTTTTTCGTGTTGGGTTCGGGTCGGTTTTCGGGTCGTGTCAATAATTGCCGCCCCTAGCTACAAGTGTTAGACATGCTCACATATAATTACTTCTAAAAATAATAATAATATTAATGTGATAATCAAGGTTCATGGGATTGGGTTATAGATATTTTTTTTAAATCAAGAACATGCATTTAATCCATTAAGCAAACAGTTGCGACATGTATATTTTTTTTTTAAAGGTAGTTGCGACATGTATATGAAAAGTGATTTACAATGTGCTTTCTAAAGCTATGTTTCTATCAAGACTCAGATTCTTAACATTTAAGGGAAGCTTTACTATATCTCGAATGATTTTATCATTGGATCCAATCCTACCCCAATCATTTTTTAAGATTCAACGAATTAAACCTAAGCACTCTAATCAGGACATCCACCAGACAAATCGAGCACTCCGAGAGTAAACTAATTGGTCATGTTTTTGTTACATCTTTATTACCTAAACCTGGTTTGTGTTCATTTTGTGAATTAGCTAAGGCACGTCGTCTACCATTTATTGAAAATGCAAAACGGTCCTCACATGTTCTTGACATAATCCATTACGCCCTTTGGGGTCCCGCGCCCGTCGTCGAAACCGATGGGTATTTATATAAAGTAATTTTCGTGGATGATATTTTTTGTGATTCACTTTGCTTTATCAATTAAAAGCTAAGCCTGACTTTTTCAACATATTGGTGACGTTTTTAAATTTCAATCAAAATCAATTTTCATACAATATAAAAATCTTTCAAAGCGATGGTGGAACCGAATTTACAAACAATCATGTACAATTTTTTTCAACAACATGGCATTCATCACCAGATATCATGTCCTCACACTCCTCAACAAAATGGGAGCCGAACGAAAACATCGTCACATATCTGAAACCGGTCTTGCCATGAAGTTCAATTCCCATATATACACCATAAAATTTGTAGGTTGATACCTTATCTTCGGCAACCAACATAATCAATCATCTCCCAACACCCATTCTTGATAACAAATCCCCTTATGGGTTGATGCCTTATCTTAGAACCCACCACTTCCTCAAATTTACATAACATGCCATACAAAATTTGAAGAAGATATCTTCCCTTTCACTGGCCAGAATTCTCACATCGATAAAGCCTCTCTAATTGATGAAGTGTTACACCCTCAAATTCCACATGCAGGGTTTTACCGCGAGGCGCGTGACAAACCAGGATCCAAGTTAACGGTCATAATAAACAACTATATGAAAGATACGTAGACTCAAAACATAAACTTTAATATCTCAAAACTGTAGCGGGAGCAAATTCAAGTACAACCCATGTGACAAAGTAGTTTCAAAGATTATTAAAAAACATGAACTAAAGCCATAGATGCCATGCAGACCCGTGCGCCTAGTCTATGTGTTGCTACCTTAGCGACCTGAGAAAAACATGCCAAAAAGGTGTCAACATATAAAGCTGGTGAGTTCACAGGTTTTCATAAAACGTTACCAAATGTTACCAAGTTCAAACCTGTCAATACTATGTCATATGAAAGCCAAAGTACGATAGCTAGGCGTATGTTTTGCTACTACTACGATTGGAAAACCATTACTGGACACGTTTAGCAAGTTCAGCACATGTTTAAGCCGCCCGAATAATGTTTAGCATATTTAGCATAGTTCAAGACAACATGCACCCGTCCGCCCAATAGATCTATCCACATTTCCCCGGTTGTGCAACCCCACACATTCATGGTTTCCCCCGGGACTTCCAAAGATCATATAGCAACTCAAAAGTAACCTATAGTATGACATATGTTCACAAAATATAAGTTTAGCGCATGTTTTCTCCCCCCAAAAGTAAAACCAACAAAAGTGAGGCTGTGAAACTCACCTTAGATTTGCGTCTTCTACATAAAAGAGGTATCGACAAGTCTTGATAGTTCCTAATACCGAGAATCTATCATAAAAGTTCATATAAGTGTTTTGACTAATAACCTTAAGGTTATCTAGTCCCCGATTGTCCAGATCGTGACTAAGTATGTTTGGAAACGTGTTTAACTGCTCAACCGACACACTAGACTAACCCGACATCCCGTTGGTGACCCATTACATAAACTAATCAAGTATACATAGATCACATGTAAGGTTCAAGCATAAAATACTTAGTTTACATAAAAAATCGCACATATGAAGTAGTTGGGTCGAATCAGAAGAGAAATGGGCTTGGTTCAACCCTAATGGACTTGGTTCGACCCAAGATATGTTCATTCGACCCTTTCATAAGTTCATGCAACCTAATACAAGTTCATTCGACCTTAACTCATGTTAATTCGACCTTAATCAAGTTTGTTCGACCAAACCGAAGCACGTTCGACCTGTACGATGTTTGGTTCGACCCCAAGACCCCAGGTTCGACCCCACGACAGGTCGAATGGGTCTTGGTTCGACCCAGCCTGCTGTAAGTGTTCTAAAACGCATCAAATCGCATCAAAACAATCCGAAAACATCACGAAACATCATGAAACATACCAGTCAAGTTTGGATAACATATCCCCACGAAACCCTACTAATTTTACTCCAAAATCAATCCGTTTTAACACTTACCCAAAATGGCAAAATTATGGAAACATCACATCATGCATGAAAACTTTACCCAATTTGGAAACTTTTCAAAATCCTTTCATAGTCATCTCAAAATGCTCAGTTTGTTATGTTCATGAAAACCCCCAATCATTTTATTTATAATAACAACATGTTTCAAGCCCTAGATTTAGCAAAAATCCCCAAAATAGTCATAATAACATCATCTATCCAATTGTAACCTAAAACAATCATAAACCAATACCAATAGCAGCCCTAGATCATGTTTCTATCATCAAAACAACATTAAATCATTAAACCACATATAACACAACATAAAACACCATTAAAACAAGTTAACTTGTATGAAACTCAAGTTTAGTGATAGGGTTTTGTTTAGGAAGATGCTTGAAAGGTTTTTAATCATAAAAATCACCATAGAACAGATCTGGACCTTTGGGGTTAATAAAAACGAGTCAAAATACATTAAAAAGGGTTTTAGATCAAGAGCACACCTTAGATCTTTGCTTAGATGATGTTTGTAGGTTAGATTATGAAAAATAAGGGCAAAAACTCCTTCCCGAGTGATTAAAGTCGAGAGAGAGTGTTTAGAGGCGACTAGGGTTTGTGAAATGATGAAAAATTGCAAAGTATGGTATTTATAGTCGCTGCAGGTTCGACCCCTGCAAAGGTCGAATGAGAGGTTGAAATGGTCGAATGGGATTTTCAAGCAACCTAATATCTAGTTGGGGGACTTATGGGGCCTTAGTGCTTGGGGTATATTTTAATTACCACGTGTTAAAGATGTCATGTGGAGTTAAGGGCAATAAGCATCACTCCGTCCTAGACATTAAGAACGTAAAAAGAGTCATTCGGTAACGCTTTAACAAATGGGCATAAGAGTATACATAATGACCTAAGTGCCATATGGGCTTCTTGTATTAAGTTTCAGTTTCATCTATTATATTAGAGTAAATAGCCAAAACCGTCCCTGTGGTTTGGTGGGTTTTGTCAGTCTAGCCCAAAATGAAACTAATTGCCTGAACAATCTAGTAGTTTGACAAAATGCGCCAAAACGGTCCATTTATTTAACGGGGTTAACTCAGCATAGTTAAATCAGGGGAAAAATGTAAGCTCACCTCTAAGGTTTTAACCAGACCTCGTTTTCCTTATTAACCATAATTTTTCTCATTTATCATCATTTACATCCTCTGATTTTCCCTCTAAACTCCTCTCATTCTCTTCTTCTCCTTAACGACTTGATCATGGAGGAATGGCTTGTGAGGAACGGCAAAAAAAACTTTGATCCTCACTCAGGTTATGATCAGTAGTTCTCTTTCGATGTATGTGTTAATTACTGAAGCTATTGTCACTGAAATTCCATGTTAATTGTATTCTTTGTGACAATGCAGGTTCAAGCAAAGGATTATTTTCAGTTAAACTTTATCATGGTGGTGAGTTTAATGACCCTAAACCTAAATAACTATGTTGTATCTAGACGCCAAGGTGAACTACATTGATTATCTGAAATCATATTGTTTTGTTGTGGTAGTTTTGTATGACATTTGGGTTGAAATAGGATACTTAAATACTGATGAAGTTAGGTTTTCTTATAAGCTGTCAAGACATAGCCTAAATACAGGATTAAGACCAATCATATTTGATTCACAAATGCTAGAAGTAAACAAACTAGTTGAGAATGAGAAACAAATTGAGATATATTTGGAACATATTGACCCAGACTATCTAAGTTTAAAACACATAGCTAGGTGAAGATGTTCAGGGTAATAAGTCTGGTGATGATGAATTCTCATATCAGGCAAATTTGGATGCATCAGAATTTAGTGATAGTCAAGATAGTGCTTATAAGCCTAATAAGTGTGAGGACATTGAATCGTCTGGTAGTGAGGATAGAGCTTATGCAAACACAAGCAAGAAAAAGAAAAATGGGGGAAGTGTACGTGATGATGACGATGACCCTGACTTCATTACAAATGAGGACAATGAAGTAGAGGATTATGAGGTTGATAAGGAATACTTTAAGGCTACAATAGACACTGATGTTACTGATGGTGAGGAAACAGAGGATCAAATGGATGCTGAGGTAGAAGTAGATTTTGATGACTTTGACAGTTTGAATGAGGAAGATGAGCCTAGGTTGCATAAGTCAGTTAGGAACAACAGGAAACATAAGACATCAAACCCTCAATTTCCACTTGCAGGGATTTACCGCGAGGCACGTGATATACCAAGGTCAAAGTCAACGGTCACAATAAACGACAACTATATGAATAAAATAACGTAAACCAAACCATGCAGTTTTAAAGTTTAGACAAGCAAAACAAACCACAACGGAAGCAAGTTAAAGTTTACAACGCATAATCAAAAGTAAGTAGTTCAAAGTGTGAAAATGATATTCGACCATGCAAAACAAATGAGAATCAGTGCGACTCCAGTGCGCCTAGTCTCGCTGCTACCTTAGCGACCTAAGAAAACATGCAATGTTAGTCAACACGTATGGTGCTGGTGAGTCACAGAGATAAAGTGTGAAAAGTATGTAAACGTTTGTAAACCAGACCCAACAATCCTTACATCTATACCTGATGCTAGCTAGAAATCGTTACATTATACTAAAGTGTCGTGAACCACTGCTAAACGTTAGAAATGCCTCAATACCCGCCACCGGACATCACCCAGCGTCGTAAGTTAGATAGGAAGAATATGCACCCGTCCGACTCCCAGTTGACCAGAGTGGGGCTTACCGTGCCCAATAGATATATTCACACTTTCCACGTTATGCGTCCATATATTAATGGTTCACAAGTTAGGAGGACTTTAAATGATGTAATGTCACTTAGTACCCATGTGATATAATGTAATATGTTGGTCTGAAAGTTCGTAAAGTTCGTACCGCATGTTTCTCCCCCAATAATGAAAACAGTAAAATGTAGGGCTGTGACACTGACCTTAGGTTAGGTCTTCTAGATAATAATAAACCAGGCTTGTTTGATGATTCCAACTACCAGAAACATACCATAGATAGCCTATTAATGTTTGGCCGATCATATGTTTGTCTAATAACCCTTAATGTCCAAGACTTGACTTTAGACGCTTGAAAACGTGTTTGAATGTTTGACATGACCACACAAGACTCGACATCCCGTTGGTGACCCGTCACATCAGTTGATCAAGCATATATAGTTTACATACAAGCAATGCACTTAAAACACTTAGTTTATATCAAAGTTTCAAAATTTTTCACGTTGGTATGAATGGGAAATAATTTCTTTCATTGGTTCCCTCATTAGCACGAATGAAAACTCATTCGACCTGCACAGCTGTAGAAATATTTTGATGAACAAAAACCCTTCAAATCTGATTGAAAACTTCATGAAATGCTACCAAACGTTGCAGTCTACCTTATCTATCATATCCACATGTTACTATACCTATTTCACACATCAATCCATCCATTTTATGTACCAAATCACAACTTTATCCAAAATTGCAAATTATGGAGAAGTCACATCAATTACATGAGAAATTTACCTAAAATGGAAATAATTGAAACAACATCATATTCAGATCAATAAGCACGGATTTGCATATGCTAACGAATCCCTAATCATATTATAATCATCATGTTCATATACAAAACCTAGATCTAACCTAACAACCCCCAAAATGGGTAAAAGTCCACCAAATATCAATTAATCAACCACATATTCATGTATAATGTTTCAAATCAGTCCTAAATCATTTATACAACATCTACACATCATTCATATATCATTTCAACAACACAAAACATGTAGGATAGTCACCAACATCATTAATATTTGCGCTTTTTTGTAAGAAAACTCACTACCTAGGTCTAGATCTAGTTTAGAAAGATGTTAGAAAGGATTTTATTCAAGAAAACTCATTTAGATCAGATCTGGACACTTATGGTTTATCAAAAATGTATGAAATAGCATTAAAAAGGGTTTAGATGATTAACACACCATGAATCTTCACTTGATATGGTTATAAAACTTGTTTTAGCTTTAGGATCCAAGAAATAAGGGCAAAAACTCGTTTCTGCAGGTTTTGGTTTGAGAGAGAGCACTTGGAGGCGAGTTAGGGTTGTGAAATGATGAAAATGAGACAAAGTTACATATATATACCCTGTTTTCATTCGTTCCTTTCATGGAACGAATGGGAGTTCTTGTTTTTCATTCGTGCCTTCGATGGCATGAATTAAAACCCAGAATTCCAATTTGATCCTTCGACTCACAATCTAGTCATTTTAAAATATGTTATCGCACATAATCACATAAATATGCATTCACGAGTTGTCAATCATCCATCGCACATATAATACTTGATAAATCATTCCAACTATGTAATTTCACCAACAACGGGACTCAAGAAAACTATGTAATTTCACCAACAATGGGACCTAAGACTAGACTCATGTGTGTGTATCTGTTTTTCCCCAATGATTCCCCGAATCATTAAACCATGGACGTTTAATAAATGGTTTGCTAAGGTAGACTTATAAGTTTATAAAAAGTATTAACCTGATTTGCTAGATGTCACATTATCTCCCTGTTGAAAGAATTTTCGTCCCGAAAATTTCTTAAAGCCGAATGGAAGGAACGAAAATACAGAAAAATTTTCCGATTTCTACATCATCCCCGTGTTGAAAGGAATTTCTCCCCGAAATTCACTCGGCTTCAATAGTAACGGGTGCTGGTTTCAGTTCTCGCTTTGGGAACAAATGAGGATACTTAAGTTTCATTTGATCTTCCCTTTCCCATGTGTACTCCGGTCCACGGTTGGAGTTCCAATGAACTTTAACGATGCGGATCTTACTCCGACAAAGGCTACAAATTTAATAATCCAATATCTCGACCGGTTCCCCCACCATACGTAGACGATCATCAACCTTGATCTCTTCGAGAGGAACAATGAGTGTCTTATCAGCCAGACACTTTTTCAAGTTAAAAACATGGAAGACGTTATGCACGCTATAGAGCTCAGCTGGTAAGTCAAGTCTGTATGCCACCGGCCCAATCCTTTCCAGAATTATGAACGGTCCAACATAACGAGGGTTCAGTATGCCATGCTTCCCAAAGCATATAACGCCCTTCCATGGTCAGACCTTCTGTAACACCCCAGCAAAGTCTAAGAATAACATAGGAGTTCCCACACGCATAGGTACTTCCCTTCCCACATGTATTGGTACTCTCCACTAGGCGGGACCTAGGACTTCCCTCTCGCATTGGTACTTACTTTTCCCACATGCTTAGGTACTTTCCACTAAGTTCCCAAATGTATATGAATATGTTTATGTTTCTGTTTATGAATAGGTAATGATCACAAGTATACTACGTTTATGTCTAAGCATAAAGCATAAGAATTCAAAGCATAACACGTATATGAATTGTATGTAAAAATGTTTATGACTATGTGCAAGTGTAAGTTTCATAGGTATACATGTTTCACCCCAAAAGTGTAACAAAATAAAAAGGGGATAAGTATACTCACAGTTTTTGCTAAACGATAAATCCAATAAAGCTTGTCACAAACAATAAGTTTGGGAATTTTTGAAGAACTCGATCTATACGTATAAGAATACTAATGAGGGAAAATGACTTAAAAATCTAAGGTATCAAGGATTCGAAGGCATTAGGTTCTGCTAAGGCGATTTGGGGAATTAGGGTTTCTATGATAAATTAAATTCATATTATATTCGTACGCCAAAATAATATGATTAAAGTCTATGAATATAATATGGTAATCTTAAATATTACCATTGAATATTCAGATATAAATATGTTTCGAATAATTAATACAAAGAATAAATTTAATTATAATATTTAATAATTATCGAACAATAATCATGAGTTACTCAAATGATTCAACCAAATGACAATAATGACTCTCAAACATAGGAATAATTATGTTTTATGTTGGGTCTGCTGACCTGGAGAAGAACAGATGATTGGAAAGCCAAAATATTCTACTCAATTGATCCTTAGTAATAACAGCATTTACAAGTTACTTCTCCCAAAAGACTGTTGATCCTAACATCTGTTGTACCTTAACAACTGCTGCTACAAAGGTCTGATAGATAACAACTGCCAGAGAACAACAGCTGATCAAAGGTCTGATGAAGAACAACTGCTGAATCAAAGTACTGAAGACTAAAGGTCTGTTGGAGCCAACAGCACTTGGGCTCCAACAGATGATTCAAGACCATCAGAGTTTTCCTATCAGTTGTTTGCCTTTCAGAGTTTTCCAATGTAACAGTTGTTTGTTTCAACAAATATTTTATGTTTGTTATTCTGTTAGAGGTCACTGTCTTAGGTGACATCAGCTTAGGTCATCAGAGGTTAAGATTTGTCTATAAATAGAACAGTGCTTGTACTGTTCTATTTATCACTCAAAACATTCTCTTAGACAAACAATCACTGAGTGATCAGGCTGAGGGGGAGTACTTGTACAATTGATGTAATCATTTGATATTATGAAAGCATTTGATTGAAAAACATTTATTCTCTTGTTTTGATTTATAGTTTATCATTCCGCTGCACTTTCCATTTATAATTCACTTCTTTCACTGTTCTTGTTACTTAAACAATCAAAACAATCAAACTCAGATCCTAACATTTTATAAGAAAAATATTATAAAACAAATTTTAAATATTATAAATAAATAAATGATTAATCATGTCTAATTAAACATAAATAAGATTAAAAATATAAGATGTGATACAAAAATAATATTTTTGGGAAAAATAATGACTTTCTGATGTAAGATAGTGAAAATAATTTTTCCATAATTTGTCTTAATTTATTTGCATTTAAAACAGATTTAATGAATTTAAGTCATGTTTAAATGATTAAAAATATGAAAAACAATAAACATAATTGTTTTCTAAACCAATAATTTTCTTTTCAGTTTATCATGTTTAGAAATAATTTCTCAAAAATTTTGAGATTAAAATCATTAAAAATGAATTTTTAATCAATTAATTGGGATTAAAAAAAATATAAATTATGAAAATTATGAAAATATATTTCCCAAAAACTGAAAATAAAATAATTTTCTATGAGGTTTCAAGATACTTCACCTATTTTTTTATAATTTTTGGATCAAAAATGAATTTTCTATGAATATTAGAAGTTCTATGTTTATAATATTGTTTTTAAAATAATAAAACTGAAATGGTGGCGCATGGGTTCAAACCCGGGTGCCTCGTTTGCAATCACACACACAATACCACTACACCACTTCTCATTTTGTTTAACTTAACAAGATTTAAATAATTTATAAACAATAACCCAAGTAGTCTTCTTCCCCAATTATCCTAGCCAAACTCTAACCCTAACTCTAAAACAATCAAGCCCGATTTGTGAACATTAAAGTCTGAATCCAAGGGGCTTTTGAAGATCATAGGACAGGAAACGAAATGGGATGAAAAGATGTTACTTACAGATCCGATTAGAGGCCGAAATTGAAGCAACATAAATGGAACTTTAAACCGAAAATTTTAGAGCTCTTGGTTATGCTCAGGTTGATATTATGGGAGGTTTGGAATGGGTAAAGGTATGGAAATGTTTAGGAAAGATCATATTATGTTGTTATACTAAAATGATTGTCGTTTGATATGGATAATTAAGTTTGACGGTTACACCATTTAAATCGGATTAAAGCTCGAATAAAATGCGTTAGTATCAAATTATGAGTGTGGTAACCGTTCGGCAATGATGAAGAATGATCAAAGGATGCATTTAATCGAATTAAAGGAGTAAAAATGGGTCGATTGGGCTTCACCGGACTAGCTCGCCGGCGGCGAAGGTTGCCAGAAAAAAAACATGAAACTGCTGATGAAGATGATTGTTTTAAAAGCAAGTTTGACAAATGGCAAGAAAGGCCCCTTAGGTTTTAACTAGGTTAGATTTTCCTTATATAAACTTAACTAAACTAACAACTTTTTCCTTTCACAAGCTATTACTTTTTACAACTTAAACTTTTAACGTTATAGATCAAATAACATAATAAGTTTGCATTTTCATAACTTTTAACTTAAATTTTTGATATTTTACAAAACTTTTTTTTAAACCTTAAATGGTCAGAAGTGACATTTATATGAACTTTTATAAATGTTTTTCTCAGAGTTTCATTTAACAAATGAGTCCCCTAAAATTGTATACGTATAATCAAATGGAATAATAAAAAAATATGAGGACTAAATTTGTCAACGCATAAATACAAGGACTAAGTTTGTAATTATGATGTAGTATAAGAGACGGATGTCACAGTCTCCCTTAATTTAGAAAATTTCGTCTCGAAATTTATTTACAGAAAACTTTAAAATTTGGTTTGGTTAAAATATTTCTAAAAAAAATTCATGATTGATTAGGAAAACGTAAAGCTTGAGAAAATTAAAATTGTCTGGCAAGCATTTTTTTTTTTAATAAAAGTTTTAACTAGCATTTCTCAAATACACCAGAAACGATTAAATGGATTTATTGATATATGATAAAATGGAAATATTTCTACGTATTATGAGGTTAGGTTTGGGAAAAACAAACGACTTGAAATATGAAAGTATCAAAGTTGTTTTTGTTTAAAAAACTACGATGATGACCAAAGTTCGAGAGGCACTACAAGTTTCACGGGATCCTAGTGTCACTCAATCCTACTGATAATGGTTGAAAGAGGTGCGATGATTAAGTTTGGATCATGGGGAAAATGACTGCGATTGAGTCACTGACTAAGATTAGTCAGAATTTAAATGAATGATTAGAACTTCGTAGAGACTATCACTTTATCAAAGGATAAAGGTTGAAGTCAAACACATTGTTCTTGGTTTGTTCTTGGTTTGTTCTTGGGTTTGTTCTTGGTTTGATTCCCAGTCGCATTCCCGATGCACTATCAGTGCTTATATATAGGGTGTACCGCAACTAACCCGCCACACATTTGATACTTCGAAAATGTACTGAAAATCTCTCCTAAAACTCTAATAGAATTCCACACCACCTCAATGTACCTGTAAATTCGTGATTACGTTCCGGACTGTAATTGCCAATTTACGTTACATTGGGGTGTTATGTCCTTCTATGACACTAACTCAACACCTTAGAAACGATTAAGAATACGAAGATTATGCTAAAAGTGGGGTGTCATGTTTTACGCACAGCTAGGGTATGATGAGGTCCTTCCCTTCGCCAGGCTCACCTCCTAAGCTAACTCATTCACTACGTTAGACTACAGGACACTAGACACACACTGTGATAGAGTAGCATATGCTTAATTTCCCTCAAGTCGAAAAGACATTCCAACCTAAGAATTAGTTTTCCTCGTAAGCTTTCATGTTAAAAGAATACTTAACACGTCAATACGAGCACAAACACTAACTTGGTTCATTAAGCTTCCATGTTAAAAGAATCCTTAACACTTCAACTCTAACATGAACACTAGTTTAGTTCGTCGATTCTCTATGTCATTTGATGTATCAAGTGTCCAGAGTCCAAATATTTGCGCAAAGAGAAACTTACACATGTTTAGTTCAGGGATATGAATAACCTATTTTGCTAACGAAATATGAATCCAAGAATATGCAGGTATTATGATTGCTCATAAGTAAATCATATTATTAATGTTCACATATCACGTATTTTGGAAATAAGGTATCAACAAGGCATATGTAATTACTTAGCACAATATTGTATCAAACCAATCATAACATTCATTTATATGTGTATGAAGATTGTAACACAAATAAACTTATAGTTTGTTTATATGTAATCAAGATTCACGTAAGTTCTAGCAATGACATGAAGACTAAAACATACAGAATCCGTTCAAAGATAACAAACAACTTGCAATCTAGGTCAACACTTATGTAACATCCTGATGAAACGATAGCATGTTAAGAATTTCCTTCTATGAACATAAAGTACAAATTGATTTAGTCTAATGGTTTCGAGTTTAAGAAAATATGTGAGTGTGGAAAGTGTTATGATCAAAGATTGAATTTAAAGTGAAGTTCCAATTTCCAAGTCTCCATAATCACAAAATAAACCAAATTTGCAGGTTTTAAGAAAATTCCTTGATTTCAAACATCATAAATAACCATGTCAATTATTTTAAATTTGAATATCAGATTTCGAGGAGCGTTAGAAAAAACAAACTTCATGTTACAAGAGACTTGTGCATTACATGTCACGGCTACAACTTCCATCAATTATAAGAAACACATGATTTACATACATTATTGAAATTAAAGTTGAAACTTAAATATACCAAATACAGAATTAGAATCCATACAAAAGAAAGAATTTTTTTTAAATAAGACGAATGTGTTAAATGAAATCACTTCACGTTAATATCAATGTGATGAAGTTGCTCCCTAATTGACTAACAAGGCTCGCGTCTTTTGGTTTGCTTGCAAACTTTTACTTGGCACGTGCTGAAAGGTGGTTGTTTGGATAATATTAAGGATGATCTCAGGTGCCCTGATAATTTTTTAAGAAAATTCTTGTTTACCTAAATTTATAGTTAGTTTTGTAAACTCCATTTCATTTATTAAAAATTATTATTTATTTGCTTTAAATGCGAAGCGTTTGACGAATTCCAAATTACTAGTTAGATGTCAGCAATTTGAAAATATTTATTACCACCAATCATTAATGGTAGGTAGTTTGAAGGAACCACGAGTTGATAAAGTACTTGATAAGACTAATATGAAAATTTTCAAGGCATCGTTTTTGAGATCAGACTGTGTCCCCACACAAGGTGTTAGGCCAGGTATAGTGTACTATGGTTGAATAAAATGTGTACTGGATGAACAAAAAAAATCCTTCCAATATTGGATAGTGAGGTGTCGTGCCCATGGGATATGGAGGGTTATTTGTATAAAGGGTTGTTGTAGTGGTGCAATGTACTGAGTATGGAAAGTAAGTGTATGTAAGTTTTGGTTAAATAGATGAGTTTTCCATGCAATGGTTGATCAGGACATCAAAAAATTTTATGTGTCATTCACTAGGTTAAGGGTGTTAGTAGAAATTTGTTTAGGATATTAATGGTGATGGGTTAACTCCTTCAGAATATGAACTAAGCCTCCCATGAAAAAGTCAATGAAAAGAACTTGAAAATACAAGAAAAGCACAAGTGATTATAAACTTGTGGGGTATTAGCACATTCACCAGACCAAATGGGTATACTTTTATCTCGTCATGGAAAAACATCACAAAAGCAATCATAAAAGAATAACGAGTTTTGGGTTCACAATTGGTTTGACTAAATATAGTGGAAAAATCACTAAACAACCATAAATGATCATAGGAGAGAAATTATAGGAAAGAGTAGTAATCGACAAAGGCTATGAGACGTCAGTATGATATTTTTCAAGAATCTAACGCAAAGGGATCATATTTTACAAAAATACTTGGAATAAGAAATTTATACATTCGATTATTATGAAAACTAGAACTTAAAAATAATTATAAATTGCAACATGAAACTCATGGGGTATAATGTATAAAGCAGTTCATTATGAAAACTAGAGAACAACGATGGAACATAAAACATTGGGTTGTTCTTGTCTAGTCATAACACCCAATAAAAACTTTGACTGTTCAAGAAATTGAACACAATTGGAGATTAATGAAGACGTGCTTTAGCCTATAAGTGGACACTCACTCCAGGAATCCCCAAGTAAGCATAACAGGTCCGTCGGTTGATTCGGATTTACGCGCTATGCTTTGCCTATGCCAGAAAACCCAGTGTACAGGCATCCACCCTTCCAGATTGCACGTGTTCTCTTATGTAGAATTCAGCACTTTGAAGGGATGAAAAATCAATGAAAATAGAGGTTAGGCAATTAAGCCAAGAATATCCAACATGCTCCAAAATGTATACCTTTTCCCCAAGTGAAGTCATCCGCAAAGCCCGTAATGAAGAAAGAAAGAAACGGAGAGAGGTGGGGAAAGAATGAGAGGTGACAAAGGAGAAAGGTTAGTGAAGCAAATAAACAAATAAACACAAGTAAGGTCAAGTATAGGTTTTTTAGTTACAGTCTAGTTCATTTACTAATAACCTAATTCCCTATAACCACGGCTCTGATAGCAAACTGTAACACCCCAACCGATGGCGGAAACATCGAGGTGTCAAGTAGTGACGATTGTTCAAAAGCTCATGGTACTTCCCTTCCCACATGCGTAGGTACTCTCCACTGGGCGGGACCTAGGACTTCCCTCTCGCATTAGTACTTACCTTTCCCACATGCTTAGGTACTTTCCACTAGGTTCCCAAATGTATATGAATATGTTTCCGTTTCCGTTTATGAATATGTAATGATCACACGTATACTACGTTTATGTCTAAGCATAAAGTACAAGAATTCAAAGCATAACACGTATATGAATTGTATGTAAAAATGTTTATGACTATGTGTAAGTGTAAGTTTCATAGGTGTACATGTTTTACCCCAAAAGTGTAAGAAAATAAAAAGGGGATAAGTATACTCACAGTTTTTGCTAAGCGATAAATCCAATAAAGCTCATCACAAATAATAAGTTTGGGAATTTACGAAGAACTCGACCTATACGTATAAGAATACTAATGAGGGAAAATGACTGAAAAATCTAAGGTATCAAGGATTCGAAGGCATTAGGGTCTGCTAAGGCGATTTAGGGAATTAGGGTTTCTATGATAAAGTATATTGATATTATATTCGTACACCAAAATAATATGATTAAAGTCTATGAATATGATATGGTAGTCTTAAATATTACTATTGAATATTCGGATATAAATATGTTTCGAATAATTAATATAAAGAATAAATTTAATTATAATTGCAAATAATTATCGAACAATAATCATGAGTTACTCAAATGATTCAACCAAATGATAATAATGACTCTCAAACATAGGAATAATTATGTTTTATAAGAAAAATATTATAAAACAGATTTTAAATAATATAAATAAATAAATGATTAATCATGTCTAATCTATACTACTATATAATGCATATAGGATGGGCAAAATGGTAATTTACCAAATATCTTAAAATTTTAACATGTACAAGTCTTTAAGCATTTAATACAATGCCATTAAGCTTTGAACCCCCATCAGTAAAAGAAAGGCGGGCTCTTCAATCAGAGGAAATTTCAAAATTCAAAATTCAAAAGTGCTTGCCTTCACTTGGTTCATTCTCTCTCTCAAAAACCCCATACCATTTTACAACTTTCCTATCATTATCCCTTCTCCAGTTCTTCACCGGTGATCACCGAATTTGGGGGTATAGGTATAGGTTTAACATTCTTTTCATTTTTATACATTTTAATGACTGGTGTAATGTTTCTTTTGTTTGCAAAGACGTTTAAAAAAATATACGTATCAAAATCACTTCTCTGCGTCAGTGCGTCTAATTTCAGGAACTTAAGAGAGACCATCTAGAGAGAGGAGATGATTGAAGCTTCTTGGCTATGGCAGAAACGTGTGAAGCGGCAACATAACCTAGGGTTTCTGGTGGTAGCACCCAATTGCACATGAAGTCATCGGTCTAATCTGGTGGTGAAATTGGGTCACAATCATCACTTTCTTCAACAGGTTTTATGCTTTTTCGTTGCAGGTCATTATGGATTCATGTGTAGTTAGTATTGTTCTTAAGCCCATGCTAAGAAACAACATCTTTTTGTCTTATGAAATTGAAAGAAGCCATGTAGACCCCTAAAACCTGTTATTTATAAATTGATATCAGTGAAGCTGTGAATATTTTTAGAATGGAAATTTGAAACAACACCATAGTTCATATGATTTTTAATAATTAGTATAAAAAGTAACATTGTTTTAATTGTCTTACAAGAATAGTTTAAGTAGGCACCTTTTAGTTGAAAAAAGGTAGTCAAAATTGAAACGGGAATGGTTAAAAAGGTTCACAGCCATAATTGTTTTTGTCCCCTTTGTTCAAACAAAACCATAATTCATATTTAACATACTCTCTAATAAGTCTTTCTTTGTATAGGTGCATTAATCATGTTTTGTGAAAATAAAATCCTTCAAAGGTGAAGTTGTAAAAGCAATGGAAAGAAATGCATAGATATGTTGAAGAAGGCACCCCATGGACAATCTTTTAGGTGAAACAGTTAGTTAAATATGAAATGGGCCAACTACTCGAGTTAATACATCTTACAATCGGAAATACTTGATATTTTTGGTAATTTGTTTTGTCTAAATTACATGTTTGTCCAAAATCTCTGGACTTCACAACGTTTTCGAGTGTGGAAGTAACGTTTTTTATGACAAAAATATCAAATATTCATAAGCGTTTTGGTAAATTTTTCCAATGTATTTTCTTTTTTCTTCTCATTAGCTTCTATTTATTTATTTGTTTATTTTTCAAGTTCCAATGTAAACAAAGTTCTTACAATTAAAAATAAGCGTCAAAAAATTGTTTTAATTTATCATACAACAATCAATGATTTATGGAATTATATATTTAAAATATTACAAAATGTTTATAAGTTCTAACAACTGGTTATGTGGAGTGCTTTTGAACCGTACTCTGTATTGGCTATTATTTTACGGGTCAAACATAATTATGCTTTAACCGAGATCTGTATGCCATATATAGACCACACCGTTAATACGAATAAGAAAGCTAACTAAAGTACAATACAACATATTACAAGAGAATTTATAAACTAACGGAATACAAGTACCACATTGTAAGTTGTTGTAACCGCCGCATCGCGCGAGTTTTTTGCTAGTTAAATATAAATAAGAATAAAAATATAAGATGTGATCCAAAAATAATATTTTTGGGAAAAATAATGAATTTCTGATGTAAAATAGAGAAAATAATTTTTCCATAATTTGTCTTAATTTATTTGCATTTAAAACAGATTTAATGAATTTAAGTCATGTTTAAATGATTAAAAATATGAAAAACAATAAAAATAATTGTTTTCTAAACTAATGATTTTATTTTCAGTTTATCATGTTTAGAAATAATTTCTCAAAAATTTTGAGATTAAAATCATTAATAATGAATTTTTAATTAACTAATTATGATTAAAACAATTTAAATTAATAAATTATGAAAATTAGATATTTCCCAAAAACTGAAAATATGATAATTTTCTATGAGGTTTCAAGATACTTCACCTAATTTTTTATAATTTTTGGATCAAAAATGAACTTTCTATGAATATTATAAGTTTTATGTTTATAATATTGTTTTTAAAACAAAAAAATAATAATAAAAATGAAATGGTAGCGCCTGGGTTCGAACCCGGGTGCCTTGTTTGCAATCACACACACAATACCATTACACCACTTCTCATTTTGTTTAACTTAACAAGATTTAAATAAATTATAAACAATAACCCAAGTAGTCTTCTTCCCCAATTATCCTAGCCAAACCCTAACCCTAACTCTAAGACAATCAAGCCTGATTCATGAACATTAAAGTCTGAATCTAAGGGGCTTTTGATGATCATAGGATAGGAAATGATATGCAATAAAAATATTTTAGTTACAGATCCGATTAGAGGCCGAAATTGAAGCACCACAAATGGAACTTTAAACCGAAAATTTTAGAGCTCTTTGTTATGCTCAGGTTAATATTATGGGAGATTTAGAATAGGTAAAGGGCTGGAAACGTTTAGGAATGATCATATTATGTTGTTATACTAGAATGGTTGTCGTTTGATATGGATAATTAAGTTTGACAGTTACACCATTTAAATCGGATTAGAGCTCGAATAAAACGCGTTAGTATCAAATTATGAACGTTGTAACCATTCGGAAATGATGAAGAATGATCAAATGATGCATTTAATCGAATTAAAGGAATAAAAATGGGTCGATTGGGCTTCACCGGACTTGATCGCCGGCGGCGAAGGTTGCCGGAAAAAAAATTGTGAAACTGCTGATGAAGATGATTGTTTTAAAAGCAAGTTTGACAAATGGCAAGAAAGGCCCCTTAGGTTTTAACTAGGTTAGATTTTCCTTATATAAACTTAACTAAACTAAAAACTTTTTCCTTTCACAAACTAAAACTTTTTACAACTTAAACTTTTAACGTTATACATCAAATAACATAATAAGTTTGAATTTTCATAACTTTTAACTTAAAATTTTGATATTTTACAAAAAAAAAAAAATTAACCTTAAATGGTCAGAAGTGACATTTATACGAACTTTTATAAATGTTTTTCTCAGAGTTTCATTTAACAAATGAGTCCCCTAAAATTGTATACATATAATCAAATGGAATAATAATAAAAATATGAGGACCAAATTTGTCAACGCATAAATACAAGGACTAAGTTTATAATTATGATGTAGTATAAGAGACAGATGTCACACCTTCCAAAGTAGCATGTCACCAACCTGGAATTCCAACGGTTTGCCATGACGAACAGCTTGTCTCTTCTGACGATCCCGAGCTGCTGCCATACGATTACGAATTTGCACGATCTTCTCGGATCATTCGTACACAGGTTCCGGACCATTGAGTTGGCTCTCACCCACTTCTGCCAATAAAGTGGAGACCGACATTTCCGTCCATAAAAAGTCTCGAACGGAGCCGACTTAATACTAGATAAGTAGTTGTTGTTGTAAAAGAATTCAACCAATGGTAGATGACTCTCCCAACTCTTGCCAAAGTCAATGACACATGCTCGAGGCATGTCCTCTAATGTTTGAATCGTCCGCTCACTCTGACCATCAGTTTGCTGATGATATGCTTTACTCATGTCCAACTGAGTACCCAATGCCTTCTGCAAGGCCTTCCAGCAAATGCGAAGTGAAACGAGAATCACGATCAGAGATGATAGAAGCAGGCACCCCATGCCGAGAGACCACTTCCTTAAGATAGATGCGAGCTAATCGCTCCAAACTGTCGCTTTCTTTAATAGCTATGAAGTACGCAGATTTTGTCAACCGATCGACGATCACCCAAAGAGTATCACAACCACTTAGTGATCTCGGAAGCTTGGTTACAAATTCCATAGTGATCTGTTCCCACTTCCATTCAGGAATTTCAGGTTGTTGAAGAAGACCAGGCGGCTTCTGGTACTCAACCTTGACTTTAGCATAAGTCAAACACTTACTCACATATGAAGTTATATCAGCCTCACGTTTGGCCACCTATAAAGTATCTTCAGGTCCTCATACATCTTATCGGAGCCAGGGTGAACAGAATAACGGGATTTGTGAGATTCATCCAACACAAGCTCTTGCAAGTTAACGAATAACAGAACCCAAACACGTTCTGCAAAATAATATAGGCCACCAGACATGAGCTCAAGATGCATGTCGGCAACATGCATGGTTTCAGCCTTAAGGTTTTCCTCCTTCAAACCTTCTTGTTATGCAGAACGGATTCGGTCAGGAAAACCGGAATGGATGGTGAGCTGCAAAGCTCAAACACGTCGAGGCTTAACGGATTCCTTCCTGCTTAAGGCGTCTGCCACAACATTCGCCTTACTAGGATGGTATTTAATAACGCAATCGTAATCGTCCAAAAGTTCAACCCATCGATGTTGTCGCATGTTCAAGTCCTTCTTATCAAATATATGATGAAGACTCTTGTGATAGGTGTAAATAGTGCACTTGGTACTTTACAAGTATTGTCTCCAGATCTTCAAAGCAAAAACAACTGCACCCAGATCCAAATCATGGGTAGTATAGTTCTGCTCGTGAACCTTAAGCTGATGAGAAGCATAAGCGATAACCCTCTCTCGTTGCATCAACACACAACCGAGACCCCATATAGAAGGATCACAATAGACAACAAAATCATCCGTGCCCTCAGGTACGGATAATATGGGCGCAAAACAGAGTTTAAGCTTCAACGCCTGAAACGCCGACTCCTGAGGATCGACCCAGTCAAACTTTCGGTCCTTATGGGTAAGAGATGTGAGGGGTTGAGTAACCTTCAAAAATCCCTTAATAAAACGATGATAGTGACCTGCGAAACCTAGAATTGCCGCACCTCAGATGGCGTTTTAGGTGCTTCCTAGTCTTTGATGGCTTCTATCTTAGCTGGATCGACATATATCCCTTGCTCATTAACCACATGACCAAGGAACTAGACTTCACGCAACCAGAAGTCACACTTTGAGAACTTAGCGTAACTCCGTTCTCTTCGCAAGAGTTCTAAGACAAGACGCAGGTGTTCCTTATGGTCCACCCTGCTCTTGGAATAGATCAGAATGTCGTCAATAAAGATAATGACGAACTTATCAAGATAAGGATTGCAAACACAGTTCATCAAATCCATAGATACTGCTGAGGCATTGATGAGACCAAATGGCATGACCAGGAATTCAAAATGGCCATAACGAGTTCGAAAGGCAGTCTTCAGGATATCGGCTTCATAAACTCTAAGCTGATGGTACCCAGATCTCAGATCAATCTTCGAATAATAACTGGAACCCTGAATCTGGTCAAATAAGTCATCGATACGTGGAAGAGGGTAGCGATTCTTAATTATCACCTTGTTGAGTTCGCGGTAGTCGATGCACATGCGAAGGCTTTCATCCTTCTTCTTGACAAATAGGATAGAGGCGCTCCACGGTGATGAACTAGGCCGAATGAAACCTTTCTCTAATAACCCCTGTAACTGGTTGGATAATTCCTGAATTTTGGGAGGCACAAGACGATAAGGGGCTCGAGCGATAGGTGCTACACCAGGTGCAAGATCAATACGAAACTCAACCTGACGTTGAGGTGGAAGACCAGGAAAATCATCAGGAAAGACATTAGAAAAGTCATGCATAACCGGAATGTCTTTGATCTTCTTCTCTTCAGTAGATGATACAGAAACAAGTGCAAAAATGGCGGTATAGCCCTTTCCGAAGATACTTGTAGGCCTTCATACAGGAAATGATACTCAAAGGAACATCGCTCTTCTCACCAAAAACCAATAAAATAGTTCCATTAGGGAGTGGAAGTCGAATGATCTTGTCATAACAAACAATCTCTACACGATACAAGGATAAATGATCCATACCCACAACAACATCGAAACTTCCCAAATTAACTGGCATAAGATCAATGGGGAAGGACAAACCCGAAAGTTCTAAGCGACACCCCTTAAAAATGTATGTAGCCTCGATTTGTTTACCGTTAGCCAATTATATCAAGTACTTAGCCTCTAAAGGTGTAGGTACTATATTTAGAACTGACTAAATGTGGTAGATATGAAACTCTTATCGGCGCCAGTATTAAATAAAAGCGAAGCATAGAGATCGTTAACAAGAAACATACCGGTAACTGTGTCTGGATCCTGTCGGGCTTCCCCCAAACCAATGACGAAGGCACGAGCATTCCTGCCACCACCCCCGTTGTTCCCGTTACCATTTCTGTTCTTCCCATTCTCACCCTGCTTCAGCTTAGGACAATCACGCTTAAAGTGCCCAGCCTGGCCATAGTTAAAACACCTCTGGTTAGGCTGAGGAGCTACTGGAGGAGTAGTCTTGTCGTTCAACTTGACCCTGCAATTCTGCACCTCGTGTCTGGGTTTCACACACCACTGACACTGGATCTTGCGGCACTGATCATTGTAATGATAGTTGCACTTGTTACACTTTGGGTAGCTACCAGCATAAGAACCTGACTTCTACCATGACGAGACCCTATATGATGATTTAGAAGGCTCAAACCTCTAATGTTGCTGATGTAGCTGAGATGGAGTGGAGTTCTTCCCATAGCTATCCCACTTTCTCTTGTTGCTGTCAGGGGCCTTCTGAGCTGCACCCCTAGGAGGCAAGACACCTTCTTCCACTTCCTGATTGGTTAGCTTATGAGCCAACCTGATAGTCCCCTGCAGAGTAGTAGAACCATTCGCGGTCACCAACCCACGAACCTCCAGCAATGTAGTGCTCAATCCTCCTATACACCGGCCTAGTCAACTCAGGACACATAACTACCAGCTCATGATTCCTAGTAGTATACTCCTCAATCTCAAACCCCACCATCTTAAGATTCCATAACTCATGTTCCAACTTATTCACCTCGTCCCAAGGGCAATACTCAGACCTTAAATGATGAACAGATTCTACCCACGACATAGCATTGGCTTCACCCAAGCCAAGAGTCTAGGTAGTAGAGTTCTACCATGTCAAAGCAGGACATTCCAAGGTACCTGAAGTGTCATACCCCGCCAAGGCGGAAACGCGAGGTGCGACTTCGAAAGATTTCCAAGCTCAAAGGTCGCACGAGAATTAATAAAAAAACAAGCGGGAACTCGCATTAAACAACCAAATTTTTTCAACATAGAGTTAGTTGTTTAAAACAAAAACCATTGTATGTAAATGTCTAGTATTAAAACAACAACACAACGGTCCAAAAGAAGGTATACCACAAATGCTCGCACGCGACCCCCGCAAGTTCCATTTTCCATGCTAATTTCCTGAAAAACATGCATTAAAGGAAATATAGGTCAACACAAAGTTGGTGAGTTCACGGGTTTTCTATATAATGGACATGTAATCCAAAACCGACTAAATCATTGCCTAGCTAGGGCAATAATCAATATGTTATCTGACATGAGCCCATAACCAAACCTTGACATGTTGTGCCTCGCTCATTGTACACTAAATACAATGAAATAATGTTAAATACAAGCACTCTTTTGATACTTGTCATCCGGTCAGAGCGACTGACCAAGAGTGGGGGTGTCAACCCATAGATCTATCCCGGTGCTTCATGGCTAAGTCCATAGCTAATGGTTATGGTATGATGTATGACACGAGGGCTTAATGGATCCTGAACTGTAATGTCTCATGTTCACATAATAGTCATGAATTGTAACTGAAAAATGTACGCATGTTTTTCCCTCGGAAAAATGTAAAATTGTAAAAGGGGGCCATGAAATACTCACTTAGTATCTGGATGCTAGACTTAACTGAATCTGGCACGGTGTGTCTGATCTGGGATGCCCTAAGTTCATTTAAAGGCAACCTTAAGTCTGTGTTTTGTTCTAACTACCATGCAACTGTTCACCCGACTGGGACACCTATGGACTAGGGGCTTCTATACCACTATCCATGTGTATCACACACTGTATGTGTCAGAAAATGTTCGGTTTGTCGTTAAAGTGACTATGTTTAGTCTATTTCTGGTAAAACAAGTGTCTTGACTTACTAAATGTTACCGAGTGTCACTTATGTCTCAGTTATGTAAGTCTAGGGTGGCATATGGACACTTCTTTTGGCAATTTTGCATAAAAACAACATATTTAGATGTTTTGCCTTTGTACATATTCGCATATCATATGTTTCCAAGAAAAATTCCTGCGTTAAGCTTGTTATCACATGTTTTTATTGTTCTTAACACATGTTTATAAATCTAACTATGATGTAGGTTATGAAATTAAGTGAAATTCACTATGCTTGAGCCGAGTCTTGGCCTCATACACGCGCATACATCTTTATGTATGTGTGCGTGCTCGTATATGTCCATATACGTATGCTCCAAGGTGTATGTATCAATGTACGTATGTATATATCCAAAACTAAAACATTATACTCTTAACACAAAACTTGAGTTTTTAAGTTGTTTTTAAACCGACACATTATGCTTATAGGGTCGTGTTCAAGTGTGTGTGGGTTCGTGTGGACACTACATGTAGTCAAAGTAATGTATGAAGAAGAAAAGGGTTCGGATGTTATACCTTGCGTATATATGGCCGAAAAATAAAAGAAAACAAGCTAACTCCTCACAATGGAACTCCTAGATGCTTGCTAGAGACTTGGAACTCCTAAATGGTAGTGATAGTTGGCCGAAACAAGCTTCTTGGGGTGTTTATCCTTCGCCTAGGGGTTCAAGAGGAAAAATAGGAGTGTTTAAGTGTTAGTGAGTTTGGTGAGTGTTGTGGTGTGATTTCCTTGTTCATATGGCCACTATATATATAGGCGAGAGGAAGGAAGGGAGGGTCTTGGATGATTAGTCCACAAACATGGTAAGTCAACCCTCTCATTTCATGTGGTGCTTAAAGGTAACTTCCTTGTTAGTATAATGAGTTGACTTGGCTCTTGTTTGGATATGTAGGGGCGGTCGGAACATTGCATGGGGAAGGGGCATGCTCATCTTGGTAAGGTGACAAGGTGTGGATATTCATGGGAATTATGTTATTACTAGGTTAGTGTATATGTCTAGGAACTTGGGATATGGAGTTGTGTGTGAATGTATATATGTGTGTATGTGTATACATGTGTAAGGTGGATGGTGCAAGCTAGTTGTAGGTTCTAAGTCACACTTGTTCTTGCTTTGGGAACACATGGGCCGATTTATATGAGCTTAGGTGAACAAATTAGGAAGTCAAAGTTGTCTAGATCCATGGTGTGAGGTAACAAGGTCCTTAGTTAGTGAAACTCTTAGGTTTTTGAGGTTGTTGGGTTGTGATGGTGTGTTTGATTGTGTAGGGTGGCTCCTAGCCGATTCATGGGGAAAAAGAAAACATAGTTTTTGAGGCAAGTCAACATGGGTTCGAGATTATGGAATTTTGTGCTTGCCGTTCTTGTGTAAGATCTTATGTTAGGATAAGAATAGTGACTAGTAAGTGAGTGTGTATGTGTATATGTATTCGTGTGTGTATGTGTACATGTATATGTGATCGTGTACATGCATACATATGTATATAATTTGGACCTTTTCTAATTATTAACTTGTCTATGGGTGTATATATGTATATGCATTACAACTAATGCCCTTGTACACAAGTTAATTGGAGTTTAATCACCCTTGTTGGACAATGCATGTGGATAGTTCATGTAGGTGAACATTGTTTGTTTTTGTTCTTGTCGGGGTCACAAGTTGGAATTCTTGTTCAATTGCATGGATTTCCTAGAATCTATTATGAGTTATTCAACTAAATAGGAATAGTGTATCTACTGTTAGACTGTAAGCTTTGGGATTAACCCATTGGAACCCTGTATAGTCCAACTATGATGACATGTAATGATATGCACACTGTATACATGTAGCTAAGTGTACGGATATAACCTGTGATTTTGACGGGTGTCACATGAAGCATACTTCACATGATCCACCGCCAGATAATTACACATAGCAAACACAGACTCAATCTTCTCCAACCATCTGAGTAGTCCACTGCTCCTTCAGTCCCACTGAAACTGTGAGGCTTGCAATCCATAAACATCTTAAATGTGCACAAAGGTTGCACATGATGAGGTGGTAGCTGGTTTACAGCATTACCTGAACCAACAACACCTAATTAAGCAAAACGAATATATCCCCAAAGATATAGATAAGAATAGAAGTAATCAAATTACCACCGAGGCCTTGCTGAGTGGCCAAGAAAGAAGCAAGAGAAATGGACACTGCTCTTGGATCAAGTTGTTCAGCTCATCCTAGGTTATGTTGGCATTACCACGACCCCAGTGCGACCACCGCCGCCACCACGATGTCCACCATTGTGACCACCACCACGACCACCATGAACTCCTGACATCTTCTGGCAAGCACAAAGAATAAGATATTCAGAATCATCACAAGTATGGAACCACTAGTAATCATGATATGGATTCATCCCGATCCGACCAATTTGTATCAACTACAAATCATCCGATCAAGATATTCAACTAATAAGAAACTCCAAGTGAACAGTCACTTAGAGGTGTACAAAGACAAGTACAGGTGCAAGATAGTGTGTGTAGGCACATGTGTCCATTGGAGTATAGAAGGGAGATGTTCGAATCCTAAATAGATCTCAAAAATGTGTGGAAGCCACTCCAATGTACGCCATTACCGTGCCAGAATCTATAAGCAAGCCTCTTCGTCTTCAAAACTCGAAGAAGAAGAATAGATGGAACTAGAATTAGGAAGAGATAAAGATAGAATGGATGATGCAATATGTATGTTATGATGATGCTGACACCCCCGCAATGTTAGTAAGTTCCCCACTTATGTAACTCGTAAGTGTGTGACCGTCTAGTATGTGAGACTCGGCTATAGACCAAACTCTACAGGCAGTCCTAGTTCACTATAACCATTAGCTCTGATACCAATCTGTCACACCCTCAATTTCCACTTGTGGGGTTTTACCGCGAGGCGCGTGACATACTAGGATCCAAGTCAACGGTCACAATAAACGACAACTGTATGAATAAAACAGCGTAAACCAAACCATGCAGTTTTAAAGTTTAGACAACCAAAACAAACCACAGCAGAAGCAAGTAAAATTTTACAACCCATAATCAAAAGTAAGTAGTTCAAAGTATGAAAATGATATTCGACCATGCAAAACAAATGAGACTCAGTGCGACTCCAGTGCGCCTAGTCTCGCTGCTACCTTAGCGACCTGAGAAAACATGCAATGTTAGTCAACACGTACAGTGCTGGTGAGTCACAGAGATAAAGTTTGAAAGTATGTAAATGTTTGTAAACCAGACCCCAACAATCCTTACATCTATACCTGATGCTAGCTAGAAATCGTTACATGATACTAAAGTGTCGTGAACCACTACTGAACGTTAGAAATGCCTCAATACCCACCACCGGACATCACCCGGTGCCGTAAGTTAGATAGGAAAAATATGCACCCGTCCGACTCCCAGTCGACCCGAGTGGGGCTTGCCGAGCCCAATAGATCTATCCACACATTCCCCGCTATGTATCCACGTATTAATGGTTCACAAGTTAGGAGAACTTAAAATGATGTAATGTCACTTAATACCCATGTGATATAATGTAATATGTTGGTCTAAAAGTTCATAAAGTTTGTACCGCATGTTTATCCCCCAATAATGAAAACAGTAAAATGTGGGGTTGTGACACTCACCTTAGGTTGCGTCTTCTAGATAATAATAAACCAGGCGTGTTTGGTGATTCCAACTACCGGAAATATACCATCGATAGCCTATTAGTGTTTGACCGATGATATCTTCGTCTAATAACCCTTAATGTCCAAGACTTGACTTTATACGTTTGAAAACGTGTTTGAATGTTTGACATGACCACACAAGACTCGACATCCCGTTGGTGACCCGTCACATCAGTTGATCAAGCATATATAGTTTACATACAAGCAATGCACCTAAAACACTTAGTTTATATCAAAGTTTCATAATTTTTCACGTTGGTACGAATAGGAAATAATTTCTTTCATTGGTACCCTTATTAGCACAAATGAAAAATCTGATTTTTCATTCGTACCCTAATTAGCACGAATGAAAACTCATTCGACCTGCACAACTGCAGAACTATTTTGACGAACAAAAACCCTTCAAATCTGATTGAAAACTTCACGAAATGCTACCAAACACTGCAGCCAACCTTATCTATCATATCCACATGTTACTACACCTATTTCACACATCAATCCATCCATTTTATGTACCAAATCACAACTTTACTCAAAATAGCAAATTATGGGGATGTCACATCAATTGCATGAGAAATTTACCCAAAATGGAAATCATTGAAACAACATCATATTCAGATCAATAACCATGGATTTACATATGCTAACGAATCCCTAATCATATTATCATCATCATGTTCATATACAAACCCTAGATCTAACATAAAAAACTACTAAAATGGGTAAAAGTCCACCAAATATCAATTAATCAACCACATAGCCATATATCATGTTTCAAATCAATCCTAAATCATTTATACAACATCTACACATCATTCATATATCATTTCAACAACACAAAACATGTAGGATAGTCACCAACATCATTAATATTTGGGTTTTTGTAAGAAGACTCATTATCTAGATCTAGTTAAGAAAGATATTAGAAAGGTTTTTATTCAAGAAAACTCATTTAGATCAGATCTGGACACTTAGGGTTATCAAAACTGTATGAAATAGCATTAAAAAGGGTTTAGATGATTAGCACACCTTGAATCTTCACTTGATAAGGTTATAAACTTGTTTTAGCTTTAGGATCCAAGAAATAAGGGCAAAAACTCGTTTCTACAGGTTTGGGTTTGAGAGAGAGCACTTGGAGGCGAGTTAGGGTTGTGAAATGATGAAAATGAGACAAAGTTACATATATATACCCTGATTTCATGTGTGCCTTTCATGGAATGAATGGGAATTCTTGTTTTTCATTCGTGCCCTCGATGGCATGAATGGAAACCCATAATTCCAATTTGATCCTTTGACTCACAATCTTGTCATTTTAACATATGTTATCACATATAATCACATAAACATGCATTCACAAGTTGTTAATCATCTATAGCACATATAATACTTGATAAATCATTCCAACTATGTAATTCCACTAACAACGGGACTCAAGACAACTATGTAATTTCACCAACAACGGGACTCAAGACTAGACTCATGTGTGTGTATATGTTTTTCCCCAATGATTCCCTGAATCATTAAACCATGGACGTTAAATAAATGTTTTGCTAAGGTAGACTTATAAGTTTGTAAAAAGTATTAACCTGAGTTTGTCGGGTGTCACATAAGAGGAGAAGCAAATCAAGAAATGGTAATTGTCCATTTTATCTAGGTCAAGAATTTAGTTCTAGAGCTGATATGAAGAAGTTGGTCAAGGATTTGGCTGCGGATAGCAGGAGGCAACTAGGGTTGTTAAGAATGATAACTCTAGGTTTCGAGTTGTTTTCCAGGGTGTTAATCCACAACTAGGTGGTAGTTGTGACATTAATGCAGAAAACAAAAACTAGGGGATCATTTCTGTAAAACCACCCAAGATAGTTTAAAAAAGGCAGGCAAAACCCTCCACCCTAGCCTCCACTCCAAAAAAGAAGAAATCTAGGAAAAAATACCCCACCCCAAGCTGTCCTTTTGTTCTGCACCTCTCCTACAGTAAAGTACATAGGGCTTGGATCGTCAAGACCTTAATCACATATCATTGTTGGAGATCGAGCGTATTGTCCAGGTAAGTCCTAACATCTCACTTGTTGCTTTACTAGATATTGTTCAGAAGAATGGGCATGTTCAGGTGACAATTAACCAGATTTTTAGGGCTAAAGGGAAAGCAATAGCAAAACTGGCATGTTCTTAAGTGGCTCGATATGAGAATCTTAGGGATTATTGTGAGGAGTTGTTGAGATCTAATCTAGGAGCAACAATCAAAATTAATGTAGAGAGAGGGGGAGCAATCCAAGTAGCCCTACAAAGTAGTTAAGAAGAATTTACATTTGTTTAGGAGGTTTGAAGTAAGTATGGAAGTTATGTGATAGAGAAATCCTGGGTTTGTATGGTTGTTTTCATGAAGGGGCCATTTCCTAGACAGATTTTAACTGTTATAGGTGTGGATGACTGGATGGTAAAAATGGTATTTATCCACTGCTTATGCATTGATGGAAGCAGAAACCAAGGAGTCTTAGAGTTGGTTCTTGGTGAACCTGGGGATGATTTGGGACTTAAGCCCAAGTCTAATTTCACTTTTATAAGTGACAGGCAAAAGGTAAGTTTCTTTCTAGTTTCTTTATTATGTTGTTTATGTTAAATTCTTCAATGGAATAATCAGTAATTAGAATTATTTACCATATGGTGTTATGCAGGGTTTCATACTGGCCATCTCTAGGCTATTTCCAAAGGCAAAACATCGGTTCTATCTAAGGCATATCCATGAGAACATGAAATAAAAATGGAGGGGGAATTTGTACAAGGAGTTGCTTTTGAGTTGTTCAAGTGTGACTACAACAATAGGGTTGGAGAAGGCTATGAATGCAGTAGCCAAAGAAGATAAAACTTTGCATGATTGGTTGAAACAGATTCCAAAAAAACATTGGTCAAGATATCACTTTACAAGTATGACTCATATTATGTTTACTTTATTTAGAATGTATGTTGGGAATATTGAACTGTAGTATGTTTAATGCATGCAGGAAGGGCAAAGTGTGATATGGTCTTGAATAATATCTGTGAAGTTTTCAACAGGCAACTAGTGCATGGTAGGGACAAACCTATCATCACTTGCCTTGAGTACATAAGGGAGTACCTATTAAAAAAGATTGTGGTCGTAAAGAAATTGATTGCAAGAAGTGATGGCCCTTTAACACCTGCTGCAATCAAGGCTTTTGACAAGATCAAAATTGAGGCATCACAATACAATGTGATCTGGACAGGTATGTTTCCTATAATCATTTGCTATAATGTTTAATGTTGCTGAAAAATATTATGACTTTCCATGTTTAATACAGGTGGATCCATGTACCAAGTTTTATGCTTTGCTACACAAGACGAGAGGGTTGTTAACCTTGAAGAAAAGACATGCACTTGTAGGAAGTGAGACCTGACTACTATGCCACCAAGCATGTGGTGGCTGCCATATGATGTTATGTAGAGCATGGAGGTTATGGCATACTTGAGAGGTGGATTGATCAGGTTTATTGGTTGGACACATGGAAGAAGGTGTATGATTGTACCAATGCTCTAGTCAATGGTATGGATATGTGGCCACAATCAAGATGCCCAACCACCATAACCTCCTAAAGCATCACAAGCAACTAGGAAGGCCAAAAAGGAAGAGAAAGAAGTCTGCAGAATAAATTGCAGAGGCTAGTCAAGCAAGCCAGGTTTATCATGCTAAGCCTACTCAGCTAATTATTCCAGATATGGGTAAACTGGTAAGAAAAAGGAATACAATCACTTGTGCTCTCTGCAAGCAAATGGGGCATAACAAGAGATCATGCAAGCCAAAAAATAGGCAGGTTAGTAGTGGCAGTCAAGATGGTGGGGGCAATGGCAATGGTACTCAAGGCACTCAGTTGTGTGGATCACGGGTAGTTGATTAGTAGGGTGTGTTGGTTTTTGGTATTTTATTGTATGTTGACTTTTGAATAATACTTTGTTTAGGTATTTGGTTATGCTGACTTTTGAATGTTATGGTTGTATGTTGACTTATGTATGACCCATTTGGATATGTTGACTTTTGAATGCTATGGATATGTTGGGTGCATATGCATATTTGTATGTTGTGTGATGTTATTTTATGTTGGCGGCATATGCACATTTGTGCAGGCTGTGTTATCATGTTTTCTGTTGGCTACGTATGCACATTTGTGTAGGCTCATGCACGACCCATTTGTGCAAGTATGACCCATTTACCAAAACTACACACTTGTGCAAGTTTAAAAGTGCACACTTGTGCAAGTTTAAAATTGCACATTTGTGCAAGCATAACCCATTGACCAAACTGTAACTAAAAACAAATGCATTGAAATTCATTCATTCATCAAACTGATACATAACAAATCCAAAAGAAATACATCAACAGCTACATAATATTTGACACTTGCATTTTCTGACCCAAAGAATACACAATACAATATGATCAACACCCAAGTTGCACCCAAATAAATCTTCAATCTTCTATTGTCCAGTATCAACCTTGCATTTTCAGCAGCCAAGTTTAAAACCTCTTCCTCATGCTTGTTCATCACCTTCTCTACAACCAATGCACCTCTTTCACACAATTGACGATCCACCCAAGCAACAAAGCCTCAACCAACCTCCCTATGAGCACACATTGGTTAGAAATTGAAAACTAACACCTTTAATCCATTGCATACGGTTGGAAAACTTACCTTTCGATTACAACAATAGAAGCGTTAGCCAGGGTTTCCTAATGTCCAGGAAGTCTTGATTACAGTGTCGGATCCACACGAGCAAACGACCATCTTACCTAACTAGTCGAATCCACTCTATGGTTTTCAATTGGAACGTGTGGATTTTCAAAATTAGGGTTTACAGTGAATTAAGGGAAAAGCAGGTTTGTAAAGGAATGATGGAAACTCTGGTTAAAACCTTAGAGGTGAGATCACATTTTTGCCCCTGACTTAACTGGGCTGAGTTAACCTCGTTAAATAAATGGACTGTTTTGTCACATTTCATCAAACTAATGGATTGTTCAGGCAATAGTTTCATTTTGGGCTGGACTGTCAAAACCCACCAAACCACAAACACGGTTTTGGCTATTTACTCATTATATTATAAACAACATATATATTTTACTCACTCATTATTTATTGACAATATTCTAGTTGTCATGTAATTTTGTTTTTCTCCAATAACTTACGATCGTCATTTTTTAACAAAAACTAAATACATAGTTGTGATTACCTTTCTTCTTAACATTCCAACACACGTTTTACTAAAAACGGAGTATCGATATTGTAACGAGCACCGACCAGATAACAACATCAATACTGGAATGTACATTATCGGAATCAATGTACCTTTTTTTATCTGTAACGTCCCAAATCTCATAAACCCGTCTAATCGTTTTAATACATAATTCGGGGCCTAAGTCAAAACCGAATAAATATTTGTTGTTTTTAAATGATCAACCCTTGGTATGACCACTACGGAGCTGGAGTGATGATCAAGTACATCCGAAGAACCAAACACAAATGAATCTCATGTTCAACGTTTCCGCATAATTCTTTGTAAATTGTAACCGATCATAGTGGATTTCTAAGCGTGTGAACTCTTAGTGCATGTGACACGAATCATAAACTGGTATTTTTATTTGACTTTGTTATAGTCAAGCTAATATCATTAAAAGTTTTAATAATTCCATATTTTTATAAGTCTTTAATTACATAAATTTAGGATAAATACCCATTTATTTAAGACGGGTTTTACATTATCTATGTAAAATGCATGTCGGTATCCTTTTGGGAATATCAAGTCTTTAATTTTTGGATTACATGAGATAATAAACTTATGTGTAACTAAACCAACATGAATAAACCTTTTTTTTTATTTTGTAATGGATACCGCTCGAACAATATCAATATGGTACTGTTATTCATGTTTATAATGTTGGCTTGAACTTTGGATACAAGTCGTTTTTGTATTATTTTTCGTGGTATCATATGGTAACAAATTTTTGTACCTCAAAAATCTTGCTTTTATATGATTTGGTTTAGTCCTCATTAATTATTATAATAAATAATTCCAAACAATGTCATGTGTTACTATCGGAATTATACTCTCACATCTAGCTTTAACATTAATTTTAATCAAGTATTAGTTTTTAATTTATAATATTTCTTTACTATATAACCAATTATATTAAATAAATAATAATCTTTCTTTTACTTATCTTATAAATAATAATATTAAATTATTATTTTTCTGATTCTCCGTCTCATAATTATATATATATATAAAAATATATTCTGTTTTTCTCTATCCTAATTAAATATAATAGTATTAAATCATAAATTTTATCTAATTATTTATTTTATTTTCTTTGTTTATTAATATTCATTTAATATTTTATTGATCTAACTGCATGTAATATACAAGTTATAAACCTAATAGTAAATAATAAAAAAAAAAGTAAAGTAAAATGTTATAATAAGTAAATATTACATAAAATTTTAGTTTTCTAAGTAAAAAATATCTTGGCGGCAGTATGTTTTGACTGATTAAATCATATTTATTCAAACCATGTAATACAAAGATTTCTTTAACTCATGTAATATGCAAGTTTTTTAAATTTATAATTTTTTTATTACTTAGTACATAAAATTACATTTATTTAACCTTGGTAATATATATATATATATATATATATATATATATGTATATATATGTATGTATGTATAAGAATAGGGGTATGCGACATGACATTTTGTGAGGACCTTCACGCCCCTTAATTTCCCTCCAAAAGGTTTTTTTAATTAAATTTTAAATATAGATAGCTATTAGTTAATTTTTTAATATATTTTAAATAAAGTAACTATTAATTATTATTTTAAAATTTCAAATATGTTAATTAACTAGATTATACCCATGGAACGTTTGGGGTTGAAAAATCTAATACGACATATCAATTTTACATATGAAATAGAATGGTGCGCTTTACAATTACATGCAGGAAAGCGTCGGGTAGCACCTAACCTAAAACAATTAACAATGTATCTCCAATGTTAACGCATAACCTTAAACAATATAATATTAATACCTAACCTAAAACAATGTACAACTCTATTGCTAACATATGTTGAAAATATAATTCATATTTACTGATTTGAACATAATTAGTGACTTGCCTATACATGATTATTGAATTACCTGAGCACTTTGTGTTTCTTTTCCTGTATGAACAAAACCCTACAAAAAATAATCGTTTTTCTCCGTTTTTTATATATCACTATGGTACTCGTTTGAAAGATAATAAAACGCTCGTTAATTTGGTGTAATTTTTTTCTAAAAAAAACTCGTATATAAAATATATTAATGTTTAAAAATTATGGGAGGAAACATGAGAGAGAAAAAAATCAATTTTGTTTTAAAAATTTTTTTTATAAAATCAATTAATCCCACATCACACACTCAAATGGGAAGATGCCCTCTTTGAATGCCATATATGATTTATTGTTTTCAATTATATAATAGACTAGATTATATCCCTGGAGCATCCCGAGTTGAGAATTCTAATTTGAAATATCAATTTTGCATCTGAAATAGACTGATGCGTTTTACAGTTACATCCAGGAAAGCTTTGGGTAGCACTTAACCTAAAACAATTAACAATGTATCTCCAATGTTAGTGCATAACCTTAAACAATGTATAACTCTAATATTAAAACCTAACATAAAACAATGTACAACTCCAATGCTAACACATGATGTAAATAAAATTCATATTTACTGGTTTGAACATAACTAATGACTTGCCTATACATGATTAATGAATAACCTGAACACTTTGTGTTTTTTCTTGTACGAACAAAACCACACAAAAAATAGTCATTTTTTTCTCCGTTTTTTTATATAGCACTATGGTACCCGTTGGAAAGATAATAAAACGCTCGTTAATTTGGTGTAATTTTTTTCTATAAAAAATCTCGTATATAAAAGATATTAACGTTTAAAAGTTATAAGAGGAATGATTAGAGATAAAAATCTAATTTTGTTTTTAAATTTTAAATTATTATTTTTCTAAAATAAAGCCCTTGCCACATGGGATGACACATGGCACACTCAATGAAGAGAATACTCTCTCTGAATGTCATGTCATTAAAATGGCTTTGGTTTATTATATGTATAGATAGATTTTTTTTTTTTATCTTTTTCTTATTTTACCCTCATATTTTTTATATGTTAATAAACTATTAATTATTATTTTAAATTTTTTAATATGTTAATTAATATTTTTATCTTTATCTTTTCCTTATTTTCCCTCACATTTTTTAAATGTTATTTAATATGTCCTGAAGAAAGTAATAAAGTTATATAGAGATTTCACTTGAGGAAGATGTGCACACGTAGATTTAGAAGCAAGTTTATGAGTTATCGAGTGTTGATCCTTATAATAAAAATTTCTGAAAAAACGACCTATTTCTTTTACGGTATATACATTTTGTCATTTCATATTAGATTTGTTTATTCTGGTTATGTTGTGTGAATATACTAAATCCCTACAAAATCACGTGGGATATTTCCATAGTTATAGTAAACAAAAGTTAACGATAATATAAATAATAAAATTTTCATTTTCAACCTAAAAAGAATCATAACAATAATAACAAATATGAAATATCCCAATTTACGTTTCCTTAAAAAAAATAGAAAAAAAAAGGTCATTAAAACGCACTCACAACATCCCATGCACGTGCCACGATCAGCTTTTCCTTTTCCGTTCTTTTTCTTTTACATTGAGTGGAAGACACAATCATACCGGCTTCCATGCACCACAACACTTCATATTAAAATTTTATATTTATATATAGGTTTGTTGACTACAACACTAAGTTTAAACATACGTAATTACGTATACAAAAGAATAGTATAATAACGGCTTATCTCAATGTCTTTGGTTAATTATATCACAAACTCTATTTAAAATTTAAAATTGGTTATATATTAGACGTATCCATATACATAAAAGCTTAAATGATTTCCACTGTAAAGCGTACAAAGATTGCAAATGTTTTCAAAGGTACTGTGAAATTGTTTAAAAGCAACAATGTGATATTCAAGTTAAAGATAAATAAATAATATTCTACATTTTATGATCTAGAAAAAGATTTTATGATTTAATCTAATATTATATATTTATATTAATATTTATATTTATATTTATATTTATAATTCCGTGAATAAAACCATTGGATGAAAACTCAAGTTTTGTTTACACGCATTTGTCGTTATCTTGTTCATATTGAATTGAATATAGTAAAGCATGAACTAAAGTATTTATGTTTGATATGTAATATGAAAAGGAACATCATATTTTCTCCCAATAAAGAATGTAGCATGTTTGTGTTTTGTATGATCAAGGTATGGAAACATGGGAATGGAGTGGGCATGCTTCCCTTCAACTTTAATCCTCAATCATCATCATTTGTTCCTGCATATAGTTTTTTTATACTCTACTCTACTCTTCCCCATTTGCTCCCCACCATTTGCTCCCCACTAGAACATTTACATTTCATTTTCATTTTTCTTTATACTAACATATAAAATTACAATAAAATTCATTTATTTATCTATATATATTGAAGTGTGTAGAACTAGAAGAGCTACATGACATGTTTAAGACTATGATCGATCCTATTTTTTCTTTGATATGAGTATCCACTTTTGTTTTTTTTTTTTTTTCTTATAGTTAAATCTTATAACAAATTGCAATAAAATAGTTGCAACAAATGTAAAAATTAAAGAAAAACAAAAAATTATATTGTGACTTCATGTTAAAAGGTTCTACTTCGGCCACTACTTATTAACACCGCCCGAAAGCCCAATGTGGTAAAACTTCCACCCACCTGAAACAAATGGCACAATGTGAGACTCGAATGCATAACATTCATATTGAAACGTCATGAGGTTGCCTCCTCCGAAACGAGTTACTTGTAACTCATTGACAAACTAGTTATTTTTAAGTCACTTGATATTTATACATAATTTTTAGTATTATATTAGAACACTTGCTTAACAATATACTATGAGATTCAAACTATTTATTTTTTTGGTCACTTATATTCTTCATGCCTATGGTTTCAAGGTAAAATGGTCCACAACTTTGTTCGAAAGTGATAAAATTACAAATAAAGCTTGTACATTAGCCCCAACTGAAAACTAAATCGTTTAAGGTTAAAGTGTAAATTTAAATTATCTTTATTTTACCTTTATTCCTAGGGGCGAAGGATGTTGAGGGCCAGGGGTGGTCCTGGCCCCCTGTTTTTGGCGCAGTGGTATAAATTTACAATTTTCGTAGGTAAATTGAGTCCGGGTTCAATCCGGCCTCCACCAATTTGCCACTTACGATCGAAAAAAAATTAAGTCTAGCCCATTCGATTCGAGAACCAAGCTTCGCCATTTTTATTCCATAAACGTTATCACGATCTTTTAATTTACTAGTATCACCACCACCATTACTATTATAGTATTATCATTGTTGTTCTTTCATTGTCATCACCACCATTACTATTTAGCGTTAAAGGACTATTAGAAAAGCACTGACGTGTTACTGACTGAGATGAAGTAACACCTACAATAATTTCCATCGATCGATGGTGAAGTTGAATACCATATATGATTTAAACCGATATTTATATATTTATTATTAATAAGCTTAATGGACAATCTTCTATATTGACGTGTAACACACAAAAAGGATATCATGAAGAGGACACTAAAGCGATATATATTGTGGTGTATGAATATATGCTTTAAAGATTCTCTAGCATAAATTTCCTAGAGGACTTGGTTTGCACATGGTGTAAAACCTTGCTAATAATGGAAACATATGTGATCTTGTCAATAAGATCTTTTCATTCACTTGCCATAAATACTATTTAAGATTTTTAATTTTTACTTAAAATTGCATTTCATAGTAAATGCTACAGTTCTAGATAAAGAAATTTCTGTTCTAATAAATAAATTTAAAAAAAAAAAAGATATATGCTTTGGAAAGGGTAGTGTTGTGCTTTTAGACAATGTGTAGTGGGGTGTCAATTGGGGCCTTAATCCAATTTTAGCGTCTCAAACACCATTACGGGGGGACCTTAAAGGGCGCTAATATTGCAAATTTGGCTTGGAGCGTTAAGTTTTTAGCGCCTGAAATCTTGATTTTGCCACCCTTTATGGTTGAGCCAATCAAATGAAGGTGGAGGGCGCTAATCTACATATCCCTAGATCTTGACATTCAAAGATCCATGCTTTGAATGACCAAAGATCCACAATCGGAGATCATTTTAGGGTCATACTTTAACAACATTTGATATACCACCCATGCTACTTACAAGCCTTCACAAATGGCTCAATAAACAACATTGGCTAGGGTGAGAAATAGTGGACGGGAGAGAAGGGGTGTAGGGCGACGGTTCCAGAGTTATAAGTGAAAACTAGCAACTACTATTGGGAATGCTCAATGATAGAACGAGCGTTAGAGCGATGGTTTAGACGGATAAGTAGTAAAATGAGAATACAAAATTTCCAGGTTGCATATATATATGTAACTTCTGATAATCATGTTACACGCGAGTTATACCTAATTTTGGGACAACTAAACCATTTAAAAGACCTAACAACCGGGGCAATGAACTTAAGCCAATGTCTTTAACATGTTTACTCTTAATTCATCTGGTTTAAGTTGATGTAACCCGTATGATCAGTGTATTGACAAGATGATCCAACTTAATAGCCAGTACCGTTTTCAAAATGTTGCATGAGTCATAGTTAGCCACTTAGCCTATAGTCACTTATTGTTATTTTAGTATTTTTGTGAATTGGTAAAGAAAACTTATATTTGATTGATTTTTATTTAAAAAAAATGATTGAACAAGCAAGACGTTTGACGATGAATTATGTTGGTGTAATATGAAGTTGTCAAACCAATTATATAATACCTAAAACGACTTAATAAAAAATAATAAACTTGGTGATAACTTAAAATAAAACTATATAAAAAGTAAAAGATTCTGCCTTTTAACAAGTGTTCATAGAATGTTGTTATTTATTTAACAAATGGGAGTATTATTTTTTATAAGAATCTTTAAATCCAAAAAAAAAAATATTATTTTAGTAACTAAATAATTCTCAGTTTAATTAACATAAAACATTAATATACCCAGATGGCCGGCCAGATGCCAAAGAAAACAAATGCATACGTGATTCATATTGGGCCTGGGCTGAAGGCCCATAAAGTGAATGATGTTTTTGTTGAAGAATTTAATGTTAAAAGTGTTCTTAAATGCCGTTCCAAAAAAAAAAAAGTTTTTTTAATAAGATGTGAGTTATTTTTTTATAATTAACTAGTTGTATAAAATCACACGCGTTGCGCGTTTTACAATCGAGATTTAGATGAGGTGTTAATCAATCAGTGAATTATACAATCGAGATTCCAATTTGGTTGTAAACGTTAAAAAAATAAAGAAATCTACAAATAAGGTAACATATGAAATTTGTAACGAAATTACGATTATGTTATTTATATTAATAGTATATAATATAATAAAAAATTTTAATAAAATAATATGAATAAAATAATAGTATATAATATATTAATTAGGGATGGGCATACAAGGCCGAATACCGATCCCGTCCCGTCCCGATCCCGATACCGAACCGAGTGGTTTCGGGATCGGTATCGGTACCCATATTTATGGATTTTCGGTTTTGGTATTATTGGTATCAGTACGGGATCGGTATGGTATCGGTATTTTAAGGTAAAATACGAATACCATACCGGTACCGTACCGATACCGAACCATGGTTTCGGTATTATCGGTATCGGTACGGGATCGGTATGGTATCGGTATTTTACCATACCGGTACCGTACCGATACCGAACCATGGTTTCGGTATTATCGGTATCGGTACGGGATCGGTATAGTATAGGTATTTTACCATACCGGTACCGTACCAATACCGAACCGTTCGGTATCGGTATTGTCGGGATCGGTATAATATATTAATAGTATATAGCGTCCCGGGGTTGAAAAATATAACAATTCTAATAATACTAATACTAATAGTAATAATTATTACCCTTGTAATTAAATAAATAAAAAATAACCTTGCTATAAGGTGACACCATGTGTTGCAGTGTTGCGCGATTCTTTCTCCTAGCTTCTCTTGATGAAGTATACATATGCATCTTTAAAAGAGTAAAATTCCAATGAAAGCATGGCGATTGAGCTGAATTTCAACATCGTAGATAAGAACCTGGTTTAAAAGAAAAAACATTATTAATGAATAACAACACTTTGTGTTTTTTTTCCTGTATGAACGAAACCCCACAAAAAATAGTTGTTTTTTTCTCCGTTTTTTATATAGAACTATGGTACTCGTTGGAAAGATAATAAAACGCTCGTTAATTTGGTGTAACTTTTTTCTTTAAAAAATATCGTATATAAAAGATATTAACGTTTAAAAATAATGGGAGGAAAATAAGAGAGAAAAATTTAAATTTGTTTTTAAATTCTTTTTTCTTAAAATAACTCAATTTAAACTTAGAGACTAGGTTTTATATTATTATTTATTTAATTTTAATTTGCCACATGACACACTTAAGGAGGAGAATGTCTCCTTGAATGTCATGTTATTAAAATGACTTTCTTAGACCTCCATTGAATGTCACCTCATCAATATTCAATTATTTTATTATAAGTTATAGATTAATAGTATATAATATAATAAAGTTTTTAAATAAAATAATAATATAAATAAAATATTAATATTTTACTATACATTTAGTGTCAATATTCAAATTAGTTTGAAAATTAATATATAGTAATAGGAATATATAAATAGTATAAATTGAACTTTTAAATGTATCGAGAAGTTAAATGTCTTTATTGATTTACGAAACACTAGTGGGGAGCCCGCGCGATGCGGCGGGGTGGACAATTTACAAGTATAAGTGTAACTGTGTGGTTGATAAATCGATGGGATGCGTGAATATATAATTAATCTAAATAAGATATTTTGAAAATATTTATAAAAATAATTTGAAACATCACCCAAAAATTAGATTAAAAATACAAAAACTATGACAATAGTAAATATAACATTACGCTACAAATAGATAACTATAGAATTTATAACTTAATGGCGAGTCGTATATCTAACGATAAGTTGTCTCTGGTTAAATATCACAAAAAAATCTACAGTTTATCGTATTTTTAAGTATGTTAATCTATCTGGTTGTAATACTTTGTAGAATCTATGGGTAATTTAATTTGTTTAACAAAAATCATGTGTGTAATGTATAGTGTGTTGTATGTGTGAGTGTATGGATGTGTATGTATCAATATGTGACTTTGAGGTTTACTTTAAAATAACAAAATGTATAATTAAAATATCTCCGAAAATTGACATGAACCAAAAAATAAAATAACATAAAGGACCAAAAATATATAGACTACGAGAACACTAAATTACAAAAGATGAAATACCACTTTATAACAATCAAATTAATAATCAGGTTTGTAATTCATTATATATAATTATTATTATATCTTACTAAGTCAACCAATCCCTTAAAAGCCTTTGAATTTTAGGTTTTATTAAATCTCAACTTAAGAGTGTTAAAATTTTAATCTTGGTCGAAATTTTATTTTATACAATGAGCGGTAAAAAAAAACAGCAACAAGATGATAGTTTCTATTTGGGAAAACATGGGAATGCCATTCGCATGAAATAAAAAAAAAATCAATTCAAGCCCTGAAGAAATATATGGTAAAAATGTAGATCCACAAAAATATGAATCGACATAACATTTAAATAGAAGACGTCCTTAATATGCAATAAATCTAATTAAGGGGTAATTAAGATGAATACAAAATTTTGATTAACAGTTACCTAAGGTGAGATAAAACCAACACGCCTTTCTATTCACAGACGGAAGTTGTTGTTGCAGCGAATAAACCACAATACGGCCGGCGGCGTTGAATGGGAGATGAAGTTATAGGAATATTTTTGACTGATTATGGTCTTGGTCGAATGATTATACATATATGCTAAGATATCACCAGTTTAAAGTTCATCGAGTGGTGATCATTCATTGTCGCCACTAATAAAATCTAATTATTAATTGTCACATAAAATGAGTAACAAACAAGAAAACAAAATATTAGTGTACACTATGCAATGAACCTAAACATGTTAGATAACATATGCAAGCAAATACACAATCATATGTATTTTAGTATGTATATATTGCGAGTAACGTACAAAACTTATCACCTGATGCTTCGATTTGATAAGAGATTTGAGATATGGGTCGTCTAGCAGGAATCGGTGGGCGACTATTTTTAAGTTCTTGATGCTTAAGAAATTCCGAGCATAAATGAAATTGAGAGAATAGGTTAGACATCAACGAATCAATACGTGTGCAGACCGAGAGATATAAGAGGGATATATGACTATTTGAGGGTTTGATTAAGGTGTTATATATTTTGAAGTTATTAAGACTAATAACTTGCATTAGTAATGACATTGAAAAGCTAGTTATTTAGCCGGTTATATTTGTTTTGTCTTAACCTTTAACTTAGATTTGTAACAGCTTTTTATTAACCAAAAGTCATAAGTTAACCTTTTATTATTGTTACACTTATTTCAATTTTAAATAAAATTAAAGACGATTTAATCTTGATGTATAAAGTAAAAAAAGATCTTTAGTTTTTTCAACAAATATACATTATCATATGTCTTGTTATTTTTGTGGCTTAGTTTTAAATAATAATCACAATTTTTGTAAAGATCAAGTAATCAAATTTTTATATTATATATATTCAATTTTATTTTATTTTTTAATTTGATTATTGAACTTGGTAAAATAAAAGTTTCGGTTTTTTATGTCATCAAAATATACTTGGTAAGCAAATGTTTTATGTCAATATTATTGAGTTTAATATTTTGTAACTACTTTTTACAAACCAAAAGTCACAAGTTAACTATCATTATTGTTACACTAATTGAAATTTAAATAAAAGTTGTTTGTTTAAATGAAATTTAACAAATGTAATTAATAGATTTGAAAGACAATTTGATATTATGTATAAAGACAATTTTACCCCTTTACCAAGTTACTTAAGTATTATACCATAAGCATAAGATATTATATTTACTTAAATTTGGTTGTCATCCTTCCCTCATGCTTTATAATATAGTTATAGATAAAGAATATAAGTTTAGCTTCTTCTTTTCCTTAACTTAAAAGACCTAGGCCAAAACTGGCCAAATTTTTCAATAATGTATATACTTGAAAAGTAAGAAATATACATAAACAATGACATGATTCAACTAATGCTAGAAGACTAAAAAAAATATACATATCCACGCCTTGTTCTTTTGAATTTACCACCAGGGCTAGCTCAAAACATTTGAGGCCCAAAACGTATAATAAACACGAGGCCCTTTTCATTATAAAAAAAAATATATTGTTTTAGATCCTATGATTCATCTATTATCTTTGTATATGCATAATCTATCTATATATATAAAAGAAAACGTATATGCTGACGTGACGTGCAATGAAAGATTTTCAATTACTAAAATTAAATTGAGTTATTTTAGGAAAAAAAGATAAACATAAAACCCTATATTCTCAATTACTAAAATTAAATTGAGTTATTTTAGGAAAAAAGAATTTAAAAATAAATTTAAAATTTTCTCTCTCATGTTTCTTCCCATAATTTTTAAACGTTTATATCTTTTATATACGGGATTTTAAAAAAAAATACACCAAATTAACGAGCGTTTTATTATATTTCCAACGAGTACCATAGTGCTATATAATTACAAGAGTAATAATTATTACTATTAGTATTAGTATTATTAGAATGGTTATATTTATCAACCCCGGGACGCTCCCGGAAAGAATTGATAGTTGCTGACGTGGCGTTCAATGATGGCATCAAACATCTCTTGATTATGCCATGTGACATGATGAGATGCAATGGTTACAACTTCAAACTTAAGTGTTTGTTTAGTTGATTATGTTAGGAATTATAAGAGCCATTAGAATGTGACAAATTAGAGAGATGTAATGAGTTTTTGAATAGCTGTAGCTTGCATAAGTGATTATTTAGATGATTACTGATTAGGTTTTAGATTAGAGAATATGAGGTATTACTTATTAGAATAATATGAAAATGCAATGATTGAGAGATTTTGTGGTTAGTTAACTTAAGCCATTTGCAATAGGTTATCACGTAAAATTAGATTTTTCAACCCCGAGACCCTCCCGGGGTAATCAGCTAGTTATAGATATAAATCTCAATGTCAACAATATTAAAGCCAAAATCATCTATGTATAATATATTTATTTTGGAATCTCAGCCTTAAGGAAGTAGGGACCTACAATGCTTGCTTTATTTCACTCCCTCTTAAATCAACTATGTTTACCATATCATCGTTTAAAAATATAAAGTGTAATCGTCAAAAAATATATAGTTTTATTCAAATTTCAAATACATATCTAACACATAAAAAAAATATTGGTGTCAAAGTAAAATCCATAATTACCCGATGATACGATGTAGATCATGTTTGGTATTGAATCGAATTCACGAATCAAAACTCAATCGCGAAAAATATACATGGAAAGAAATGCAAATCATGCAACTTGGGTTAAACAGGGTTGGGCTATTGGGTTGGGATAGGATGATTTGCTTTTTGTCAAGATTATATAAATAATATTAAAATGCCACTTATATATACAGTAATAATATTATTATAATTATATTGGTAACCTGCGTGTTCAAGCGGGATTTTATGCATTCAAAATTTTTTATGTCTACGATTTAATACGAAATATCTTGACCTTTATATAAACGTGTAATAAAGCCAAAGGATTCAATATCTCCCACACATATATGAATACATTGTGTGACCTACCTAAATACATGTATGGACGTACAATGCCTACTCTTATCCATATGTAGAGGGGAAAAAATTGAACCCCACTTCTAAATATGCAGGTCTTTATGGGAATAACATACAAATGAGACGTATATATTAAACAGTTAATTAGAACATGTCAGAATATATATATATATATATATATATATATATATATATATATATATATAGGGTGAGGTTCCTATACAAATGGTGTTTTTTGTGAGAAGGGTTTTGACCCATTAGATTGTTCAATGAATGGTTAAGATTCATTAATGGAAAGTTATAATAATTATTTTAATTTTCATTGATTTATTTGACCATCCAAGGGTATAAGCGTAATTATAAACATGTAAATTAGTCAAGAGAATTAATTCTCGTGCGATAATCATGGAACAACCATATCTTACAAATCAAAGAAGAGTAATTTGTATCCCCATTTTAAATGAGTTCTGGTCATAGTGTTTTAACATTCTGGATTAATTGTGTAACGATTCAAGTCATGGTGTTTTAAAAACATCTGGAATGATTGTATTACGATTCAGTCATGGTGTTTTAACAGCCGAAACAATTGTATTGCGATTCAAAATCCATGGTATTTAATATCTGGAAGGAGTGTAATATGACTCAAGTCATGGTTTTATAGCATTTGGAAATAACTATATTACGATTCAAGTCGTTGTGTTTTAAATCCATCATGTGATATTTTTTTAATCTGTATTGTGTTTTATACCTGCAATCAAGGTTTTTAAACCCGGACCGGACCGGCCGGTTCAGCCTGTCGGACCGGTATCCGGAGGGCATGACGGGCCGGTCGACCTATAAAACCGCTGTTGCACTGACCCGCCCGGTTGGATCGGGGACCGGGTGGTCAGACCGGGAACCACTTTGTTTTTTGGACCGGACCGGCTCTTTAATCATCTTCATCAATAATCCTTATGTGTACCAAAGCCTCCTGTGTATCATACTCGCAGCCCCAAACGCCCAAACCTTAAACAATCATGAACCATCCTCGTTAATCATCGTCATCAATAATCCTCGTTATTCATCAAGCATCGTCGTTCATCTTCATTAGGCATCATCTTTCATCTCCCATTGCAGGTTTATTTATGTCTTCTCATCATCATCATCGATTCATGAAAGAGTTAAGGAAAGGTGGGTTGGTGGTGAAGTTTTGTGTGGGGAGATAGAAATGGCTGATAAAAAAGAAAATGATTATTTAATCTTTGATTTGTCATAACGTGAATACAGTTGTAGAATGGTCACAATTTCCATCTTTACCCCCTTTTAGATGAAATATTGTCTATATTAGCCCCTTGTAATAAATACAAAGGAGACAAATTTTAAAAAGAAATATGTACAAATTATAATATATTTTATAATATTTATAATATCATCCGGTTCGTAAATCCGGTCCGACCGGTTCGACCGGTCCAACCAGTGAACCAGTAAGAAGACCGGTCTGACGTCCGGTCCGATTCTGAAAACATTGCCTGCAATACACAAAGGTGTGTTATACCTCCCAAACTTATGGTAAAACAGTAAAACACCATGTGCGTAGAAAAACCTTCATTTTGTTTCAGTAAAACACTATGTGTTAGTCTGTATTGTGTTTTATACCTGCAACATACAACGAACCTGCAACTTCAGCCCAATACACAAAGGTGTGTTAATTTGTATTGTGTTTTATACCTACAAAAAACTTGTAAGTTGTACTAATCATCACAAATAGAATTATAACGAATACACAGTAGAAAACCAAATCGAATTTTGTTTTTGCATAACCGAGTTGTGATCATCTCTTTCTTTTTTCTTTTCAAAACTGATTTTATCTTGTATATTGATCATAAGATTTATGTGTAAGTCGGATTAGATATTTGAAACCCCTGAAAATCTTCAAAATAATAACTCCATGTTTTGACTAACGATACTTATACAATAATACCCTCGTAATTAAAATTAATTGATGCCACATGTCGCCTTCACAGTCCTTCTTACACTTCTCACACAATTCATCCTTTGTACAGGAACCTAAACCTATATATATATATATATATATATATATAAAGACACATAAGTGGTAAACTAAAAAGAAGAAATAAATCGGGCACCATAATGAGCCAGAATAAAACCAAAGTGAATTATAATTACAAGTGAACGGAAACATTAATCAAGTTGTAACAGCAACGATAGAATCCAATCTAGTTAGCAAATCAATGCTGAAAGTGAAGTCAATTGGATATAAAAAAACAAGTGTTAATATTAATTAAAAGTATGAGAGATCGATTAACATAGATAAATAAATTGAACAGAATTGAAGCATTGGAGTGAATCTGAAATCAGTGTGTTGTTAAAAATTAGGTGTAAGAGAAACGAGCCAGTCCATGAGTCCGACTTGATCGTGGAAGAGAGATAAAGTAGTCGCGATTAATAATAAGGATATGAAGAAGAGAAGAGTGAGAGAAAGCTTGATCGCCATAGCCATGGCGATTCGATTAGATAAACCATTAATTGATTTACAAAAGCATAATATAAATTTATTAAATTGAATGTTAGTAATTATATTAATAATCATAGTTGTAACTAAAATCATTAATAAAAGAAAACACATGATTATTTTTTATATAACATAATTTATATTTATATATTATTAACCTTGAATTTAAATCATGTACCTTAAATTAACCCATTTTTAAAAAAATGATCTATTATTCTAAGTTTATAATTAATTTTGTTACAATATTTGACAAATGATTATTAAGTTTTATTATGTTGGTCATTCTTTTAGATGTTAAACTATGCTCAGCAAATACATATCAATTTTAAATGCTTAAAATAGTTCAAAAGTCAAATAAACAAATTAATAGTAACACAATGCAATTAGTCAAGCTTTTTTTGTGAGACTTTCATATTGTTCAAAACAAATAAATAAAATAAATAAATCAACATTAATTGATTTTTATCTATAGTAATAAAAGACAACACATGGAGTACATAGAACTTCATCATAAAGTCTCTTATTTTATTATTTCAAACAATACATTTATTTTAATTTGTTTATTTTAATACAAAAATAGAAATAAATTATTATACATAATTTGAAAATGTTTATAAACTAACAAAAGTAATATTTATTAAAAATATTTTTTTAAGATAACGTATTTATATGTTATTAAATTTAAATCGTGTACCTTAAAAAACGTGTTTTTAATATGTGGTCTTTCACTCTAAGTTTACAACTATATTTCTTACAATGTTCTGAACAAACAAAATAAAACAAATCAATCCACATTACTTAAATATTTGATTTAATACAAAACTAAACATGTTTGGCTATTTTCATATTATAATAGCTTGATATATAAAATACATTTTATATATGAAAAATCATTATTTGAAATCTTCATTGACTTTGTTTTTTCAAGTTACTTCAATAAAGAAATGCAATATCTAAACAGTCTTTTCATTACTAATTCATTTCAATCTTTATTTTCATTCTATTAATTCACACAATCTTTTTTATAATACAGTCAAATTAAACCAATAATTGTCATTATGTTTAAGGACCTTGATGTTAGAAATACTTTGGCTTTCGAAGAAACTTGATATCAAATTCCAAAATGAACAATACTTGATTGAGATAGTTTAACGAATGAGGAGATATTTTTAAATTAATTTCATTTTTTTATATCTTAGCCTAAACATATTTACCATTATTACTTTTTGATTTTGTTTTGTTTTGTTGTACCTGCGGTCTACAAGGTAATAGTCACGGTATGAAAGATATATTTTGGAATGTTTGAAAAAAGTTTTATGTGAATAAAAATGTTTTTTACAAGAAATCATTTAGGGGCTGATGAATATTTAATATTTTTTCGGTTGTAAAGGCAACTTTTTTTTATTTTAAATAAAATATGTAATCTAATTTTTCTTAATTATATTTTAAATTTATATATAATATATATAATCTAAATTATTCAACCCGTGTATCACACGGGTACATAAACTAGTTGTATATATAAAACAAGTGTTAATATTAATTAAAAGTATGAGAGATCGATTAACATAGATAAATAAATTGAACAGAATTGAAGCATTGGAGTGAATCTGAAATCAGTGTGTTGTTAAAAATTAGGTGTAAAAGAAACGAACCAGTCCATGAGTCCGACTTGATCGTGGAAGAGAGATAAAGTAGTCGCAATTAATAATAAGGATATGAAGAAGAGAAGAGTGAAAGAAAGCTTGATCGCCATAGCCATGGCGATTCGATTAGATAAACCAGCTGATCTAAGAAGGAAGGAGGATTTGCGATTTCAATTAATGTAGCCTTCAATTATATTTTATGATCATTGGCATGTGTTATGTACAACATGTTTTAACGGGTTTTAATTAGTATTATGGCCATAAAGGAGTCTATACGTGGGTTTTAATGGTGGTTACATTGTAGAGAAGATATTAACCGTGTATTAGGCACATGTATCATAAGCATGATATGTTGTATATAGGGGCATAATGGGAAGAAAATGGGTAGAATATAAAGATGTATGTTTATGCCTCTTTATATCTATATCTGTATTATCTTATTAAGGAGGAGTGATGGCTAAGATAGTCATTTTTATTTCCGTACAACTTAACAAACAAGATGTATAACATGTTTAAGCAAAAAAATTAAGGGTATTATTGGCATACTTGTGACTATTAAGACACTTAGGAGGGTAGATTAGTAAATTTAACATAATCTAATACCTCACATCCTAAAATCTTATCCCAATTATGCCCTTATGTCCAACTTTTAAAACACAAAATACAACCTAACATATCATGCATTTTAAATGTGAGACCTTTCAACCCCCCCCCTCTATATTATTATATATACTTCATTATAATCAATTTCTTGAATGCTAATAGTCTTTTCATAACCCCAAACAAAATCTTAGAGCTAATTTCATGTTTTGAAACATTGTTTTGTCAAAAAAAAAAAAAAAAAACTATGTCTTCATTTGATGAGAAGAGAAAAAAATCAATGAGAAGTTAAGACGCTTGCAAGATATGGTTCCCGGATGCTACAAGGTATAAAGATATGAGTTAATCTTTATATACATATATACATTTTTTTTCTACTTGTTCATATGTTCTTTGACAATTACAAAAATTTATCTTTATAATATATCATTGTTTTGCTTCATTTAAATTTAGTTATTTTCTATAGACAATGGGAATGTCAGTGATATTGGATGTAATACTCAACTATGTTGGATCGTTGCAGAATCAAATTGAGGTAATTTAATTGTGCAACTAACAATTAAAACAATAAGCAAACAATATTATGAATATTTATGAGAAAATATTTTTCAAAATTAATTAGTGCAGTTTTTTCTCTTCTTTGTGCATTTTTAGTTTCTCTCCATGAAGCTTTTCAGAAGCAAGCATGTTCTATGACCTATTGACCTCAACTCTACTGAATTGGATGATATGGCCCCTATGAAGGGGACATATGGCTTTCCCAACTATCCTTGTTAAGAATTTGTGTATCTTGAATCATATAAATTGTTAACTAAATAAAACGAACAAAATTATAAATATAACATTCTAGATTTGCTAATATGTTTCTAAAATATTATAAATATTACTTCCACTTACTGCATGGGATGAAAACTGATGTTGCAGGGAACAAATGGACATGAAGGATAGATGATGGAGAGGATGGTTGGAGAAGGGTATGGAGACTTTCCTCAATTTCAATCAACATGGTCTCCTTGAACGCCATGAAATAGTTAACTCGATCTATACGTAAACTATATTTGTTCTAAGACTTTTAAGGTATTTGTTGATCTATTTAATGTTCTTGTTAAACGTTGTATGTAGTGTGGTTCGCAATATTATTTTGCTTTCGGCAATTGTATATTGTTTAAGTTCTAATTCTAATTAATAAAATAAATTAAACACTAGCATAAAGAGAAAACAAAAACTTAACTATGTGTTAATTACTTATGTTATTTGTGTTAAGAAATAAGAAATCAAAAAGCTATAAATTCATGCTCACGCTAATGAATCAACTCGAATTTTTATCTTCTATACTATATTATAAAGCATCAGTGAAGGATACCTGCAAAATTTAAGTAAATAAAATCTTTATTATGTTTGTATCAATGTTATAGTCTTATAAATAGTGGGTAAAATTGTCTTTCTACTTAAATATTAAATTGTTGAAGAAATTAATTTAGATATAATTATAAAATTGATGAGGAAATTAACAATGGTGACTCTTTACATTCATAACCTCCATGTCTTTATTATGTTTGTATCAATATTATAGTCTTATAAATAGTGGTCATGTATTTGGTATATAAATAATGTGGTGACTCTTCACATGCATAACTTACATATCTTTCAATGTTTATAGTAAATAAATTACATCATATATTATGTATTTATATATTCTTTTTAAATTTATGTGGTTGCAGGATGGTATGATGTGACACTTTTGCACACAAATGAATATGTAGGCTTGAAGTTTGCCAAAACACCCAACCCATGACACGTTTCAACCCATTAAAGTGAGCGATATATGTAGGCTTGACGTTTATACAAACAAATATGGTATAAATACTTCATGAGCAACGTCATCATCTTCCTCGTTGGTTTTTTGCTTTCTCTGCTACTATAAGCTTCTAGGAATAGAATTTAAGTTTCTGATTTCACGAAGTCACCAATTGTTTACATATCCAAAAGAAGACAAGTTGTTATCAGTCGATTTGGTAGTTTTAACTATATTGACTACTAATTTGTTTCGTCAATTATATTTGTTACGGCGCTTGTCAAACTAACATAAAACGAGAGTATCTATGCAAATCATTGACTCCGCTGCATCTCGCGGGTGCCCTAAAATAATAGAAATATGCTGGACACTCCAAACTGCATTTTAGTAATTACATCACTTCCACTACAATCTTATGGTCATTAAGAGATACAACGCCACTTCACTACGCTAAGCACCGCTCTACGATGGCATACTTATCTGCCTTTGAGATACATAAAAGGGTCCCACCAAAGGACGTCGGCCAATTTAAGGGTGTTGCAAGGAATAGTACGGCCTATTGTTCTGTACCCATTTAAAATTTTCAGAAGATATACTTATGAGTTTCAGTTTTTAGTAACATATATTTTATACATCATTGTTTTCTACTTCATCATAACGAATAACCAACAAACACGATGCACCCGCCGCAACGCGCGGGCATTCCTACTATGCCTATGATTAACATAATCCAATACCTCACATCCTAAAATCTTATCCCAATTATGCCCTTATGTCCAACTTTTAAAACACAAAATACAACTTAGCCTATGATGCATCTTAAATGTGAGATCTTTCAACCCCTCATCTATATTATTATATATACTTCATTATAATCAATTTATTGAATGCTAATAGTCTTTTCATAACCTCAAACAAAATCTTAGAGTTAATTTCATGCTTTGAAACATTGTTTTGTCTAAAAAAATTTATGTCTTCATTAGATGGGAAGAGAAAAAAATCAATGAGAAGTTAAGACGCTTGCAAGATATGGTTCTCGGATGCTACAAGGTATAAAGATATGAGTTAATCTTTATATACATATATACATTTTTTTTCTATTTGTTCATATGGTCTTTGACAATTACAAAAAATTATCTTCATAATATATAATTGTTTTGCTCCATTTAAATTTAGTTATTTTCTATAGGCAAGGAGAATGCCAGTGATATTGGATGTAATAATCAATTATGTTGGATCGTTGCAGAATCAAATTGAGGTAATTTAATTGTGCAACTAACAATTAAAACAATAAACAAACAATATTCATAATTATTGATGAGAAAATATTTTTCAAAAGAGTTAATTGCCTATTTAGTCTCTGATGTTTGTCAAAAATTGTCACTTTCATCCAAATCTTTTTTTTTGTTACATCTGTGTCTCTGAGGTTTCATTTCTTGCCATTTTAGTCATTAGCACTAACTCAGTTAACAAAAACCAAGTTAAGTCAGGAGAATTTTTGTCCATACACACCAAACTTTTTTCTTTTGTCATTTTCATCCAAAACCCTTTTTAAAAAACTGATTAACCCCCCTCTCTATCTTCAGCCATCAGCATCAATCACCATCACCCCTACCACCGTACCACCCACCACCTCCACCATCAACATCAACATCCACCACAATCACCCCTCGCCGCAACCTCCATTCAATTAAACTAGTGATGAAACAAAAATGGGGAAATCGATTGGTGATGAAATAGGACCTAATTCCCCTTTTTCTTCCAGATTTAGGGATGATGAGAGTGGGGAAATCGACTCACAAGCGTGCCCCGCCACTTTAAAGATCTCCACCACTGCAACATCACCACAAACACTCCAGCGGCAAGATCGAACGTTCGTTGGTCTTGACTCTAAAACATCACCATGACCAACCACCACGAATCGCCACCTTTTATCTCCCAATCATCTCCGGTTTGATGGAAATGACTGTCGCAAAGTCTCTCTAGCTCCCAATCATCGATGGTACCTGAAGCATGATCGGCGACCATAATGACAGCATGTCTCTCTGTTTCTCTCTTCTCACAGCCACTGTCGCATTCTCTCTCTTCTCTTTCTCTTTCTATTTGAAGCCACTGACCAGTCCTTCGTCTGCATCTGGAAACGTAGGTTGCGACAGAAGTTCGAGGGCGGCTTCCATCTAGGTGAAACTGAGCAGATTAGTCGGAGTTGACCTCCAATGGTGGGAGACAGAGGAGTTGAAAGAGAAGGTGTTTTTCTCAATAAACATGGTGTTGTACAGAGAACACAGATATACATATCACACTTTTACAATGAGCAAAAGGGCAGTATAGTGAAGGGTGAAAAATGCAGAAGTAGGGTTCATGGTGGAGAAGATGATATTAATAAGGGGTGACAGGAATTGGATGAAAATGGCAAAAGAAAAATGTTTGGTGTGTATGGACAAAAATGCCCATGATTTAACTGGGTTTTGTTAACTGAGTTAGTGCTGATGACTAAAATGGCAAAGAAATATGTGACACCCGGCATGTTCGGCTTAAACATAATAGTAACATCTAAGTCTACCTTAGCGAGAAACGTTTATAAACAAACTTAACTGGGTTAGTTGAGTCGGGTCAAATTAGGATTGTCCAGGGTTCAATGATCTGGAGGATCATTGGGAGTCGTTTTGAGAATACATTAGTACCGGGTTCCGTCGTTGGTGACATTACATGAACTAATTAAGTATATGTGTAGATTATGGGTCGTGTGGTGAATTGTATGCTTATACTTGCTTGAATGATGTACAAATGATTATACGTGCCTAAACATGCTAAGTATAGACTATGGATGCATGCTTATGTGTTAAGATGTGTTAGAATGCGTTAAACACGACAAACTGGAAAAAGGTTAACATGTGTTAAAAGTGCTGTTAACATGTGTTAAAAAGTGCTGATGACCTGAATGTGGAAATAATGGGCGAATGTGGAAATGGGACTTGAGAAATGGGCGAATGTGGAAACAAAGTGGGCGAATGTGGAAAGATTCCACATTCGACCATTAAAAAGGGGCGAATGTGGAAAAGTTCCACATTCGACCACATAAACTGGGCGAACCTGGACTGGGTATAAATACCATCCTTAGCCATTTTTCACCATTTCACAAACCCTAAACGCCTCCAAACACTCTCTATCAGCTATTATCATTGGGGAAGGAGTTTTTGAGCTTGTTTTTCATAACCTAACTCTCTAAATCATTACAAGTGAAGATCTAAGGTGTGTTCTTCATTACAAATCCTTTTTAAACAATTTTGACTTGTTTTAATCTAAACCCCAAGGGTCCAGATCTGATATCAACCTATTTTATGAATAAAAACCTTTCCTAACCAAAACCTATTCATAAACAATGAGTTTTTATGCAAATAAACATGTGTTAGTATGATATTATGCATTGTTTGATGATTACTTGTTGTATAGATGATATGACAACAACCTAGGGCTGTTATTAATGATGGGTTATGATTGAAACATGTTACCTTTGATTGTTGATGGTGTTTTGGCGATTAAAGGGGTTTTTAGTTAGATTTAGGGTTTGTTGTTGGATGATTATGATAAGGTTATGATAGGGGTTTCTTGTTCATGATGGTTCGAGTATGATAAACTGATTATTGATCGATTTCAGAAAGTTTCCTAATTGGGTAATATTTTCATGCATGATGATGTGACATCTCCATAATTTACTATTTTAGGAAACTTGTCAAACGGATAGATTTTGGGGTAAAATTGGTAGGGTTTCGTAGGAATATATTAATGATGCTTGACTGCTGTAACTCATGATGTTTCGTGATGTTTTCGGATGTTTTTCGACGCGTTTTTGGAAAAATCTGACATCAGGGGCGAACCTGGAATACCTTCGACCAGTCGAACGGTCGAAGGTGGATTCCAGGGGTCGAACCTGGAAGCTGAAGGGGCGAAGGTGCTACAAGTGGGCGAAGGTGGGAGGAAAAGGGGCGAAGGTGGAATTTCAAAGACACATTCGACCAAATAGGGACACCTTCGACCACTTACAGTCACATTCGACCCTACGTTAACAAAAATGAGATTTTTGATACAAACTAAGTGTTTTATGCTTGAACCTTGCGTGTAATCTATGTGTACTTGATTAGTTAGGGTAATGGGTCACCAACGGGATGTCGGGTCGGTCTAGTGTGTCGGTTAAACACGTAAACACGTTTTAAAAACATACTTGGTTATGATCTGGACAATCGGGGACTAGATAACCTTATGGTTATTAGTCGGAACACTTATGTGAACATTTTGATAGATCTCCGGTAGAGGGATCATCAAGGGCTAAACATCTTTTACTTACATTTGAGGAACGCAATCTAAGGTGAGTTCACGGCCCCACTTTTACTGCTTTAACTTTTGGGGGAGAAAACATGCGCTAAACAGTTTTGGTAACATATGTCATACTATGGTTTTAACTTTATATTGCTATACGATCTTTTGGAAAGTCCCGGGGGAAACCATGAATGTGCGGGTTTGCACAACGGGGGAAATGTGGATAGATCTATTGGGCGTGACCTGCCCCACTCGTCGGCTTGGAGGGCCGGGCGGGTGCATATTGTCTCGAACAGGAACATTATCGTGCTGAACATTACGGGCTGCTAAACATGCTAAACATTGCTAAACGTGTCCAGTAATGGTTTCCAATCGTAGTAGTAATAAAACATACGCCTAGCTAGCGTACTTGGTAGCATTGATATAGTATGGACATGGTAACATTTGGATAACATTTTTGAACAAACCTGTGAACTCACCAGCATTATATGTTGACGTCTTTTGGCATGTTTTTCTCAGGTCGCTAAGGTAGCAACAACTGGATCTAGGCGCACGAGTCAGCACGGGCGTCTAGGGTTTAGAGCATGGTCTTCATTAAACATTTGAACTATGTCTTTTGGGTTGTAAACATTTAAAGCTTCCGCTACAGTTTATGCTTTTATAATTATATCTTTTGGGTTTTGTGTTATGCATATAGTGTTGTTTATTGTGACCGTTGACTTGAATCCTGGTTTGTCATGCGCCTCGCGGTAAAACCCCGCAAGTGGAATTTGAGGGTGTGACAGATTGGTATCAGAGCCAATGGTTATAGTGAACTAGGACTGCATTTAGAGTCCAGTCTATAGCCGAGTCGCACACACTAGACGGTCACATACTTGAGTCGGTTTGGAACGTGTACTAACTTTGTCGGGGTGTCTTTACATCATCATCGCACTTCTCTGTTACATCATCCGTCCTCACTCTTGGCTTTATACACTCTTATGTTCTTCTTCGGGGTTTGAAGGAGAAGGAGTTGACTCGTTGGTTTTGCACGGCAGTGTCGTGTGTTGGGGTAGTCTTGCGTACTCTCGAGGTCTGTCCAGGATTCGGACATCTCCCTTTCGTACCCCAATAGACGCACTTGCTCACACATTATCCTGTGCACTTATGTTTGTGATAGCATGATGCTAGATGCCGACATCCGGCGACTTGAGTTCAAGCTAAGGGAAGGCTTGGAGGGCCATGTAGAGCAGTTTATCATTTCGGGTGCACACGAAATCATAAACTGAAATGCATGAGAATCCAAGTGGACTCTGAACTTGGATGCATATTCCTGGATTGGGTCTAGACGTAACTTTTCTAGCTACTAGTGGTTGACACTAGCAGTGAATCTGAATCTCTCGATTTCTGATTTGTCAGATCATGTCGGGCGCACGTGGTGGTGGACGTCGAGGTGGTGGTCGTGGCGGCGGTGGTCGTGGCGGTGGTCGTGGTAACATCAACATGACCCAAGCAGAGCTGAACAACTTGCTTCAACAGCAAGTGAACATAGCCTTGGCTGCTTTCCAGGCCGGGCACAATGCTATGGGTGGTAAGTTGGTTCTTACCTGCCTTGTTTCGTTCTTGGGTGTCATGTTTCCTTTGTGGTTTATCCTTGTGTCATGTTTCAGGTGCTGCTGTCAACCCGCCTCCACCTCAGTGTTCTTACAAGAAGTTTAGGGACTGTCAGCCCCATAACTTCGCTGGAACTGAAGGGGCAGTGGGACTGCTCCGATGGTTGGAAAAGGTTGAATCTGTCTTCCTGATGTGTAACTGTCCTGTTGAGGACCGGGTCAAGTATGCCACTGCGACATTTGAGGGTCCTGCTTTGACATGGTGGAATGCTACGACGCAGAACATGGGCTTGGGGGAAGCTCATGCTATGCTGTGGGCGGATTTTGTTCGGTTATTGAAGAGCGAGTACTGTCCCAGGGAGGAAGTACAGAAGTTGGAACATGAAGTCTGGAACTGCAAGATGGTGGGGTCCGAGATCGAGGAGTATACTGTTCGACGCAATGAGCTGGCGGTGTTGTGTCCTGACATGCACACACCTGAGTACCGTAGGATCGAGCACTACATCTCTGGGTTAGTGCCGGAGATTGCTGGGTTGGTAGCTGCTGGGAACCTTCCTACACTGGCTGAGGTCGTCCGTTCTGCACACAAGATGACCAACATGAAGATTTTGGAGGGCGCTTTACCTCCCAAGGGTTCGACTGTGAAGGGTTCTGAAGGCAACAAGAGGAAATGGGAGAATGTGAGTAAGAGTGCAGTGCCGGCGCCGTCTCAACCGGCCAAGAAGACTGAGGGATCTGGGTCGTCTTCTTCGCAGAAGACAGGTGGATACATTGGGAAGCATCCCAAGTGTAACAAGTGTGGCTTTCACCATTCGGGGAATTGTGATCGCGCTCGTTGTCATCGGTGCCATCAGTTGGGGCACCATGCTAAGGATTGCAAGGTGGCGCTCACCCCAACTCAGGCTCCTGCGACTACTCCTGCTCCTGCTGCTCAGGGGACTCAGGGGAGGCAGGGGTGTTACAACTGTGGTGACACGGGACACTTCAAGCGTGATTGTCCCAAGCTGAAGCAGGGTGATAATGGGAGGGGCGGAAACGGTAACGGTAACGGGAATGGCGGCGGAGGCAGGACCGCGCGTGCTTTCGTCATTGGGTCTGCGGAAGCTAGGCAGGATCCAGACACAGTTACCGGTACGTTCCTTCTCAACAATCGCTATGTTTCTGTTTTATTTGATTCTGGTGCCGATAAGAGTTTCGTATCTGTGGATGTTAGTCAGTTGCTAGATATAGTACCCACACCTTTAGAGGCTAAGTACTTGATAGAATTGGCGAACGGTAAGAACATCGAGGCGACTCATATCCTTAGGGAGTGTCACTTGGAACTGTCGGGTCTGTCATTCCCCATTGACCTTATGCCTGTACCTTTGGGTAGTTTCGATGTCGTTGTGGGCATGGATTGGTTATCGTTGTATTGTGCAGAGATTGTTTGCTTTGACAAGGTTATTCGGATCCCTCTCCCCGATGGAGAGATTCTTTCGGTTCACGGCGAGAAAAGCGGTGCTCCGCTGAGTATCATTTCCAGCATGAAAGCCCGTAAGTATCTTCGAAAGGGCTGTTCGGCCATTCTGGCACTTGTTAACGTTTCTACTGACGATGAGAAGAAGATTGAGGATATTCCGGTGGTTCGTGACTTTTTTGATGTGTTTCCTGATGATTTGCCTGGTCTTCCTCCCCATCGTCAGGTTGAGTTTGGTATTGATCTTGCTCCGGGCGCAGCTCCTATTGCCCGAGATCCGTATCGTCTTGCACCTCCCGAGATGCAAGAGTTATCCAGCCAGTTACAGGAACTCTTGGAAAAGGGTTTCATTCGACCGAGCTCGTCCCCGTGGGGAGCTCCTATTTTGTTTGTGAAGAAGAAGGATGGGAGTCTTCGTATGTGTATCGATTACCGTGAGCTGAACAAAGTGACCATCAAGAATCGTTATCCTCTTCCTCGCATTGATGATCTCTTTGACCAGCTTCAGGGCTCCAGCTACTACTCGAAGATTGATTTACGGTCCGGTTATCACCAGTTGCGCGTCAGGGAAGCTGACATTCAGAAGACTGCTTTTCGCACTCGTTATGGCCATTTTGAGTTCTTGGTCATGCCTTTCGGTCTCACTAACGCACCGGCGGTGTTCATGGATTTGATGAACCGCGTTTGTAAACCGTACCTGGATAAGTTCGTCATCGTGTTCATTGATGACATTCTGATTTATTCCAAGAACAAGGCGGATCATGAGGAACATCTGCGGTTGGTCTTGGAACTTTTGAGACGGGAGCAATTGTATGCTAAGTTCTCAAAGTGTGATTTTTGGTTACGTGAAGTTCAATTCCTAGGGCATGTGGTGAATGAACTGGGAATTCATGTCGATTCGGCTAAGATCGAAGCTATTAAAGACTGGGAAGCACCAAAGACGCCATCTGAGGTGCGGCAATTCCTGGGTCTTGCAGGTTACTATCGGCGTTTTATCGAGGGATTTTCGAAGATCGCTCAACCCCTCACTGCTCTCACCCAGAAGGACCGAAAGTTCGACTGGGACGAACCACAGGAATCAGCATTTCAGATGCTGAAGCTTAAACTTTGTTCTGCACCTATCTTATCCCTTCCTGAGGGTACGGATGATTTCGTTGTGTACTGTGATGCTTCCATTCAGGGTCTTGGTTGCGTGTTGATGCAGCGCGGGAAGGTTATTGCTTATGCTTCTCGTCAACACAAAGTTCATGAGAAGAATTACACTACTCATGACTTAGAACTGGGTGCAGTGGTCTTTGCGTTGAAAATCTGGAGACATTACTTGTACGGTACCAAGTGTGAAGTTTACACCGATCACAAGAGTCTCCAGCATATTTTCGACCAGAAGGTGTTAAACATGCGGCAGCGTCGTTGGGTTGAACTCTTGAACGATTACGACTGTGCGATTAAGTACCATCCTGGCAAGGCAAACGTTGTGGCGGATGCCTTGAGCAGGAAAGAGTCGGCGAAGCCTCGGCGTGTCCGAGCCTTGCAGCTTACCATTCATTCCTCCTTACCTGACCGGATCCGTTCGGCTCAGGTGGATGCCTTGAAGGAGGAAAACCTTAAGGCCGAAACGATGCACAGTGCGGACAAACACCTTGAGCTTAGGTCTGATGGCCTACACTACTTCGCTGGGCGTGTTTGGGTTCCTTTACTCGGGGGATTACGGGGGCTTGTCTTGGACGAGGCTCACAAATCCCGGTATTCTATTCATCCAGGCTCCGATAAGATGTATCAGGATCTGAAGATACTTTATTGGTGGCCGAACATGAAGGCTGATATAGCCTCCTATGTGAGCAAATGCTTGACCTGTGCTAAGGTCAAGGTGGAGTATCAGAAGCCGTCTGGTCTCCTACAGCAACCTGAGATTCCAGAATGGAAGTGGGAGCGGATCACGATGGATTTCGTCACCAAGTTACCGAGATCACCAAGTGGTTGTGACATGATTTGGGTGATCGTCGACCGGTTGACGAAATCGGCACACTTCATACCTATTAAGGAAACGGACGGACTCGAGCGGTTGGCTCGACTCTACCTTAAGGAGGTGGTCTCTCGGCACGGGGTGCCTGTTTCTATCATTTATGATCGTGATTCCCGCTTTGCTTCGCGTTTCTGGAAGGCTCTTCATAAGGCCTTGGGTACTCAGCTGGATATGAGTACGGCTTATCATCCGCAAACTGACGGCCAGAGTGAGCGGACGATACAAACACTGGAGGACATGCTGCGGGCATGTGTCATCGATTTTGGCAAAAGTTGGGAGATTCACCTGCCGTTGGTGGAGTTCTCCTACAACAACAGCTATCACTCTAGCATCAAGGCAGCTCCGTTCGAGGCTCTTTACGGACGGAAATGCCGATCACCACTTTGTTGGGCCGAGGTGGGCGAGAGCCAGCTCACTGGTCCGGAACTCATGTACGAAACTTCGGAGAAAATCGTACAGATCCGTCAACGTTTGGCTGCTGCACGGGATCGTCAGAAGAGCTATGCCGATCGCCGTCGCAAACCGCTAGAGTTCCAGGTTGGGGACAAGGTGCTTCTAAAAGTTTCACCATGGAAGGGCGTCATACGCTTTGGAAAGCGTGGCAAACTTAACCCTCGTTACGTCGGACCGTTCGCAATCCTGGATCGGATTGGGCCGGTGGCATATAGACTTGACTTACCGGCGGAGCTCGGTAGTGTGCACAACGTCTTCCATGTGTCTAACTTGAAGAAGTGTTTGGCTGATGAATCTCTCATTGTACCACTGGAAGACATCAAGGTGGATGATCGTCTTCGCATTGTGGAGGAACCTGTCGAGATTCTGGATTACAAGATTCGTAGCCTTCGGCGGAGTAAAATCCGCATTGTTAAAGTTCGTTGGAACTCGGATCGTGGACCGGAGTTCACGTGGGAACGAGAGGACCAGATGAAGGCTAAGCACCCTCATCTCTTTCCGAAGCGCGCGTTCGAGTCCAGGCATGTTACTACTGAAGCAGAGTGAAGGGTGAAAAATGCAGAAGTAGGGTTCATGGTGGAGAAGATGATATTAATAAGGGGTGACAGGAATTGGATGAAAATGGCAAAAGAAAAATGTTTGGTGTGTATGGACAAAAATGCCCATGATTTAACTGGGTTTTGTTAACTGAGTTAGTGCTGATGACTAAAATGGCAAAGAAATATGTGACACCCGGCATGTTCGGCTTAAACATAATAGTAACATCTAAGTCTACCTTAGCGAGAAACGTTTATAAACAAACTTAACTGGGTTAGTTGAGTCGGGTCAAATTAGGATTGTCCAGGGTTCAATGATCTGGAGGATCATTGGGAGTCGTTTTGAGAATACATTAGTACCAGGTTCCGTCGTTGGTGACATTACATGAACTAATTAAGTATATGTGTAGATTATGGGTCGTGTGGTGAATTGTATGCTTATACTTGCTTGAATGATGTACAAATGATTATACGTGCCTAAACATGCTAAGTATAGACTATGGATGCATGCTTATGTGTTAAGATGTGTTAGAATGCGTTAAACACGACAAACTGGAAAAAGGTTAACATGTGTTAAAAGTGCTGTTAACATGTGTTAAAAAGTGCTGATGACCTGAATGTGGAAATAATGGGCGAATGTGGAAATGGGACTTGAGAAATGGGCGAATGTGGAAACAAAGTGGGCGAATGTGGAAAGATTCCACATTCGACCATTAAAAAGGGGCGAATGTGGAAAAGTTCCACATTCGACCACATAAACTGGGCGAACCTGGACTGGGTATAAATACCATCCTTAGCCATTTTTCACCATTTCACAAACCCTAAACGCCTCCAAACACTCTCTATCAGCTATTATCATTGGGGAAGGAGTTTTTGAGCTTGTTTTTCATAACCTAACTCTCTAAATCATTACAAGTGAAGATCTAAGGTGTGTTCTTCATTACAAATCCTTTTTAAACAATTTTGACTTGTTTTAATCTAAACCCCAAGGGTCCAGATCTGATATCAACCTATTTTATGAATAAAAACCTTTCCTAACCAAAACCTATTCATAAACAATGAGTTTTTATGCAAATAAACATGTGTTAGTATGATATTATGCATTGTTTGATGATTACTTGTTGTATAGATGATATGACAACAACCTAGGGCTGTTATTAATGATGGGTTATGATTGAAACATGTTACCTTTGATTGTTGATGGTGTTTTGGCGATTAAAGGGGTTTTTAGTTAGATTTAGGGTTTGTTGTTGGATGATTATGATAAGGTTATGATAGGGGTTTCTTGTTCATGATGGTTCGAGTATGATAAACTGATTATTGATCGATTTCAGAAAGTTTCCTAATTGGGTAATATTTTCATGCATGATGATGTGACATCTCCATAATTTACTATTTTAGGAAACTTGTCAAACGGATAGATTTTGGGGTAAAATTGGTAGGGTTTCGTAGGAATATATTAATGATGCTTGACTGCTGTAACTCATGATGTTTCGTGATGTTTTCGGATGTTTTTCGACGCGTTTTTGGAAAAATCTGACATCAGGGGCGAACCTGGAATACCTTCGACCAGTCGAACGGTCGAAGGTGGATTCCAGGGGTCGAACCTGGAAGCTGAAGGGGCGAAGGTGCTACAAGTGGGCGAAGGTGGGAGGAAAAGGGGCGAAGGTGGAATTTCAAAGACACATTCGACCAAATAGGGACACCTTCGACCACTTACAGTCACATTCGACCCTACGTTAACAAAAATGAGATTTTTGATACAAACTAAGTGTTTTATGCTTGAACCTTGCGTGTAATCTATGTGTACTTGATTAGTTAGGGTAATGGGTCACCAACGGGATGTCGGGTCGGTCTAGTGTGTCGGTTAAACACGTAAACACGTTTTAAAAACATACTTGGTTATGATCTGGACAATCGGGGACTAGATAACCTTATGGTTATTAGTCGGAACACTTATGTGAACATTTTGATAGATCTCCGGTAGAGGGATCATCAAGGGCTAAACATCTTTTACTTACATTTGAGGAACGCAATCTAAGGTGAGTTCACGGCCCCACTTTTACTGCTTTAACTTTTGGGGGAGAAAACATGCGCTAAACAGTTTTGGTAACATATGTCATACTATGGTTTTAACTTTATATTGCTATACGATCTTTTGGAAAGTCCCGGGGAAACCATGAATGTGCGGGTTTGCACAACGGGGGAAATGTGGATAGATCTATTGGGCGTGACCTGCCCCACTCGTCGGCTTGGAGGGCCGGGCGGGTGCATATTGTCTCGAACAGGAACATTATCGTGCTGAACATTACGGGCTGCTAAACATGCTAAACATTGCTAAACGTGTCCAGTAATGGTTTCCAATCGTAGTAGTAATAAAACATACGCCTAGCTAGCGTACTTGGTAGCATTGATATAGTATGGACATGGTAACATTTGGATAACATTTTTGAACAAACCTGTGAACTCACCAGCATTATATGTTGACGTCTTTTGGCATGTTTTTCTCAGGTCGCTAAGGTAGCAACAACTGGATCTAGGCGCACGAGTCAGCACGGGCGTCTAGGGTTTAGAGCATGGTCTTCATTAAACATTTGAACTATGTCTTTTGGGTTGTAAACATTTAAAGCTTCCGCTACAGTTTATGCTTTTATAATTATATCTTTTGGGTTTTGTGTTATGCATATAGTGTTGTTTATTGTGACCGTTGACTTGAATCCTGGTTTGTCATGCGCCTCGCGGTAAAACCCCGCAAGTGGAATTTGAGAGTGTGACAAAATAAAACCTCAGGGACACAGATGTAACAAAAAAAAGATTTGGATGAAAGTGACAATTTTTGACAAACCTCAGGGACTAAATTGGCAATTAACTCTTTTCAAAATTAATTATTACAGATTTTTCTCTTCTATGTGCATTTTTAGTTTCTCTCCATGAAGCTTTCAGATGTCAGCATGTTCTATGACCTATTGACCTCAGCTCCTACTGAATTGAATGATATGGCCCCTATGAAGGTGACAGATGGCTTTCCTAACTATCTTTATTAAGAAGTTGTGTATCTTGAATCATATATATTTGTACTAAATAAAATGGACACAATTATAAATATAACATTCTAGATTTGCTAATACGTTTCTAATATAATATATATTATATTCACTTACTGCATGGGATGAAAACTGATGTTGCAGGGAACAAATGGACACGAAGGACAGATGATGGGGAGGATGGTTGGGGAAGGGTATGGAGACTTTCCTCAATTTCAATCAACATGGTCTCCTTGAACGCTATGAAATAGATAACTATATAAATCTATATATGCATGCTCAAATATAACTTTATATGTAAACTATATTTGTTCTAAGACTTTTAAGATATTTGCTGATCTATTTAATTTTCTTGTTAAACGTTGTATGAAGTGTGGTTCACAATATTATTTTGCTTTCGACAAGTGTATATTGTTTAAGTTCTAATTGTAATTAATAAAATAAATTAAACACTAGCATAAAGAGAAAACAAAAACTTAACTAGGTGTTAATTACTTATGTTATTTGTGTTAAGAAATAAGAAATCAAAAAGCCATATATTAACGCTCACGCTAAGGGTTTGTTTGGTATGGGGTAATGGAATGAGAGAGGGATTGGAATGGAAGAGGTAATGGAATGGATCATTACCATTCCATGTCTTGTTTGGTTATCATGTGGGAATGGAATGAATTCTTACTTTGTGTTATTTGGTATGTAAGAAAAAACAAAAATGTAAAATCGATGGTGAGTGGTGGGTGGCGGCAGTGACGGTGGTGGTGGTGGTGGCAGTGGGCGATGGTGGTGACGATGGTGGGTGGGCGACGATGGCAGTGGTGGTTGCAGCAGTGATGGTGGGTGGTGGTGGCGATGACAGTGGTGGAGGCAGTGAGTGGCAGTGACGCAAGTGGTGGTGGTGGTGGTTGGACGGTGGTGGCAATTGTGGGTTACGACGATGGTAGCAATGGTTGTGGGTGGCGGCAATAGGCGGTGGTGGTTGGATGATGACATCGATGGTGGGTTGTAATAATAATAATAATAATAATAATAATAATAATAATAACAATAATAATAATAATAATAATAATAATAATAATAATATATTTGTTTCCATTCCTTGAAGGAATGAAAAAAAAGCACCACCTTACCAAAGAATGAAAATTCTTAAAATGGAAGGAATCACATTCCTTATGGAATGATCCATTCCATTACTACATGGTAACCAAACATGTTTAATTTCATTCCATGGGAATGATCTATTCCATTTCACCTTTGATTCCTTCATACCAAACGCTACCTAATGAATCAACTCGAATCTTTATCTTCTATACTATATTATAAAGCACCAGTGAAGGATACCCGCAAAATTTAAGTAAATACAACCTTTATTGCTTATAGTACAATGCTTATTGAAGACATTTAGGGGGTAAATTTGTCTTTCTACCTAAATATTAAATTGTTGAAGAAATTAATTTAAACATAATTATAAAATTGATGAGGAAATTAACAATAATGTGGTAACTCTTTACATTCATAACCTCCATGTCTTTATTATATTTGTATCAATGTTATAGTCTTATAAATAGGCTTGAAGTTTGCCAACACACCCAACCCATGACACGTTTCAACCCATTAAAGTGAGCGATATATGTAGGCTTAACGTTTATACAAGCAAATATGATAGAGATACTTCATGAGCAACGTCATCATCTTCCTCGATGGTTTTTTGTTTTCTCTGCTACTATAAGCTTCTAGGAATAGAATTTAAGTTTCTAATCTCACGAAGTCACTAATTGTTTACATATCCAAAAGAAGAAAAGTTCTTATAAGTCGATTTGGTAGTTTTAACTATATTGATTACTAATTTGTTCGATTCAATATATTTGTTACGGCGCTTGTCAAACTAAAATAAAACAAGAGTATCTATGCAAATCATTGACTCCGCTACATCTCGCGGGTGCCCTAAAATAATAGAAATATGTTGCACACTACAAACTGCATTTTAGTAATTACATCACTTCCACTACAATCTTATGGTCATTAAGAGATACAAGTATACAACGCCACTTCACTACGCTAAGCACCGCTCTACGATGACATAGTTAGATGCCTTCGAGATACATAAAAGGGTCCCACCGAAGGACGTGGGCCAATCTAAGGGTGTTGCAAGGAATAGTATGGCCTATTGTGATGTACCCATTTAAAATATTCAGAAGATACACTTATGAGTTTCAGTTTTTAATAACATATATTTTATAAATCTTTGTTTTCTACTTCATCATAACGAATAACCAACAAACACGATGCACGAGGGGCAAAACAGATGCACCCGCCGCAACGCGCGGGCATTCCTACTAGTGCCATCTTAAAAAGTAGTGAAATTACCTTGATGCCCATCTATAATGCATTATATAATAGTATAGATTATTGGTATCTTTTGTTAATTCGTAGACTACTGCTTTTTCTTTCTCTAGAACGACAACTCACACACCCCTCTATTATACTCTTAATTTTGTTTCACAATCTACAGTAGGCTTGCACCCTTGATCTCAAAGGTAGAGTCGCACCATTTAACACATCAAGATAGTAATTGGGCTTAATGTGCTTTGGTAATTGTTTTTTATTTTATTTTATTTTATTGTTTGTAGTTGGCTGGTAATTTGGGTTTGTTATTTGTAATCAAATGCTAAATTATCTTGTGCTAAACTGCCTTTTGGTTAGAATTAATTTATAATAATTTGTTGCAATTTTTATGGAGTTGATTTTTTTTGCTAAAAAGTTGTATTTTTTAAAAAAAATTAATCAGTAACTATGAAAAAATATTGAAAAGAAAAACTTTCATCATCAAATAAAAAAGTGTTGTTAGAAACTTTTTACCTGAAAATGTGTCTAGGAACATCCGTAATCATTCAATAACTAATTAGTTGATTTGGGTAGTTTTCTTTGGGATTCCCTAACAAGATAATAATTCTAAATTATTGCTCTAATCAAGTATATGAAATAACTTGACCGTGCCAACCAAATGATTGTGATTTATCAAAGGAATGGTAAGGTATCAAGAGCCAAGTCTTATCTTGGCTCAGATTGAGTGATATGCTAAATAGTTGGAGTATGATGCAAGAGCGGATAAATCGTTTGGCTTGTGTTGTTATTTGTGCAATGTAGTAAAGCTTATGTCAGGAAGCTGGCATGGTGTATTTATGAAACAAACGGTTTTCGGTTACTAGCCTTAAAGTTATCAAGAAACGTTATTCAATTAATTAATAATTAATGTAATGTTTTGAAATGATAGTAAACTAGTGTTTTAGCTCGGCGCCGCAACATCGCATCTAAAATTTAACCTCGTAAATGCTTGACATATTTTTTAAACTAACTAATTTAGCATACACATTTCATGTTATTGAACAAAGTTAAACTGTTCTTTCTATTGCACACATAGGAATGCAAAGATAGTCGATGACACATGCATTAAGCATCAAGACAAAATCTAAGCGAAATAAAACAAAAATAAGAAACAATAACTGGGAAAGAGTATATCATATACATATTGTATATGTATGTATCCTAAACTATGTATTATTTTGCACTAACATAATTAAAATCAACCTATTTGTTCTTACTCTACTGCATAGCCTTTCATTTAATCATATGAAAAAATTGACAAATAATTGCAAAATATAGCAAGAAAGTTAATGGATTGACATATAATAAAAACAACCCTTGTGATCCATATTTTATTACAAACGAAACTTTAACAGCAAACCTCCTTAGACTAAAGTAACCTTCAAAAGAAAAAAGCAAATAGACTAACATAATAAACACTATAATAGAAAAACCAACATGATACAAACCTAATGACCAATTATGAAACTGTATACAATATATAGAAAATCAAAACAAATGATAAATTAGAACCAAGAAAACACAAATAAACTGATATGGAGACAGTAACCACAGTAGAAACACACATTCATTTTTCAAAGCAACATCGTCTTCTGATTATTTACCATTGCCTTATTTATGACATCTCAAAACGTGTGATTTCAATATTAAATCAAAGCTCCAGGCATCTAATACGGTAGGTAAAAACACAGCCAGAGATAAAAGGATATGGAAACCGGCAAACAATCATCATCGTCACACAGCCACGCACACTCACCATCGTCACCATCACTCACCATATCCCCATTTCAAATATATAACCCACTGTTCGACACAATCATCACCAGGTAGGTGGGTTGTGCGTCATGAAGTGGGGATCATATTAGGGTCGTGGGTAACCAGTGGAGACTGAGGGTAACCAATGAAAGAAAGACAGCCAGAAGGTGTATGGGGAAAAGAGGGAGAAAGAAGTATACGGGAGATAGAGAATGAGGAGGTGAAGAAACGAGAGGAAAGCACGTGTACCATAAGGTATCACAAGAGTAAAATTTGGTTCTAGCAAAGCTTCACAGCATAATGAACAAGGTAACCTTGAAAGGTTAATATTTTTATAAACATGGCAGAACTACTGCTCAATTTATTGAAGTTGGATATATTTGAATTTGAATTGAATTTGAATGAATTGAATGAATGAATAAGCCATAATTACCTGATATATATAAATGAAAGGTAAATTTAAAGTAATGAGGCATAATTGTAACATTTGCATGTTTCCTAAACTTTATTGTATTTACATTTTAATCCTCGTACTTCGATCATTTCGAATTTTAATAAAAGCTTGTAGTTGCGTTGATCATTGCATCTTCGTTCGGATTATGAATTGTTATAAATTGTAAACATGTTTTGAATCACAACTCAAACATGTCGTGTTTTGGAAATTAAGCGAATTATATCATTTTAGATTTCATTGTGAATTTTATTATATACATTTTCTTGTAAAACTCATAATAAACTTGTCGAAGGATTTTGAGAAAACGTCAAAGTTTTATGATGGAATGTGATAAAACATAAGGTATATTATGTAAAGTTTATAAAAGTTGTAAAAAAAATATAGTTTTAAAAGTTTTAAAACACTTTTGGTTAAATAAACTTAACTTTGGTTAAGTTTTACATAGAAGATCAAACAAATAAACTAACCAAGTTAAACTTGGGGGACCATTTCTGCCATTTTATAAAAGTTTAAAAAAAAATCCCTCCCCTAGCCACATATTCCGGCCGGTTTTCCGGTGACCGAAAAACGTTCCAGCAAGTCTTGTATATTCAATTATAATGCGTTTCAACTCGTTTTAATCATTGGATATACGTTTCTCCACTTTAATACCACGAATCTCTCTCATAATTCGGTCAATAACGCGCTATAATTGGACTTTTAATCCGGGTTTTGTGTTAAAACCGCCCGAATTAAATTCGTGAATCAATGACTCGTTTTAGCCTAATAACTATATAAATCAATCATTCCATTCGTTTTCTGCACCTTTGTACGTTCCAAACCCACAAGAAAACACAAGAAAACACGATCTGAAAGCTTCCAAAATCGTGATATTTGTTCGGCTTTTGAAGCTTCCTTTCGATCGATACAAGCATTGTAAGTTCGAATTCTTGGTGCCATTTTATTCTACTAACTGTTGTCTTTGAAAGCCCTCTTGATTCGGGTTCTAATCGTGGCGAATTGAAGGATCCTAAGAATCTAGGGTTAGAGTTTATTGTTTAGAGGAAGATGATGAAGTTGGATATTGTATAAATACTAGTGGGTTGGCCCGCGCGTTGCAGCGAGAGTACGTTGTGGTGGTAAACATGTGTACGTACAAACAATGTTTTATATGATAAGTTCAAGTGTAGAAAATATGCACCTTTGTATGCAAAAGATAAGCCAACAAACCAAAACATGAAAATTAGACATCAAACAATTATAATCTCCTCAACAACACCAAGTAGATGACAACCACATGATAAATTCTATGTAAATTGTAAACTTGTATAATCTACCCACATCCAATACCTATTATCAAAAAAATTCATAAATTCAAATATCTATATCATATCAATAAAGAAATACCCGATTAAATGGTTTGCTAAATTGACGAATTACCAAAAACACTTTCCATATTCCAAAGGAATGCAACTAAAGAACATCAATTTCTAACGAATGCTTAATATTTAATATATAACTAAGTCATATTATTAAAAATGTTACTTCTTTTTCAACAAAAGACTTGTACCTTTGCGAAATAAGCTTGGTTCGAATTGATACAAATGCTTCAATGTCGTCAACCTTCTCCATACCTATCTATTCAAACATTTGATGATCATAAGCAATGTTTTCAGGACCGGATCGGACGTCGATTCGGACACCCCGGCGATTCCCGGTTCAATGAACCGGTAAAAAAAGTCAACAAAAATCTCTAAAATTCTATGAAATCCGGTTCAACCGGTCCAAAGTCCGGTCGGACCGGCCGGTTCGCCGAACCAACCCGGTTCAACATCATACCTATCAAACCGTGAGACTCGGATCGGCCGGGGTCCGATCCAGTCTCAAAAACATTGATCATAAGTGAACTCGTGCATCTTTAGATATGGTAATCCTGGTCCAGAAGAGAATTTGTAATGAAGTTCCAAGCCCGAGAACTTGAAGTTTTCCTCAAAGACGACACTTCTCAGTTCTCACAGCCTACACAGTCTATTAGTGCACTGTCGCATACAAAAGTTTTAGTCACATACATGATTTTAACAGCAATAGGAAAAACTACAGGATCAACTTTTGAACATAGGACGAGTAACATATCAAAACTGATATTTTTTAGTATGGGTCAAAATGGGTTGGTACCTTTTATGAAAACTTATAAACAATAAATAGATACTATATTATTACAATAACAAACATTTAAGAGCTTTTATGCATTGAGAACATGTTTTGTGTGACTTTCGACAATTTACAAAGGTTTGAAAAATTATTTTTTTAAATTTATTTTCATAGTTACTTAATGTCAAATCGGATGTTGTGCTGCATATACAAGGAAAAACAAGATACCACGCCAATTCATAAAACATTGGTAACAAAATGAAACTTGCTTGATAATTTGGTAAACAAAAGTGCAAGTTTTCTATTTTGCGCCTAACTTAAATTGGTTTCCAAATCGATAAAAATGTAATTTTCAATATAATATTATGCAGTTTGCACTTCTATATCAGTTTGCACTCCATTAAAGTAAAAGAATTCTACAGTTGCATATATTCACATATATTCAATATAAAAACCATTTGTAAATTAGCATTTGACTTGTGCAGCTAACATTAGCCCTAAAAATTCAATAACAAAAAATCTAGCTGCATTTACACTCCATGCCATGCTTAATAATAATAAACTCAACTGAACTTCCAAATTAATAACTAATTATTACCATTATTAATTACCAAAATAATAAATAAACAAATAAATGTACCATCGGATGCATCGACGTCGATGGAAGGTACATTAAATGGATGAGCATCAGTAGGAATTTACAGACGACATATGCCAATGCAATGACAATTAGAGCCCACCATAACCCCAAACTCAATACTGTTAACAGGAGTAGGACTCGTAGCGCCAGAAATGGGAGGAACCGCATTACTCTGTGAAGCCTTTAGCAGACCCATGTTGATACACTTCAGTCGAATTCTAACCTGTTTGCTATATATATATTATTTCACCAACCCATTAGAGATAAAATATATCCAAAGTCAATCACTTTAATGTAAACGGGTCGGCTTTTCTGGCCCTACAATTACAAACAAGTGAATAACTATATTATTGAAATCATAATTTTAATTTAATAGAACAAGTTAGGAGGTTGTAACTTCAAGCATGTGATACACTTCAGGTATATCCTGCGTCCTAACCCATTTGCTTATTGGTCGATATCGATGCACGCACTATAATGACCATTCAAACTAAAATTTAAGAGCGTATTGTTTAACCCAAAACTGGTGTTCTTACAATGGAACCAAAATAAGGTCAAGCATTTGAAAAACAACATAGTGCTTCTTACTATACGCCTAACCAGTCAATAATATCCAAATGATTACAAAATTTTCATAACCGATCAAATGAAAATGCCAAACTCCTGATATTTTCAAGAAAAATGATACAATCAATTTCAAGTGACTGACGATCTTAAACAATATATCCATTTTGTGCTCTACATTCATCAACATCTCTTTAGTGAAGTAACTATGTTTTTTTTTTTAAGTTTCTGTTTTGTATTATGCTTAATGTAATTATAGGATTAAAATGGGACTCTAACCAAGGGTGGCGTTTTTGGGATTGCTTTTTTTTTTAACTACTAATACTAATATACTATTTGAAATAATTAGATGAGTATTTCTACTCATCGACAATATTGATCATCTAGAGACTTCACAAATAATGTTAAAAAAAAAGAGACTTCACAAATAAGTTGATCGCAACTCTGAAATTAAATTTATACTAACATACATGTTTCCTTGCTGATGCAACATAAAGATTTTAACAAAATCACCACAAATCTGTACTCAAGTCTTATGGAAACAAGCTCACACACCATAGAATGTGAGATAAGGAGCCTAATCACTTTTAATCCAGAAAATTCAAGTATTAAATAATTAGAAACGAATTTATTAATTTCACCATAACGTCAAAATTTGCAACAAATATAATAAACATAAAAATAACTTAAACATACCTGGGTTATGTCACAAATATATGGGTCGTAGGAATCCTCGAGTCCCTAATTTGTTGGCCGGAGGTTCGCCGGATGTTTTGAGTTATGAGGGAGATGGGGGTGAAACCGATTGCAATGATTTCCCTCGATAATCAAGTTGCATTGCAGGATCAATGGAATGAACGATGAAGTTATGAAGGTGAGTTAAAGGCTTTCTGGATTGTTAGAGCTGGGACAAAATGAGCAATCACATATCATTGATGGCTGTACTCCAACGGGTTAACGACATATATATATATAATATATATATATATTGCAAAGGGATTAATCCTACATGTCATACTCTTATGCAATCTCTCCTTTGAGAGATGCCACATAGGATGTGATGTGGCAAGTGTAAATCAATTAAAAAAAGGAATAAATATGATTTAACCTAATCTATTATAATATTTAACCTAATCTATTAAATACATAATCTACTAAATCTAAATATTAAAACTTTATTATTTTTACTCTCATGTTACCTCTCATAACTTTTAAACGTTAATATCTTTTATATACGAGATTTTTTAAAGAAAAAAATTACACCAAATTAATGAGCGTTTTATTATCTTTCCAACGAGTACCATAGTGCTATATAAAAAACGGAGAAAAAATGACTATTTTTTGTAACCCTACAGGTATTGTGTCGGGTTTGGGATTAGTTTAAAAAAATTGTGGGTTTGGGTCGGGTATGGGATTAGGTGATACCCGACCCGATTACCCGAAACAACATACCCAAATACCCAAACTATATACCCGATCATATACCCATGAATTTTTTAACACATCACATAACCCTTAGACTAATGCATTCGATATTTCAATAATTAACTTTTTTTTTTCTTATTTCATGTTAGTTCTTTTTAGAATGATCGATTACAAACTTCCGAATTCATATTCGTTTTTTTATATTTGAATATGATAACTTATGGCAGAGATTTGTTTAAAGTAATAATAATAATAATAATAATAATATATTTTATTATGTTATATTAGATATTTCAAGCCGGGACGCTCCTGGGATAAAAACTAGTATATATATATATATATATATATATATTGCAAAGGGATTAATCCTACATGTCATACTCTTATGCAATCTCTCCTTTGAGAGATGCCACATAGGATGTGATGTGGCAAGTGTAAACCAATTAAAAAAAAGAAATGTGATGTGGTGTTAGGATCTGAGTTTGTTTGTTTTGATTATGTTTAACTAAATATGATAAAAGTGAAACGAATATAGATGAAAGTGCAGCGGAATAATAAACTGTTAATCAAAACAAGAGAGTAAATGTTTTCAGATCGAATGCTTTCATTTATCTAAAAGATTACAATCGTACAAATACTCCCCCTCAGCCTGATCACACAGTGATTGTTTGTCTGAGAGAATGTTTGTGTGTGTGATGCAATAGAACAGTACAAGCACTGTTCTATTTATAGACAGACTTAAAGCACTGATGACCTAGGCTGACGTCACCTAAGACAGTGACCTCTAACAGAATAACAAACATAAACATCTGCCTATTACAACTACTGTTACATTGAAAGCACTGATATTAAACAGCTGTTGTAGATAAACTCTGATGGTCTTGTATCCACTGCTGGAGCCTAAGTGTTGTTGGTTCCAGCAGTGCTTTGGTCTTCAGTACTTGTATCAGCAGTTGTTCTTCATCAGACCTTTGGTCAGCAGTTGTTCTTCATCAGTTGTTTACTCAGCAGTTCTTTGTATCAGCAGTTGTTGAGCAGTTGTTTGGATAGAACAGTAGTTAGGGTCAGCAGTCTTTTGGGAGAAGTAAGTTGTAAAGACTGTTTATTCAAGTGATCAAACTGATAGCATGTTTTGGCTTTCTAATCATCTGTTCTTCTCCAGGTCAGCAGACCCAACAATCTCCCCCTAGAACAGATGATGCCAAAACTCAGCTTTATTTATTGATCTTTATTCCTCATCAGACTTTCTCTGATTTGACCTTTGAATTGTAATTCAAAGTTCAGAGCAAATAAGTCTTCTTCATCTCTTTCTAGGTCCAGATTTAGCAATGTTTGGTGATCTTCTGCACATAGGCTGTAAGCATCATCCATGCTGATCTTCTGAACCCTTCCATCTGACCTGAGCAATGTCAATTCGTGGTTGTCTTTGTTGACTTTCCACTTTAGAATTTTTGAGTCAGTGGATTTGCTGAGATGAACTTTTATTCTTGATGAGTTGGGTGAAGGAGGTCTTCCAATGAGTTCTCCGAGCTTCTCTGTTGTAGGATCAGAGAAATAGTGTATTTGATTGAAGAGCCCTTCCTTGATGAATGTATCAGCAAACTTTCTTTGATCTTCCTCTGACATCTCCTTCTGCTTCTTGAACTGTCTTCTTGCAGCAGTTGTTAGATCAGAGGTTTCAAGTAAGCTGTCCAAGTTAAAGGTCTGTTGGGGTCTCTTCATCATTGGTTCATCAGTGTAAATGGGTTTCCTTGGAAGGCTGGGATCCTTCTTCCTATTTTCTTCCAGGCTTTTGTAAGTTTCAACCAGCCTTAACTCGGACCATCTGGAAACTGACCTCATCTCCCCATAGTTGGCAGCTACAATCTCCTGCCTCATCCTTTTGAACTTCAAGGCTCTGACTGGGTCTCTGCCTTTGCCAAAGTTAGGAGTAGAGACTTTAGCCTTGGGGTCTTTGGCCATTTCTTCAATCCTGAGTAGTTCTTCTCTCAAAGCATGAGTAGTCCAACCATTGAACTGTTTTTTGTTTGCTTTGTAAGGCTTGGTTGCCATTATCTGTTCAAGAAGAGATTCCCTTACCTCGTTTTCCAAATCTACACTGAGAGGCATGGAGGACATGGAATTGCTCAGGGTCTTAGCAAAATCTTCAATCCTTCTGACTTTGCTAAGCTCTGCTGAATGGATGCCCTGAGCAGTCCTGTCATCCTTCCCTTTACATTTCTCCCTGATGATGGCATCCACCTGTTCACCCTTGTATTTCAGATAAGTATCAATGTTGAGGGGAACAGGGAAGTTTGGGAGAGATGGGAAGGATCTTTCTGATGGCTGTTCAGTATTGTAGAAGGATTGTAATTCCCCCTTGAGTAGATCAAGTTCAAGGGGATACTGAACAACCAATGGTGTAATGGTTGGTGGTGGTCTATGGGATCTGAACTTGGATGTGTGTGGTGAGAATGATGTGATTGGAATAGCTGTGATGGGAGGAGTGGATTGGGCAGTTGAAATGGTGTTTGGTGATGTGTGTATGTTTTCATCATGTACAACAAAGGTTGATTTTCTCTTCCTTGTGTACATGATTTTTGGTGATGGTGATTTGGTAGCAGTGGTTGGATTAACATCTGTTGGCCTTTTAGTAGGTCCAGTAGATGTTTGGGATTTAGCTGGTGATGTATGTTTGGTGGTTGTATGTTCAGGTGTGTTTGTTGGTTTGGGTATGTTTGTTGGTTTGGGTGCAGTGGTTTGGGTAGCAGTGTTTTGAGTAGTTTCAGTGTTTTGGGTGGCAGTGGTTTCAGTAGCAGTGGTTTTATCAACAGAGGTGTTCAACTTAGATGGTGGTTTTCTAACATGCTTAGCAGGTCTTTTCATCCTTTTAGAGGATCCCACATCTTCAGTTTCCCTTTGTTGTTTCTTTTTTAGTTCAATTAATAACTCTGCTTTAACTTCCAAAGTGTCAGCTCTTTTCTGTTTCTCTTGAGCAGCCTTTTCAGCTTCTATGTTTGCAGAGTCATCTACTGCTTTATTCTTCTCAGTGGTTTGTTGTGGTGGTGCTGTTGTTGCTTGTTGTTGTTGTTGTGGAACTTGTTGTTGTGGAGCTGATTTGGTAGACTCTGGTTTCTTGGCAGACTTGGCTTGGCCTTTTTGAGAAGGAGGACAACCAAAATGATCAAGTTTTGGTAGCCTATCTCTGCCACTCTCCCCCTTTTTGGCATCATCAGCCGTGAAAGCATCATCATTTTCATCCCTGAGGATGGTGGTAGGGGCAGAGCCAGTAGTCTTCAGCAGGTGGTCCTTGATGGCTTTGATATCAGCATGGGTATCTTTGTACCTTGCATCTACCATATTCTTGATCTCAGCCATGTAAGTTTCATGTGTCTGATCAGCCAATTTTCTGTGAGCTATGATGATGGGGGAAACTGATTTCCATAACTCACTGGCTATATCAGCTGTGGATGGTTGACTCTTGGAAAGGTCTGCAATTGAGCTCAGCATAAGCTTGACATCAGATTTGATGTCAGCAACAGAGGTTTCAATGACAGAAACTCTGTCCGTCAATTCTTGGTATTTTGACCCATCTCCTAAATTAATAGGATCATCTGAGTCCCTACCAGTGGTAGTTCTACCTGATTCAGTCCTAATAGGTGAATCAGATGCCCCTTTGTCTTGGTACTGGGGACTTCCAACTGTTTTTGGAGACACTATAGTGGCTTCAACAGTTGTTGCCTTCAAGGGAGTCTTAGCTATGTAATCACTGTCCTGATGTGAGACAGTGGTCTCTACATCAGTAGTGGCTGCTCCACTTGAAAACTCACGTAGAGTTTCATTGAACTCAGGTGGTGTAACCTCCTCTTCTGTTTGTGGGATAGCAAATTGTATATTCTCAGGACCAGTCACTTGTTGGAGTATACTCTCAGTGACAGGTGGAAGAGAGGAACTGGGATCTTCCTGAGATTTGTCAACTGCTTCAAACAGAGGTTGCATTGTTTGTGGGACATGATGTGATGGTGAGGGTGGAGGAGTAACAAGAGAATTAGCCCTGGGAGAGGGGCTTGTGAACATTTGGTCAAGTGACTCAAATGTATCATGATGTGTGTCCCCTTGGCTGACAACATGATCCTTTTGAGAGGATTCATGAGGAGTTTGGTCAGGTGGAGGTACGTCCAACTGTTGTGAGGAAGTAACAACAGTGGTTTCAGGTTGCTTTTGTTGTGCAACAGAGGTTTCTTCTGGTACCTCAACATCCAGAAGCCTCATTTGTGGTTGAGTGGTGGTTTTTGTGGATGGATGTTTCTTTTTGGAAGTAGCTGGTGTGGGTTTCACAGCACTGGATGTAGTGCCATGATCACCAGGAGTAGTGGGCTCAACAACAGAGGTTTTGACAACAGTTGTTGCCTTTGTCCTCTTTGTTTGTGTTTTAGAAACTTTTGACACTTTGGACACTTTTTCTTGGGTGCTTCCACCCAGCATTCTTGTGAAAGTTTCATCAGTTAAACTTTTCATTTGCATAGCCTCACCCTTTTTGAAAACTTTTTCTGGTAAGACCTTTTGTAAGATTACACTAAGAATTCTTGGGTAAATAAGAAAAGCATTGTTTGACCCAGACTTGACTGCTTTCACATTTGATACCAAGTCCATGAACAATCCCTGGGAAAGATTGAAGTCAGAGTTTGACAACATGGCATAACCCAGATATTGCATCCTTAATGGGATTTCATTAAAGGATGTGGACTTAGCAGAGACACAAAGAAGAAGAGTATGGAAGAAAAAATTCATGACTGGAGGGAAAAACTTTTTGAAAAGAGTTGATCCAGTCATCTGACCATCATACCCTCTTTCTTGGAACTCAGTGTGAAGCTCTGTTTTAGTAAAGGAATCCTTACCTGCCAGGTCATTCAGTGTGAAGGTTGTGGATATGGTTTCAGGGGTAATGACGATACTGGTTTCTCCAATTTTGGAAATAATGGAAGTAGGCTTTTTGTCTTGTAGTAGAAACTCAGCATTCAACCAAAATTCTTGGAGTGTATCAAGGTAAATGGGGGCGTTAGCGGTTAGGATGGGTAAGTATTTGGAGTTAAGGAAAATGTCGATGGTGGAATGAAATGGAGTGTTGTCATCTGTTTTAATCAGATAGGGGAGACAATTGTGTGTAGCTTTGGCTTGAAGATCCATTGTAATGGATTTCGAAGGTGAAGATGATTGGATATTTGATGAAGGGTTTGAGAATGAAGAAGGCGGTTTTCAGTATTTGAATACAATGAGACAGTGTAACGTCTGTTGTGGTAAAACAGGGTTTTTATAGGCTCAATGAAACCGCTGATGTGGCCAAACCTCTGCTTATATGAACAGACGTGGCAATCATCTGATGGATGAAACATCTGGTGGAGAACATCTGTTTTTGGCAAACAACTGATATAAACAACTGTTTTGGCAATCAGCTGATACAAACAGCTGTTTTTTTTTCAAATATAGTATATATATAAGGAGACAGTTGTTTTATCTGAACAGATGTTCTGAAACAGATTTTTCAACTAACAGTTGTTTTATCTGATCAGATGTTTTGAAACAGACTTTTCAACCAACAGTGGATATGAATGAAACAGTGGTTGTTTTATCTGATCAGATGTTATAAACAGATTTTTCAACCAAACAGCTATTTAAAAATTTGATTTGCTGAAACATTTTATTAAGATTTATTGAAACTTTATTTGTTTAATCCATGTTTAACATACCAATTCTAGAAATCAGGTTTGTAAAGGTAGATGTGTCTAAAGCTTTTGTTAACACATCTGCCAACTGATCCTCTGTTGGAACATGGTGTAAAGAAATCAAACCTTTTTCATAGCTGTCTCTGACAAAATGATGTCTTATGTCAATGTGTTTGGTAGTGGAATGAGAGACTGGATTCTTGATGATATTTTCAGCAGCTTGACTGTCCAACATGAGTGGAGTCCTAAGTGCAGTTATCCTAAAATCCAGTAGTTGATTTTGAAGCTACATGAGTTGGGCTGTACAGCTTGCAGCAGCAATGTATTCAGCTTCAGCTGTTGAAGTTGAAACAGCTGCCTGCTTTTTGCTTTGCCATGAAACTAAGGCATTCCCTAGAAATTGGCACCCTCCTGAAGTGGATTTTCTTGTGGTGTGACAGCCAGCAAAGTCACTATCTGAATAACCTGAAAGCTCAATGTTTCCATTAGCAGGATACCAGATACCAAGTGTGGGAGCACCTTTGAGGTATCTGAATATCCTTTTCACAGCAATAAGGTTTGACTTTCTGGGTGAAGCCTGGGATCTGACACAGACACAGGTAGCAAACATAATGTCTGGCCTAGATGCAGTTAGGTACAATAAAGACCCAATCATACATCTATAATGTGTTTGATCAACCAGTTCATCCTTGTCATCAATAGTGAGCAGCTTGACTGTACTCATGGGTGTGCTACATGGCTTACAATCATTCATCTCAAATCTGGTTAATAAGTTCTTTACATATTTGTTTTGGTGAATGAATGTGCCATTTTGCAGTTGTTTCACTTGAAGACCAAGGAAACACTGAAGCTCACCCATGGCACTCATCTCAAACTCTGCTGTCATGAGTTTTCTGAACTCTTCACACATTTGGTTACATGTGGATCCAAAAATGATGTCATCCACATATATTTGAACAATCATTAAGTGTTTCCCTTTCCATTTAAGAAATAAGGTTTTGTCAATTTTACCTCTTGTGAAGCCAATGGATAAGAGAAATGTGGAGAGAGTTTCATACCAGGCCCTTGGTGCTTGTTTAAGTCCATACAAAGCTTTGTTGAGCTTGTAGACATAGTCAGGATGGAATGTGTCTTCAAAACTAGGTGGCTGACATACATAGACCTCCTCCTGAATTTTGCCATAAAGGAAAGCACATTTGATGTCCATCTGATACACCTTTATGTTGTGGTTGACAGCAAAGGCTAAAAAGAGTCTGATGGCTTCTAGTCTTGCTACAGGAGCAAAAGTCTCATCATAATCTATTCCTTCTTCTTGTCTGAAGCCTTGAACCACAAGCCTGGCTTTATTTTTTACAACAATACCCCTTTCATCAGTCTTGTTTTTGAAGACCCACTTTGTTCCTATAGGACAGACATCCTTAGGAAGCGGTACAAGCTCCCATACTTGTTGTCTTTTGAATTGAAGGAGTTCTTCCTGCATGGCCTCTACCCAACTGTTGTCTTTCAGTGCCTCTTGGTACTTGACAGGTTGTGTGAGGGATAAGAAACCTGCAAAAAGACAGATATTTGAGGATTGGCTTCTTGTGAGCACACCCTCTCTGATGTTGCCAATGATCTGGTCTGGTGGATGAGCTCTTAAGTAAATAAGATCTCCTTGATATGGAACAATGGCATTTTGAGGTGATGGACAGAGGTTTGGTGACTCTGTTGGTGTAACATCTGTTGGTACTTCTGTAGTGCCATCAGATGTTTGGAATGGTAATGGAGGAATGGGTCCAAGTGGTGTGAAACTTGACTGACTTTTGTCAACAGATGATTGACTTTTGTCAACAGATGATAGGTCAGTGGTTGTGAGGGGTGAGGCAGTGGTTTGAGGATAAGACTGGCCAACAGTGGTTGACACAGCTGTGGCAGAGTTTTGACAATTGTTTTGAACAGCTGCTTCCTCTGAGGCAGAATAGACTTTGTAGTGACTGGGGATCACAACATCTGTTCTTTAATCTTGCTGTGGAGATTGTGGAATACCTGCATTGTTAGCTTTAACAGTGATATCTTCAAATTTGAATTTATCTAAATCAAATAGTTCAGCAGGGTTTGCAGGGATTTTTAGAGATGAAAGTTCATTGAACTTTACATTCAGAGTTTCTTCTATTGTCTTAGTCCTTGTGTTAAACACTTTGTAGGCCTTAGCAGTAGAAGAATATCCCAGAAAATAACCACAGTCTACTTTGGCTGCAAATTTTGAAATGGAATCTTTGAGATTTAAAATGAAACATGGGCAGCCAAAGATTTTGAAAAATGAGATTAATGGTTTGATTTTGAACAAAATTTCATAAGCAGTTTTTTGATGTCTGGGGTTGATCAAAACTCTGTTTTGAACATAGCAAGCAGTGTTTACAGCTTCTGCCCAAAAGGACAGTGGCAAACCAGAATCTGCTAGCATGGTTCTTGCAGCTTCTATAAGAGTTCTATTTTTCCTCTCAACCACCCCATTTTGTTCTGGTGTTCTTGGGATGCTGAACTGCCTCACAATCCCTTTTGACACACAGAAGTCATCCAACTCCTTATTTTTAAACTCTATTCCATTGTCACTCCTGAAGACTTTTACTGGCAAGTCATATTGCTTTTCAACTTTGGTGACAAAGTCCTTCAATATACCTGCAGTCTCATCCTTAGAATGTAAAAAGTAAGTCCATGTAAACCTAGAAAAATCATCAACTATGACAAGACAAAATCTCTTTCTTCTTAGACTCATGATTTTAACAGGGCCAAACAAGTCCATGTGCAACAGTTGTAGACACTGACTAGTTTTGGACTCATCAATGGATTTGTAAGAGCTTTTATGTTGTTTCCCTTTTAAGCAAGAAACACAATGCTCATCACATTTAAATTCTTTTGATGGTAAGCCTCTGACAAGACTTTGTTTGGAGAGTGTGTTGATAGTATTAAGGTTGGTGTGACCCAATCTCCTATGCCACAATTCTGTCACCTTAGTGGAGGCAGCAGAAAACAGACAGACATTTGCCATAGGATTGTCCTTTAACATATCAACAACATACACATTGCCACTTCTATGAGCAACAAGTTGTGCTTTGCTCTCAGCAATAATGGTATCAATCTTTTTCACCACTTCTGGCCCAATAATCTTACAAGTTTTCTTTGTGAAAAATGAGCCATAACCTTTGTCACTCATTTGTGAAACACTCAGAAGATTAAACTTGAGATTATCAATAAGATTGACATTTTCAAACTTGAGTTTTCCAGCCTGTACAGTCCCTGTACCCAACACCTTACCTTTAGAATCATTACCAAAGGATATATCACCCCCTCCATGAGCCAAGAAGTCCAGAAGAAGGGCTCTACATCCTGTCATGTGCCTGGAGCCTCCACTATCTACATACCAAAGACTATCTAAACAAGCAGAAGCTCCCTGCACATCAGTAAATGGTTAGTTTTGGTGAGTGTCCAAAGCCAAGTTGGCTTTGGATGGGTCCACAGACCTTTCAGACTCAAGCTTTGGAAGGTGATCAGTGGTTTGGACCAATTTTTGAATTAAGGTCAACAACTGCTGCTGACCATTTGCCAGTGCTTGGATGTCAACACTTGGGGCAGCAGTTGTTTGATCACTTCCTGACAGATGATAATACCCATATGGATTTCTGTTCACTCTTGGTTTAGAGGGTCTCTTTGGCTCCTCATAAACATGTGGCAGACTGTGACATGGAGGTTGACCATAACCTCTTGGGTATTTGCTTGTGGGTGGAGCATCTGTTACTTGGACATCTCTAGAAGCAGATGTTTCAAGCCTTTTTGTAACAGATGTTTGGACAGGGGTGAAGGTCTGTTTGGGCTTTCCTTTTGAAGTACTGACCACAGGATTTGCAAGAGTTTTAGCTTTGTATTCTTGTATTTTAACATCAAAATTTTTGAGATACAAGCACTCTTTGGTCTTGTGATTCTTTTTCCCACATATTGAGCATGTGGCTTTGGAATCACATTCACTTGTTCCTTTGTTAATGTCATATGCTTTTAGAAGAAAACAGTTTTTGGTGACATGATTCTTCTTTTCACAGAAATCACAGAACAAGTTGACAGTCTTTTCTCTCTTCTTCCCCTTTTCAACCTTCTTTTCAGCAGATGTTTGAGCATCTGCTGGAAGATTTTTCAGGGGAATGACTTTAGCCAATGGAATGACCTTTGCCTGAGGAGCTGTCTTTCCCTCAGGTGTTTTAAAATCAACAGGTTTGAAATTCTCAAGAGTATCACACTCATCAGACCAAGTAGGTTTAAATTCATACTTTTCAAGTTCAGCAAAAGATGAGGAACCTTCTGGTTTTTCAAGAACAATTTTCTTACCATTTGGTTCAGTGATTTTAATCTCTTGACCCTGCAGGTTTGTTGGTATTACCTCAACAGACTTTTGACTCTTTTTGTCAGTGTTTTCAAAAGCAGGAGCAGTGGTTTCAAAACCAAAGCCAAACTTCACACGACTTTTAGTTTGTTTGTTGAGTAACATTTCAAAGCCTCTACATGATTCCACCCATTTCTCACATTCAACTTGGGTGGACTCTAGCTCACTCTTGCAACTTTGATATTTTGCTATCATAGTTTGGAGCTGGTATTTGGTTATGGTTGCTTCATGTTTTAAGCTGCTAATTTCAGACTCTTTTGCAGTTAAATTTGTTTTCAAATCTTTTGTGAGTTTTTCAAATTTAACTTCATCATCCAAAATTTTCTTTCTAAGGTTTTCATTCACCTCTTTGATGTTAGCAAATGCTATTACACATTTGTCAGAACACAACTCTTTAAGAATTTGAGGAGATACCTTAGCAGCAGCCATCAATGCACAATCACACTTGCACTCACAGTCATCAGATGCACCCCAGGGGTCTGTGAGATTCACAACCTCTTCTTCAGGTTTTTCACCTGTAACAACTTCACTAACAACTTCATCAGTCACAACATCAGATTCAGTTACCACCTCCTCAGATTCAATCTCATCCACCATAGTCATGAAACAGAAATTTTCTGGTTCATTTTCAGCTTTGGCAACTAGTGCAAAATTCTCATCTGTTAGCTCATCAGGTAGACTGCTCCAATCAACAAAGCCTTGTGTAAAGAAGCTCTGTTGACTGGTCTCTACAGGAGCAGAGGATGGAGCAACAGTCGTTTGCACAGGTGCTTGAGCAACAGGTGTTTGCACATAGTGGATCTGAGGAACAGTGGTTTGGACATACTGGACAGGAACAGTGTTTGAGGACTGTGCAAAATGAGCAGTGTTTTGCACATTTGGTCCAGGGGCATTATAGGAATTCTGATAAGTGTTGGTCTGTGGTCTTTGATTTGGATAGGTTATCATAGGTGTACCATGTTGACCCCTACATTCCCTAGCAAAATGACCAAACCTATGACATTTATAACACTTGATCTTTGATTTATCCAACCCAACCTTAGATCTACCAGTCAACCCTGGAAACCTTCTCCCAGTTTTCTTGTAAAAATTATTAGTTCTTACACTGAGAAGGGCCAATTGGTGCATAATGTCCATTTCTTCCAAATCATCAGGGTCAAAGTATTTCAAGTCATCATACTCAAAGGATATATTGTCAGATGCCTGGATATCACCACCACTTGCTGTGAAAGCATAGTTTGGTGAATAAGAATCAGAGTTAAAACCTGAGTTAAAACCTGAAGTTATGTCAATAAAATGATCATAACTCTGATCCTTTGTGTTTCCAGGCACCTCATCATGACCCAAAAGTGCTGTATTCCCAAACACATAGTCATCAGACAATTTTCCAGAGTCCTGGAGCTTCTTTTTCTGGTTAAGCTCTCTCTCATAGGTCAAGAGCTTACCATGAAGCTGGGTCAGTGATAGGTCTTTAAATCCTATTGAGTTTCTCATCACAATAGCAATAGTGTCCCATTTGTCTGGTAATGATCTCAAAAACCTATGGTTCAAGGTTGAATGAGGGTAAGTAAGACCAACCAATTTTAGTTCACTAATTAAGCAATTAAATCTCTCAAACTGTTGAGTTAATGACTCTCCTTTGACATGACTGAATGTTTCATATTGTTGGTTAAGTATTTCACGATTGTTTTCAATAACCTCCTCAGTTCCACCAAACTGTTCTTTCAGTGCATCCCACAACTCCTTTGCACTGTTACAGTGTAACAACCCAGCATATATATCATTGGGTAGAGCCATGGCCACAATACTGAAAGCCTTAGCATCTAGCTCAATTTTCTGAAAATCCTGGTCGGAGTAGTTTTCAAGTTTCTTTGGCTCAAACACTTTGGGATCTTCAGTACTCGGCACAATCGGAACATGTGGTCCGAAGATAACCGACTTCCAACACCCAGTGTTTTGTTGAGCTAGAACATGGCTCATCCGACGTTGCCAGATATTGTATTCAGATCTGACAAGCATCGGTGGCTTGTTGTTCGTGCCAGTGTTATGTGGATCGTGATTGATAGAAGCCATTCTCTGATTTTTCAAAAAACAAAGTCTGTTTAAAAACGGTTGAAACGAAATTAAACTATTACTCTGTTTTCAATCTAACAGACAAACGATATCAATAATTGTGAGCTGATTATTAAATTGATTTGTTAGATCGAATTTAATTGACCAAGCTCTGATACCAATTGTTAGGATCTGAGTTTGTTTGTTTTGATTATGTTTAACTAAATATGATAAAAGTGAAACGAATATAGATGAAAGTGCAGCGGAATAATAAACTGGTAATCAAAACAAGAGAGTAAATGTTTTCAGATCGAATGCTTTCATTTATCTAAAAGATTACAATCGTACAAATACTCCCCCTCAGCCTGATCACACAGTGATTGTTTGTCTGAGAGAATGTTTGTGTGTGATGCAATAGAACAGTACAAGCACTGTTCTATTTATAGACAGACTTAAAGCACTGATGACCTAGGCTGACATCACCTAAGACAGTGACCTCTAACAGAATAACAAACATAAACATCTGCCTATTACAACTACTGTTACATTGAAAGCACTGATATTAAACAGCTGTTGTAGATAAACTCTGATGGTCTTGTATCCACTGCTGGAGCCTAAGTGCTGTTGGTTCCAGCATTGCTTTGGTCTTCAGTACTTGTATCAGCAGTTGTTCTTCATCAGTTGTTTACTCAGCAGTTCTTTGTATCAGCAGTTGTTGAGCAGTTGTTTGGATAGAACAGTAGTTAGGGTCAGCAGTCTTTTGGGAGAAGTAAGTAGTAAAGACTGTTTATTCAAGTGATCAAACTGATAGCATGTTTTGGCTTTCTAATCATCTGTTCTTCTCCAGGTCAGCAGACCCAACATGTGGCAAATGTAAACCTAATCTATTATAATCTTTAACCTAATCTATTAAATACATAATCTACTAAATCTAAATATTAAAACTTTATTATTTTTTCTCTCATGTTTCCTTCCATAACTTTTAAACGTTAATATCATTTATATACGAGATTTTTTTAAAGAAAAAAATTACACCAAATTAACGAGCGTTTTATTATCTTTCTAACGAGTACCATAATGCTATATAAAAACGGAGAAAAAAATGACTATTTTTTGTAACCCGACAGGTATTGTGTCACGTTTGGGATTAGTTTAAAAAAAAATGTGGGTTTGGGTCGGGTCTGGGATTAGGTGATACCCGACCCGATTACCCGAAACAACATACCCAAATACCCGAACTATATACCCGATCATATACCCATGAATTTTTTAACGCATCACATAACCCTTAGACTAATGCGTTCGATATTTCAATAATTAACTTTTTTTTTCTTATTTCATGTTTGTTCTTTTTAGAATGATCGATTACAAACTTCCGAATTCATTTGTAATGGCACTAGATTTATACCCCGGCGCAGAGATTCATTTTTTTAATATTTAAATATGATAACTTATGGCAGAGATTTGTTTATAATAATAATAATATATTTTATTATGTCATATTAAATATTTAACCCGGGACACTCCCGGGATAAAAACTCGTATGTATATAAAACGATTCGCTGAAACGTTGGTAATTGATTGAGGGAGTAAAGATGGAAGAAGGCAAAGGATCATTAGGAGGGGCATGGATGGGAAATGAGGGTAGTATTGTAAAATTACTTTGATATTGTAAAGGAGGAGGATGGCGAAATGTCTATTTTACCCTTCTAAGTGTCTTAATTGGCACCAATATCCCTATAATACCCTTATGAAATAAGCTTTATTCTCTTATACTTGTTGCTTTAAAAATTGTACCCATGTCAAAATTCCAATATGGTACATCACTCCTCCTTTATAATGTATTATAGATATAGATTATTTTGATTGAAACTTCTTAACATAGTGGGCTTGTGGTGTAGTGGTAGAATTGTGTGGGTGTTGGAAACTAGTCTCTGGTTCGAGTCTCACTCACAGCAGCGAATTCTTTTTGGTTCTTTTTATTTTTTATTTTTTTATATAATAAAACTTATATATATGCTTTAATCTTATAATATTCCTAGAAAATTCATTTTTGCTTCAAAAATTATGAAAATTTATTTGTAACATCTTGACACCCTAAAGAAAATTATCATATTTTATTTTCTGGAAAATACATTATTTTCGTATTTTTCTTGATTTAAATTGTTTTAATCATAATTAATTGATTAAAAATTCGTTTTTAATGATTTTGATCTCAAAATTTTTGGAAAATTATTTCTAAGTATGATGTACTGAAATAAAATTTATTTTCTTAGAAAATAGTTATTTTTGCTGTTTTTACCATTTTTAATCATTAAAATACTATTTAAATTCATTAAATCTGTTTTAAATGCAAATAAATTGAGAAAAATTATGAAAAAATTATTTTCACTATTTTACATCAGAAAATAATCATTTTTAATAAAAATATCATTTTTGGATCATATATAGTATTTTTAGTTTATTTATATTTAATTAGACATAATAAATTATTTAGTTAAATATAATTTATAAAATCTATTTTATGGATATTTTTCTATAAAATAGAAAATGTTCCTAAGTGTGGAAAACATAAGTGTTTATATTTTTTCTTATTCACATATTTAATCTTATATCGTGATATATTTATTTCAAAAATTATTATTATATTCGAGTTATCATAAAACTTCATCTTCCCTACATACGCTTAGCAAACCCTAATGCCTTAGATTTTGGATGCCTTAGAATTTTTAAGTCACTTTCCTCATTAGTATTCTTATACATATAGGTTGAGTTCTTCGGAATTCCTAAGCCTTTTGTGACGAACCTTGTTGGAATTAACACTTAGCAAAACAGTGAGTATATCTTTCCCCTTTTTCATGTTTTACACTTTTGGGGCTACTCAAGTGTGTTTGCTTTGTCAAATTACTATTTCTTTTCACTAAGTGCAATTCTCATGTGTGTTTGCTTTGTGTTACTTTGTGTATCTATGACTTATCAAAATCATTAACCGTTGTGGCCTAACATTTCAATGAATAGTACTATGGTATATACCCCTTGTCACTCTGTTGAGAGAGCTTGGTTATTACTATGTGTTTCATTACTACTGTTAATAGCGCATAGTATATATAAATTTCATTTCACTTTCATAGGGTTGATTTTGACCCGGATACTACCTATTAGATAATTGCAAACAATATACAACACATGAATTGCTAACTTTTCCTTACTATATGTACCAAACGGATGTACTCACCAATACATTATATGTGTTGACAAATTATTTTGTACATGTTTCGGGTACAACTTGAGTTATCATGCTTTCACGCTTAGGCTATGGACCTAGTGCTTTAATAAAATTTGAACATTTATTTACTATGTTTTGAATTTTATTTTGAGACTATTTGTATTTCTTTTTGAATAATGGAAGTTGTTTGATATTATTATTTACATTTTAGTCCATGTGCTATTGAAAAATCGTCACTACGTGACACTTCGATAATTACGCCATCGGTTGGGGTGTTACAATAGTACATATCAATTACATAACGGGACTGCAAGTCTTGTTACGTGGTCTATGGTCGTGTATCTGACACGCATGAAGCACAATATAGGCAAACCTACATGGCTCTTACCTATAGGGTTGTTGCCTACGGAGCTGTGAGTATAACTCGAATTTATACCGCCTAGTGAAAATGTATGATATTTGACCCGACTTGTTTCGGAACAAAATATAGACCAACAAAAGGCGTACATAAATATAAGCACGTAAACTTCAGGAGGCCAAAATAATATTTTACAATTTTTTTTGAAAGTTGAGGAGTGCAAGTATTAATGCTAAAATTTGAAGGGTTGAATATACAAATAAAAACACATATGTTGAATGACATTGTTGTAAATTTGACAAAGAAAATAATAAAAAAGATAGAGGTGTGCCTTAGGTACTATTCCTAAGACACCATCTTTTGTTATATATATATAGGGGGTGGTTAAAATAAAAACCCACTCAAAACGAAGAAACTCGGTAAACTCTGACTTCCCGAACTTTTTATCATCTGAAAAAATTAGGGTATGTAATATACATGTATTTAAGAGTTTTGAGCCAAAACAAAAACAAAAAAGCGCCGAGTGGATATTTTAAAAAAAAAATAAGTTTTTTGTGTTACATATGTAACATGTCTGTTTTTGTGTAACATAAGTAACACAAAAAAAAAACTTATTTATTTTTTTAAACATATCCACTCGGCGCTTTTTTGATTTTTTTTGGCTCAAAACTCTTAAAATCATGTATATTACATACCCTAATTTTTTCAGATGATAAAAAGCTTGGGAAGTTAGAGTTTACCGAGTTTCTTCGTTTTAGAGGGTTTCCGGTATCCCTTTCCCCTATATATATATATATATATATATATATATATATACTAGTGCGTCCCCAGGGAGCTTCTCAGGACATACGGAGCTACCAATAGCCATACATACAATGATAGCAGTGATGGTGACCGCTCATTGGTGAATGTCACCTTAATGCAAAAGATAATGGTTAAAATTTAACGTATGTTATGTAAAATTTTATTAACAAACTAGGTTATAATTTCACGTCTTACACGAGATGAACAATGAAAACTACTTGTGTGTAGCGTATTATAAGACAAGAAGACTTGTCCATGAAAATGTTAAAAAAAATGGGCCCCCGGCAAGATAAAAACCTGGGCCCTACCCGCCCCATAATATAAACTCATCATCAAGCACATAGTATAGCAACATGATAGAACATACTTTTTTAAGCAAACCGTGTTGCTCTCCTAGCGTTTTTTGAAGCAAAGCTCTTGATCAACTCTTTAGAAGCTTTAATTCATTTAATATGCTATTTGACATGTTAACTTCAACGTTCTATCTATTTTACCCGTATAAGATAAAGTGTAACAAGAATTGACTCCTTCATAAAGGGTCAAAACTGTAACCTTTAAAATTGATCACCTTTAGAAGGTGTGAAGATTATTATTAAGTTTTATACTAACATTTCCAACCATAGCACCATCAACATTGTTGAGGAAAGAAACCAAATTATCAGTTGGGTGACAAACAACAATACATATTAGCGTTTCAACTCCTTCACCCCCTTTTAACTCAAATAATAATTATTACTCATAGCAATTGTGATCGGGAATCTTTAAGCGTTAGTACAATCAGTTTAGAGATAGCCATATGGTCGGGTTCAACAGACGAGTCAACATCAACGCGGGTCGATCCGGTCAAACTGGATTGAGCTTTGCCCAATTTCGGTTCATAACTAATTTATCCATCCATGTATTGACGTAAATCTTCAACAAGCATGCAAGATGTGCAAATGAATCTTGCAAACTCCCCACGTTCATCCATGTTTTCCTATAACCTTATTTTTCTTTTCTTAATTGGTTTTATTTATTTCTTTCTTGGGAAGAGATAACGTACATATCAAACCTTAACGTGAGAAGCGTAGGAAGCATTCTCAGCCCTTAGATTATAGGCCGTGGCATGATGGTAATTAACAACCCTAATCATGGTCAGCAGAATCTAACCAAGGGTAAATTAGGAAAAAAAGTTCAAAACTTTTTCAAATCGAAACAACAGACATCAATCAAAACTTGATTTTTCATCATTTGAATTCGATTAAACGTTCTGACTGATTAAACAATCAAAATAACAAAAACAAATTCAATTACAATGAAAGAAAACGTAAGATTTGTATTTGAATCTAAAAATCAAAAAAACAGAGGATTATAATGGGACGATTAATCATACGAAAACCATAGGATTATGAATAAACGCTCGTATTAGTTGTCAAATACTTTCGATTTTGTTTCAAGAAGAAGGATTATACATAAAAATTAGGTTAAAAAAGTTGCAGACGAAGAAGATGAAGTTGGTGATAACAGAGGCTTTTAAACGCACGTTCATTATTTGAAAAGCCTCCTTAACGTGATAAGCGTAGGAAGGCATCTCAGCCCTTAGATGTAGACGGTGGCATGATGATAATTATCAACCTTAATCATGGTCGGCTTAAACAAACCAAGGGTAAATTAGGAAAAACATTCAAAACTTTTTTTTTGTTCAACAGAGGCTTAAACCAAAAACTAATTTAAACGATTTCAAATCGATTAAACATTTTGAAAGATTACACAATCAAAAAAAACAAATAAAAAGTCGATTACATTGAACGAAACGTAAGAACAATGTTTCAATCTAAAAATCAGAAAAACAGAGGATTATATACTGAGACGATAAAATGAGACGATAAACATAGGATTATGAATAAACACTGGTTATAGTTGTGAAATACTTTCGATTGTATTTCAAAAAGAAGGATTAAACGTAAAATAATTAGGTTAACAGAAGTTGCAGAAGAAAATGAAGAAGATGGTGATAACAGAGTGTGTAAAACGCACGTACATGTATGTTCAGAATTATAAACGCACTTGTATATTCTTTAAACGCACGTTGTATATTTGGGTGTGACAAACAAACGCATGTTCATTATTATAAACGCACGTTGTATATTCTTTAAATGTAAGTTATAAAAAAAACGCACATTTGTAAATATGAAACGCGCATTTGAAACGCACCTGAAAGGAAGTATAATGTCTGGATTGCTGGTTCGATCTTGGCAAATAAAAACAGACGCACCAACATAAAAAACAAACGCACATTGAAGATACAAACAAACGCACCTCCACAAAAAAAAAAAAAAGAAAAAGAAAACAATCGCATGGTATCTTTTGGTTGAAGTCTAACTGCCTTGGCCAGTATATAGCTCTAATCCCTGAAGAAGCTCTGAGATCAAACAAAGCGGTTCGTTCTATCTATGAACTCAGTGGCATTTCCTTAGTCAACACCGAGTTAACTAACAACAAGAGGAAACAGAATTGGAATAATAATAATAATACTTCCATGGCTTTAGCTGCTGAGACTAAACTGGAATAAGTTTGTTTCTCGACCACCGTCGTTGTCGTCCTTCTCCTCCAGGTTCTCTCTCTACTTTGTCTCTCTCTTCTTCCTGGCTTTCATCTTTCTCAGATCTCCTCCTTCTCTCTCCCGGTGCTCTCAATCTCTAAGCCCCTGTCCAAAACCGGTACTGGGTGTATGTGTGTGTGTTGATGTTGGTGTAGTGGCTCAAGCGTTCGAGTGGTGGTTGCTGACTAGAGCTCCGTCGTCGATGGCGGTGGGGAGGTCTCCGGCTCCTCCCCTATCTCGTTGTTCTCTGTTTCTTCTGTAGATGTGTGTGTGTGTTATAACAGAGAAGGGTAGGTTTGGGTGTTTTATAAGACTATGTGTTGTGGCTCACCTCTAGCCACAACTTTATCCTCTTATATTGTGCCATGTCAGCGCCTACTTGGCAGGTTGATAAAGTTGTTGGTCGCTCACCTGATCCTATTGTGCCTAAAGGTGAGCAGCAGCTTAATCTAATTTTTTTTAATTTTTTAGGCTTTCTAAATTTGTCTAATTTATAATATTAATACAAAAATAAACTGAACTAAAAATTAGATTAATGTTTACAAGAATACAAACAATAAAAAAAACTAAAACTAATCTAGCAAAAGATCATCGGGACGTCTATCCCATTAATGCTCGACTAATTCATGACGAAGGTTTTCGTGTATTTCACGGTTCTTGATATTGTTTATGTTGTCGAGTTTTTGAATACCAGTGATTGTTGTTTGGACACGTGGGATATCACCTTGGTAATTTTGACATATCGCCATGCCTTGGTCCTCCAATATCATGTTATGTAAAATAATACAAGTATAGACGACGTCCACAATCCTCTCTCGTGTCCAAAACCTTATCGGGTTGGCAATCAACGAAAATTTGTTTTTAAGAATGCCGAACACTCTTTCAATATCTTTTCTTGCCGACTCTTATTTCTTTGTAAAGTACTTGCGTTTGTCTTCATGTTGAGACGAGTAAGCTTGAACAAGTGTCGCCCATTTGTTGTAAATACCATTAACCAAGTAGTAGCCGTACTTGAAATTTACGTTATTAGTGTAAAAACGATTGGGGCAGCTCAACCCCGTCGATAAGGTCATTGAATATAGGTGATTGGTTGATAACATTTAGGTCGTTATTTGACCCAACAACTCCAAAAAAAAAGCATGCCAAAACCAAAGATCATGCGAGGCCACCGCTTCAAGTATAATACTCGGTCCAGAATGATCACCTCGGTGAAAGTATGAAACTGACCTCGCCAAGCCGTAGGACACATAGCCCAACCAACATGCGTACAATCGAGACTACCAAGCATTTCGAGAAACCCATGTTTTTCACCATGAACCTCATATATGCGTTGGATATCATACATTGTTGGTTTACGCAAATATATTCGTGAGTAAATAGATATAATCTCTACGCAAATATATATATATATATATATACTAGTGGGCTAGCCCGCGCAATGAGGCGGGTGTCACCAAGTCTCTTTTAGAAAGTGTTTTCTAACTCGATCCGTCTTAAACACTGATAATATTTAGGTATCACCACCGCTATTATTATTATTATTATATCTAAGTAAGATAATTGTAAATTTAAATAGTATTTACTTATGAAAATATTAATATTATCTTGACAAACATTTATTACTAATGGATTAATTGTACACGACTAATGTAAAGTCTTTGATATTATTATAGTTCATTAACTATAATGTGGTATGATTAAAGACAAGTGTAAAAGACAAATCTGCCTTTAAAAAGTAGTTAAGATGTGCATTATGTATTGTATGACAAGAAACTATACTTGTACTTCTTAATTTTTAAGAAGTCCTTGGGAAATGTTTTATAATATAGTATAGATATAGATATTATATATATAAGTTTAGGTTCCTGTACAAATCCAATTTTTTTGTGAGAAGTGTGAGAACCAATGCGAATGTGACATGTGGCAGCTGAGATATTTAATTAGAGGGTCATAATTCTAATTTGCTTTATTAATCTTATTTTAGGAGATAATAAATAAAATTAAGTTTATTATTAAGTAAGAGTATTTTTAGGGATATTTTTTGAAATGTCAAAGAATTATGTTGAATTGTTATATAATATTTTTTCACAGTATAACAATTATCGAAATTTCTTACTAGTGTGTTTTGTCATTTGTGTTTTTAATCATTTAGAGTGTTTTATATTCATACGTGACAATTACTGGTGTGTTTATGTTCCAACGTGATACAATAGTGTTTTATGTTTTACTTGCAATATATGTTGTTATAACACAATGCGAGGGTTGAATATTTGCATGTGTTTGGTGTTTTGTTTTACATAAGGAGAACAGACACGTATGGTGTTTTATTCACATGCGTAGGGTGTTTTATGTTGAAACATGTTTAAATAACAAAAAAACATAAAACACAACATATTTTAGAACAAAACACCATAATAAAGATACCAATGTTCCAGCGCAATAAAAAACAACACATAAACTATTCCAATTTCCAAACATGACAGAACAGAACCACTAACATATATTTTTTTTTGGAAGGCAACTTTCATTAACAAACACAACCCGCGAAAACCATCTCCAAGATAGAGATGATCACGCAAGGAAAACGATTACATCAACGTAAAATCAAAATTACACCAATTTCTCCATTCTATCGAACCCTCCTTATGTCTACTCTTGAACCATAGAAAGCCCAAAGATTTCACATCCGAAACAATGTGAGCAACGTTGATCTCCTTATTGTTGAATATCCGATCATTCCTAGCCTTCCACATTTGCCAACAAGCGATGATAACAATGCCATAAATGATCTCCTTTTTCTTTGACGAAAATGGTAAATTATCTGTAATGTGTATCACATCCGAAAAAGAGAACACGAAGAACCGAGGAATTTTGCACCAATTAACGATTGCGTCCCAAATACCACCAGCCACCATGCAACCCGAAAACATATGCTCCACCGTCTCATCATAAACCCCACACAAACCACACAAAGAGTCCCCAACAAAAATATTCCGATGTTGAAGAGCGCACTTAGTAGGAATTCTATCCAAGCTCGCCCTCCACATGAATATATTGCATTTGTTCGGTACCCACTTGCACCACTTGTAAGCCGAGTTATCAGTATGCTGCTCGTTGCCTTTAATCCATATACGAACATCTTTTACCGAGTACCCGACATCGTTACCTAGCATCCAAGACCATCCATCTGCACGATCATTAAGATGGACCAAAGCTAACTCTCGATGACACTGAATCAGCTCGGCCATTTCAATCACACTGTGCGGGTATTGCTTCCAATTCCAACTAATAGCATTAGATCCTACATGATCAGTGTAACACCCCAACCGATGGCGGAAACATCGGGATGTCACGTATTGATGATTGTTTAGTAGCTCATGGTAAATAATAAGTTTCAATAATTAATTAAATAAATTACCTCATGCCTACTCAACAGTCGGTAGAGGTTCTAAAAACCTACTCAACGATTGGTAGAGGTCATCATGCCTGCTCAACGACTGGTAGAGGCTATCGCACCTGCTCAACAATCGGTAGAGGTTCTTACTCACTGACTGGTAGAGGTCTTTTTCCTGCTCAATAGTTGGACTTATTTTTGGATACATTGTATACGATTCAATCACAAGGCTATTGTGCATTACTTACATGTGTGTTTAGAGTCATAGAAGGACACAAAACCCTAATGTAAGGTAAATTGGTGATTGCGGTCCGGAACGTAATCATGAATTTACAGGTACATTAAGGTAGTGTGAAATTCTATTAAGGTTTTGGGAGATACCCCGTATGTTTTTCAAAGTATCAGAGGTGTGATGGGTTAGCTACAGTACACCCTATATATAAACACTAATGATACGTGGAAAGGGATACTGTAGGTTCAGACCAATAACAAACCCTAGTTATTTGGTAGTCCATCTAGCATTTATGGTTATCTTATCCATTCCTTAAACTCTTACCCTACTCTGAACCATAGTCACCCTAACTATCCTCAACACTATTCAAATGTTTCTTCTTAAAATAAACTTCGGGACGAAGTTCCTAAAAGTAGGGGAGACTGTAACATCACACAAATTTTCTTTATATATATATATATATATATATATATAACTCCCTCGTTTATTCATCCGATTCATGTTTACAGTATCTTTACCATCCATTTTGTTAATTTTTTTTGTTTAAATAATGACGTATAATCAATATTAAATTGGATTGTATTAAAAATTCTGATTTAAAAATGTTAAAAAAAATGTTTGCCTGTGCCAGGATTCGAACCTGAGTCCCTGGCGGGCTAAACCTTAACCACACCACACAAACCACTACACCATTTGGTGTTTTGTGATGTTAATTAAAACCAATTAAACTTAAACCCTTTCAAGGTCCCTTAGTCAAAGTGTTAGTAAATATGGTCTCCTAGTCAAGTCAAAGTGTTAGTAAACATGGTCTTCTAGTCAAGTCAAAGTTGTTCCTAAATTCTAGCCTAGTCAAAGTAGTCCCTAATTACAACTCTAAATTTTACACTATAAATACACTAGCCTACCATTCAACTCTTTATACCATTAAAAAAAACATTATTATCCCATCTCCCATATACTAAAGTTTTCATCCGTCATTATCTCCTCTAGCTAGTTTCGAGTTTTCCAAGGCATTATTACTAAGTGTTTGCACGCTCAATAAAACGCACGAACTCATTATGCACCTAAGGTGAGTTTACATAGCCCCTTTTTCTGTTTTACATTTTGGGGTAAAACATGTTTAAACATTTTATACTCTATCATTTACGCATTCTTACATTGTTGAAACTTATGATTCAATTACACTATCATTTACTCATTCTATCATTTGACTGTAACAAAAAGACACAGTACAATCATTAACATTGATCAAGCCGCCTGTTTAGATTATAGCGCTATAGGTCTGACAAACCCATCCCCCCGCATAAATTCAGGGATGATCGATAACAGTTACACTTTTACTAACTTGCGAGTTAGGTCTCAGTCGACACAAGGTTTGATTGTACAAAAGACGCATTGTTACATATCGGACTCATATTCTATCATTGCTCATTATTATACTTCAACTATGATTGCTATACAACATATTGTTTTCAACTATATGCAAACCTATGTATTCTCACCAACTATTTATAGTTGACCCCCCCCCCATCTTTTCAACTTAACATGTTTCAGGTTATAGCTTTCTTGAAGCTTAGAGTTAATGCTTGAAGATTTGTATTTAGTGTTTCTCATTTGATGTACAAATTATTTTAGAACAATGTATGTAATTTATTTAATTAATTATTGAAACTTATTATTTACCATGAGCTACTGAACAATCATCAATACATGACATCCCGATGTTTCCGCCATCGGTTGGGGTGTTACAATCAGCGATCCTTTCTGCCACCAAGCAACGTTTATTAGCATCCAGGCGAAACAGGTTGGGATACTTGTCTTTTAAAGGTTCCGACATAAGCCACGGATCAATCCAGAATTTGATGTTTAGACCATCACCCACATTTCCACGAATCAAATTAATAAAGCCAAAACCGTTCACTTTAAGTTTATACCCAGCATTCACCAGTCTTGACCATGCGCCTGGAATCCGATTATTACACGGAATAGTCTCCCATCTTCTAGTCGAACCATGAATCGCATCCACAACTTTCCTCCATAAAGCCCCACTTTCAGTCCGATATCTCCAAAGCCACTTCAGAAGCAAGGCATAATTATTATCTTCTAAATGAGATAATCCCAGCCCACCGTCTTTTATGCTCCTCGTAACTCTATCCCACGCAACCCAGTGTATCTTATTCTTGTCATCGCTTCCTCCCCATAAAAAAACGTTTGATAATGGACTCCAACTTATTAATTATTGTAATGGGCGCTTTATACAAGGAAAAATGGAACATCGGTAAACTCTCCAAAACTGCCTTGATAAGCGTCACACGTCCTGCAATAGAAACCACACTCGCCTTCAATGAAGAAAGGCGCTTTTTAAAAACATCAACAACCGAATCCCAACTGCTTATTCGGTTCATGTTAGCACCCACGAGAATTCCCAGATACTTGAAAGGAAAAGACCCCGTTTTACAACCCATCCCCTTAGCGTAATAATCAACCTCCTCCACAGACTTACCTATGCCAAACAAATTAGATTTCTGCAAGTTTATCCGAAGGCCAGAACACATATGAAAGATTCGGAGAATTCTCTTCAAAGCCTTTAAATTGCCATGAGACCATTCGCCCATAACCAAAGCGTCATCAGCATAAAGAAAGTGAGAAATAATAGGACCATTATTACTCAGACGCACCCCTTGAAAAAACTCATTATCACACGCCCTCCTAATCAATGCGGATAATCCCTCCATAAAAATCAAAAATAAAAAGGGGGAGATTGGGTCACCCTGCCGAATGCCTTTTATACAATTAAACTCGAATGTAGGCGAACCGTTCACAAGGACAGAAGACCGAGCAGATTGTAGAATACCCTTAATCCAGTTACACCATCTAGTGGGGAAATTCATTTGCCGCATCACTGACAACAAGAAACCCCAATTGACATTATCATATGCTTTCTCGAAGTCAATTTTAAAAAAGAATAATTCTTTCCCCATCTTTTTCGCCCAAGATAAAATCTCGTTAATCATAAGAGGACCGTCTAAGATGAACCTCCCAGCCAGAAAAGCCGATTGCGTCTCATGAATTATGGAACCCATCACCTTTTTTAAACGATTAGCAAGGACCATCGAGATCACTTTACTAATAACCCCAATCAATGTAATTGGACGATACTCATTTAAACCCACAGGATCTTTAACTTTAGGAATGAGCGTAATAAAGGACGATCCCGCTCCACTACTAAAAGTGCCCGTATCAAAAAAATCTTGCAACAACTAAAAAAAATCGTTAGTGAAAAGCGGCCAAAACCGCTTTATGAACCGAAAATTAAACTGTGACACCCGGCATATTTGGCTTAAACATTTTAGTAACATCTAAGTCTACCTTAGCGAGAAACGTTTATAAACGGACTTAACTTGGTTAGTTGAGTCGGGTCAAGTTAGGATTGTCCAGGGTTCAATGATTTGGAGGATCATTGGGAGTCGTTTTGATAATACACTAGTACCGGGTTCCGTTGTTGGTGACATTACATGAACTAATTAAGTATATGTGTAGATTATGGGTCATGTGGTGGATTATATACATAGATGTGTTTAAATGACGTATAAATGATTATCCATGCTTAAATATGTTAAACATAGACTAAGGTTGCATGCTTATGTGTTAAGATGTGTTAGAATGCGTTAAACACGACAAACTGGAAAACTAGGTAAACATGAGTTCTGGTTCGACCACTTCGAGTGGTCGAAGGAGAACATTTTGTTTGGTTCGACCCTTTGTGAATGGGCGAACCTGGGATGTGGAATTGAAAGAATTCCCTTCGACCAGGACAGGGCTCATTCGACCCTGTGGAAGGGTCGAAGGAGGCCACCTTCGACCATTGATATAGGGCGAATGAGAATTAGTATAAATACCAAACTTTGTCATTTTTCATCATTTCACAAACCCTAACCGTCTCAAAACACTCTCAAACGATTTTAATCACTAAGGAAGGAGTTTTTGCTCTTCTTTTTCATAATCTAACCTATCTACAACATCTAAACAAGAATCCAAGGTGTGTTCTTGATCCTAAACCTTTTTAAAGCATTTTAATTCGTTTTCATCTAACCCTAATTGTCCGGATCTGTTCTAAGGGTGCTTTCATGATTAAAAACCTTTTAAACATCTTTCTAAACCAAAACATTATCATTTGACATAGGTTTTCATGATAATAAACGTGTGTTAATTATGTGTTATGTGTTGTTATGTGTTTTTCAATGATTTGCTGCTGTACCTATGATAGAAACATGATATAGGATTGTTATGGATGCGAGTTTATCGTTGTTTAGGGTTAAAAAGGGGTAGATGATGATATTATGGGTATTTGGGGGTTTTAACGAATCTAGACTTGATGCATGATATTTATGATCAATAGAACTAATAGGGAAAGATCGAACACTCGACAAACTTAGCATTTTAAGTTGAATATGAATCGATTTCAAAAGTTTCCAAATTGGGTAAATAATCCATGCATGATTGTGACGTTTCCATAATTGTTACCATTTTGGGAAAGGGCTGAAATGGACGTATTATTGGGGGATATCGGTGGGGTTTTGTAGGGATAAGTTATTCATGCTTGACTGCTGTGCTTGATGATGTTTCGAGTTGTTTTGAATGTGTTTGAAGCGCTTTTAGGAAAATTTGCACAACAGGGGCGAACCTGGACTCATTCGACCGATCGAAGGTGCGAAGGAGAGAATCCAGGGTCGAACCTGGGTTATGTTGGGCGATCGTGGTAAAACGGGCGAAGGAAACATCAAACGGTCGAACGAAATCCAAAATGGGCGAAGGAGATTAAAAACGGGCGAAGGAGGCTTAATCTGACTGGTTCGACCGTTCTGATGCAGAAATGAGATTTTTGATACAAACTAAGTGTTTTATGCTTGATCCTTGTGTGTAATCTATGTGTACTTGATTAGTTAGGGTAATGGGTCACCAACGGGATGTCGGGTCGGTCTAGTGTGTCGGTTAAACATTTAAACACGCTTTAAAACATACTTGGTTACAATCTGGACAATCGGGGACTAGATAACCTTATGGTTATTAGTCGGAACACTTATGTGAACATTTTGATAGATCTCCGGTAGAGGGATTATCAAGGGCTTAACATCTTTACTTGTAACCGAAGAACGCTATTTAAGGTGAGTTCACGGCCCCACTTTTACTGCTTTAACTTTTGGGGGAGAAAACATGCGCTAAACTATTTTGGTAACATATTTCATACTATGGTTTTAACTTGCATTGCTATACGATCTTTTAAAGTCCCGAGGGAAACCATGAATGTGCGGGGATGCACAACGGGGGAAATGTGGATAGATCTATTGGGCTTGACAAACCCCACTCGACGGCTTGGAGGGCCGGGCGGGTGCATATTGTCTCGAACTGGTAACACTCGTAGCATGGCTACAACACATCGGGCTGAACACATGGTAACAGTCTAGTAATGGTTTTCCAATCGTAGTAGTAATAAAACATACGCCTAACTAGCGTACTTGGTAACATTGATATAGTATGGACATGGTAACGTTTTGGTAACACTTGGTAACATATTAAACAAACCTGTGAACTCACCAGCATTATATGTTGACGTCTTTTGGTATGTTTTTCTCAGGTCGCTAAGGTAGCATCAAATGGAACTAGGCGCACGGGTCTGCATTGGCGTCTAAGCTTAGTTGCATGTTTTGAAATAAGTGTCTTGAATACTTTGGAATACTGTTGTAACTGATTAAATTCTTAAATGCTTCCGCTTACAAAATCGTTGTTTTTGGATTTACGTATTTCATATAGAGTTGTTTATTGTGATCGTTGACTTGGATCCTGGTTTGTCATGCGCCTCGCGGTAAAACTCCGCAAGTGGTAATTTGAGGGTGTGACAGATTGGTATCAGAGCCAATGGTTATAGTGAACTAGGACTGCATGTAGAGTCTGGTCTATAGCCGAGTCGCACACACTAGACGGTCACATACTTTGAGTCTATTAGTGGGATACGTACTAACGTTGTCGGGGTGTCCTTACATCACCATCATGCTTCTCCGTTACATCATCCGCTTTTATTTGGGTTCTTACCTACTCTTGTCTTCTTCTTCTGGATTGAAGAAGGAGGGGTTGATTTGTTGGTCCTAGCACACACATGCCTTCCTACACTTGCACCTATCGTCACACTTTACTAGGCGACGATATTCGGTGACTGGGGTCTGGATTAGGAGTACATCTGGAGGACCATGTAGAGCAGTTTATCATTTCGGGTGCACACAAAATAATAAACTGGAATGCATGAAAATCCCGATGGACTTCGAGTTTGGATGTATAGTCTTGGATTTGTCCCTAGGTTAACTCTTGTAAATTTCTAGTGGTTGACACTGGAAGCGAATCTGAATCCCTCGATTTCTTGATTTGTTAGATCATGTCTGGTGCTCGCGGTGGTGGACGTCGTGGTGGCGGTGGTGGCCGTGCTGGCGGCGGTGGTCGTGCTAGAGGCGGTGGTCGTGGAAACATCAACATGACCCAAGCTGAACTGAACAACTTGCTACAGCAGCAAGTGAACATGGCTATGGCTAATTTCCAGGCTGGGATTAATGCCATGGGTGGTGAGTTGATTTCTGTCGACCTTGCCTCATTCTCGGGTTTCGTGTCTTTTTGTTTGTGTTTTACTCGTGTACCGTGTTTCAGGTGCTGGTGCCAATCCACCCCCACCTCAGTGTTCTTATAAGAAGTTTCGGGACTGTCAGCCCCATAACTTCGCTGGAACTGAGGGAGCGGTGGGACTGCTCCGATGGTTGGAGAAGGTTGAGTCTGTGTTCGTCATGTGCAACTGTCCTGCTGGGAACGGGTGAAGTATGCTACTACGACATTTGAGGGGCCTGCACTGTCGTGGTGGAATGCTACTACTCAGAACATGGGATTAGGGGAGGCTATTGCTATGCCTTGGGCGGAGTTTGTGCAGCTGTTGAGAGGAGAGTACTGTCCGAGAGGGGAGATACAGAAGTTGGAACATGAGGTCTGGAGCTATAAGATGATTGGGTCTGAGATTGAAGAGTATACTGTGAGGAGGAACGAGCTGGCGGTGTTGTGTCCTGATCTTCACACACCCGAGTATATGAGGATTGAGCATTATGTGTCTGGGCTGGTGTCGGAGATTGCGGGGTTGGTGGCCGCTGGGAATCTTCCCACTATCGCTGAAGTTGTCCGATCAGCTCATCGGATGACTAACCTGAAGGTGGCAGAAGGTGTTTTGCCTCCTAAGGGTGCTGCTGTGAAGGTTACTGAAGGGAACAAGAAGAAGTGGGATAGTGTGGGGAAGAGTGTTGTGCCAGCTCAGCCGGCAAAGAAGTTCGATTCATCTGGGTCTTCTTCTGGGCAGAAGTCGAGTGGGTATGTTGGGAAGCATCCCAAGTGCAACAAGTGTGGTTTTCATCATACTGGGAGTTGTGATCGGGCTCGTTGTCATCGGTGCCATCAGTTGGGGCATCATGCTAAGGATTGCAGGGTGGCACTCACCCTAACTCAGACTCCTACGGCTACTCCTGCTCCTACTCCTGCTGCTCAGGGGACTCAGGGGAGGCAGGGGTGTTATAACTGTGGCGATGCGGGACATTTCAAGCGTGAATGTCCTAAACTGAAGCAGGGCGATAATGGGAGGGGCGGGAACGGTAATGGGAATAACGGCGGCGGAGGAAGGACTGCACGTGCTTTCGTCATTGGATCTGCGGAGGCTAGGCAGGATCCAGACACAGTTACCGGTACGTTCCTTCTTAATGATCGCTATGTTTTTGTCTTGTTTGATTCTGGTGCCGATAAGAGTTTCGTATCTATGGACATTAGTCGATTGCTAGATATAGTACCCACACCATTAGAGGCTAAGTACTTAATAGAATTGGCTGATGGTAAGAAAATCGAAGCGACACACACCCTTAGGGAATGTTGCTTGGAACTGTCGGGTTTGTCTTTCCCCATTGACCTTATGACGGTACCCCTGGGTAGTTTTGATGTCGTCGTCGGCATGGATTGGTTATCGTTGTATCGTGCGGAGATCGTTTGTTTCGATAAGGTTATCCGGATCCCTCTCCCTGATGGAGAGACTCTTTCGATTCATGGCGAGAAAGGTGGTGCTCCGTTGAGTATCATTTCTAGCATGAAAGCCCGTAAGTACCTTCGGAAGGGTTGTTCGGCCATTCTGGCACTTGTTAACGTTTCTACTGACGATGAGAAGAAGATCGAGGATATTCCGGTGGTTCGTGACTTTCCTGATGTGTTTCCTGATGATTTACCTGGTCTTCCTCCCTATCGTCAGGTTGAGTTTGGTATTGATCTTACTCCGGGCGCAGCTCCTATTGCCCGAGCTCCGTATCGTCTTGCACCTCCCGAGATGCAAGAGTTGTCCAGCCGGTTGCAGGAACTCTTGGAAAAGGGTTTCATCCGACCGAGTTCTTCCCCGTGGGGAGCTCCTATTTTGTTTGTGAAGAAGAAGGATGGAAGTCTTCGCATGTGTATTGATTATCGTGACCTGAACAAAGTGACCATCAAGAATCGTTATCCTCTTCCTCGCATTGATAATCTCTTTGACCAGCTTCAGGGCTCCAGCTACTATTCGAAGATCGATTTGCGGTCCGGATATCACCAGTTGCGCGTCAGGGAAGCTGACATTCAGAAGACTGCTTTTCGCACTCGCTATGGCCATTTTGAGTTCTTGGTCATGCCTTTTGGTCTCACTAACGCACCGGCGGTGTTCATGGATTTAATGAACCGCGTTTGCAAACCTTACCTTGACAAGTTCGTCATCGTGTTCATTGACGATATTCTGATTTATTCCAAGAACAAGGCGGATCATGAGGAACATCTACGGTTGGTCTTGGAACTTTTGAGACAGGAGCAGTTGTATGCTAAGTTCTCAAAGTGTGATTTTTGGTTACATGAAGTTCAATTCCTAGGGCATGTGGTGAATGAACTGGGAATTCATGTCGATCCGGCTAAGATCGAAGCTATTAAAGACTGGGAAGCACCAAAGACGCCATCTGAGGTGCGGCAATTCCTAGGTCTTGCGGGTTATTATCGTCGTTTCATTGAGGGATTTTCGAAGATCGCTCAACTCCTCACTACTCTTACCCAGAAGGACCGAAAGTTCGACTGGGATGAACCACAAGAATCAGCATTTCAGATGTTGAAGCTTAAACTTTGTTCTGCACCTATCTTATCCTTGCCTGAGGGTACGGATGACTTCGTTGTGTACTGTGACGCTTCTATTCGTGGTCTCGGTTGTGTGTTGATGCAACGCGGGAAGGTTATTGCTTATGCTTCTCGCCAACTCAAAGTTTATGAGAAGAACTACACTACTCATGACTTGGAACTGGGTGCGGTAGTCTTTGCGTTGAAAATCTGGAGACATTACTTGTACGGTACCAAGTGTGAAGTGTATACCGATCACAAGAGTCTTCAGCATATTTTCGACCAGAAGGTGTTGAACATTGATGTGTCGTAAAACACATCTATTTTCCTATGTATTTTGTATATTATTTGGTCAAGTTTGTATTCGTTTCGTGTCATTTTTAGTAGGTATTTATTTATTTTATTATTTTATAGGTGTTCGTGGAAAATTGGCTTAAAACGAAAGAATTTTAATTGACATACGAGCACTTTAGAGCATGTGTTCATGGACGTCGGAGCGTAAACGAGAAACTTTGGTCGAGCTAAGAACAACCGAGCCAGGGAACTAGAGTTATAATAATAATAATATAATATAATATATAAAAATGAAAAAAAAAAAAGAATTGCCAAGACTTGGGCTCGGCCCAAAGTCAAGGTCGGTCAACGAAATATTGATATAGGATATGTTTAAGATTGGACGGCAGGATCATAATTGAATTTCGTTCATTCAGTAGCAATTCTTTCATTCGCACAAAGACAAAAAGGAACCGCATCAAACTACGGTGACGAGCGGAAGGGCACGGAAGGAGAAAAGGCCACGGGCACGGTAAAGATCAAGAGCCAACGAGTCTTGGGTTAGGTTTAGTTTTTATTTATTTTCTCTATAGACATGGTTAAAGCTATATTTATTTATTTTGTGAATATGTTTTTAAATATTTTTGGCTAGACCTTTATTGGTAACTTGGGATGATGAACTAGATTATGGTTTTTAATTAAAGACTTATGTTTTCCGTTTTGGATGTGTTGGGTTACATGATTTAATTTTTATGTTTGATTTTGAATATTTGTGTGCTGGCGCTTTTTGATTTGATTACTTGTTTGTTGGTTTTGATGTTCTAGGTATATAGGAATATCCCCTAGATCTAGAAATCATTCTAGTTTGATTAACTTTTGTTGTCGAGCTAGTTCTTGCAGTTAGGAATAGCGCAAGTTTAACAGGTTTTTAAAATCAATTAGCTAAGGTGTGCAATCCCTTCCCGAAGGTTAGGAATATAATTCGGGATTGCTTGGTTGACTAACTAGGCATTGTTTGGTAGCTTGGTTATCGCTGGGGCGAGACCGGTTACTTATTCGTGTTTAGAGTTTTCCTAGGATTTCATTCGTACTAGTTAAGTCTGCTTCACAGTTTGGGAGTTTTCGATCCAAGAGTGGTCGATTAAAGGATTACTGTGGGATTTGATTTCGCTGGGGCGATCCACTTTCATTTTAGCATCTCAATACTTGTCCCGCCTTGAGTCTAGTCAGCTATCCTTGACAGGAGGTTTATTAGATGAGAACAGGGTCTCCAACCGGATTACATAAGTCAGCTTTTATAACCAGAGTCTAGGGATTCTACCCAGGTTACCAGTTTTCTCCTCATTAGAGTTCCAACCCAGTTCGGCAGCTTTTGTTTATTTTCAGTTTCTTAGTTAATTAGTAATTTAGTTTTATTTAGTTATAATTAATAGTTAATCAATTTTTATATTTTCAATTTAAACCCCCCCCCCAATCAACCCAATCAATTAATCCAATTTAATAATATTTTATCAGGTAATTCATTAGGAGTAATTTCAAAAGTGTTAGATAAAGTCCTTAGGTTCGATACCTGGTCTTGCCTACTTGCTACTTGCGATCGGTACACTTGCCGATAGTGTGTGGTTTTAGAAAAGTCTAGGATTTTAACTTGATCAATTTATTTATATACCTATTTGCACACATCAAGTTTTTGGCGCCGTTGTCGGGGACTTTTAATTGGCACTTTTTGATTTTACTTGCTTTGTTTTACTTGTTTACTGCTTGCTGGATTTACCTTCGATTATCTGTGCTACTTGTGCTTTTAGTCTTAGGTTATTTGCTATCCATTAGTAACTCCAGCATGGTTTGCACTTTCAGTGCATGCCACATACTTGTTCACAGGGATCACCACAACTCACCAATTCTAAAACACCCACTCACTTTCCATTCACCACCATTCCACTTCCTACCTTCGATATGGCTGATGCGAACATCAGACGTACTGTGCACTCTCGTGCTACTGAGGGCTATACTGGGATTCGTTCTCCCATCACTCGTCCTACCATTGCTGATGCCAACAATTGGCAAATCCCATCCCATGTCTTGACCACTATCATTAATGTCACTCAATTCCATGGTCTTGATGAAGAGGATGCTCATGGACATCTGTCCCGATTTGTGTGTATCTGTGACACTTTCAATCTTCCCACATCACTAAGGAAGCCATTTATCTGCGTCTGTTCCCATTTACTTTGTCTGGTCGTGCCGCCACTTGGTATGACACTCTTCCTAATAGTTCCATTGCTACTTGGGAGGACATGCTTGGAAAATTCCTAAGAAAATATCACCCAGCTTCCAAGGATTCCCGCATTAGGGAGCAGATTCACTCTTTCCGTATGGATCCTGATGAGCCATACTACATGGCTTGGGAGCGATTCCAGACCCTACTGAGCCGATGCCCTCTGCATGGCCTTTCTGACTGGGCCCTTGTGGAGAAATTCTACAATGGCCTCACTTTTGAGACTCGAGTTCGTTTTAATACAGCTGCACAGGGTAATTTCATGGAAAAAATGGATATTGATGCAGCTAATGAGTTGTTTGAGAGTTTTGCCTATTCTGAGAGACCACCAAAGCATACTATTGGGAATTCCATTCCCATGACTAGTAACACATGTCCTACTACCCGAGGTGTTCATCAGATTGCACCTGATACTGGTCTGACTGCGGTGATTGAGAATTTAACTAGGCAAGTGAGAGATCTTCAGATGAAGTTGGATAGGTGTGAAATATGTAGAGGGGGTCATAACACATCTGAGTGTCCAGTTCAAAGTCGAGAAGGTAGATTCTCTTAATTCCGGGTGGCTTGAACCACCCTATCAAAACTATAGCCCTGATTCAAACTCCAATTGGAGATATCAAAACTCCAACTGGCAAGGTGGTAGCTCTTCTAGATACCAACCTCGTCAGAATTTGTTCCAAGCTCCCAACTCTGGGGGGCCCACTAGTCGTACTAAGTCTGACCTTACCACCATTCTACAGATGCAGTCCCAGATGCTTAGTAACATTCAGTCAAAACTTGATGAGCAGGACACTTTCAGGAAAGGTCAGCAAGCTGCTTTCCAGAACCTAGAGGCCAAAGTAGGAGAATTAGCTAATCAGGTTAGTCAAGGACCTCAGGGAGCCCTTCCTAGTAACACTATTCCTAATCCTAACTCAAGTACTTCTACATTTAGGCATGCTCAAGTTAAGGCAGTAACTACTAGGAGTGGGTGGAATGTAGTTGGTCCATCACCGGGAGAAGATGAAGAACCGGTTGAAGGGGAAATTGAGTTAGAGCCACCATCTGCTAAAGTGCAACCTAGGCTAGTCTCAAAGAGTACAACACAACCGAGTGAGTCGAGTGAGAAGAAGAGAGAAGAGAGTCCAGTTCGTGTCTATAAGCCTAAACCACCATTCCCTGGTCGTCTAGTGCGTGCTGATGATTCTGAGTTGTATGCTAAGTTCGTGGAGATGCTGAAGAAACTCCACGTTAACCTCCCATTCATAGAGGTTCTTTCCAAAATGCCAAAATATGCCAAGTTTCTTAAAGATCTGCTGACTAATAAAAAGAAACTTGAGGAGCTCTCCACCGTTACTCTTTCTGAGGAGTGCTCTGCTGTCGTGCAGAATACACTTCCTCAGAAAATGACCGATCCAGGAAGTTTCACCATTCCCTGTTTGATCGGCCACCTCACTCCTAGAAATGCGCTAGCCGACCTAGGTGCTAGCATAAATCTGATGCCCTACTCTCTATTCTTAAAGCTTAATCTTGGGGAGCTAAAACCAACTAGGATGTGTATTCAGCTAGCTGACAAATCTGTGAAAATTCCTAGGGGCATATTGGAGAACTTGTTAGTGAAGGTGGACAAATTTGTGTTCCCAGTCGACTTTGTGGTTCTAGATATGAAAGAGGACGACACCGTGCCGCTCATTTTAGGTCGACCATTCTTGGCAACAACGAGAGCACTAGTCGACATGGGTGAAGGAAAACTAAGGCTACGGGTAGGTGATGAGGAGATTGTGTTTGGAGTTCGGCAGAATTCATATGAGGAGCCGAAAGAGGAGGTTAAATCTATTAATGTGCACCTAGACTATGAACGAGACAAAATCAGAACAAAAGAGGTGCGAGATCCACGAAAACGACCACAGTACGGTGTTGGTTTGGAGGCGGCTTTTGTTTGGTGGACTAGATGGGGAGGCGGTCAAAGTATAGGAGAGGTGATGGATCACACTGCTAGGAATTCAGCTTATCAGGTTGCCAAGGATTGCAAACGGGAGCCACCAGATATATTTTGAAAAGAATAGAGCGTACTTGGGATTTGCCCAAGTTGTACAATTTGTAGATTCTTGCTTATTTTATTTTTCTTTTATGTTTTGGTTTGTGTCTAGTGTGGGGATTGTCCGTATTATTAATTGCAGATTTGGAGGGGTCCTGCCTGTAATCAATCTCCATTCAGGCGGGGTAAATCCAATAATATTTTATTTGTAAAATGACATCCCTAGTCGTCGGTCTATTTTTATTTCATTTTACGTTTTGGCTTTTTAGTTTTTGTGTGCTAGATTTATTGATGCAGCCGCGAATGAAATGCTATACGGTTGTTTTGCACTTGGATGGGGCAGCTCAAGACACGCTTTGCGAGGATGTTACTGCAATATTACCAGGGGAGTCTGTTCCACTTTACTTGTATTTATTTTTATCTTCTTTATTTTTAGTTCCTTGTCGCTACACATTGGGGACAATGTGCAATTTTAAGTGTGGGGATGGGAACTGCGTTTTAGTATAGTTTGAGTCTTTATTTCAAAAAAAAAAAAAAATTGTCCCTGATTTTTTGTGCATTTTATATGGAAAATGATAGTAAAATTGGGATCTTTGGTTTTCAAAATATTATATATATGAGAATATAAATAGATTGAAAGCGTGTTTGCTTAAGATGTGTCGGTAGGCCCAGCTAGCTTTGAAAGGTCCTAGGATTGTTCTTAATATACCTTAATAAATCATGAAATCCTGTGGGTTCTCATCTTAGGAGAAACGGTAGAACTGAAACCGCTGATAGTAATTAGAGGTACCACTGTAGGTTGAAAGTCCATATGTATTATTAATTAAATGGCACACTTGATCCTTTTTATGAGAATAAATCCGGTGAAAAGTGGCGCCCAAAAAAAAATCCACATGTCCATCAATTGAGCTAGACCAAAGAAAAAAAAAAAAAAAAAAAAACTGAAGCCTCTGATCGAAACTCCCTCGAGGTCAAGTTGAAAAAAAAATACCGAAGCTCATGCTGTCGCTCTTGGGGATGGTGACTCTGATTGAGACTTTAGGTATGAAAAAAAAATGTGTCTAAGCTCATAAACTTCATCCATCATCCATCATAAATTTAATTTCTAATACATTAGGGATTTTAGTTTGTAGTGGTTGGTAAATCTATATGGTTTAACCTTTGCTTCGAAAGCTTGAGGTGGGATTAGGTGAAGCTGGATATCTTGAGTGTGAGACCCATAGATTGATTGTAATAATATGAACTTAATTGCTTTACATGATTGGGGCCTGATTAGCTAGTGGTTGGGTTTAGGTGGACAACAATATCGACAGTTTTGGTTGATGCGTAATTAGATCATAACTAATGAACCTAAAAGTTTTTGAAACCAAGAATTCTAATTATGATTCCATTGCAGTCTTTTTCAGGGACGAAAAAGAGTCAAGTGTGGGGATGTTTGATGTGTCGTAAAACACATCTATTTTCCTATGTATTTTGTATATTATTTGGTCTAGTTTGTATTCGTTTCGTGTCATTTTTAGTAGGTATTTATTTATTTTATTATTTTATAGGTGTTCGTGGAAAATTGGCTTAAAACGAAAGAATTTTAATTGACACACGAGCACTTTAGAGCATGTGTTCATGGACGTCGGAGCGTAAACGAGAAACTTTGGTCGAGCTAAGAACAACCGAGCCAGGGAACTAGAGTTATAATAATAATAATAATAATAATAATAATAATAATAATATAATATAATATATAAAAATGAAAAAAAAAAAGAATTGCCAAGACTTGGGCTCGGCCCAAAGTCAAGGTCGGTCAACGAAATATTGATATAGGATATGTTTAAGATTGGACGGCAGGATCATAATTGAATTTCATTCATTCAGTAGCAATTCTTTCATTCGCACAAAGACAAAAAGGAACCGCACCAAACTACGGTGACGAGCGGAAGGGCACGGAAGGAGAAAAGGCCACGGGCACGGTAAAGATCAAGAGCCAACGAGTCTTGGGTTAGGTTTAGTTTTTATTTATTTTCTCTATAGACATGATTAAAGCTATATTTATTTATTTTGTGAAGATGTTTTTAAATATTATTGGCTAGACCTTTATTGGTAACTTGGGATGATGAACTAGATTATGGTTTTTAATTAAAGACTTATGTTTTCCGTTTTGGATGTGTTGGGTTACATGATTTAATTTTTATGTTTGATTTTGAATATTTGTGTGCTGGCGCTTTTTATTTGATTACTTGTTTGTTGGTTTTGATGTTCTAGGTATATAGGAATATCCTCTAGATCTAGAAATCATTCTAGTTTGATTAACTTTTGTTGTCGAGCTAGTTCTTGCAGTTAGGAATAGCGCAAGTTTAACAGGTTTTTAAAATCAATTAGCTAAGGTGTGCAATCCCTTCCCGAATGTTAGGAATATAATTCGGGATTGCTAGGTTGACTAACTAGGCATTGTTTGGTAGCTTGGTTATCGCTGGGGCGAGACCGGTTACTTATTCGTGTTTAGAGTTTTCCTAGGATTTCATTCGTACTAGTTAAGTCTGCTTCACAGTTTGGGAGTTTTCGATCCAAGAGTGGTCGATTAAAGGATTACTGTGGGATTTGATTTCGCTGGGGCGATCCACTTTCATTTTAGCATCTCAATACTTGTCCCGCCTTGAGTCTAGTCAGCTATCCTTGACAGGAGGTTTATTAGATGAGAACAGGGTCTCCAACCGGATTACATAAGTCAGCTTTTATAACCAGAGTCTAGGGATTCTACCCAGGTTACCAGTTTTCTCCTCATTAGAGTTCCAACCCAGTTCGGAGCTTTTGTTTATTTTCAGTTTCTTAGTTAATTAGTAATTTAGTTTTATTTAGTTATAATTAATAGTTAATCAATTTTTATATTTTCAATTTAAACCCCCCCAATCAATTAATCCAATTTAATAATATTTTATCAGGTAATTCATTAGGAGTAATTTCAAAAGTGTTAGATAAAGTCCTTAGGTTCGATACCTGGTCTTGCCTACTTGCTACTTGCGATCGGTACACTTGCCGATAGTGTGTGGTTTTAGAAAAGTCTAGGATTTTAACTTGATCAATTTATTTATATACCTATTTGCACACATCAAACATGCGGCAGCGTCGCTGGGTTGAACTCCTGAACGATTATGACTGTGCTATCAAATACCATCCTGGCAAGGCGAACATTGTGGCGGACGCCTTAAGCAGGAAGGAGTATGCGAATCCTCGCCGTGTTCGAGCCTTACAGCTCACCATTCATTCGTCGTTGCCTGGCCGAATCTGTTCTGCACAGTTGGAAGCCATGAAGGAGGAAAACCTTAAGGCCGAGACTATGCACAGTGCTGACAAGCATCTTGAACTCAGGACCGATGGCTTACACTATTTTGCGGGGCGTGTTTGGGTCCCATTGTTCGGGGGATTGCGCGAGCTTGTTTTGGATGAAGCTCACAAATCCCGGTATTCTATTCACCCTGGCTCCGATAAGATGTATCAGGATTTGAAGATACTTTATTGGTGGCCGAACATGAAAGCTGATATAGCTTCTTATGTCAGCAAATGCTTGACTTGTGCTAAAGTCAAGGTGGAGTATCAGAGGCCGTCTGGTCTCCTGCAACAACCAGAGGTTCCGGAATGGAAGTGGGAGCGAATCACGATGGATTTTGTCACCAAGCTGCCAAGGTCACCTAGTGGTTATGATATGATCTGGCTGATTGTTGACCGGCTGACAAAATCGGCACGTTTCATACCTATTAAGGAAACTGATGGACTCGAGCGGTTGGCTCGACTTTACCTTAAGGAGGTGGTTGCTCGGCACGGGGTGCCCGTTTCTATTATCTCTGATAGTGATTCTCGCTTTGCTTCGCGGTTCTGGAAGGCTCTGCACAAGGCTTTGGGTACCCAGTTTGATATGAGTACAGCTTACCATCCGCAAACTGATGGACAGAGTGAGCGGACGATTCAAACCATGGAAGACATGCTTCGGGCGTGTGTTATCGACTTTGGCAAGAGTTGGGAAATTCACCTACCGTTGGTGGAGTTTTCCTACAACAACAGCTATCACTCTAGTATCAAGGCAGCTCCGTTTGAGGCTCTATACGGACGGAAATGTTGATCACCACTTTGTTGGGCGAGGTGGGCGAGAGCCAGCTCACTGGTCAGGAACTTGTGTACGAAAACTTCGGAGAAAATCGTACAGATTCGTCACCGTTTGGCTGCTGCACGGGATCGTCAGAAGAGTTATGCCGATCGCCGTCGAAAACCTTTGGAGTTCCAGGTTGGGGACAGGGTACTTCTGAAAGTTTCACCATGGAAGGGCGTCATACGCTTTGGAAAGCGTGGCAAGCTTAACCCTCGTTATGTCGGACCATTCGCAATCCTGGATTGGATTGGACCGGTGGCATACAGACTTGACCTACCGGCGGAGCTCGGTAGTGTGCACAACGTCTTCCATGTGTCTAACTTGAAGAAGTGTTTGGCTGATGAATCTCTCATTGTACCACTGGAGGAGATCAAGGTTGATGATCGTCTTCGCATTGTGGAGGAACCTGTCGAGATTCTCGACTACAAGATTCGTAGCCTTCGTCGGAGTAAAATCCGCATCGTCAAAGTTCGTTGGAACTCGAATCGTGGACCGGAGTTCACGTGGGAACGGGAGGATTAGATGAAAGCTAAATATCCTCATCTTTTCACAAACCCTAACCGTCTCAAAACACTCTCAAACGATTTTAATCACTAAGGAAGGAGTTTTTGCTCTTCTTTTTCATAATCTAACCTATCTACAACATCTAAACAAGAATCCAAGGTGTGTTCTTGATCCTAAACCTTTTTAAAGCATTTTAATTCGTTTTCATCTAACCCCTAATTGTCCGGATCTGTTCTAAGGGTGTTTTCATGATTAAAAACCTTTTAAACATCTTTCTAAACCAAAACAGTATCATTTGACATAGGTTTTCATGATAATAAACGTGTGTTAATTATGTGTTATGTGTTGTTATGTTTAGTTCAATGATTTGCTGCTGTACCTATGATAGAAACATGATATAGGATTGTTATGGATGCGAATTTATCGTTGTTTAGGGTAAAAAGGGGTAGATGATGATATTATGGGTATTTGGGGGTTTTAACGAATCTAGACTTGATGCATGATATTTATGATCAATAGAACTAATAGGGAAAGATCGAACACTCGACAAACTGAGCATTTTAAGTTGAATATGAATCGATTTCAAAGTTTCCAAATTGGGTAAATAATCCATGCATGATTGTGACGTTTCCATAATTCTTACCATTTTAGGAAAGGGCTGAAATGGGCGTATTATTGGGGGAAATCGGTGGGGCTTTGTAGGGATAAGTTATTCATGCTTGACTGCTGTGTTTGATGATGTTTCGAGTCGTTTTGAATGTGTTTGAAGCGCTTTTAGGAAAATTTGCACAACAGGGGCGAACCTGGACTCCTTCGACCGATCGAAGGTGCGAAGGAGAGAATCCAGGGTCGAACCTGGGTTATGTTGGGCGAAACGTGGTAAAATGGGGCGAAGGAAACATCAAACGGTCGAACGAAATCCAAAATGGCGAAGGAGATTAAAAACGGGCGAAGGAGGCTTAATCTGACTGGTTCGACCGTTCTGATGCAGAAATGAGATTTTTGATACAAACTAAGTGTTTTATGCTTGATCCTTGTGTGTAATCTATGTGTACTTGATTAGTTAGGGTAATGGGTCACCAACGGGATGTCGGGTCGGTCTAGTGTGTCGGTTAAACATTTAAACACGCTTTAAAACATACTTGGTTACGATCTGGACAATCGGGGACTAGATAACCTTATGGTTATTAGTCGGAACACTTATGTGAACATTTTGATAGATCTCCGGTAGAGGGATTATCAAGGGCTTAACATCTTTACTTGTAACCGAAGAACGCTATTTAAGGTGAGTTCACGGCCCCACTTTTACTGCTTTAACTTTTGGGGGAGGAAAACATGCGCTAAACTATTTTGGTAACATATGTCATACTATGGTTTTAACTTGCATTGCTATACGATCTTTTAAAGTCCCGGGGGAAACCATGAATGTGCGGGGATGCACAACGGGGGAAATGTGGATAGATCTATTGAGCTTGACAAACCCCACTCGACGGCTTGGAGGCCGAGCGGGTGCATATTGTCTCGAACTGGTAAACACTCATAGCATGGCTACAACACATCGGGCTGAACACATGGTAACAGTCTAGTAATGGTTTTCCAATCGTAGTAGTAATAAAACATACGCCTAGGTAGCGTACTTGGTAACATTGATATAGTATGGACATGGTAACGTTTTGGTAACACTTGGTAACATATTGAATAAACCTGTGAACTCACCAGCATTATATGTTGACGTCTTTTGGCATGTTTTTCTCAGGTCGCTAAGGTAGCATCAAATGGAACTAGGCGCACAGGTCTGCATTGGCGTCTAAGCTTAGTTGCATGTTTTGAAATAAGTGTCTTGAATACTTTGGAATACTGTTGTAGCTGATTAAATTCTTAAATGCTTCCGCTTACAAAATCGTTGTTTTTGGATTTACGTATTTCATATAGAGTTGTTTATTGTGATCGTTGACTTGGATCCTGGTTTGTCATGCGCCTCGCGGTAAAACTCCGCAAGTGGTAATTTGAGGGTGTGACATAAACCCATCTGGGCCCGGGGCCTTATCACTCCCACAATCAAACACGACATCTTTTATCTCGCTTCAGAAAAGGATTCACCAGCTCTTTGGCTTCAATGGCTGACAAATGATTAATGCCGTAACATTCCAACTCCGGGCGGGCAACTAGCTCCTCCACAAACCGATTTCTAAAAAACCTACACACTTCTCTTTTCACTTCCGTTGGTTTGAAAATCCATTTGCCATCAACAGTTAGACCCGGAATACCATTGGACACCTTTCGCATATTAACACACCCTGTGAAAAAAACTAGTGTTTTTCATCCCCTTCTCGGGCCCAATGAATACGAGACTTTTGTCTAAGATCTTTCTTTTTAAAAATACTCAACTCCCTCAATCTATTTTTGGCTTCCTCGAAAACCATACTTCGGCTTCGGTGAGATCCCTGTCATCTATAATCTCATCAAGGTCCCTGAATTCAGTCAATAAGTTTTCTTCCTCCTCTAATTCCGCGTGATACCAAGACTTCTTCCATTCTAGAATATGTTTCCTCAACTTCCGAAATTTCTTCATCAACACCTCCTGTTGCGAGATGTTATCATAATTTTCTGCACAAACTTTCTCAACCAACTCCTTTAAACCTTCCCTTCCGAGCCACGAATTAAAGAATCTAAATGGTTTAGGCCCATAATTCCGAGCCTCGGTTTTCAAGATCAACGGACAGTGATCCGATTCCTCCCTCGCAAGAGCACGGTACTCCGCGTTAACCCATTCGTTCATAACGTTCCAAGACACCAACATGCGATCAATACGGCTGCACTTGTTACCGGATATAAACGTGAACTTCCTCCCTTTTAACTCGAATTCGTGTAAATGCGCCTTGTCTATAAAATCATTAAATTCGTTCGTAACCAAAGCATTGAATTTTGCATTTCTTCTTTCTTCCCGATCGCGCATACAATTAAAATCTCCAGCAACCACCCAAAACGCAGTATTTTGAACAATAAGACTATCAAGGTCGGCCCATAAAATACGCTTATCCCTAAGCCGTTGAGGAGCATACACATTCACCACCGAAAACGCCTTACCATCGTCTTTAGCTACGCCATGAATACATAAAAAATAACGATTTCTTAACCACCTGCGACACCGAAAACCTCGTGGGATCCCATATAGAAACCAGGCCACCGGACCTACCCGTCGCATCAACCCATTCGCTTTCATAATTCCCTTTTCCCCAGAATCGACCTAAGTCAACCCCATCAAGAGACGCAAATTGTGTCTCTTGTAACAAAATAAAACTAATTTCATTAGCAAGTCTAAGTTTACGAATCCAATTACCTTTAACGTCATTGCCCAGTCCACGAATATTAACGGATAAAAAATTCATTGATCAACGATTTGAAAACCTTCATTCACGATAATCTGAGCCAAATCATTAGAAAAAGTATCCAAGTTCTTCACTCCCAAGTTATTAGCCAACTTAACTGTTTCGGAAGTCTCTTTATTGACATCAAACTGAGCCTCTAAATTAGTCTGTACCACAGAGCAACCCATCTCATTAATACCTCCATCAATGTTTACTAAGACCACCTCGGCCTCTTCAGTACCATCCTGATGCAAACAACTTTCCGAGTAAGGAACATCCCCATTTTGCAAACTATTTACTCCTTCGTTAACCGTATATATAAATCTATCCAAATCGAACAAGTCCTCTCCCTCACGCAATCTTTTTTTCGGTCTATCGTTCCCCACCAGGGAAGCAGATTTATTCCGGGACCCCTTCTTTCTACTAAAACCTTTATGTTTTTTTACAACGGATCCTTTATCGATTCCAATTCCGTTAACACCATAGTCTTTCTCAATAACGCCTATACCTTCGTCTCCATCAGACACTTTAGAAGCAGCCTGATCAATGATAATAACCGGCTCCTCCTCAACCATTAAATCTGCTTCAGCGGCCATCTCTTCGGCTTCCACTTCGTTCTCCTCAAACTGCACAAGACAATCCGGGATCCAATCGGCCAACTCTTCTTCCACCAACACATCAAAACCTTTGGCCTTCCAGTTCAATTTAATTCTCTGATTAACCCTGTCCATACCAGACCGAAGAATACCAACACATGCCACCGATAAATCTCCATCTTCCTCCGGAAAAATAGCCGGTTGTAACACCGTACCAAATTTGGAGGCTATGTCGTCAAACGTCTTGGCACATGATAAACTCAACGGGACTCCATGGATTTTGAGCCATGCAATCCTATTAACCTGAAACGTTTGTCCATACCATTCCTCCAACAATTCCACTTTGCCTTCCCATGCAGCCTTATTCGACGAAAACGAATTCTTTACTTCCCTACATTCGAACACCAAGAGAACACAAAGGCCACCAATATACTTAACCTCAACCGTATCAGTGCATATCAACTTCAGCCAAGACGGTAAAGAAGTTAAAGCCTCGAGCGACTTAAGATGCAAAACCACCGCCCGATCATACCATTCCCCAAAAGCAATAACATTTTCCTCTACCCTTATCTCCAAAACCTCAGCAGCCTCCGGTTCTTTGTTGATCAACGTATCTTTAAACGATCTCTTATCCTCTATATGAACTTCCATAGGAATCGTAACATTATCACGAACCTCCTCACGAGACTCTTCATGGACCTCATTATTCTTAACCGGTTGCCACACCTGTTCGTCTTTCCTAGGAATCTGTTTACCATCCACAAATCTAGCCGGGGCAATAAACAATTTGTATGATCCGATCCATACATCTTTCAGCACCTCTTCTAAATCCTCCATGTTTCTTCCTTTACGAAAAGTGACAAAGCCAAAACGTTTCCCTAACCGATCATATTTTCGAGCAATATACGTACCTTGAACTTCTCCGTAATCTTTCAGAACCCTGATCAAGTCCGAAGAAGAACATCTTTCAGGAAGATTCGAAACAAAGAATTTAACTCCAAGATCCCTTTCCTTCTCTTGCTGTTGATATCGATTACCCCTACCCTTCTTACCATGAACATCATACCAAGTATCTGTCTTGAAACGATCACGATCCGACATTTCTTGGAAAAAACCCTAATCGCCGTCGCTATTTTCTCGGAGAAAAAGTTTTTGAGTAATAGAACCACTAACATATATGATAAACCAAATGTTGACTACTACTGTTAAATGACCCATGATTCTAGATATAAATGACTTCTCTTTTCTTGTTTCTTTCTTGATGACTATATTTCTTATACTGACGTAAAGGTGCAATTAATAAATATGATTGTGGTGAGGAGAGGGAGAGAGAGAGAGAAACGAGATTGAGATTGAATGATGATAGAAATATTTCCATCTTTTTAAGGTCTCTCAATTAAATGTGGGTGACGATTTTACCTTAATACCCCTCAGCCATTTAATTTATTATTAATAATATAACATTAATTACTAAAATGCCACTCACTTAATCCGCACCATAGATTAAGATGATCCAATGGCCAAAACACCTTCTCACACTTCTCACAAAAAAAAAACACTTTGTACAGGTGTGTGGTGTGTGTGTGTGTGTGTGTGTGTGTATATATATATATATATATATAGGGGAAAGATAAATTGAAAATCCCCTTGAGTTGAGAAAACTTAGAAAACCCATGTAAAAACATCAAAAAAAAACTTTTTTCTTTTGAAAAAATTACACAAGGTAACATACACGTTTTTAAGCATTTTGGCCCAAAAAAATTAAAAAAGCGCCGATGGGATATTTTTTAAAAAAATAAACAACGCAAATTTTGTAACAACGTTGTTAGCATATGTTTTATGCTTTTTAACATATGTAACAGTGTTGTTAACATATGTATTCGTCTTTTTAACATATGTTAACAGCGTTGTTACAAAGTTTGTGTTGTTTATTTTTTTTTTAAAATATCCCATCGACGTTTTTTAAGTTTTTTGGCCCAAAACGCTTAAATACATGTATGTTACCTTATGTATTTTTTTTTCAAAAAAAAAATTAGATGGTTTTTATACGGGTTTTCTAAGTTTTCTTTACTCAATGGGGTTTTCAATTTATACTTTCCCTATATATATATATATATATATATATATATTAAACGACATTTGATAATAAAAGTGTCAACAATATGTAGAAGGTAAACTATATATAGATATATAGATATATACATTGACAAAAAATGAAGCGACTCGCACGCAACTTTTTCGGACATAGCAATATACTCATTGCGTTCGACGAAAGCCCATATGCTAGTTGCCGAAGAGCGGCCATACATTTTTATACGAAGGTGAACCCTAGTTAGCCCCTTGCGTCTTCTCTTTGTTGAAATAAGGATGCTCTGACAAATCATTTGATAGGCGCATGAATAATTGTCTGCTCATTCGAAAGTGTCGCCTAAAATGTTCTTCATTGTACACGGGCTCCGGGCTGAAGTAGTGTCGTATCAAAGTTTTGTTTGCTCTCTCTCTCTATCACGATCAAGCGTTTGTTGTCTGATTAGCACAGGTTTTCTTCGTTTTCGAGACCGGGCCATCAAGTATTCAATCGTTATCCTTCCCACTTCCATAAACAAATTGTCTTCTTCAGACGAGTCGGACGAAGAAAAATCATTCTATGCCAAAGCCATTTGTAGAGAGTGAAGAAAAAAAATTGCATTGTGAAAGTGTGAGATTTGAAAGTTTGATCAACCTTGCCAAAAATACCAAGGTTTAGTCAACGGTCGGCTAGCAACGGTCAACTTTGACCAGCCAACGACTACTTTTTCATCCGCTACCATTGGCTCGTTCGTTGGATGGCTCGAGTGTGGGTGTTGTGGTGTGGTGTGAGCGATCCACGTAGATCAAGTTGTGGCTCGCGGAAGCTCGCTCGCGGGCCACAACACATAGTCTACATGTCTAAATTACCCTTTTTTTACCCTTTTAATCAACCAAGATTGAATTAATTAGGGTGATGTGCTAAAAGTAGTTTAATAAAAATAACTAAATTAAACCTAAAACTAGACACCTAGTAATACTCTAGACTCTCTAAAACTAAACTACTGACAGGCAAGTGAACCTATCGACTCTAGTATAGCTAAAGTAAGTCCGGATATCGAACCCACGAGACTCTAATGGAAAACGAAAACTAGACGCGATTACTTATCCTAAATACTGATTAAATTAATTTATTATTTTAAAGAGGGGTTTTACTGAAAAATAAATTGCAATAAAATAAAGGTTAACTAAAATTTACTAAAGTGAACTAGAGACACGAACTTAGCTGAGCCGAATTCAGATGATGACAAGACACTACCTAAACCAGACTCCTAACTATGCCTGATAAGCTTCTATGGTTATGGAACTGAATTGGAACCGGGATCTTAAAATACTAAACATCAAGAATAAACTAGACACCCTCGACCCTTCTCAAGGGGAAACCCTAGAATATTTTTGTGTTGTTAAACTACCGGTTGGAGTACAAACCCTCACAGGTTATCTAACTCTTATGATCGAGTACCCGCTAGACAATCTACCTCACAGCGCGAAAGCCTCGCTACACTAGGTGTAAGGGGTAATTATTGAAGCATAGATCTAACTTGATATGCAAGAGTTGAAAGGGAAACTAGGCAGATCTTCTCACAAAGCCTCTAACCTAGCAATTTAACAACCTAGACATACCAACAAGTCCTCACCTCACAGCTATTGAACTTGGAAGAATACCTAAAATCTTCTAACCACCAATATCACTCCTATGGTAAACTCACGACTATTGACCATAAACTAGTTGCTACACAAAGTCTGCAACCTAACTAGCACTCATACGTGAAAGACATTCACAAAAGTGCAAGTGGAGTGAATAAATGACAATAAGAAAATAATAAATACGCATATACACCAGATCTAGAGAAATCAAAATCTTTATTGAATCATAAATCCAAAACACGTTCCAAACACCATAGAAAAATTAAATCAAATCATAGTTATTTGTCTTAGCCTAGGTAGCTATAAAAGTTTTAGTCACAAATCATCTTGAAAAGAGAAACAAAGTCAAATAAAAATTCAGCAATCATGGTCTAGAACAAAGATAATAAAGGAACGAAAAAAACCGAATGATTGTCACCCGAATACTCGCTCCCTGACTTAGAACCTTTGATCCTTGACTTGCTTCTCTAATAATATTCCCTTTTGCTTTCTTCGATTGTGCTACCTTCGTAGCTTTCTGTGCACCGCTCCTCTATCCTTTAGATCTCTCTCACTCCCAATAATATTAGATCGCTGCTCCTCTCCAATTAATAATATGCACCGCCTTCCTTCCAACCCTCATATTCCTTCACAAAAATATGTCTTTGAGTGCTTCTTGTTTGTTTTATTTGGGCCGTGAAAGTCCAAAGTGACATCAAAGTCACATTTTGTTTTTTTTTCTTATCTTTTATATTATTATTATTATTATTATTATTATTATTATTATTATTATTATTATTATATATAGCATTCTAACTCCGTGCTTTTGACTCGGGTGTTCTTGGCTTGATCAAAGTTGCTCGTTTACGCTTCTGGTCATGAACACCTATAAAATAAAAAAATAAAATAGATAAATACTAAAAATGACCGAAAACTAATAAAAATCTATTAAAACCTATACTAAATAAAATAGACAACTACAAGCCTAAAACTAATGAAAAACACTATCTAAATGACTCGAAAACTGTACAAACTTTACACAGGAAATAGATGTATTTTACAATACATCAAATATCCCCACACTTATCTATTTTTCGTCCCTGAAAAAGAATTATGCTATGGAATCACAGTTAGGTTTACATCCAGTTTCAAAACATAGGTTACTTAATTAATAATCTACTAACGTGTTGATTGCGATTGCAGGTATATTGATCCTCTTAAACCCACACCGGTTTCCAAGCCCTTTTTATTTATGTTAAGTTCATGTTGATTAGTCTATCTTGGGTCTCACTCGAAGGAAGCCACAGTTCCTCCTAATCTCGCCTCAAGCTTATGAAGCTAAAGGAACGACCAATTGACCATTTCTCAACCGTCTTATGTAAAAAATCAAGAGAATTTAAAATCACTTTTTTTTTTTTTTTTGCATACTTAACTCAGAGGGTGTGACCAATCCAAGTCGCTATCCCAGTGGCCAGGCACCTTAAGCTTCAGCATTTTTTTTTTCATCTCAGCATACTTAACTTAGAGGGTGTGGCCAATCCAACTCGCTATCCCAGTGACCAGGCACCTTAAGCTTCAACATTTTTGCTTTGATTTCTAAGTTTTTTTTAGTGATTAGAAATTCTAACGGTTTTCTACTTATAACGGTGCTTCTTATACTATTTTTGGCGGTTTCGGTCTCCCCGTTTCTCCTAGATGAGAACCCACAAAATAGCCTAACATAATTAATTTATTACTTTTCAAAGGAAACCTTTCTACCGGCCGAGCCTACCCACATATCCCAAATCAGACACGTTTTCAATCAATTTTAATCTCTTATTATACATACTATTTGAAAACCGGACACCTAACTTTACCTATCATTTTCCATATTTTATATAATGCAAACTTCAAAATCAGGGACTTTTTTTTTTGGACTCAAAACGACCCTATATACAGACTAAATGACAGTTTCCCATCCCCACACTTAAACTCTACATTGCCCTCAATGTAGGAATTGAAAACGACTCAGAACAAAAAATAAATTCCGAATACAAAAATAAAATACAAAAATAAAAAGACAAGGGCATTTTGGAAAGGACTTAGCTGGTTAATTTTTTTTCTCTTCGTAAGCTCCAAAATACTAGTCCAGTCCAGCTCGATCGTATAGCATTTCATTCGCGATCGGCTCTGACACAATGGTAAACTCTGGGTTTGCCTTGACAAATGATAAACAACTCTGGAATCACCCGAATGGAGATTGAGTACGGACGGTGCAATCCAAACCTGTGCAAAACGAAACAAACAAAAACCCGAGCATAATACCGAACTACACAAAAATAAAAAAACAAAAAAGACTCAAACTACTAACTTAGACTCATAATATAACAACAAACAAGAAGACGTACCTGCTTGGCAAAATGGCGGTGAATGGTGGTAGAACCAAATGGGTATAAGGAAAAAAAATACGGTTCTCACTCAACGTGAAGGACACTGGTGATCACAACACGCGTCGCAAGCGAAAAAAAAATATAACTTTCCGGGTAATCGCTGTCGCATGAGGCGAACAGGTCAGCCCAGACTCATCTCATTACGTGAAAAGTCTTTTTTCACAGAAAGTTAATTAATTATTTTTTTTAAGAAAAATTCTCTTATTACCCAAACTTCCATCAAAATTCCCAATCATAAAAAATATATAAAGATAAATACATGGGACCCGCTCATGTGAAATTTCCTTTACCTAAACAAACACGCAAACCTGCAAACAGACTCAAAGAAACAAAAACAAATATAAAATAGAAAGATAAAAACCTATGAACCACTACCAAACGACGGACCACAAATAAAAAAAATGAAAAGCTAGAAAAAAAATAAGTATAAATATAAATTTACAAACTCTACAGAGCCTCCCCACACTTAAACTTAATCAGGGGGCTTCTCTTTTATCTGGACCCGATCCAACCCGTTTAGTTCCACCCGGTCCTCGTTAACAATTGAATATTTATTAGTGGAATTGAAAAATAATCTAAGCATTCTTAACGGGTCAGACCACCAAAATTTAAACTTACCTGGATTGAACCGGATGCGTGGCATGTAGCAAGAAGACTGATCGTGCTTGACTTTCACTGGCTTCTTCTTCTCCAACTCGTGCCAGCCGTTGATCCTCTTCCGATTCCGATTCCGATTTTGATCCTTTCTTTTTCTCTTCCTTGCCCTCTCCCGTGGTGTTGTTGATTTTGAAGTTCCATCTATTACTAATACCACGGGCCAGCTATGGTGCGCTTCTTCTTCCACCATTTTCACGGGATGATCCCCACACTTATTTCTTTCATCTGGTGCAGGTTCAGTCATGTCTGTCGGTTCACCTTCGAGTAGGGCATCTAGGTATGCTACATCCCCATCGGGATCAGACTCCCCTACTTCCTCATAAATAGGCAAACCCTCTAACTCTAGATCTAAAAACTCATCCTCTTCAGACAACGACTTCTCACTCACCTCGTTGTCTTCCTCTGCACCAAACATCATATCTATGGAGTCCCCCAATTCCACTTCTTCTATCACTTCTCTCCTCACCAACGACCTTTGATACGCCGCCCATTCTTCTTCGTCGTCCCCTTCATCAGAGTCACTCCCAAAATCATATATACTAACCTGTGGCACCGGAGGTGGGACTTCAATGTCCATTTTCGTCTCCGTGATTGGGATGATCTCTTCATCTGACTCGTCTGCGTATTCCATGATCGGCTCTTTCCCTTCTTCTGAAAACGTTGGGAACAACTCCCCTCGAGCGTTCATGTACCCGAGGTAGTTGCCCTCCTCATCATATGTATAACCGACTTTCGGCAGCTGCTCTTGCTGAACCTTTTCTTTTTCTTCTTCTTCTTCCTTTAACCTTCGAGCAATGTCTTCTACTGTTCGTTGAAGATCTAAAAGAGCAGCCTGTCGGTTTTTCAGGAGGATGTCGTGCTCTGCTAACATTTTTTGGGTATTTTCATCTTTAGCAACTAATAATGTCAACAGACTCTCTATTTTACTCCAATCATTACCACTATTCTCACAAGAATTGCTTCCAGAAAATTGATCAGGATACTGATTGAAATGTGGCTGCTGATACGAGTCATCATAATAATTTGTAGGACAACCCTGTGAATAATATGGCTGCGGCTGCACAAAGGAATTAGCACAATAATGTGCAGAGGACCCCTCATATTGTGGACATAAAATGGTAAAATGGGGTCCTCCACAAATTTCATACATATTTACATACTCAAAAGAAATAAAAGACACATAAAATTAGACTTTTACGACTCATAATACAAAAAGACAGACTCAAAACAAAAAACAAGTAGCACAGATATGGCAGATAAATGTAATCAAAGCTAGTTAACGCAATCGCCAAGAGTCCCCGGCAACGGCGCCAAAAACTTGATGTGCAACTAAATTAACCTAAACTAGACACTCTAAGTTTTAAATTTATAACCTAAGACTCTCTAAACCTAAACCACACAACCGGCAAGTGTACCGGTCAGTGCAGTATAGCTAAAGTAAGTCCGAGTATCGAACCCACGAGACTCTACTAGAAAACGTAAACTAGACTCGATTACTTATCTACAAACTGACTTAACAATGTTTTATTGCTTAAAGGGGGGTTTTCTAACAAACTAATTGCAAATAAATAAAATAAAATAAAATAAAATAAAACTAAAATAACTAAAGACACAAACTGGGAACTAGAATTCGGATCAGGTGATGGGAAGGCACTACCTAGGCTAGAATCCTACACATGAATGATAAATTTCTAATGGTCATGGAACTGGTGTGGAACCGGGATCTTAAAATACTAAACATCAAGAATAGACTAGACACCCTCGACCCTTCTCAAGGGAAAACCCTAGAATACTGTTGTGCTGTTAAACCACCGGTTGAGAGGTTACCCTCACAGGCTTACCTACTCGAATCTTAAAGTACCCGCTAGATAGTCTACCTCACAGCGCGAAAGTCACAATACACCCGAAAGTGCAAGGGTTAACTACAATATTTCTGATAAGACTTGGCCTACAAGGAATGCTAGGGAAACTAGGAAGATCTTCTCACAAAGCCTCTAGAACTAGCAATTTAACACCCTAGACAGACCAACAATCTCGCACCTCACAGCTATTGAACTTGGAAGAATACCTAAAATCTTCTAACCACCAAATATCACTCCTATGGTAAACTCGCGACTATTGACCATAAACTAGTTGCTACACAAAGTCTGCAACCTAACTAGCACTCATACATGAAAGACATTCACAAAAGTGCAAGTGGAGTGAATAAATGACAATAAGAAAATAATAAATACGCATATACACCAGATCTAGAGAAATCAAAATCTTTACTGAATCATAAATCCAAAACACGTTCCAAACACCATAGAAAAATTAAATCAAATCATAGTTATTTGTCTTAGCCTAGGTAGCTATAAAAGTTTTAGCCACAAATCATCTTGAAAAGAGAAACAAAGTCAAATAAAAATTCAGCAATCATGGTCTAGAACAAAGATAATAAAGGAACGAAAAAACCGAATGATTGTCACCCGAATACTCGCTCCCTGGCTTAGAACCTTTGATCCTTGACTTGCTTCTCTAATAATATTCCCTTTTGCTTTCTTCGATTGTGCTACCTTCGTAGCTTTCTGTGCACCGCTCCTCTATCCTTTAGATCTCTCTCACTCCCAATAATATTAGATCGCTGCTCCTCTCCAATTAATAATATGCACCCGCCTTCCTTCCAACCCTCATATTCCTTCACAAAAATAAGTCTTTGAGTGCTTCTTGTTTGTTTTATTTGGGCCGTGAAAGTCCAAAGTGACATCAAAGTCACATTTTGTTTTTTTTCTTTTTCTTTTTATATTATTATTATTATTATTATTATTATTATTATTATTATTATTATTATTATTATATAGCATTCTAACTCCGTGCTTTTGACTCGGATGTTCTTGGCTTGATCAAAGTTGCTCGTTTACGCTTCTGGTCATGAACACCTATAAAATAAAAAAATAAAATAGATAAATACTAAAAATGACCGAAAACTAATAAAAATCTATTAAAACCTATACTAAATAAAATAGACAACTACAAGCCTAAAACTAATGAAAACACTATCTAAATGACTCGAAAACTGTACAAACTTTACACAGGAAATAGATGTATTTTACAATACATCATAGGGTTAACTATATATGGTTTACAGGTGTCAAGATGTGATGACTTCTTACACTTCCTATGTTAAAGCGACTTTGTATACTTTAATAATATCATACTTTATGCAAAATAACAACAATAATATCATACGCAAAACATAAGGGTGGACGGGGCACCCCACAAGGTTTTTTTTCAGCTTCACTGATTTCTACCAATTCTGTACTGCCACATCACTTCACTGAAACAGTTTTTTTAGAGACAACACTCCACTGTAAATAAAATCGAGAAAAAGATAAAAGGGGGGGGGGAGAAACTCACGGGTACCAGTCCGTTAACTACAACCAGATTTTGGTTCACAGGACCTCTAACAGCATGGGTTGCGGCGGTGTTAACGTGCTGGTAGTAGGACACCAGTGACCAATTCTGATAGCGCCCCGTCCCCCTAAGGCTATAGGGTGTGGAGTAGCCCATCATCCATGATGATCCTCCACCTCAGCTGCCATGTCATCGTGGGGTAGGAGCATCATGGAGATAATGATCCAAGAGTATGATAGGAGCATCATCCCTCCATTAAAAAAAAAGAAAGGAAAAAACCAAAGACCAATCAATAGGCCCGTCATACCCCGACACCTCCTTGACTGCCATGCCGCTGCCGCCCCTAGGGAGTGTTTACCGGTGCCACACCGTCTATCCTAAGGCTGCACAGTATACAGACGCCCCCCCCCGTCCCCTCTGTTTTTGCCCCGTCTTAGACCCCCACACCGCCCCCCTCCCCCGTCCCTGATGTCCCCCGTCCCTTGGAGAACGATTTGGACGGACCAATCATGATTTTTCCTTTTTTTTTAAAAAAAAAAACAACGGCTACTTTTACATTCAAACGGCTCTTTTTGTTTTTTTTATATTTTTTTAAACCAAAACCAAATATATAAACACAACTATCCAAATAAACCCACATAAATCAACCAAAACCAACATAAAACTCTCTTCTACTTTCTTTAAAAAAATACCCAACAATGTCATACCTACCAATGATTGATTCCTCATCTTCGTCGAGCGAAGAAAACCGGGTTTTTGTGAACGCGGTTTGGGAATCGGCACAACTAATCGTGGCGGAGGAAGACGAGGTGAGCTCGCAACCGCGACCTAGGCAAGCGGCCATAAACAGAGACCGGGAGGGTAAGTTTATAATTTATCTTCAAATACATATTTAGATACTTTATTTTCTAGAATGTATAATTTTTCTTCAAATATATATGTTAGTAATTTGGTAACAACATACGTGTAGGTGCACACGAGCGATTAATCAGAGATTACTTTGCCGACCAACCGGTGTATACGGACGAGATGTTTAGGCGGCGGTTCCGGATGAGCCGTCGATTGTTCGTACGTATTGCCGATGATTTGGCGAGTTGTGACCCGTATTTTACATTACGGCACGATGCTAGAGGCAAGCGAGGGTTCACAACTTATCAAAAATGCACGGCGGCATTGCAGCAACTAGCTTACGGGACGGCATCCGACTCGTGGGATGAGTATTTACGGATGTCCGAAAGAACGTCACGTGATTGCTTGTATAAGTTTTCCAAGCGCGTTGTCAAGATCTACAGCAAAAAATATTTGAGAAAAACCAAACTCGAACGATATCCAGAAATTGTATCAGTTCCATCACGAAAAGCATAGTTTTCCAGGGATGCTTGGAAGCATCGATTGCATGCATTGGCCGTGGAAAAATTGCCCTAATGCGTGGCGTGGCATGTTTTATCGAGGCGATCAGGGTCACCCGACTATTATCTTAGAGGCTGCCGCGTCACAAGACTTGTGGATTTGGCATGCCTTTTTTAGTGTTCCCGGTTCCAATAACGACCTTAATGTTCTTAACCAATCATTGGTGTTTGAGGATGTTAGAATGGGAACCGGTCCGGATTCAATAACGACCTTAATGTTCTTAACCAATCATTGGTGTTCCAATAACGACCTTAATGTTCTTATCTTGCGGATCTAATATACCCAACCTATTCTACACTTGTTAAAAGTATTAAGCACCCTCACGACGAAAAAAGAAAGAAATTTGCAAAGTTTCAAGAAGCGGCGCGAAAGGATATCGAACGAACTTTTGGGGTTCTACAAGCAAAATGGCACATCATCGCAAACCCGGCACGTGCTTTCACACCAAAAAAACTTCGTTATTGTATGTATGCTTGTATCTTGTTGCATAACATGATCATCGAAGACGAAGGCCGAGCTATTTGTGAGTTCGATGAAAATGCGGTGGAGGAGAATACTATTCCGGATGACGAAGCGTAACAAGAGTTAAACGATTTCGCGTTACGTAACGAACACATCCATCATCATCTACAAGCCGACTTGATCGAATATATATGGAACAACGGAATCGACGATTAGTATTTTACTACTTAATTTTAGGATGGTTTGTTATTTTTTTTTTTAATTTTTAGGATGATTTGTAATTTTTTTTAATTTTTAGGATAGCTTGTAATTTTTATTTTAAATCTACTATTTATTTGAATTTTATTTTGTTTATTTGTTAGTTTTATAAAACTAGTTAAAATTAATATTTATAAAAAAATAATAGTAATAAATGCTTGAGACATGAGGTGTTGATGTCTCCACACCCCTGACCCCACTCATATCTCAAGAAGTTTGAGACATCAACAATCCAATGTGGCATCCTACATAGTTTAGGGTTTAGGGTTTAGGGTTTAGGGTCCATATATCCTGTGTGTCTCTTCCCATGTTCTATGATTGTCTTTATCAAACGGTTCCACCCCAACACCAACTTAACCACTCACATCCAATACACGTGTCGTACACGCACCAATCACATCCCAACCAGGTGTCTCCACCAACCACTCATCATATAGCATGTATCCCACGCGCTCCACTCACGCGTGACACCGAATTGCTTGTCTGTCATTGGTCCACGTAGCACTTTCACAGCAAACTTGAGCTGCTAATCAAAAATAATAATCATCGTGTCTTCTCAATTTGTCTTTTTTAAGGCAATCATTCATCAAATTCGAGTCAATTTTCAATCTTGACCGTCAAATTAAGAGCAGAGAGTCGTTTCCATGGGTTTATGGGAAGCTTTTCTCATTGGCTTCGTGGGTAATTATGATTTTATTATTATTAATTTGCATCAATTATTGATTTGGGTTTCGTAATTTGATTGAATTGTTTTTATTTCTGTTATGGGTTTGTGATTTTATCTTATAATTGAGATATTATTTATTTGTTAGGGGATCTATATGTTTAATTATAATCGGTAAGATAGGGTTTGCTATTTCAAGGGGTTGCGGTGCAGCTTGTTGCGTGTTTAGATGAATGATTCTTGAATACATAAAAAAAAAAAAATCATGTTTCTAAAAAAATTATATTCATGGTGGGCAATGTTTTAAAACCGGTTCAAAACGGCGGGTGCGACTGGTTTTTAAAAGTTTGATGGTGGATGATTTTGACATGTTTAGTTTGGATCGAGAGGGTGTAATGGGATGAGAACTGCATAATGTACGTGTGCCTTTTGCTTAAGTGTGACGGGGTTCTCACAGTTCTTAACTTAAAATTGGATTGAAATGTAGGAAAAGTATTTTTCTTTGTGTGTGTGTGTGTGTGTGTATGTAATGAGGGGTTTAAATGACAAATGCTAAACATTTAGGAACAGATCATTTTATTGTGGAGTGAATACATGTAATCTATTGTAGTTTCTAATGATTTTTGTAGATGGTGTATTATAGGTGAATCAAATGGTTTCTGAATGTTTAGTGGTTCTCACTTGAATGCACCTGTAGATGTATGTGTATGTATTTGATAGAATAAAAGATAGCTAGTGTGGAAATAGCTTTTCTTTCTAAACGGTTAATACACGTTATGTTATCTTCATACTAGTATGGAATTTCTTGTTTATGCTTTCTAGGCGCCATACGAAAGTGTTGGTGTTTCTTTGATGTATGTTGCTGCAGCAAGATAGATTTAGGACTTCATGCCTTTTAAACATAATCAAAGAGAAATATATATTCTGTTTTCATTCAATCATCCTTGAGGTTAAATCTTTATCTATCGAGAAACTCTAGCTTGCACGGAAGTTAGTTGTAAATTCTAAACGTTTTAAGGAAATATAGGAACTACGTTCTAGAGCTTAACAAGCGAATACATCACACGTACGTACGGGTGTTTTTTCGCTATCAGAGAAAGCTGTCAATTATCTTTGCTCGCCGTCTATTAGTCAAACTCAAAACCTGTAATAAATGGAATAATCCTAATAAACTAGTCTAGGAAACTCTATAAAAATCAGCAATGATCCTTATGATAATCACAATATTATATTAATCTTGCAATCATCATCATCCTTCTGGTTAGGAAAATTTAGTATTTTGAAGTATTGGTAAATAGCATGCAAGTTCTCCAAACATCCTTTTGCAGTCATGTACGCTTGTCGTTATATCTTAAGGTTGTCCCGTGGGCAGCGTTGGGCCCAAAAGATTAATCTTGCTTTCACATATGGACCGATTAAATCTTTCGGCACCTCAAAATCAGGATGCTTAACCTCTCTGGAAGCAAAATCAACATCATTTTCGTCTCTGCACCTCAATATAAGTATTTGTTGTCTACATTTTCATGGGGCCTTCCGACTTGGCCTCATGTACTTGAGTTGACTCGTAATATTTATGTTGACATGTATGTTATGTCTCTAATTACAGGATACTGTAAAAGTATGATTAGGGGTATTAGTTGATTGGGCATGATTTGATGTACTCAAAGTTTAAAAGAACGGAAACGAGCCTCGAGGCGTTTTTCCCTTCGCCTCACGAGGCGTAAGCCTCGAGGCGAACCGAGGCGTAAGCCCGAGGCGGAATTAAAAAATTAAATAAATAATTATATATCTTTCAAAAAATAAAATGCTAACTAATTTCATCATCAAATTCATCAAAAACATCAAAAACACACATAAAAATGACATAAAATGTCACAAAAAGTCTAAAACATCAAAAATATACCTGAAAACCCCCTGAGGCGCACCTGAGGCGCAACTTTTCATAGCGCCTCAGTCCTGTGAGGCGCATACCACTGTTCAAACACCTGAGGCGCCGCCTCAGAAGCGTTTTCAGACCGAATCGCCTTGAGGCGCGCCTCGAGGCGCACGCCTCAAGCGTTTTTTTAAACCATGGATGTACTACTGCATATGAAATTAGGCTTCATAGGAGAGGAGCTTACCTCTCGAAAGCAGATTGTGGTTAATATAATAATCCTTGAGATAAACTTATTAATTGAAATGAAATGATCTTGTATTCGAGAATACAGACTTCATTTCTACAAGTGGATGAACTTATCTTATTGTCATATGTTTGCAGCCTCTTTTTCAAGCAAGAAATGGAGCTTTCTTTGATAGGGCTCCAGAATGCTGGGAAGACATCCCTTGTTAATGTTGTTGCTGTAAGTAAAATGCACCATTTTCATATATGTAATAGGTAGTCAAAGGCGCCAGGCGCACTCGAGGTGCAGAGGGTGAGCCTTTGGGCCTAGGTGCAAGGCTCTTAAAATGCAAGGGTTTTTTTTAAGGTGCGCAGTTTAAACAAATCACTTTTAGGGATGTTTCAGACTGGTTTATTGCAGAATGTGCGCCTGTGAACCTTAATAGACGCTAGGCACTTTTTCTGTACGCCTGTACTGGGCTGTGCCCGGTCGCCTTTGATTATGTATTTGTATCAATTATACTAATCTTGTTCTTGTGTGCTGAGACTGTCTTTGATCTCTTTTGCTTGTAGACTGGTGGATATAGTGAAGATATGATCCCTACAGTGAGTTTACTCTTAAATTTATGCCATATTAAGTACTAAATGTGTCTGAGTGTCAATAATTTAACAAAAAACTTTTTATGTTTCAGGTTGGATTCAATATGCGGAAGTAACGAAAGGAAATGTGACAATAAAGCTATGGGATCTTGGTGGTCAGCCCCGATTTCGCAGCATGTGGGAGAGATATTGTCGCGCAGTTTCGGCCATTGTGTATGAACCCCTCTCATTCCTTATCTGCAACATTACAGAATACTACTTTTCTTTTTCTCGAGTTGGAAGATTTTATTTTGGTTATGCCGCTTTCTAGGGGTGTTAAATAGGTCGTGTTTTTTAGTTTGCGGGTCAAAGCCGACACGAACGTGAAAATCATGTGAGAGACACAAACCCAATAGGACATAAGTTTCTGCGGTTTGACATAGAACACGACCTATTTACCCCAAAATTTTATTTTGTCTTTATGCAATTTAGTACTTTAAATTTACAAATTTACAACAACAAATTTTTTTGGCATAGAACACCCAATCAATTATAACATAAACATATTAATTAAATTGTTTTTGAAAATAAACGATGTCAACCCGCGTTCTTTCAACCAGTTTAGCTAAACATGTTTGTGGGTCCGACCCTGAAATTAACTTTAGACTAAATCCAAATAGTTGAATTTCGTGGTAGGTTTGTGTCGTGTCAGAAATATAGGTGTATGCCACTACCATAGGACGGATAAACAAAATATAGATTGACGAGTTGGGTATAGGGTAAAACGGGTTTGGCTCATAACTGGTGGGGTTTTTATACGGGTCAGGTATGTTGTTGATGCTGCGGATCAGGATAACTTGAGCGTATCAAAGAGTGAACTTCATGATCTGCTAAGCAAGACAGCATTGAGTGGAATACCTTTGCTTGTTTTGGGAAACAAAATCGACAAGGAGGGTGCACTCTCCAAGCAAGCGTTAACTGATCAGATGTAAGTAAACACATAACAACACTATATATATGCACACATTCTCTAAACTATATATATATTTATACAACACTTATGCAGGGATCTGAAAGCGATCACGGATAGAGAAGTGTGCTGCTATATGATTTCATGCAAGAACTCAACAAACATCGACTCGGTCATTGATTGGCTCATCAAGCATTCCAAATCCAAAACTTAAATGTTGATCTTGTTGTTGAGTTGAGAGTTTACTAATCTTGATCTAATGAATTGGAGTGTTCTGTTGCCATTTTTCATGTCTTACTTGAGTGTGGCTAGCTGCTCTTCTCAGCAGCTTGTGTATTAATTGTTTTGTGAAAAGTTTCCATGTATAGACTTGATTAAATTACTGAAGTTACTTGTTCGGATTCAAAAATATTCTTTTTTGTATTTTGCAGTTAAGGTTTTGTTGTTTTATTTTGTATATTTTTAAGGATTTTATTATTTGTTTTGGCCCTTAGCAAATGACTTTGTTTTGTTTTATGGTTGCCTTACTAGTGCTACTCTCGTTCAAGTATGTTTAACTGTTGAGTTGTAATGGATTTATGATGTGTGTGATCCACTTTCGTTTATCACCCTGGGTTAGGATCAAATACACAGTGAAAGAAAAATAGGAAGTCGTAGGAAAGGTATCAAATGGACTCCGATTAAACTCATTCAAGCGGCATTGAAATTGTCTTATCGAACCCTACGACGTTAGTTTTTAGGTCTTCGTTTTTTGGGGTTTTAGCTTGTAGTTTTTAAAATATGCGTTATATCATTGTGTCTTTTATGTACTATTGTGTCTTTTTCTTGTTTTTATCACTGTGTCATTTTTTTCAATTCATTGTGTCTTTTATTTTTTTTTAAACTTGTTTGAATTACCTTATTATTAAATTTCTAAGCTAATGAATAGTGCATTGTCGACGTGGCAATGCATTATTGGACGTTTCTTCTGTCATTTGAGGCGTCATGTTTAACTGATTTGTTTTCGGTCGTTTGATTGTATTGGTAGTTGTGGTTGTGTTTGCATACCCGTATGTTGCAAGTTTGAGTTTTGGGTCGGGCTGGTTTTTCTGGCTGTCATGGTGTCTTTTTTCTTATGAACCATCACCTTAACAGTACCTAAACTTCATTTTAGTGTGTATTTTGAACCTTAAACAACAACACAAACTGCCACTTACTATATTTTGAAGCTTAAGACTACAGAAGATGACTTAACTTAAGATCATGTTAATTACGTTTAGGCTATGTTATGATCCCCGCTCCATTGGCGTGTTAATCTCAGTGTTCACAAAATCCCTCAACCTCCGCATTAGCTCACGGCCCCACCCGCCTTCGCACCTTTTTTGTTCATTCTCCTCATACAGGGCTGTCATCCTATTTCAAATGCATGCGCCCATGGCATGTCCATTCTTTCAGTTTGTCTTTGGTTAACGGTTCAGTTACTACCCACCCAAATCCTCCCACACGTATATATAATACGCAGACTTGCATTTTCTTTTTAGTAAGGTTCTGAATGCCTAAAACATGGTAATCACCAAGTCTAGTAAAACAGACGAGTCTTAAAAGGGGTTCGAATAAAAAAGAGATCGGGTTAAAACAGGTGGTTTTTATAAAAGTGAAATTTGGTTTGGGCCAATACGGGTTATGGTGAAAAAGAACTTACCTTGAAATGAGTCGTGAAAAAAAAGTAACAAAATAGGTTCACCCGCTATATATATTTATATATTTGGTTTTACAATCGTAAAGGCGATGGGGTTATGGTTAAAACAGGTGGTTTTTATAAAAGTGAAATTTGGTTTGGGCCAATACAGGTTATGGTGAAAAAGAACTTACCTTGAAATGAGTCGTGAAAAAAAAGTAACAAAATAGGTTCACCCGCTATATATATTTATATATTTGGTTTTACAATCGTAAAGGCGATGGGGTTGGTGGGGAAGATGACAGTAGTTGTGGCGGTGGGCAGAGTGGTAGTGCTCAAGAAGGTGGCGGTAACTAGGGGTGTTCAGAATTCGATTCGAATTCGAAAAATTCGAAATTCGACTTAGTTCGATTCGATTACCAAGAATTCGATTCGTTTATTAAGAATTCGAATTCGATTCGATTCGAATTCGAGTCAAGTAAACCGAATACGAATCGAATACGAATTTATGATTTTAAATTCGATTCGATTCGATTCGAAATTCGAATAAAAACTGTACATGTATATTTTTTAAATATATATATACACATACTCATTATTATATACACATTGAAAAAAATAACTTCTAAATTTTGGTCAAACTCTAAGAACCCATAGTGTCTACAACTTTTACCATAACCATATTTTACATATTTACCTTATACATCACAAAACTCTAACAAAATATACTCTCTACTATTTTTACTATTCCTATATTTGACATATTGTTGTTTATCAATTTTGTAAATTTGTATTTTATATGTTAAAAATAATGAGTTTGTATTAGTTTTAAAACTAAAAGTAAAACAATTTATTATTGATGGTGAATTTGAACTAAATCGAATTTATTCGAATTCGATTCGAATTCGAGTTTCTTATTCGAATCGAATAAATTGAATTTTAAGCGAATACGAATCGAATACGAATTCAGGTAAAAATACTAAAAATTCGAGAAATTCGATTCGAATAATTCGAAAATTCGTTATTCGATTCGTTGAACACCCCTAGCGGTAAGTAACCATAGAGGTGATGGCCCATTTAAGCTCATTTTAAAGTTCTACAATAACACGACTCATTTTGACCATAGTATAATTTTATTAGACCCAAATTAATACATTTTTTTTAACCTAAATCAACTCATTTCTTAAACGTATATAGTAATTTTCGATAATCATAAATCTCACCATTTGATTTTATATTGTCCTTTTACGTAGTAATAATTTAAAACCTAATCTTAGCATTCACGATAGAGCAATGCGCTCTCACCATATTTTGATTCCTTGTTATCATCACATCACACGATATAACTTGTCTCAGTCCACATTATTGCTTACATTATTATTAATCACATTAAGGGCGGAGGGTGTCACACCGAGCATCCTGGCTTGTCATAGCTTCTTGTAGAGGTTCCTAAAGGTAGTGGTGGTGTTCCTGCTCCTAGCGTCATGCCACATTACCTTTCATCGCTATTCTCTATCCTACTCTTTCGATTACCTTATTCGTTTCTTCTCCATTTCGGCATGACGGCATGGTGATGCTACTTAATTCCTTTAAACCGATAAACACTCTCCGGCTCAGTTGACATTTGATTTCTTTCAACCCTCAACTTACCCATTAAACATTTCGAATTTAATGTTACATTTACATTTATATTTATATTTATATTTATATTTATATTTATATTTATATTTGTATTTATATCAGAATAATAAAAGGAAAAGAACTAATTAGTTAAAAAGAAATCTATTTAAAATTTTATTGGAACAGAGAAAGAAATATGATTCAATTTCCAATCTCTGAAATAGTCTTTAAGGCTGGTTTCCATTGTCCGCCTAAGTGACTTTCATGTACTGTCCTGCCACCATTTTTTCTTCTGCTGCCATTCTGCAATAAGTTTTCTTTTTTAATAACTATTACTAAAAATTCATTTATATAAAATGCAATTTGGCTTGAAATAAAATTTATGTTGATTATAGTCGAATACTAAATATACTACATGTGTTTTTAAATTTATATTACATATCACTAGATAAATATTAGAAAAAAAAACTATATTTTAAAACTATTTCTGAGTGTCAAAAGGCAACATGAACGAACAATCTTTCGGACGGGAGACCACATCGGTTAGTGATTATGAACTGTTATAAATTTTTTCATCTTAAAAATATAATTTACGAGTTCAGTTGCTACTCAAATCTCTTTATTTTATTTATTCAAGTGTTAGTATATGTTATTAAAATTATAAATATACCAAAACATAAGTAAAACTACAAATCTACACCAACACGACCTTATATATATCTTTTATATTTATTTACGAGTTCATTCATTTTGAAATCTAGTGTGACTGGTTTAAGTGGCTAGTAAGACGACTGGTTTACTATTTTCTCCGGTTCTGAAAACAAGTTGTTCAGTCAGTCAAGTGAAGTCTAAAAAAGTTAAAAACCACAATAATTTAAGAAGTATAATATTTCATTATTAGTTTAAAAAATATAATTAAATTGTTTTGAATTAAGCAAACTATTTTTTTTAAAACATAGGTATTTAATTACTACTTCATTTATTTATCATGTTACACGTTTACTTCATCATGATGCATCACAATTTCATCAACTAACGACTCTATGTACATGATTACCTTGCCGGAACAAGTATTTGCTACTGACGTCTGAACATCAACCGTCTCCTTCTTTACCGGCTCAATCACTCCTCTCTCCATCAACAACTTCCCGAGCTTCATACACTTCTTCGCAGCAAACTCTTTCAAAACATCTAAAAATTTGAACAAACTCATAAACAATCACGATTTAACTGTTGGAACAATCGAATCACAAACACAAACAAACAACCAATTTTGTGAGAAACGCACTCATGACACTTTACTTTTTACAAAATATCAAACCACCACAAATTACATGACTCGTAAACCACTATTTATACTAAATATTACTTGATCACTGATAACAAACTTACACTACCTAAGACCTATATCACGGCGGACTCAATTTTTTTTAGGCCTAAAGTGGATACCGAAAATTCGGGCCTTTTTTTCTTAAAAAACCAAACGAAGAATATTCCAAAAAAAAAAAAAAAAAATTTGCTTTAGGTCCTATTATTAAGATATCATTTATGTTACGTGTTGCTATAGTTATAGATCATAAACCTCAATGTCAACAATCTCAAATCTTATGACTTTGTGTGTGGATATAAGACTATAAGGAGTTGGGGGGGGGGGGGGGGGGGGGGGGGGAATAATTGTGGGGAGTGAAAGGGGGGAAGAGGGGGAAGGAAATAATATTATATTGTGTTAAAGTTAAAAAAAAAAAAAAAAAAAAAAAAACCTGACCAATAGATCGCTGCCACCTCACCCCCACCCCAAGCCCCACGCCGGTGAGCCCCCCCCCCCCCCCCCTCAGCCCCACGCCACCTTGCGGTGGTGTTCCCCCCCCTTCCCGCCCCTCTCCCGCCCTCCACTCCGCTTAGTCTAAATATTTATATAATTGGGCATGGATTGACCCAAAAACACCCCCGAGACGTTTTTGGTAAAAATGAGGTTTGGACGTGTTTTTTTTCACGGCATGAAATGGGTCTCCTTTTTGCTGACCAATGAAATAAATCTACACCGGAGGAGGTCCATAATCTATAAAATTAGGTAACTTTAACCAACTAGATGAACATTAACTAACATACCAGACTAATCAAATATTAATCTAACATCAACTGCATAAATCATAATGTAATTAAAACATAAAGTAGTTATAAACAAAATGTTGTATATAAACAAAGATTAACCTTGGTAGCTAATGAGTCGGTAAACTTGGCCAGCAAGCAACCGATCATTTGTCCGTAAAAGCTTCAAATACTTCAACTCCGACGACTTAACCAGTTGTCCTACGTAGTGACCTGGATTCGCGTCCATGACGTCACCAGCAGTAACCGACCTGTATATCGTCTCTAGTTTATATCCTGGATGAACCACCACCACCGCCGCCGTAGCCTCCGCCGTGTGACAGTTCCCCATAATTAACTAAAAAAAATGTAGGTGATAGAGATGACGTAATGAAGATAACGTAGGTGATTTATGAAAATGCTGAAAAAGCTAAAGCTAATGGTTTGTATATGGCCGGTATTCGACATATATGAGTTTATAAAGGAATATCTGAACATATTAGCGAATTCCAAGGATACGTATACAGATGATGATGACGACGATAGCTTACGTCATTTGTGAAATTAATTTGGCTGAAAAAGGTAAAACGCCTGAAAGTTCAGATATGAAACGTACAGAGAATCAGAGAGATGACATGAGGATGAGGATGGTAACGTACGTACGTGATTTGTGAAGAGATGTACGGATAGAGGTGGATGGATGAGTATTTGGAGTGGAATAAGAGGATGAAGGTTTCGACGGTGATGTGATTGACGAAGAATTAGATTAATGGTTTCAAACAGAGGTTTATTGTTTGGAGTTCGGGAAACTGATGTGACCGTGTAGAGTAGTAGTAGTAGTACGATTTGTGATACTTATTTAAGTCCTACATATCAAAAAGTGTGACTTAGGGGGGCGCTATCAGAATTGGGTACGGGTACCCCTTTATTAGCACGGTAACATCACCGCCACATGTGCTGGTAGGGTTCTTGTGGACCGCTTTCTGGTTGTTGTTACCGTGCTGGTATAAAGAAACGGTCTTTTTTTGACCAATGATAATATGCCACGTTTTACCTTCACCTTTGACCGTGATATTTTGACCGTTTACATTTTGACCTTGGTTTATGTTTTACCCCTATACAAATCATACTTTCACATAACATAAACACGGTGAACTTTCATTAAAAATTTAAACACTATTACAAAATAAACATTAAACAACCGTAAACATTAATTATTAATTATATCTCGCAACAATCGTCATGACGCAAAATGGGTGAAGTTAGTCATTTGTTCACGGTAGTAGTCGCCACGAGTGAGTTGGATTGCAATGTCTTCTTGAACATTAGGGTGCATCTCCATCGTGGCTTCATAAAGGACGTTCCAACGGAGACACCTGGACCAGAGAAGAAACCACCTACGAACGATCGAATCCTTGGAGCGGTCATTTGTGCCGGTTAAATTATTGAATATCCCCGACACCCGGTGCCAAAACGAAATTGGGGTATCGACTTCATGAACCCATGTGTTTCTCACTACGAGGTAGGCCCTCGTTAACGCGATATCCTCATTTGCATTCCACGGGACCATTTTTACGAAACGATTAAAGTATAACCGGGTTATTGTGTGATTTTGTTGTGTTGGATTAAGGTGTTTTTATAGACCAAACCGCAACGGTAACAAAATTAATTACCGTCTGACTGTACAACGGTTAGTTTTCTCAAATTTAAATGAAACATAATGAAATAATCAGTGAAGTGTTGCCTACAAAAAAATGTTTCAGTGAAGTAAATCAGTGAAGTGATGTGGTAGTGTATAACTGGTTAAAATCAGTGAAAGAAGAAACAAACTCTACAAGGGCCCCTTATACCCTAATACTCGGGATGAACTTGGGACATTATCGGTGACTGATACTAATCTCGAAAACTCCCAAAATTCAATACTGATACCAATACCGAAAACGTACGGTATCGGTATTTTATTTTAAAATACCGATACTGAAAATACCGAAAACCTCTAAATGTGAATACCGATACCAAACACCCTGGTTCGGTACGCAATTGGTATCAGTTCAATATTCAGTTCAATATGCTCATCCCTACTTAATACTCTTGGACAAATATTGTTATACCATCCCACTTTATGTCTATACACCCTCTCACTCTATCTTTTTGGACCATTCGTTATGCTCTTGTGAGGAGCCTCATGACTAGCTCACTCACAGGCTAGACCACCCCTTCCTCGTGAGGAGCCCTGATAGCGGCGAATCCATTAACGTGTGGTCAAAACTCACATCCTGAAGCAAGAACGTCCAAAAATCAACCTCATCCTAACAAGTTGTCCTCAACATTTCCTAAATAACTAAAAAATAAAATAAAATACGATAAAAGAGACAAGTAAAATAAAACTACAGCTAGAGATAGATACTAGAACAGGTGGGAGGTGTCCGGGCATGCATCCAGCATGCAAAATAACTATACAAACCATAATCCAAAGTAAAAGAACAGGAAAAGAAAAAATAGTGTCTCGGGTCAAGTGTCAACAACAAACAATCATCTAAATAAACTCATGATAATAAATGATCGGAACCTGGGCATGATCCCAAGCAAAAGCCTGTGAGCGGTATTTTCGTCACCGTGTTGGTTGAAATACAACCATGGGTGGACCTCATCTGGGATGGGTTCATCAGCCTTAGATACCTGATGTGGAGACATCTCCAGGGGCGGTGAGTCGCTCGACTGGTGAGAATGGTGAGAGCCCTATAGATGGTGATCACTGAGCTGGTCCCTTTCGCCTGGGTGTCATTTTCCTGCAAAACACAACAGAATTGGTTTCAGTTTCTCAAAATATAAAATGCATAAAATTTTAACAGTTCTGGGTGCCAGTAGCTGCACGCCTGTGCACAGGGTGTGCATGGCCGCGTGGCTCAGTCAGTTAGTCTGGTTAACTACTGTTCTAACTGTTTAAACTGGTTTTCATCTAAAATACCCTAAAACTGATTTTAAACTGCAAAAATGGGTTAAAAATTGAAACTTAAAAAGTTCTAGTGGTTTTCCAGGTCAAGCACGCCCATGCTCATTAGTGAGCACGATCGTGCATTGACTTTGACTTTGACTTGTCAACGTGGGAAATTCAAACAGTGTCTTCCAGATGAGCACGCCCATACTCACTAGTGAGCACGGTCGTGCACCTGTCTGAAGTGACGGGTTTCAAACCTATCAGAATTCCTGTAAAAAATTTTCGCAAAAATTTCTTAAAATTTTTTACCCCATTACGTTCCTAGCACTATCCTAGTCATTTTTCTAAAGTTTCATGCTCAGATTCGAGCTAAAAAGGCTAGAAATTAATCTAAGGTTTCCTTCAAGAAATGGTACTACTTTAAAACTCAAGAATCTGGACAGATCTGAACCTAAGAACACATAAAAGTTGTTAAAGAGTGATTATACATACCTTAGGATGAAGATTCAAGCTTGAAATGAATAAAAATGGAGGAAAATGGCAGATTTAAGGGGAGGCGATGGTTTGCGAGGGTTGGGGAAGAAGGTGAATGGGTTTGACAAGTCAAAAGCCCCTTTAAATACCCCAACCGATCTGCACATCGAGCACGGCTGTGCTCAGTAATGAGCACGGGCATGCTTGTCACCAAACAGTCCGATTTTTCGTGTTTTCCAGTTTTTAAAGATATGGTTTTAAAATTTTAGGTGGATTTCTCCAAATTGATTTTAAAACCCGATTTTAAGTTCCGAAAACAGTTTAATTTTAAAAACTTTGAAAATTTCCCCCCGGCTTATTTTTCACTTTTCCCTACACTTACCTATCAATCTTCACTGCATGACAAACCTCTCTCTAACGAAAATAAAGCAGAAACAAAAACCCTCCAAAATGAAAGTTGATAAAATTAGTGGTTTCGGCTTCCTTTACAGGAGTTCTCCAAGGTGGCCAATCCGGAAGTAAACTTGCAAGGAAAAAATAAAACAACCGCAATTATTGAAAATAAAGGAGAAATAAAATGAAAAAGAAAAACAAAGGAGAATAAAAAGAAAAATAAAGTGAAAAGAAAATGAAAAAGAAAAATAAACCGATTAATTAAGTGACTTGGGTTTCTTTTTGGAAATTAATTGTGTTCCCCGGCAACGGTGCCAAAAACTTGAAGTGCCTGGTTTTAGTAATTAGAAAAGATATCATTTTTCCCGATGCCAAAAACTTGACTTTTTAATTTCAAAACATTGGTTTTGGGAAAAAGATGAGTTTTTACTAAACCGGTAAACAAGTTTTAATTTATAAGTAAACAAAAAATATTTAAAAACTAAAACCAACACATAGGCAGAGAACATGACATATACAGTATAAATTTCTAGAGTAAATACCGAGTATCATATTCTAGAGAACACACTTTCCCTTACTCAACATTTTATCACTTTAAATAATTGGGTTTTAAAAAGGAAAATAAAACGGAGGGGTTCTAAACGAAAAATAGTTTTTGAAAAGGTTTTAATTTTTAAAAGAGTTAATAGCGAATTTCGTCCCTGAGGTTTGGTCCAGTTTGCCACTTCAGTACAAAAGTTTTTTTTTTGCAATCCCTTACCTGTGGTTTGGATTTTTTTGCCAAATTCGTCCTTTTCACTAACCCAGTTAAAAACTGACGTTAAGTCAGGGGTAATTTTGTCTTCTTACATAGAATTTAAAATTTTAATAAAAAATCTTTTATTTTTTCAGTACAAAAGTTTATCCTTCACAATTTATATAGATAAATTAAAGAAAAAAACAAAACAAGATCTAAGAACAACAACAAAGACAAAGACACAAGAATAACATAACAAAATTACCTAAATACCCACGTGCAGCAGCAACAAAAAACACATCAAAATCAGCTTTAGATCTAATCTTAACAGTTTCCACATCACAAAACTGAACCAAGTAATCAAACATATCCTCAAACTTATTCTCCACCGCTATATACAACGCCGTCTCTCCACCGTCGTTTTGCATCATCATTAAACCAGACAACGACGTCGTATTCGTATTCGTATTCGTATCACCTCCATCATCGTTCACCATCTTTTTCACCGATTCTAGATCATTTGATCGGACTGCTGTGAAGAAAGATTGGTGTGAGATGAATCTCAGTGACCTTGGTGACGATGATGATGTTGATGATAACTCCATTATTATTATTATTATTATTATTATTATTATTATTATTATTATTATTATTATTATTATTATTATTATTATGGTGGTGGTGTTGTGTGTTATCTTGTTTTGTAACTGAAAATTCAACGGTGTGAAGAAGAGATGATGTGGGTTTAAATGTTTTTGGTCAATAGGAGCAATAATTGCTTTGTGGGGTGCTTATATTATTAAACTTTTATGATTATTTGTTGTTTTAGATCTAATCTTAACAGTTTCCGTATCGATTGTATCATTCTTGTTGGGCTTAGTTAAACAGAACTGAAAAAGGGTGAGATTCAATGTGTGTGTGTCTCGATTGTAAAGAGAACAAGAGATAGAATGAGAGGGGTTTAATAGGAAAGAACAATTAGAGAGAGTGAGAGGTGTTGCAGCAATGGGTTTAATAATTAGGGTTTGAGTTAAAAGGGGAAGAAGATGACAATCATCAGATAAAATGTCTAAATTGTCCCTTATTAATGTGGTAAAATGAAACCCTACCCATGACCTTAACGAGATTTTTTAACTGGGTTAGCGAAAAGGACGAATTTGGCAAAAAAATCCAAACCACAGGTAAGGGATTGCAAAAAAAAAAAAACTTTTGTACTGAAGTGGCAAACTGGACCAAACCTCAGGGACGAAATTCGCTATTAACTCTTTTTAAAATAAAAAGATAGAAATAGCAGGGATAACAATTTTTTTAAGGCAAATTTTTTTGAGAAACCCAAGTCACTTAGTTTTTTAGAACCTTTGGCTAAATTTAGAACTGACAGAACCATTATGGACCACACATTTCTTTAAGACAATTTTTTTTTGCTTAATCATTTTTTTTGCTTAATCGCTGCTTTCTATACAGACATATGTATAACAGAAATATACACATATGTATAGCTGAAAATGTAATATACACATATGTATAAATAAAAGAAATAAAAAAATATTCTCGTATAAAAACGTTACGATTAAGCAAATGTTTTTTTTTTTGTGGAGAGAAGGTCAAACAAATTTCATTTCTACCATATAGACCACCTGTAGTGGCATCCAAATCGGGCGTGGAAGAGGCATTTCACGCGACGATTATCCAAGGGTTCCGGTGCTAGACACTGGCGGCGATTAGAGAGAGGGAGATAGAGAGAGAGAGAGAGAGCGGGAATGAAACACGTACACTAGCGGTTAGATGTAGATTTTGATTCTAATACACTAGGTAAATATCTAGTTGATAACTGATAATTAATCACCCACCATGCATGTCATTACAGATCGTTTTTAATGTATGTACTTTGAAATTGACTGACATGTGGTGAATTATTGAAATAGATGATTAAATTATGTATGAATGGAGAAAATAACCGGGAGATATGAAAAGTTACTATCCTGCAATCTTTTTAGTCGATAATAGTTAGATTATTTTTATTTATCTTCAATATAGATCTTCATTGCTTACATGTTGATTGTTTTATTGGGTGTCACCCAAGGTGATTGTAACACCTCAACCGATGGCGGAAACATCGAGGTGTCACGTAGTGACGATTGTTCAATAGCTCATGGTACTAAAGTGTAAATATTGATACATTGATTAATTAGTTTATTACATTAAAATAAGAAACAAAGATACAATGATTCAAACTGACTATTTAAAACTGAAATACAATAAATCCCAAAATATAAGTATAAAATTCCAAAGGCTTAAAAGGCGTCTCAAAAATAAGCCGAAACATGTACGAAAATAGTATAGGTCAATACAAAAATATATCGGTGAGCATACCCTGTTTTGAATACATATAGTATAAAAACGTTTCGCAATTCATGTGTGGTACCATTTGCAATTATGTAATAAGTATTATCCGTTCAAAATCAACCCTAATAGAATGAGACTAACAAATGAAAACCATTTTTAGTATAATGAATCACATAATAATGACCAAGGACTTAACTCGAACACGTAAGCCAGCAAGGGGTATATACCATAGTACTATTTATTGAAATGCAAGGCCGCAGAATGGTTAATGATTTTGACAAGTCATAGACACACAAATTAACATACAGCAAACACACATGAGAATTACATTTAGTGAAAGAATAACATTTAGTCATTGTATGTGCTAAAAGGATCGATAAATCAACAAAGAAATGATCAAACAAGTTTGATTTAGGTGCGGAAACCCTAAACCAATCACAAAATGATAATCAATCAGATCAAAACAAACAAATCATCATTCAAAGCTTTTCTCATTAATAAACAACTCAATTACACGTTAATATGATCAAAACATTAAAGACACAACGTGAATTAAGCTTAACAAAACTCTAGAGAGACACACTGAAATTGGAGGGAACAATAATGACTAAAACTACATTCAAAAATCAGCTTGACCTATTTATAGGCTGCACATTCGCCCACAGTGTTAGTGCGAATGTGCACATTCGACCAAACAGCCTGGTCGAATGAAGCAATACACAACAAACAAAATCTTCCTTCGCCTCCTGTCTCTCCTTCGTATAACCTTTCTCCTTCGCACGTATTCATTTCTTCCTTCGCCCACTCGACTCAAAATATTAACATATGTTTATTGTACAATCCAAAGCATTAGTCGCATATATGCATCTACAAACTCCCCCTCGACTATTGCTTGGATTGTTTAACTCTTCGTTCCTCATCCATTCTTTTGTTCATCAGCTTGATCCTCAAAAGTTTCTTTTCTTCTAACGTCATCACTTTCTCGAACACTTGCTTCGGCTTTTTCTTTTTCGCTTCAGGAACTTCTTGAGCTTTAACAAACTTGCCGAGCTTTTTGTCATAGTCGCATCCGGCGTTGATATCATGAGCAAAACACAAGAATACCACTCTCTGGTATTTACTAGCTTGTTTAGCATCTTTAACATCACTGAAAATAGGATTGTAATACAACATTATGATGTCCTCATGTGAGCAATTCACTAACCACATGGGATCAAAAATGTGTATTTTCTTGAAACTCTTATCTCCATCTTTCAAAACAATAACATTCTGCAATCTTCCAGTCGTAGTACCACCGGATAAAGTCTTTAGCGAAATGTTGAGGAATCTGCAGCAATGGAATGTGCCTCAACACTTTTGGTGGTTTGTACTTTAAAGTCACCTTGGGCAAACCAGTTATATCGTCAATAGTCTTCTTGTGAACAATCCTTTTTGGATATTGAGGTTCAAAGAGGTTCCACTTCATCCTGCTCTCCCTAGCCATCTTCTCAGCAAAGTATGCAATCTGATCATTTGTCGTTCCAGTCATCTTGTGTCGACAAATATCACGAATTGCCCAATATGGGAGAGTCTTCAAATCATGGAATCTATCAAAGTATAGGATCCCCTTCTCCCACTTCACTGCTACACACTTCAGTTGCTTTATAAACTTCCATCCCAACGCTTTTCCTTTGAACATGTCGTTGTGGAATTTATAAAAGCTACCTTGAATCTCAGGTTTAGGACGATTAGCCTCTTTCTCTTTTAACTCCCTCAATAACTCTTTCAAGCTATCGGATTGTCTGATATACGGTTTCTCATGCCCTCTGAATATCTCATCAACGAACATATCACTTTTCTCTTTTGCACGTCTCTCGGCTTCCTTTAACAATTCATCAGTGAAAGCAGTAAATCCAGAATCCTTGTCTCTTTTAAAATATTCTGGATACTCTTCACTCGTCACATCCTCAACTTCTATGTCCTCGAAACCTGGTATATCACGATCATCAGAATGATCTCCAGCTTCCTTTTCAGTTAGATCAGGAATCTGGTTATCAGCTAACAATTCTTCAACAGTTTTGCCAACCTGTTTTGCCAGACCTTCAAAGATCTCTTTTGCCATCGCCGCTGAGACTTCACCATCTTCCAAATCTGGATCCTCATATTCTAATTCAAACACCCTGTCACGAGATTCAAAGATCTCAGAAAATCTGCTTGTCATGTCAATCGTCCAGACTCGATCAGTGAGCATCTGGCGATACATTTGCTTATCAGCTTCAGACATAGACTTCAGCTTTTTGTTCCAGAAGATCGTATCATCATCCACTGATCCTCCAGGGGCTTTCGAACTAGATTCTTCACCTTTTCTAGATTCTCTCTTCTCATACTTGTATCTGTCTGTATCATCATCATCATTGTCATCATCATCATCATCAGATGCAAAGCTGTTATCATCACCAGATCCATCATCTGAACCATCATCATCATCTTTCTTCTTTTTAGGATTTTTACCAGCATCTTCATCAAGATCTGCATCATCCTCCTCATCCTCATCAGATAGTTCAAAATCAACTTGCTCCTCTTCAAGCTCTTTATCTTCTTCACCCTCTTTCAGCTGAGGAGCTCGAGAGTATAAATCCTTGATCAGATTATCCATGTTTTTGTTACTCTCTTTCAGCTTCTTGTTTTCTCCTTTCAAAGCTATAATACGTCTGGTGTTTCTCTGCTCATGTTTCAACAACTTTTTATTATCCTTCTGCAACTTTTTGATCTTCTGTTTCAACTCTTCATTATTCTCATGTGTTGAAACAACTACATCAAGCATCTTTGAGTCGTTTTGTCCCAATTGGGCAATCTCAGTCTGCTGCTTGTTTATCAGATTCATCATTTCAGTAAGTCTCCGGTTAACAGTATCCATCACATCACTATCAACTGTAACCTTTTTCTTGGAGACTTCAGCAACCTCTGGCAGTTTACCCTTCTTTATCTTCTTCAGTACATTGTCTAAAGCTTCATTGAATGCATCAACAGGTATATCAGCTTCCTGTTCTGTACCTGAAGTAGCTGTGGTTTTCTGCTTCTTTGAAGCTGGAGCAGCAACTGGAGATTTTGAGCTAGAAGCAGGTGGCAACTTCTTTCCTGCTATCAGTGTCTCTATCTCTCTAGCTCTCTTCTCTGCAGGTCTCACAACCTTTTCTTTCTTCTTGTATTGGGGTTTTTTCGGTTTCTCCCCTTGAACTGGCGAACCAGGAAAGTCTCCTGTTCCAGACCTAAATCTTCATCCTCTTCGTCCAAACGAATAGGACTCTTCATCCTCTGCTCTTCTACAGATCTGTTCAAACTAACAGACTCACCAGCCACAGTGGCCTTGGGCGTGGTAGTCTTTAGCGTTTCAGTCTTAGAATCCCAGTGTTCATCTTCTTGCGTCTCTTCAGAATCAATCGATGCCTCATCCACTATGTGCAATCCCTTCTTAGCCATTGTCTTATTTCTTCTCGGTGTACTCTTCTTCTTAGCAGGTTCAGGAACAACCTCTATCCTGATCTCTTTCTCTTTCCCCTTTCCACTTTTTGCTCCCACATTACTCTTTCCCCTTCTTAGCCAAATGTCCAAATAAACGTCTAACAGGTGGACGTTCATTCACTAACAAGCCTTTATAAGCTTTCATCCTTGCCAGTGTATTGATTGACATATGTTCTTGAACTACAATGTGCTTAGGATCCCTCTTCAACTCTTTGTATTTATGATCAAAAACCATCTGGAGGAATCGAGGATACAACAAAAACTTCAGATTCCTCGTGCCATTGACAGGCTCCAACAAATGTTCCATCAGCATCCCTGATACATTGAACGGTTTGTTCAATACCAGTGCTACCATCATCGAGCTAATACTCTTTCGCATCAAGTCATATCCTCCAGCAGCTGAACCAAAGACGTGAATCAACACATGTGCCAAGTATTTGAACCGTGGACACAGCTTTCCCTTGTGCAATGAGCCATCAGTAATCGGCCCATTGTACTTCATCCTTAGAAAGCACTTTCGTTGTTCCATAAAGCTAAGCTCTCTGGGATCAGTCTTTTTATCTTGAAGATTCAAGGCTTCTCTAATATCCTTCTCAGAAACAATAACCATCTTTCCTTGGATCTTGCTTATCACAGACGATTCGCATTCCCAGAAATCCATCTTTGCTTCAGTCCAGAATTCTTGTATCATGTCTCTGTAGATAATGGTAGGTGTAGCAATTGCGTCTATCACCCGACTTCTTTTCAAGAACTCTATGATCTCTATGAACTCCGTATGCTTTTTAACCTCTCCGAGATACGCACAACAATTATGCGCATTCTCAATGTTAAAAGCTCTTCAGTTACTTTCTTTGCAGGCTGTGAGGATGATCCGGCTTGTTCAGTAGGCTTCTCCTGTTCAGACATGGTTCAATCTGCAAAACAAAACAAATAAACATGTTAAAAATCGACAAAATATTCAAAGTTTGAAAATTTGGTAATTAAACTTCTCATTCGCCCAATTAAACTTCTCATTCGCCCATACGGAGGTGCGAATGAGACAATCTTGGTATGAAAGAGAACTTTCAAAGGTACAAATGTAAAGGATTTTGATAAAAAAGTTTCATTCGACCGATTGTTCTTCTTTCGCCCAAATAATCATTTCCTTCGCCCATTCGAAAGGTGCGAAGGAGTTGTTCTTCAAATTCAAATTTTTAACTTTGCATTTTATTGATTCTGAACATGTCATTTTGATTCAATAGTCTAGTAACATCACCGATTAAGGTTTTTAAACCAACAATTTTATCTATCATTCATTTTATCAATGTTTTTAGGTTAAAATTAGGGTTTATACAATCTTCACAATCATCTGAACAATCTGATGGATTAAAAACACTAATTTTTGTTTCTTCTCCCCTAAAACAATGATAGAATGAATCCTAATCATCAATGGAATCAATTAACAATGTTTAGATCAGTTTTAAAAATCTAGGGCTCGAAATAGAAATGTATCGATTAATCCATGAATTTGAAGTGTTAACCTGTAACAAATAGTGGAAAATGATCAGCAAAACAAGACGAACACAATGGTATATGGCAAAACAACTGGGCAAAAAGTGGACTTCAATTCAGAATATTTGAAAATTTTTTGTAAGGGTTCGAATGAGACAGAACACGTATATATAGGCATGCTCCTTCGCCCAAATACACCGGTCGAATGAGAAGCTTTTGGCTCCTTGATGTGTTGCCAAATGCATCACATTTATATATTAGTTTTGTATAGTTTTTAATCGTTTATCGTTCGTTTATATCGTGTCTTAGATACTTATTTGTGTCTTGATGTTAAGCAGGTGTTCGTGGGCTAAAACGAGAGAAAAAGAGCTTAGTTGGAGAGGAAACGAGCATTCGATGAAATTGGAAATCAAAAAAGAAACAAATCTGGAAGAACTGAGATTAGAGACCCTCTAATTTCAGTAAAAGTTATTTGCGGGTCTCCAGGAAGTAAAATAGAGGAAAATGACGATTTTACCCTTAATAAATTGGCGTAATTACATAATATGCCTCGCGTCATTTTGAGGTTGTTAGAGACCCTCTAATTCCAGAAATAGTTGTTCATGGGTCTCTAATAACTCTTCAGCCCATAAAAAGCCCATTTTCACAATCAAAACCTAATCAGCCGTATGGGATGTTATCTTCGACTTCCAGAGCTTCTAAGGGACGATTTTGAAGACTTTTTACAGTTCCATTCATTCCGGTTGATGCCAGAGCAATCCAGAACAAGTTTTGAAGCCGAAATCATGAAGATGCAAGGCTAATCATCTTGCGGTTTCTCCGGGTGAACGATTCGGTTATTCTATCAATTGTTTTATGTTTGATACTCATTACTTGGATTAGATTTTGTGAACACCTTAACGGTCTTTGCGTCTAATTGTATGTTTGACTGATCTAGACAGTCTGGTTGATTAGTATTATTGCATTATGTTATCGTATCTTGGTTTTCTTGCACTAGGATTAATTAACTTTGCAATTAATGTTATGATAGCTGAATTGGGTCGAACAACTTAAACAAAGTCATGTCTATGTGATTTCCTAGATAGGGTGTTAACATAATTCAGTTGATAATTACCGAATCAGAAACCCGGAGTGACCGTTTTTCCATATTATTGTCTTTTATAAACTCTATTATCAATCCGTTTTGCAGCACTGCAGCACTTTTACATTCAACTTCATAAAAATTAGTTTAGTTAATCTTAAGTTAATTAGTAATTAGTAAATTAGCACTTTCCACAAACTCCCTGAGGTTCGACAACCCTACTTCCTATACTGCAGTCAGTTGTAGCTAAGGAGTAGTTTTTATTTAGTTTTGATTAGCACTTCAACACGCGATCACTCCTTTGACCCTATTTAAAGATTCGAAGGTGACAAAAGGGTTCGAATGTGGAAATTATTCAAGAACACTCCCATTCGCCCAATTACACTGTACGAAGGAACAACAAAAATTCCACGTTCGACCAAACGAATGGGCGAACGAAAACTGGAATTTTGACAAATTTTTCAAATCTCAAAAACGAGTCCCGTTCCAATTATTTTTCAACTTTTAAGCATCCAACATTCATATTTTCACATTTAAAAGATTACAAAGCTCAAATGGTTCATCAAGGTTTAGAAAATCGACATCAACCACCATCAGCTATCAAAAATAAGATAGAAATATAAAATCTTTTTGGATTTTCTAAAGTTTATGCTAAAACACACCTAAAATCTTTTTGAGTTTTGTAATTTTTGACGAGAAAATAAAATGCAGAAATGTAAATGAAAAACAGTAAATGTTTTGGGATTTTCGGTAAAGGGATCATATCAGTTATTGAGAAATCTGATCACACCGTTGATCTTTTGAATTATTATCATTAAAGACAATGTGTGATCTGGCAACTGCTGATATTGTGATCCACATAAACTCACATGCAGACTTTTGTGCAGTGCTTTTGACTGATACTATTATGTATAGTATAAACAAAATTGTCTGTGGTTCCCACGCACACGACATACTCCCGTATCAAGAAGTAAATGCACAAAGACTCATTGTAAAGCGTGATTATGCTTTCGTCGTCTGTAATTTACAAAGTATAATGCACAGAGGTATACAGGTCAGCAAATTAATGCAGCAAAGTAACATGTGCACTTTACTAGGTTGAGGACTGATATTAATCATGATTTGCATCAGTGATTAATACGATGTAATAGATAATCTTTGATCATCATAAAACATGGAAAGTTCCTCAATTCGTTAACTTTAGGATTTGGCATAAAACTCTTTTATAAAGACACCCTGTCTGATCTAGGTCCGTAATGACTTACAGCAGAAAATCAGAGAGGCTATCCCCAGACAACTAATAACATAACGACCCTAAACCTCCGAGTTTTGTACAAATACCCTATCAAATGAAATTACGGTACGAAGACTATATGCCAATGAGGAGTTCATCCACACAACAATTCGTTTGATATGTATGTATCAGGCACGCAGTAATAGGTCTACGAAGCCTATCAACACATCGCACAGACTCAGACACACGCCCTATATAGCATTACATTTCTTAGAATGTGTCAGATCCCCACCGATGTACTATCATTTCCCCTTTTTACTCCAGGAAATCATTTTTGGTTTTTTTGATTTTTATAAATTTTTGAATATACTGTTCCCAAGGATAAGCTGGAGCATTTCAAATATGTGACTGCCCAGATATCGTTTGTTCACAGAAATCTGACAGCATTAATCTAAGGGAAGAAGATATAGCAGTCAGCAAAGAAACTTTTCTAATTTTTATGGATTTTGAAATTTTTCAATGTTTTTGGATTTTCGAAATTTTTCTGAAAAACAGTAAAAATTAAACTAAAAAGTGATAGACTGAGGTGGTGATCAGTCTTGTTTTTCTTTAATACCATTAGCTTTTAAAAGATAATCAAATCTGGATTTGTCAAAAGCTTTGGTAAAAAAATCTGCGCGTTGGTAATCAGTGTGGATTTTGACCATATCGATCAACTCTTTAGCATAACAATCACGGATAAAATGATATTTAATCTGGATATGTTTAGCCTTTGAGTGATTTACTAAGTCTTTTGTTAATGCGATTGCGGCTTCATTATCACAGTAAATAGGGGTTTTAAGAAATTGCAAACCGTAGTCCACCGTTAGTTGTTGGATCCAAAGAACCTGTGAGCAGCAGCTCGATGCTGAAACGTATTCTGCTTCACATGTGGATAGTGCAACTGCGGTCTGTTTCTTGCATTGCCAGGTCACGAGCCTGCTCCCCATAAACTGGCATCCAGCCGTTGTGGATTTGCTGTCTTTGTCACAGCCGCCCCAATCTGCATCACTAAAAGCGATTAGGTCAAAATTATCATCATGAGGGTACCAAAGTCCTTTCGATGGACAACCCTTCAGATATCTAAGGATACGCTTGACAGCTGCAAGATGACTTTGTTTCGGCTTCGACTGATAACGTGCACAAAGACATGTTGCAAACATAATATCCGGTCTAGACGCAGTAAGATACATCAGAGATCCGACGATTGCTCTGTATGTAAATGGATCAGTCAGCTCCCCCTTAGCGTCAACTCCAATCCCGTGATTAGGTTGTATCGGGGTATCCATCGGCTTCGAATCTTCCATCTGGAATCGGCTCAAGACTTCAAAACATTATTTGGTTTGGTGAATAAAGATCCCCGTTGGTCTTTGCTCCACCTGCAAGCCTAGGAAAAACTGCATTTCACCCATTGCGCTCATCTCGAACTTTTCCTGCATAACTTTTTCAAATTCCCTGCACAGAAGTTCGTTAGTAGACCCGAATATGATATCATCAACATAAATTTGCACAAGAAGCAAGTCATCTCCTGCTCGTTTCGTGAACAGTGTGCAGTCTACCAATCCGCGTTTGAATCCTTTCGAGAGAAGATACGTGCTCAGCTCCTCATACCATTGTCTCGGAGCTTGGTGCAACCCGTAGAGAGCTTTGTTTAAGACATAGACATTATCCTGGTGAATAGGGTCCTCAAAGCCTGGTGGTTGACCTACGTAAACTTCCTCTTTGACCACACCGTAAAGAAATGCGCTCTTTACGTCCATCTGATACACCTTGAATTTCTTCCAGGATGCAAACGCCAGAAACATTCGTATAGCTTCCAAGCATGCAACAGGTGCATAGATTTCATTGTAGTCGATTCCCTCAACTTGATGAAAACCTTGAACAACCAAACGAGCTTTGTTTCTCACTATAACTCCTCTATCATCCTTTTTACACTTAAAAACCCATTTGGTTCCGATCTTCTTTCTTCCCGGGGCAAATCTGTCAGCGTCCAAACTCCAAGTTTCTGAAATTGTAACAACTCTTCTTGCATCGCTTCCACCCAAGCATCATCCAAAAGAGCTTCCTTGTACGTCCGTGGCTCGACCTGCGAAACATAACAAGCGAAAGACCAGTCATTTTGAAAACCAGATTTTTGTATTTTGGCATATAAAGCAAGATTGCCAATATTCTCCGGTGCTTGAGCATTCCTCAATTGCCCTCTTGTCATAACACTGCTACCAGGATCACCAATGACCTGTTCAAGCGGGTGTATTCGATGTATCCGAGATTCCGGATAATCAGGTACTTGCACTCCCGTTTGAGTTGTCAAATTCTCTGTAGAAACCAGATCATTACCCACATTTGATGATGAAACACCATTTGGATTTGGGTTCACTGGTGGTGTCACTGTAGCATTGTCCAGAATAGCTTCACTTGTAGCATCATCGTCTTCATCTTCTGATTCCGATGAATTAAGTGTTGTTGAAGCTTCTTGGAACACTTCTTCTTCCATCACAGGAGCAGTGGTATCATTAGAAGCCGCTTGAGGACTTACGGTGATCGGACGCACTAACGGTGAAGTCACTGCGTTTTCGACCTCGTAATATAAACGGAGTACAACTTCTTCAACCATGCTATCTAGGTTGAATGATTCAAAGAAATCTTTGTAATCAAACATCCAGTCTGGACCTCCTCCCTGTACATTCTGAGTGTATCTTTGTACTTTGACGTTAGCCCACTCCTCGACTTTTCTAGTTCTTTTGTTGAATACCCGTTTGAGTGGGGTTGCATATCCAACAAAATAGCCTTCTTCAGCCTTTGGTGCGAACTTCTCCGAAGGATTAAGCTTTGTACATGAGGCTCCAAACGGTTCTAGATATTCTAGATTCGGCTTTCGTCGGTTCAACAGTTCATAAGAAGTTTTGCCAAACTTCTTCACTGTTAAAACACGATTTAGAGTGAAACATGCTGCGTAAATTGCTTCATTCCAGAACATTACTGGAAGATTTGAGTCCGCAAGCATTGTTCTTGCCGTTTCGATTAAAGTCCTGTTTTTACGTTCTGCGACACCGTTCTGTTGGGGTGTATACGGAGCGATGTATTCGTGATGAATTCCCTTGTTTTCACAAAGATCATCCATCTGAGCATTTTTAAACTCCATCCCATTATCACTCCTGATTCTTTTGATCTTTAGACCATAGATATTCTCCAGACGAGTGAACAGAACTTTCAGGTTGTCAAACGTGTCGCTTTTCTGGTGTAAGCACATAACCCATGAAAATCTTGAGTAATCGTCAGTCACCACAAGACAGTACAATTCCCCAGCATGACTTTTACGCTTGACTGGACCAAATAAATCCATGTGCAAACGCTCAAGCGGTAGTTCAACGGAATTGACTTTCTTTGGTCTATGGGTTTGTTTGTGCTGCTTACCCTTTTTACAACTAATACACTTGTCATTCAAATGAAAATGTTTCACATTAACTCCAGTGACAGGTTCATTTTTCACCAACTGGTTCATCTTTCTCAAATGAATGTGTCCCATTCTCCTATGCCACATAATAGATTCTTTTTCTGTAGCCTTAGAGAGGAAACACGTGACTTGGCCATGGGTGGTCATAGCTTTGGACATATCGAGAATATACAAGTTGTTTACTCTCGGTGCCTTTAGCATCACCCACTCTTTTGGAAGTTCAAAACCCGGTTTCAGGATGTAGCAAGATTTGTCGTCAAAATAAACAGAAAATTGTTTATCACAGATTTGGCTGACACTGAGTAGATTGTAATCTATCTGCTTCACATACGATATCCGCTCAAATGTCACTACCCCATTGCTAACACTACCCTCCATCGTAATGTAGCCTCCTTTATTTCCTGCAAACGCTACATAACCTCCATTTATGTTCTTGATATCAAAAAGTAGCGTGAGATCCCCTGTCATGTGCCCAGAAGCTCCACTGTCAACAATCCAGAGGCTGCTAACAAGGCCAGCTGGAGCTCCCTGCACAAATCAAGTAAAACAGTTAGATCTTTCGGGGGACCTAAGCCTGTTTGGTCTTGGGTCTTTGAACAACATGTTTCAAAGAATCATCTTTATCACAAACATCTTGGGTTTTATCAACCCTTTTCTTTTCACACTCAACTTTTGCCTTTTCAGATTTCACATTCTGTGAAGTTGAAGCACCCTCAGAACCCGTTGATGACCAAGACTGTTCAGTCCGTTTCAAGATCCGGATCTGAGATTTTGAGGTCTCAGCCGGTTGCTTTACTCCGTCATTGAATGTTACCTTCTTGGTTACCTTCTCTGATTTAACAGAGACAGGTCCAACTGCTGGTTTGACATTAGGTTTAGTAGGAACCTTTTTGTTTTCAGCAATTGTGTTCATCAATGGTTTCTTCAATGGTTTCTCAGTGGCTATCCGGTTGCGTTTGTCATAAGTCATCGGACGATTTTCCCTCTTTTTGAAAAAATTGTTTTGGTTATAATAAGGTGTTGGCTGAGGGAAAAAAGCGTCTTTGTGGATAACTGTAATTATCAACTGGATAATCATGTCTTTGCCTCATCTCCACCTCGTGCCTCTTGTGTCGTACATACGGGCAGGTGGCAAGTAAATGTCCCCTTTCCCCGCACTTAAAACACGCACGGTACTCTTCATAGTTTTCCTTGATATTCGACTTATAAAAACCCGCAATGGGATATTGATCAACCATGCACTGTTTTCTTAAACTCTCAGGAGCTGGGTCCTTTGAGTAAGCTGGTTCAATAAAACTATTTGACTTGTCTGTTGGCTTAACGAATTGTGTGACATTGACCTTTGCGTCTTTAGAATTATCCGAATAAATTTTCTTTAAAATGGCTGGAGGAATATCATTGGTTCGTTCATGTTTTGGAAACCAAATTGTACTTTCCTGCCAGATCTTTTCAATTTTAGAATAGTTTACAAATTGAATCGGATATTCGTCATCAGACATAATCTTATCGGAGCCTTGCATCCGATAGAAAACTTTCACAGGTTTATCACACGATTCGTTATTTTCTTCATTTGATTTCTCAGTTTTAGTTTCAATTTTCTTTTCAACAGATTTAACCACATTTTTCTCAACTTTCTTAACCACTTTCTTTTCTACATTTTTATCAACAGACTGCTCAACTTTCTTAGCAACATTCTTTGCTGGTTGATTCTTTCTGTGAGCATTAGCCATGGGATGGACAATCTGAGATGGTGAGACTGGTTCAGTAGTGATTATATGATTTTCATCAGGAATATCACTCTCTTTCTCAACAACCGTCTCAGACTGTTCATCTTCTTCATCAGAATCATCTACAGCTACCACACCTTCATTGTTCCCCAAGACAGGTCTAACATCAGAATACGGGTCTCCGACACTGGATGTGTTGGACTCGTTATCTGATGTAGAGTCAGTTTTGACTAAGCTCTCTGGTGCTATCGCATGCAAATTATGGTTTTCGAACAACACCGGAGATGGGACAGCTTTGTAGTTTGCACTACTCGACTGTGAAGGTTCTTCGATGATGTGGTCAACTACATAAGCAATGTGCTTATAGCTCTCTAACTTTTTATTCACTTTTTCAGCGAAGCACTTGATGGTTGCCATTTCTAACTTTGTGTTTTCCATTTCATTTATATAGTTGTTAATGGCAAGTTGCTTTAAAGACGAGGTCTTTTTCAATTCAGAAACATTCTTTTTGTAACCATCAAGTACTTTGTTGAATTCTTTTGCTTCCTTTTGATAAGTTTGACAGTTTATTTTAGCACTCTCAAGTTGTACCTTGAGTTGCTTATTTTCTTCTGTCAAACTATCAAAAACAGAACATTTATCACAAACATGAGATTTAGATTGAGATTCAGTACTTACCGGTTTAGGTGGTTCTGTCATTGCCATCAGTGCGAAATGAGCTTCCTTCCCTGCAAAGAATTTTGAGTAATCAATCTTTGTGCAAGCATCATCCACCATGCACGACTTGCGGGTCATAAGGAAATCTGCTTCAGATAGCAACTGATCGATGTCATCGTCTAGTGAGTTCACACTAGCTTCCGAGTCAGAATCACTTTCCATGTCCGAATAAGCCGAATCATATTGCTCTCCAACATCGGAGACAGAATCAAGAATCATTCCAGACTTCTTGTCCTCACACTCATCATTCACATCCTCATTCAACTCTTCTATTTTCAACTCTGTCAATTTTTCTGTCACAACATCTTCTTCAATCTCCACATGTTCATCCAAACTCATCTTTTGTGCCACACAAGCCAGATTTCCTGTAGTAATCTCTTCCACTCCTAATTGCATACCCGTCCAATCAAAACCTTCATCTTTTTGGATCACAAGTGCTTGATTTTGATTTTCAGTTTGGGTTTGGGTTTGAGTGTTAGGTGTAGAGATGGGAACAATGGTTCGGTTTGGATTCTGTTGTGGCTGGTTTTGAGATGTGGATTGTCTAGTATTGGTATTTTGTTGTGTGTTTTGACGGTTCTGGTAGTTATTTTGAGGTTGAAAACTAGAAATGTTGGGACTGTTGTATGATACCTGATTTTGGTTTTGGTTTTGTCGGTTTTGGTAGCTTGAATTGAACGGGTTTCGATTACCTTGTTGAGTCGGCTGTGTACACTCTCTCTTGAAATGACCCTTCTCACCACAATTAAAACATGTGACCTTGGCTTTGTTAAAGCCATAAGTGGTGTTTGGAGAAGTCGAAAGGTCAGTTCTCCCTGTTTTCTGGATAAAATCAGTGGCTCTTCTCATGATGCTAGCAAACGCCCACTGTATATCCATAAGCTCCATTTCCTCTTTATCGATTTGTGCATAGTCCTCATTGGTTAGATTGTTGTTTCCAATCTGACTAGCAACTAAACCGTTGTATGATGCAACCATTGCAGATACTAATGCTACATGCTGTTGAGCAATCTCAACAGTAACATTGTTAAGGTTAGAAGTCTCTAACACAATCGGACTTTGATTTGATTGTGTTTGAGTGATCTGCATTTGGTTCATGTGAGGATTATATGATTGTTGTTGAGGTTGGTTGGCAGTGTAACAGGCAGCTTGTTGCATAGGTGAAAAAGGTGGGATGAAATTGGATGTTTGATAAGATTGTGGTGTATATGATGAAGTTTGGGCAAGATAGTTGATTGGTGTTTTGGTGGGTTCAACAACATTAGATACACAAGCAATATGAGGTGCAACACTTGAAGTAGAGCTAGAAGTAGAAAGAGAAGTAGATGTACCACTCACATACAACTCTGAGTTCTGTGGAATCTATGCTCTCTTTGCTTTCCTATTCTCCTCCATCTCTTTGTTCTCCAGTTTTTGTATGAACTCATTGATAGTCCAATACTGGTATGCATCTTTTTCTTTCAACACTTCAATGTGTTGGTTCCAATATGGTGGTAAAGCATCAACAAATTTATCCACCAGTTCAGACATAGGTATGCTAATCTCGTAACTCGAGAGCTCTGTGAGCAAATGGCAATACCTTGGAACCAATTCTTTTAAAGTTTCGTTACCCATGTAACTAAAGTTCTCGAACTCTTTACGAAGCTCTTCCATTCTCAGCTTCCTAGTCTTCTCGTTACCATCATGTCTGTTTCTCAGCATATCCCACAACTGTTTTGAAGTAGCACACGATCCGAACTGATGCAGCAAGTCAGTGTTGATCGCCTGAGATAATTGAGAAAACGCCTTTTTCTCGATCGCGAACTTCTTCTTCTCATCATCACTCAAGTTCTCCAATGGTATAGGTTCACCTGTGTTCTCCAGAATAGGAGCAACATAACCTTTCACTATCATCTGCCATGCCTCGGCTCCCTCTAAGCCTTGTCCCTCCACATGTATCTTGAACTTTGTCTTCCATGTGTTATAATCAATCATATCCATGAGCTTTGGTGGACGATTTCCACTGCCTGATGATAGATCATGAATGAGTGTAGATATGGCATTGGTCGTCTGTGAGTGAACGGCAGCAGCTGCTACTCCCCAATAGTCGCCAATTGGTTGCTGTAATGGTTGCACAACTTGCTGAGGAGTAGAACTAGTCATAGCCATGTAGTTGATTGGCTGAGATGGTGGACTAGTCTTCTGGGCTGCAACTGTCCATGGATCTCTGGTTGTTTGCTGTTGTGGTGCTGGATTAGGTCTTGGCGTAGTTGGAAAGTTCCACATCTTAACCTGTAAATGTTCAAACACGAAAAGATTAGAAAAATTTTAAAACAGGTTTTACCTTCGCACTAACGGATGGTCGAATGAGGAAATTCTTCTCCTTTGACCGTTTGGAAAGGTACGAATGTGGACTATGATAACACACAAACTCTTTCGACCGTTTGTTCTCTCTTTCGACCGTTTGTTCCCTCCTTCGACCGTTCGATTGGTCGAATGAAACTTTGATGGTCGAATGTACAACAATAAGCTATGAAACTCTACGTTCGACCACAAAATCAACACCTTCGACCAAAAAATCACTCGTTCGACCAAAATTACTCACAGCTTCGACCGTTCTCTCTAGGTTCGACCCTGCTCTTTCGAAAACGGTTATTCTTTGAAAATCAGTTAATTTTGATCATATTTATCAAATGTTGATAGATTTTGATGATTTTAATCAGGTTTTGATCCGAAATTGATTTGGAACAAGTTTATCAAAGAGAATTATCCATTTTAACCATGAAAACAAGTTGTAATCAATCAAAAACTCATCAAATCAGTTTTTTCTATGAAAACAGAAACTTTTTGACCAAAATTAGGTCCAAATCAACTGAGAAACTATCAATTTGTGGTTGTTTGATCCAGAACGGCTCTGATACCACTTTGTATGTGCTAAAAGGATCGATAAATCAACAAAGAAATGATCAAACAAGTTTGATTTAGGTGCGGAAACCCTAAACCAATCACAAAATGATAATCAATCAGATCAAAACAAACAAATCATCATTCAAAGCTTTTCTCATTAATAAACAACTCAATTACACGTTAATATGATCAAAACATTAAAGACACAACGTGAATTAAGCTTAACAAAACTCTAGAGAGACACACTGAAATTGGAGGGAACAATAATGACTAAAACTACATTCAAAAATCAGCTTGACCTATTTATAGGCTGCACATTCGCCCACAGTGTTAGTGCGAATGTGCACATTCGACCAAACAGCCTGGTCGAATGAAGAAATACATAACAAACAAAATCTTCCTTCGCCTCCTGTCTCTCCTTCGTATAGCCTTTCTCCTTCGCACCTATTCATTTCTTCCTTCGCCCACATAAAGACTCCTTCGCCCACCCGACTCAAAATATTAACATATGTTTATTGTACAATCCAAAGCATTAGTCACATATATGCATCTACAAACAGTTGAGAATTCGGTTAAAAACCAAATTCATGGATCGATTACGCGAAAACAACTCGGTTTCAGACGGGAGATTCGAGACGAGATAGAAATATACGATAACAAAGTCATCACAGATTTTTATTAATTCAGAAACGGTTACAGACACTGTCATCAGTAGGATAAACATCTATCTCGGGGCCGGGGGAGGTCGGGCATGACCTCCCCCTTGAGAGCATTCAAAGCACAAACTCAAATCTACAAATGAAAACCAACACATGAGATTGCTATTTATAGTCCAAAACCATAAGCCACCTTCGCCCATTTAAGGAGGTCGAATGTGGAACTTTTCCACATTCGCACCATCACAAACGGTCGAATCTAGCTTAGATTTTGGTCTATATTTACAAATGCGTCAGATCCATATAATGCCCTTATGGATCACCACAATCTCATGTAATACAATACACGACTCAACCCTAGTCTATTCGACAGTGACGTCCACATAATAGTGCATCAACAATCTCCCCCTTGGACGTTGCTGGCGAATCCACAAATCTCTTTTACATCAACAGTCAAAATCACAGGTCTCCCCCTCAATGCATGTGCATTGAGTAGAAATACAATATCCTTCGTGAACCGACCAAGTAATGCACTACGGACCCTCAGCATCAATACGCAGGAAGTCAACTAGACCACGTATATCATCTGCGAACTCAACGAACCGCTGAATTACAACCAGATCACCTAGTTACGCCAATGTGAAGTTGACAATGTAATGCACTACAGTCTCGTAGCATCAGTACCCAGGAATGTCATCTTGACCAAGTACATCACGCGTAATCCAACTAGCCTGATAAGACCCCTGCTAGAAGGATTCCATACTGACCGATCAGATATTCAACGTAACACGTAGGTACTACCACTAATTCACGTCTTCTATCTGCACTTAACCTTTGCATCACCCTTCACACCAACTGGAGAAATCTAACTGTCAGTACCTAATTAAACATCTCAAATGTGACTATGTGCAAAACAATCCACTCGGACACTTGTACTTCTATGAAATTCTTCATCTGTGCTGACTGTGATTGCATTAACACATTCTTCTCTTCAAATGTTCTTGAGTAACTTCTTCTTTTTGACAGAATACTAGCCGTAGACGAGTGAATCAAGCAATCAGAAGTTTTCAGCAGGAACTACCGGTACAATTGTGGACTTGAAATGCTTCAGAAACTGAAGTTTTCTATAGGGCCAACAATAACCACCAACAGCTCTTGAAATTCTTCAGGACTGTAACCTTGAAACTTTCGTTGAATCTACGTGCCACATGACTCCTACTGGGATCCCTCATTACTTTCGGAACATTGAGATCTCATTCATGATATAACAACTTTGTTTGAACAAGTTCCTACAATCTCACTGGAACTGGGTTGACTGTTCTCAACTTTGCGGAATAAAAATATATCTATTTTCTGGCCCATAATAGTCATTTGAATCTGATTATCATACTGTTGATTCTCATGACTACCCCACAATAAAACGTTTCATCATCATCATTTCTTTAACAATTTATGTAGACATCATCACCATTCTCCTAATAATCTTCAAAAATTGCCATACCCATTTCGAAATTTTTTACCCCTTAAAATACCAATTTTTCATCCTCTATGTCGAAGGGGCGAAGGTGGAAATAAACCTACATTCGACCCCTGTGTATGGTCGAATGTACCATGATTGGTTGAAATTCCACATTCGCTCAGTAGTGATGGTGCGAATGTGGAAGATTTCCAGGTTCGACCTGTCGTAAGGTTCGAATGTGGAAAATTTCTAGGCTCGTCCTCAAAATCCTACGTTCGACCGAATATACTCCACGTTCGACCACTCGTAATCAAATCTTCTGCACATTCGACCGTTTACAGAAAAACGTGTTCTTCTTCAATATTTTCTGCAAATCAGCCCATAAACACTCTGATTGTTCGAATTTGATGATGAAACTTGTACAGAAAGGTGCGGAAATGAAAACCTAACCCTCGAATTCACAAAAACATGTTGAAATCACATGATTTTGGGTTCAATTAAGAATCTAGGGTTTCTAGGGTTTCAACCTTTCAATCAAGAACCGAATTTTAACGTCTGAAATCATGAAAACGAGCTGTGATTGATTCAAACGACTGTTAGATCGTTCAAATCGGAACCTGGCTCTGATACCAGTTGAGAATTCGGTTAAAAACCAAATTCATGGATCGATTACGCGAAAACAACTCGGTTTCATACGGAGATTCGAGACGAGATAGAAATATACGATAACAAAGTCATCACATATTTGTATTAATTTAGGAACGGTTACAGACACTGTCATCAATAGGATAAACATCTATCTCGGGGCCGGGGGAGGTTGGGCATGACCTCCCCCTTGAGAGCATTCAAAGCACAAACTCAAATCTACAAATGAAAACCAACACATGAGATTGCTATTTATAGTCCAAAACCATAAGCCACCTTCGCCCATTTAAGGAGGTCGAATGTGGAACTTTTCCACATTCGCACCATCACAAACGGTCGAATCTAGCTTAGATTTTGGTCTATATTTACAAATGCGTCAGATCCATGTAATGCCCTTATGGATCACCATAATCTCATGTAATACAATACACGAATCAACCCTAGCCTATTCGACAATGACGTCCACATAATAGTGCATCAACAGTCATAGTGTACATTAATAGCCTCAAAGGAGTAAAACATGAAAAAGGGGAAAGATATACTCACATTCGCTAAATAGTTATGTCACTAAAGCGTTGTGAGCGTCAATTGGTGAATCCCGAAGTCTCAACCTAAAAGTATGGTATATGTATAAATGTTTGGACTTAAAATAAGTCTAGGGTTTCTAGTCTAAGGCACTTAGGATGTATAGTCTAATTTGGGGTTTAACTTGTAAATAACGATATATGTTGAAAATGCGACATAAGTAAATATATATACTTGATTGAAATAATATGACATATGAACTAAGGAGTAAATATGAATAATAATATTATAAGTTCATAATTGAAAGTTATGAACTAAAGTAAATGGTGGAAGTCACATACATGTTAAATTATGTAACAACTTTGAATATTTTCAAAAAAAAAAAAAATATATGACAACTTTGAAACATTAACTATTTGTATTTAATAATTAAATACAACCCATTAATTAGGTTATTGAAAGAAATTTTAAGTAAGATAAATAATTTAAGTTTATATAATAATAGATTTATGAAGTCATAAAATGATCTAAATAATTTAGAAAATATTTTATAAATATTTTTAAATGACTTAATGAATATATAAACACATAATTATCATAAATTTCACATAAAAATTTAAAATTAATCAAAATATCAAGAATTTTAATGAAAATAATGTATTATGACCCAAAATGGTCAAGAATAATTATTAGATAATTTTACTAACAAAAAATGATTTTATATTATATTTATTGTCTAAAACTTAAATAAAGATTTAAATTCGATTAAAATACAAAACTAATACAAACCAGGTAGCAAAAATCATAATCATTATTCTAATATAATAAATAGGTTTTCCACAAATATTTACATTAAAATACATTATATATGATTTTTAATGAATTAATCATGATTTAATCAAATTAAAATTATTAAAACTATTGCAACAACCACAAAATCAGAATAGAAACTATTTCCAGGTCATAAAGGTCACAAAATCAGAATAGAGTGAATTAATCATGATTTAATCAAAATAAAATTATTAAAACTGGGCTCAGGTTTAATTTAGTACCCAAGGCGTCTTGTAAAGAATCCCAAAAACGAGAGGTGAAACGACCATCGCAATCAATGTCCAATGGTATACCATGGCTACATACAATTTCGCTCATGTACATCCTTGCCAACCTTTCCACAGAATATTTCTCACGAATCGGCAAGAAATGGACTGACTTGGTCAAACGATCAATGATTACCCAAATACTATCATAACCTTTGGGTGTACGAGGGAGTTTAGTGATAAAGTCCATTGCTATGCTCTCCCATTTCCATACAAGAATTTCTGGTTGTTCAAGCATACCAGAGGGTCGTTGATGTTAAACTTTGACCTTGGAACAAGTGAGACATTTTGCTACAAAAAGAGCAATATCCTTCCTCATACCAGGCCACCATTACGAATACCTAAGATCTTGGTACATTTTATTAGCACCAGGATGGATAGAATAACGAGACTTATGAGCCTCGTTCATAAGGAAGGTACGAAGATCATCACGGTCATGAATCCAAAGTCGATTGAGAAAATAAAGTAGACCATCAGGTTTGGTTTCAAGTTGTTTCTCAGCACCACAAGACATTTCCTCATACATGTTACCTTGGGTGACTGAGGCATGTTGAGCCTGGGGAACACGATCTTGGAAATCAGTACGAACCCTTGTACAATGAAGTTTGACGCATTCCTTACGACTGAGTGCATCTGCCACTACGTTCGCTTTGCCAGGATGGTAGCGAATTTCACAATCATAGTAGTTAAGTAATTCAACCCAGCATCGTTGCCTTATGTTAAGGTCCTTCTGGTTGAAGATATGTTGTAGACTTTTGCGGTCTGTGAAAACCATACATTTGGTACCATAAAGGTAATGTCTCCAAATCTTAAGAGCAAAGACGATTGCTCCCAATTCGAGATCGTGGGTAGTATAATTCTTTTCGTGGATCTTGAGCTGTTTGGATGCATAAGCAATAACCTTGCCCCATTGCATAAGAACACAACCAAGACCTTGATTTGATGCATCACAATATACCACGAAATCATCATTACCATCAGGTAGGGTCAAGATAGGAGCTTCACAGCGTTTATGTTTAAGAGTCTCGAATGCTTCCTCTTGTTTTGGTCCCCACTCACAAGGTTTACCCTTATGAGTTAAGGCAGTGAGAGGAACAACGATCTTGAAGAAATTAGCGAAGAATCAACGATAATAACCAGCTAGACCAAGAAAAGAACGAACTTCTGTTGGGTTTTTGGGAGCACTCCAGTTTTTGACAGCTTCGATCTTTGCGGGATCATCATGAATTCCGTTCTCGTTGATGACGTGACCTAGAAATTGAACTTCCTTAAGCCAAAATTCGAATTTTGAGAATTTGGCATACAGTTGTTCCTTCTTTAGGAGACCCAAGATTAAGTGAAGATGTTGTTCGTGATCGGATTTTGATTTGGAATAAATCAAAATGTCGTCAATGAAGACGATCACGAACTTATCAAGGTAGGGTTTACATACTCGATTCATTAGATCCATAAACACTGCGGGAGCGTTAGTCAAACCAAATAGCATGACCATGAATTCGTAATGACCGTAACGCGTACGAAAGGCCGTTTTGGGAATGTCTTCTTCATGAACTCTAGTTGATGATAGCCAGAATGAAGATCAATCTTCGAGAAATGAGTTGCTCCTTGAAGCTGGTCGAAAAGGTCATCAATCCTAGGTAAGGTGTAACGATTCTTGATGGTGAGTTTATTAAGCTCACGATAATCGATACACATCCTGAGGGATCTATCCTTCTTTTTTGTAAGACCCGCAAAACTGGTGTCAAACAGTTGGGTTAAAATACTTAAATATGCAAAAATATGAGTAAAATTTTCTTTTAAAAGAGTATGTATACGCAGCGGAAAAATCATTTAGAATAAAATTCTACAAAACACATGACAAATACTTATCCAAATCAAAATTAAAAATTATCATGTGTAAACAAAAGTTGTCTTCCACTAGAAATGCCTTCGATTGCCAGGTAGCTTCTCGCATCGCCAAGCAGTCATCCATCCATCTCTCTTTTAACCTGAAATCAATCTAACGTGTATGCAAAAGTCAGCTACGCTGAGTGAGTTCAAGTTTTATAAATTTATATAAACAAGTATTTTGTCAAAATAAGAATTAACAAAATACCTCAACCTCAGAGTTAACAATAAGCGCAATCCGCTAATTTGCTTTTCCCCGAGCAAAAAAAAAATCAAAGTCTAGGATAGGCATACTCTGCCTAGTTACCTCACGACTTCACTTACCAAATATATAATAAGCGCATCTCGCTTTTCAACACAAAGAACAATCCAGTCCATTTAAGCAAACTAAAGCTAGAGATTGAAGCAGGCATATCCCATCTCTGTCATAGCTCAGTTTATAAGAATACATATAATATGAACTATGTAAAATTCCTGACTCAAAACCAAGACCAGAGATCAGAGCAGGCGTATCCCACTTCTGTTATAGCCCAGTTCGACATATCAGGTAGCTCTCAACATAGTCTATTATATATAATAACAACTATAACATAAACTAAGCAACAACCATGACACAAAACCAATACTTTAGATCAGAGCAGGCATATCCCACTTCTGTCATAGCCCAGTTTGTAAGGTCAGGTAATTGCCAAACACAGTTTATATATTTACAGAAACACATATAACTTAAACTTATATATACACCTATATATAGGTACATTCATTTTCATATACGTATAAACATATACAACTATCCGAATATATATTTTATTCTAGTTGCCTTCAAACATGTAGGTATAAAAACATAATAACCTACTCGCATTTTAAGCCTTGAAAAAAAAATATATATTTGAATTAGTATGGATTTCGTTCGTACGTAAAAATATTTATAACTTCACATTAGGCGCATTCCGCCAACTTACGTTTCATGCCAAAATAATATATTTATTAACATGAATTTCATTTGTACACAAAAATATTTATAATTTCATAGAAAATATTTTCGTGACTTCATAAAACTCAGCATGCACGTTAGCCCAAAATATTTAAAAAAACAATAACTAAAAGAGTGGGCACAAGAACTCACTTATTGCGAAGCTTCTAAGTCCACAAGATAAACCGCTCCAAACCGTATCTCGCCTCATGAAAATCTCATGGCCTCCATAATTCCTAGGACTCCATGCATCAACATCACGAAAAATTATATTAATCCCACTTTAAAACATCACAGTTCTCAAAGTGTGTTCACCATAATCATTCGTTTTCCAACCAACCTTAGTTAATTCATGCATGATTTTCATTCATGCATATCATATAAAGCAACCCGAATAAAGTCCATGCCAATATTCCAATATATAATACTCCATGCTAACACACTTCAATGATCATATGAAGCATTCATCGTCCAAGCATGCATTATCCTAATCATCACCTTTATCACCTCCATAGCCACTAACGACCACCCGTGCAGCCAAATCCACTCTAGCCAAGCACCACGACAATCGGTACCTCAACCGTGGCCATCCTCGGACACCTCACTGGCCAACCCCATCGCCATAGCGCCTCACCATCACCCTAAAAAAACATACGCCGTCATTAACTACCAACTCAGTCACCAATGTCGCCATCACCGTCAACCCGCTCCACCGTAACAACGAAACAACATTACCGTCTTCACCCTACACCGCTATCACCACCACCGAAATCCTCACGAAAACACTACATCATAACCATGACAAACCACAACACCCCTCGGCTTCACAGCCTCCTTTAAAACCAAAACCTCAATCACCATCCAAGCCATCATCCTTATATCTCAACGATTTTCCCGGAATCAAGGCAAGGAAAACTGATGGCTCCCACTATTTGCACAAGCAAAATTTTTATCCACACAACCCTCTACGGGCCGTAGAGGGCTCTACGGCCCGTATACAACATTTTTTCTTGTTCTATGGGCCGTAGAGGCCTCTACGGCCCGTAGGTAATCATCACAATGATTGAATGATTGTCAATCATTGGTAACGATTACCTACGGGCCGTAGAGGTCCCTACGGCCCATAGAAGAATCAAAACTTATTTTAGCAGAATGGAGGGCAAGGATGGGAAGGATAAGTTTGATTTGTGTGACCTACGGCCCGTATAGACCTCTACGGGCCGTAGAACTCTACGAGGTTCGATCTTGCGGACATTATCACACAAACACACAAGTCGTCTCGATATAAACCATAAACCAATATAAACACAAAGTCGTCTCGATATAAATGATAAACCAAAACATAAACACAAACGTCGTCTACCATAAACCAATATAAACACAAAGTTAACTAATCGTTTATATACGCAACAAAATAAAACTAAAAGTTAACAGAGGCGTTCAAAATAAAGATTGTTTAAATACATAAGATGATCAGAAATAAAACATCGTAGAGTCAGTCGGCGGCGCGGTCCCGGGCTCCTGCGAAGACGTGTCGGGCTGCTGGGAGGACGTCACGGGCTCGTGCGTGCTGGTCCCTAAAGTCGGTGGGACACGAGCCTGCATGCCTAGGTGGCGATACATATCCTGCTGGCCAACAATCAACCAGCGCATCGCGTCGTCCTGCCGATCACGCCACTGACGCGTATCGGCGTCCTGCTGCTGACGCCAGGTGTCCTGCTGCTGACGCCAGGTGTCCTGCTGCTGACACCAGGTGTCCTGCTGCTGACGCCAGGTGTCCATCTGCTGACGCCATGCACGCATCTCGACAGCCTCCTCGGTAGCCGCACGAACGTCCGCCCTAACATCAGGAGGCAACCTGAGGGAGTGATAAACGCGCGCCGGTATCTGCAAGTCCTCAGGCTGCTGCTGAGGCATCTCGACGTCCCTAAGACCGCCCCCCTCCTGCTCATGCACAAACTGCAACCCGACCTCCACAGCATCACCTGCAATGGATAACAATAAATAATTAATAAATAATAATAATATTCCAGGATTTTATAAAAAAATTGGGCAGAGTTTCCCCTGTTTTTAGGCAATCCAGACAACACAAGTTGTCTACAAGTTTCCCAAATAATAATAGTAATAATAATAATAATAATAATAATAATAATAATAATAATAATAATAATAATAATAATAATAATAATAATAATAATAATACCTCTAAGGCCCCGATGTACTAACGGCTCATGCACAAACTCCACGCCACCGGGACCAATCAGATAGTGGAACTCATCATGATCCGGCGTCTTCGCCTTCTTCGCCGCACAAAGCATAGCCTTCATCGTTTGTAGACCTATTGGGCTGAAAGAAACTCAAAAACATTAACATTAATAATAATAATAATAATAATAATAACAACATTAATAACCGAAATACCTGGGCGGTAGTGACGGAAACCGATTACGGTTAACATAACCGTAATACTTCACGCCATCGCAGCGCTCAGCAATCCTGCTGATGAGCCCCCCGCATGGGATGCCTCCCTTCAACGGCTTATGGGGGAAGGCGGCAAAAAACTCGGCCATGACCCGATGCAAGGCAATCGGCTTGCCGGTGAGTATGCAATGCAGGTACATCAGGTCCGTCTTCGTCACCCGCTCGTTACTATTCCCCCGTGCCGTTAGGGAATAAGTAATGCAACGGTGAATGTAACGAACTACGGGGTGACGAATGTTGGATGCCCTGTCACACCTCTCCCTGCACAGCATAATAATAGTAATAATAATCAGAACAAAGATATTGAAAAAAAAATAATAATGATGATGATAATAATAATAATAATAATAATAATAATACTTCTCTGTCGGGTTGCCGAACTCGGGACCGCCAATGGTGGGCCACCACGCATAGAGGTCGTCATCAGCGACAGTAGTCACCGCCCTAGTGTAGACATCCTGAACATTAACATTAACATTAACATTTCGAATAAGAACAAAAACAAAAATAATAATAATAAAAATAAAAATAATATTAATACCTCTACAAGGTCGTCGCGAGTGTACCACCGGATGTGCGTAGCCCACTCATCTAGATAATAACCATACTCAACGCCGAGTATGGAAAACTCAATATCCCTCGGTGGGCGGCCTGAAGATCCGGCGCCCGACGATCCGGCGTCCGACAATCCGGCACCGGGCGGGCGAAACCGAAAGGTGGATAGAAACTCTATCACCAACGGCCTATGGGACGGCGCGCAAAAGTCGTCGAAAAACCTGTCCAGTGGGCTCCCTTCCGGGATCCACTGTCGGGCAATCGCCTCAGCACCCCTACACTCCCGAAGCGCGGCCCAAGAAATCCCACGCGCCGGCACAATCTTCTTCTTCCTCAACCTATGAAATCTGGCACCCGCGTAATCGACTCGCAGAAAAATGCAATGCTCATAGCCTGACATGTCACCCCCTGCCATGTCAGCCCCCACCTGCACCGCGGCCTCATCCTCCTCCTGCTGCTGCTCCTCCTCCTCGCCCATGTACTGCTCGTCTACAAAATCTGCCATAACTGCAAAATCAAAAGAATATATAGTTAGTTAGGGCGTTTCTATAATTAAGGTGTTTCAAAAGAATCGCCAAAACTATATAGTTTTGGCGATTCAAAAGAAACGCCAAAACTATATAGTTTTTGGCGATTCAAAAGAATCGCCAAAACTAATATAGTTTTGGCGTTTCAAAAGAATCGCCAAAACTATATAGTTTTTGGCGATTCAAAAGAATCGCCAAAACTAATATAGTTTTGGCGATTCAAAAGAATCGCCAAAACTATATAGTTTTGGGCGATTCAAAAGAATCGCCAAAACTAATATAGTTTTGGCGATTCAAAAGAAACGCCAAAACTAATATAGTTTTGGCGATTCAAAAGAATCGCCAAAACTAATATAGTTTTGGCGATTCAAAAGAATCGCCAAAACTAATATAGTTTTGGCGTTTCAAAAGAATCGCCAAAACTATATAGTTTTTGGCGATTCAAAAGAATCGCCAAAACTAATATAGTTTTGGCGATTCAAAAGAATCGCCAAAACTAATATAGTTTTGGCGATTCAAAAGAATCGCCAAAACTAATATAGTTTTGGCGTTTCAAAAGAATCGCCAAAACTATATAGTTTTGGCGTTTCAAAAGAATCGCCAAAACTAATATAGTTTTGGCGATTCAAAAGAATCGCCAAAACTAATATAGTTTTGGCGTTTCAAAAGAAACGCCAAAACTATATAGTTTGAAACGCCAAAACTATATTAGTTTTTGGCGATTCAAAAGAATCGCCAAAACTAATATAGTATTGGCGATTCAAAAGAATCGCCAAAACTATATAGTTTTTGGCGTTTCAAAAGAATCGCCAAAACTATATAGTTTTTGGCGATTCCAAAGAATCGCCAAAACTAATATAGTTTTGGCGATTCAAAAGAAACGCCAAAGAATCGCCAAAATTGTTAACAACGCGCGCGTTCTACGGGCTGTTTCTCAGAGACATTTTCACAAACACCTTATGTGCGTTATCAAATTCACAAATTTATAAGGTATTTTCAAGTAAAGAATAACCCAAACTTTCGTGAATCAAGTAATAAAACCAATTTGATGGTAATATGGACTGAAATTAGACAAAAAAAACATATAGATCAAAAAATGATAATCTTAATAAATTTCTATCATATAGATCAAAAAATGAAAATATGGACTGAAATTAGAGGGATTGTTACCTTAGTGATGAGAGGGAACTTTCAAGATGGTGGTGGTGGTCGAATATGGTGGTGGTGGTCGAAGATGGTGGTGGTGGCGATTAGGGTTTGAAGGGTAAAGGGGGGGTGGGTTTTGTGGGTTTTGATGTTCTGTTTGGTTCTGAACAGAGGGGACGTGCATATCAATTTTTAAAACTTACCTACGGCCCGTAGAGGTCTCTACGAGCCGTAGGTAAACAAAATTAAACTGTTTACCTACGGCTCGTAGTGGTCTCTACGGCCCGTAGGTGAACAAAATTAAAAAAAAACGTTTGGGACGTGAATCGATCTGATGGCTATCAAGTATCACACACACACATACACATACACACTTATACAAACAATGGGGACCATCTGGGCTACCAGTTCGCTGGTATATTATCCAGAAAAATTATATATAACATATAACTGAAAACCCAATTTTTTTTTAAAAAAATCCTCGTCTACGGCCCGTAGGGACCTATACGGGTCGTAGACTCCAAATTTTTTTAAAAAACTACTGATTAACTTTTTATAAACTTTAAAAAGTTTTTAGAAATCAAAACATTTTGCCTACGGCTCGTAGAAGCCTCTACGGCTCGTAGGCTCAATGGCCTCTACGAGCCATAGATGGTGTCTACGAGCATCTCCCAGAAGCCTACGGGTCGTAGAGGGCCCTACGACCCGTAGATAAATCTTACCTACGGCCCATAGGGCCCTCTACGGCCCAATACAAGTTTTGTTTTTTTTAATTTTGTTAGTTTTAATTAGGTGGTATAGGTTTTTTTTATAAAATAACGTTTTCATTTCATATTGTATATGTAAAATAATAATAAAAAATAAAAAAATGTATTTAATAAATTATTATACATTATAAAAACAAATTTACACCGAACTATTAGAAGAATCAGGACAGCCTGTTAGGTCAAACCACTCTGGATCTGTTTGAGATAGCCTACGCCCCTCATCAAGACGATCCCTGTATAGTGCTAACCATGAGTTGTGATTTACATCTACCCAACGCCTCCATGCTCCGCTCGGATAAGGCATCGGAGCGTCGTTTGCTAGCTTCAGCATGATGAAGTGGTTGCCGTTCACGAAGGCCATCGAAATGACCCGATGTTGTATCACGCTTTCAGGATGAATGTGAATAGGGAAGAATGTGCACGCTCCAAGAGGACTGAAGAATTGAAGGACCACACCAAATGCCTGAGCAATCACTAATCCAGTCAAAGGCATCTCCATCCATTTTGAGTGTGGTGCATTCCCGAGTCCCCTCCAATCTATGGACGAGTATATGCGGGCGAACGCGTTATCGTCGAATCCGTTCAAAATCTCGTACCAGTCCTCATGGTATTGACCCATCAACTCTTCTTTAAGAACGTGGCGGATCAAATCCCAGTCTTCCTCCTCCCTATCCAAAGCCACAGCTACAGATCGGAACCCACAGTTACCGTCTGGCTGAACATCTTGAATATGCGTGACAAACCGTCGATACAGGGGATCAATCTGATGCTTAAATGCTCTAAGAACAAATTTATACCTGTCACAGCCAAACATTGGGAAATCATGATTAGGGGATGTGTACTGTATATATATGTATGTATGTATGTATAAATAGTTATTTATGTACCTGTCCCCTCTTAAGAGTGGATACTTTTTGCTACACACTCTCATTGTATCTCTACCTGGGTCTGATGGCCTACGTCTCCTAACAGGCTCGTCTTCCTACAATGGATAACAATAAAATTATAATAACAATAACAATAATAAATAATAATAAATAATAATAATAATAAATAATAATAATAATAATAATAATAAATAATAACAATAATAAATAATAAATAATAATAATAATAATAATAATAATAATAATAATACTAACGTCTTCTTGCGCATCCTCCTGCTGATTTTTTTTCTTTGATTTTGTAGTTGGGCGCCCACGAGTATTCTTTTGTACCTCAGGAGGTTGAGTGTCAGTCATACTTGGATTTACCACCGACTTTATTTTTGACAACATATTTCTCTGAACGCGTGGTGATTGAGACAGCAGTGTCTCTTTGACTATTTCCCACTCACTCGCAAGGTCAGGTTCGCTCCATACTACTTCCGGTTCGTAATTCAGTCGTGTCCAGAAGACGTCTATTTCGGACAGCTGAATTTTTATTCCTGTATTCAATAAAATAATAATAATAATAATAATAATAATAATAATAATAAAGTAATGGTATTACCTTTATTTATATACGAATCTAATCGACATGCACACGGTAACCCAGAACTCGCGAAAAGCTGGTGACCACAACTCTTTTTTCGTTTCCTCAACTTCTCTATATTTTTTATCTCATTTATCATCTTCTCGATCGCTGCATGGGAAACTTTACCGAGTAGGTCCTCAAAAATCGGTATGTCATGGTGCACCTTTTTCACAGACAAACTCTCTTCAAACGAGTGATTTATTGCCCTCTCTTGTGACGTTACCACATCGTCTGCAATCATCACAAGTTTGTGGAGCGAGTTGTTCGGCCCCTTAATCTGCATCTTAAACCGTGAATGCTGGCTCTCAGCTCTGTTGGTCGTATATTGACCAAAGTTGTAGTTTGTGTCTGTCCATGCAGAAACAAACCTTTCTTTGTAGTCACGGAGCCAGACCCGGTCTATATATTTAAAAACATCTGTAAAGATAGAACAAAGATATTTGTTAATGTGTGTATGCGTTTTAAACTAAATTAATAAAATATGTACCAGTTCGTTCGTCTTGACATAGTCGTCTGTAGAATCGGTCTAACCAGTGCTGATAAAATGCCGGAGATGAAGATCTACATAATCGCTTAAAAGATTTCACGAATATTTTCCAATCTTCATCTCCAAAGGCTTGTCTGCAGTGCTTCAGTATATTTCGTTGAATGTGCCACCTGAATGCATAACAACAACAACAACAACAATAATAATAATAATAATAATAATAATAATAATAATAATAATAAAAATAATAATAATAATAATAATAATAATAATAATAATAATAATAATAACAACATGTATACCTGCATAACAACTTCGAAGCTGCTGGAAATACAATGTCGCATGCATTCATCAAGGCTTTCTCACAATCAGTAACTATAGCACGGGGCTCCGTACTATCTTCTAGCAACTCTTTAAGCCTTTGTATCACCCACAAGTAGTTATCTTTTTTTTTCACGGGAGATGAATGCATGGGCGACAATAAACGACTTGGATGTTGATGTCATCCCCACAACTTGAATAAACGGAAGTTTATGCTCGTTCGTTTTGTAGGTCGCATCAATCATCAGCACATGCGGGAACGCACGCCATAACCTGTGCGAGGTGGGATGGACAAACAAAATATCCTCGATCGCATTTGTCGAGGCATTCCTCCGGGTGAAGTAAACAAATTTTTTTTCCACCAATGTGGCTTCGAGTACCTGCATAGCAATAATAATAATAATTAAAATAATAATAATAATAATAATAATAATAATAATAATAATAATAATAATAATACCTGCATTTGAGTCCTGCCCCCATATAACAAATGCTTAACCTTAGTTATTGTGTTATGTATGTCTCTTAAGATGCAGTGACTATCCGGGTTTTGTTTTCTAACGGCCGAATGTATGTCTACTGGTGTAACATTTTGAAAATAAAGTGTATCCACCAATTTTAACTCGGCCGGACCCAGCCTCCTAGCATACGCGTGACCCTCGATGTGTTGGAAAGGTTTGTGATTATGTGTTTGGTTTTGGACCTCCAAAATATAACCATCGTGGCCGGAGTGGTATCTCCCTATTAGTTGAAACGGGCAATTACATTTTTTACTGCCCGTCTTTCGAACCGTGGCTACACTATGATGTACGCCACTACGGTCACATCGTATCCATGCCGATGTTACCCTCCTATTCGGCCCCCTGCCATCAGAAACAGTACGTCCGAATATGGTAATGTAACCATTTTCTTTTGCTCTTTGATAAACCCACTCTGCGAGGTCTTTAAGAGACCTGAATACCTGCAAAATTTATATACGACTTCAAATAGCAACTAATATATACGAGTTCAAATCTCACAAACCCTACGAGTTCAAAATCTCACAAACCCTACGAGTTCAAATAACAACTAATATATACGAGTTCAAAATCTCACAAACCCTACGAGTTCAAAATCTCACAAACCCTACGAGTTCAAATAACAACTAATATATACGAGTTCAAATCTCACAAACCCTAAAACAAATTTAGGTACGAGACTAAATATACGAGTCTAAATATGTACACGGGTCTAAATATCTCACAAACCCTAAATATACGAGTCTAAATATACACGGGTCTAAATTATAAACAAGTGCAAATTCATAAACACACCTGATTCGTTTCGTACGAAACATCCGGGACAGGTTCCTCGCCACCGTTATCACCTCCCTCGTACTGTGGATGACTTGGCGGAGGCAAGTAAAATGACCCCGGTTCTTCTACGTACTCCTCGTTCAAATCGGGCAGCAGGTTCAAATCGGGTAGTGCATTCCCGTCACCATAGCGAACAACGGAGCTAACCTCCTCCTCACCACGTTCCACCACGGCTCCGAAAAGGCTTTCCGAGACGTGAGATAGGCTAAACGAATACTCCCATTCATCCGAAACATTACTGTAGTGACCCGAAGACATCGTGGTAGCTTGGAATCGATCGGATTTTTGTGCACCGCGTTTTTAAATTTTCTTTCGTTAACTGAAGAAAGAAGACAAGGAAGAAGAATATATCTGGACCCTCTACGGCCCGTAGAGGCCTCTACGGGCCGTATAGGGTTTAATGCTCCCAACAACCAGGTTTCCTATGGGCCGTATAGCCCTCTACGGCCCGTATAGGGTTAGCTTTTTCAGAGACTTTTCAGACTGACACACTGAATGTCAGACACTTCATTCAATCACCTCGTACCTCGTACAGCCTACGGGCCGTAGAGGTCTCTACGGCCCGTATAGGTTTAAATGCACCCCACCAAACTCCCCTCTACGGGCCGTATAGGGCTTTACGGGACGTAGAGGGTTGAGCATTTATTACACTGACACCCTCTACGGCCCGTAGAGCCCTATACGGGCCGTAGAGGGCTGTGAAAATTAACTTTTCCTTCTTGTGTAAATAATATCCCCCAAACTGATTTATGGCTTTAGAATAAAGGCGTGATATGTCACGTCGTGCAGCTGCTCGTACAAAGCACCGGGATAGTGTATCAAGGGTTAGATTAGACACCGGTGATTCGTCGTCAAAACCGTAGGCGACGCTGAACTGCGAAGTAGACGACGGTGGTGAGTGGCCGCTTTAAACGATGTTTACTGAGGTAGCCCCAACGGCGGAATGGCGCAGGGTGGTTGTTCATGCTTATGGTGGACGTCGGTTGTCGATCAAAAGTTTCGACGTCACCGGAAGATCAGAAGGAAACCAAAGTTTGAAAGAATCCATGGTGGCCGAATCTGGAAATATTGAAAGAGCCTACAGTAAGGAGATGGTGTACCAAGGCAAAGTAAGGCTATGGCTATATATGGGTTAATTACAATAGGATTCTCAAGTAAGGAAGGCATGAATTGATTTGATTGATAGGAGATGAAAACGGCAAGGACGCGTACAGTTGGTCGAATGTTTGGAAAGGTTTGCGAGACAAGTGGCTGTCAAATTTACTCCATATATATTCTAGTATTTCTGTCGCAAATACAAACACACCCTAGACCACCTAGGGTTTTGTTTTACCTTGTAGTAATAAATAAAAAAAATACATATACACCCCCTATACTTTCACAAGGTGATGCTTGTTCCCAAAGTTATTAGTTCATCTTTAAAGAGTGACAAAACGAGTCCCTCTAATTTCGTTAAATAACCTCTACATGACAAAACCCATCAACGGATCGATTCGATGTAAACCCAGTTGGTTCGCTTGAAATAAAATTATTTAGCGAAATTTGGGATGTTACATTTTTGACGAATAAGACAGGGGCTCCCCAAGGAGAAAAACTGGGGCGGATGAAACCCTAATCTGAGAGTTCCTGGAGTTGACTGGCAAGCTCTTGCATCTTAGAGGGTGCAAGACGATAAGGAGATTTGGCAATTGGGTTAGCACCAGGTATAAGGTCGATTCTAAATTCAACTTGACGAGAAGGAGGTAAACCAGGTAGATCTTTTGGGAACACTTCGGGATAATCCCGAATGATTGGAATATCTTGTATACTCTTGCCCTTGTCTTTCTAATCTATCACATTAGCCAAGAAATCCATATACCCCTTTTGTAAGTATTTTTGAGCAGTCGTGCAAGACATGAGTTTAAGTTCACCACAAGGTTTCTCGTCATAGATCTTCAAAATGTCACCAGAAACAAGGGGAATACGAATAACTTTCTCAAAGCATAAGATTTCAGTACGATGGGTAGACAACTAATCCATGCCTACTATGACATCAAAGCTTCCAAGATGCATAGGAATGAGGTCAATAGAGAAAGTATGGTTATCAAGGTTCAACACACAGTTTCGTACAACAGAATCGATCGAGATAGATTTCCCGTCAGCTATTTCTACCACTAGGGGTTCTTCTAGGTTAGTTTGAGGCATGTTAAGTAGGGGTTCAAATTTAAGTGACACAAACGACTTATTAGCACCCGAGTCAAACAGTATAGAAGCATAGTGGTTATTAATAAGAAACGTACAATTAACCACTTCATTAATGTTGCGGGATTGATTGGCATTGATGTTGTACGTACGACCACGAGCACCTTGGTTTTTATTCTGGTTGCGGTTTTGGTTTTGGTTTTGATTCTGGTTCTGGTCTCTTCGATTAGGGCACGCATCCCTATAATGATCTGGGCTACCACACTCAAAACACTGGCCACGAGCAGGCCTACCATTCTGAAAATTGGCAGCTGGAGCATTCCTTATAGGGTTATTTTGAGCAGCAGGAATTCAGAAAACATTCGCGAGATGCCCGTACTTTTGACAGTTGGTACATTGACGAAAAGGCACTTGGGTTGAGTGGTGATACTTGCAGGTGTTACACATAGGATGGTTTCCAGTATACTGTTTCTTGTTGGGTGGAGCAGTGGCAACCATTGCAAAATTTCTTGCCTTGCGTCTTTTGTTGGTTAAGGGCTCAGATTTAACCTCGATAGCAGGTTGAGGAGTATCTTTCGCAACAGCTTTCTTTGTATTCTTGCGAAAAAAGGGTGCCATTTTTCACATGGTTATCAGTCAAAGTAGCTGCTAGGCGCTTGGCTTCCTTGAGAGTGGCAGGATTTCTTCCCCACACAGTATCCTGAATCTACATGGGTAGGCCTCCAATATACTTTTCAATTGCAAAAGGTAGGGGTGTGACCTTATGTGGTAGCAATAGGCTCAGTTCGTGGAAACGAGTGTTGTAGGCCATATTCTCCCCACTGTCCTGGACCAGAGTGTGAAACTCATCCTCCAGCTTCTTGACTTCATTACGAGGGCAGAATTCCGCCTTTATAATATCCTTAACTTGCTCCCAAGTCAAAGCCAGTGCGACTTCAGCTCCGCGAGTCCGTTTCTCTTCGTTCCATCATGTGAGTGCCCACTTATGGATGACACTAATAGCATAGCGAACTTTGAGGTTGTTAGGGCACTCGCTATTGATGAAGGTATATTTGATACCTTCGAACCACTGAAGAAGGCCAGTGGCCCCTTCATCCCCGCTAAACTTGGGAGGGTTGCAAGTGTTGAAGTGCTTGAGGGTGCAAACAGGATGAGCATTCCCGTTCCCATTACCATTCCCATTGTCTTTACCATTCCCGTTGCCATTTCCATTTCCATTGCCATTTCCATTTATTTGAGCGATTTGAGCCACTAAATTGGGAAGTAACGTCACTATTTGTTGAGCCATCTGTTGGGTAATGATCGCGGCGAGTTGGACATTGTCGTTGTCCTGGTTGTTGTTGTTATTGTTGTTGTCGTGGTCGTGGTTGTCATTGTCATTGTTAATACGAGTGCTGCGACGAGGAGGCATTATCTGTAAGAGACACAATGAAGGTTTCAATGAGATATAGGATGAATCAAGGTAAGGAGATATAATAAGGAGTGTAATCATTTATTCATTAATTAAAACGAATAAACGAAAACATTGACTTATCAAAGCTTCTAGATTCTAATAACATAGTGAAGACATGCTTTAGCCTATAAGTGAACACTCATCCCGAGAATTCCCAGGTAGGCATCCGGGTCCCTCGTCTGATTGGGATATATGTGCAATGCCAGTCCTAGACAGAAAACTCAGAATACAGGCGTTCACCCTTCCAGATTGCACGTGTTCGTTATTAAAATCTAGAACTTCGACGAGATCATCAACATCAAGGTGGTTTGGGCTATACCTGAGGATTTTGTCCTATTAATCTAAAGGTAGATCAGGATTGCAGCAGACGAATAAGAGTAGACAACTCGTAGGACTAGGGTAGCATAGGGTGTGGGATAGGGATAAGGATAAGGAAGCAAATAGAGTTGCAAGTAAGAGAAGCAAGTATTGGTTTAAAATTCCTAAGGTTATAGACTAGATTATTTTTCTAATAACAATATTCCTTATAATCAAGGCTCTTATACCAATCTGTAACACCCCAACCGATGGCGGAAACATCGGGATGTCACGTATTGATGATTGTTCAGTAGCACATGGTAATTATTGAAATTTTAAGTACTTTATTGATGATATCAAAATATCCCAAAATGAAACATTGTCTAAGAAATTCAAATACGAGTACATAAACATGGAAATAATAATATTACTTCAAATAAACTTCTTCGAGCACAACTCTAACCTTCAAGCTTCATTGTTTCCTGAAACATGTTAATTTTGAAAATGTTTTTAGGTCAACAAAAGTTGGTGAGAATTACATAGGTTTGAATATTGTATGATGAGTATAAAGCTTGTACAATTCTAGTGTCATGGCAAATCTAGTCCATATGTGAAAACAAAACTACTAGGTAAATCGTTTGCATAATCAAACCTTGTGACATGATTATTGTGGTCCATCCCATACGCATATGGTTCACTCGTTTGTGTTATGTGATCGATAACAATCACCCACGCTACCCATACTGGAGGTACACGTATCCGGGTGGGGTTGTCAATCCAATAGATCTATCATTGTGTATCGTCGGCTTGCGCAATGTTAATGATTACGCTAGTCTAATTGTGTTTACCAAAGTACTGTTTAAGACATAATGCAACATAGAAATCACACATATGCACTTATGTTGAATTGTATTTGAAAATGTAACATGTTTCACCCCAAAAATTGTAAAATAGTAAAAAGGGGCTGTGTAAACTCACCTTAACAATATTATCGAATCCCTTGATATAGAATAAATGTGGCTCAAGTGTATCCAAGTATCACCCTATGTTTAAGGCAATAAAATAAGTGTTGGGAAAACTTAAAAGTCTAAGTTTTCTAATCTATTGGTATTATAGGGTTCCCAATTTGGGGATCGACGATTGTTTAATAATTAATTTAAAATAATAGTTAATGAAATAATAAATAAAGAAATTGAGAAAATAAATAAATAAATAAATAAATAAAAGAATTTTTGTAAGATCTTGATCAAAGGTTGTTGTACCAAAATATTATAGTGTGAAAATAATTTTTATAAAATTATTTTCTTAATTATTGAATATATAATACATTATAATTTATTTGTAAAAATATGGTATTAATATCCAAAAATATTAAAATTCATAAATTTTAGATTATAAAACTATATTTCTGATTTAAATGGATAAAAATAATTTATGTGAAATTTTGATGTAAAAATGGTGAAAAATGGATTTATTGTGAATTTATTATGATTAAAATAGCATAAATTAATTAAAAATACTTATTAAATGTTTTTCTGAAATTAAAATTCAGTTCTGAAAAGTTTATTGGTTTATAAGTTTAAAATAATTTTTATGAAATTTTATAAAACTGTTTAGATATTTTTCTATAACTTTTAATTTATTTATGAATAAACTTGTAATATATATTATATATATTAAATAAATGATTTTTGTAAAACTAAAAATTGTAAAATAAAGTTTATTATTTGTATAACTTAAAATAAATTTTGTGGAATTTATAAGTTAGTTTTGGTATTTTAAAATCATTTTAAAAGAAAATACTAATAATATAAGAAAAAAAGTGGTTGAGGTTGCTGGGAATCGAACCCGGGTCTGGGACCGGTTCGAAGCTTAATCACAAGCCCAGCCCCAACTGGGCTGGACTCTGAGAATGTTTTCTATCAGTTTCAATTAGTTATATAAACTTGTTAGGGTTAAACATTAATTACCAAAAATAAATGGTGGAGCCTGGGATCTAACCCATGACACGAGCCGGCCCCAAAGGCTTAACCATAGAGGGGTTTACCAATTGAACTATAGGTCAGTTGGTATTTATTATTAACTTGATTTAAATAAAAACGAATACAGTCATGTATCATCTTCCCCAATTTAAACTTAAGAACCCTAGTTTTTTCTAATAACTCGAATTACCAAACAATATTCCCAGGAATCATGGGGTTATTGCTTGGGTAATAACGATGAACAAAAACATGTTATAAATCGATACTTACAATATCAGAAACGGGGATGAAAGCCCGGTCAATGAAAAAGTCAACTGTGAACGGATTCTTGATTAAAAACGAATTGTTTATAGAAATTGGAAGTGAGGGTTTGATTTTCGGCGAGTTTAGGTCTAGGGTATGTGTTCAATTTATACTAACACCTACGAATTGAACGATTTGGAAAGTTTGACCAAAGCTTTATTATAAACGCATAATAGACCAATTTTTGGAATGTTTTGATTACAATTGGCGTGTCCAATACGCATGATGACCTGCCAAATCACGTTTATTTACAAAAATCAGATTGAATGGCGCATCAATTTGAGTATCAGTCGACCCATGTTGATGGGTGTTGACTATTGGGTTTTGACCATGAATCTAAGGAAGATTCAAGTATTATTTGTTTTGAATATAAACACAAGGTGGCTAGATGGCCTAGTGGTTTGTGTTGTTGGTGTTGGTTTGTGAACCGGCTCAGGCGCAGGTTCGAGTCCCGGCCTAATCGGTTTTTTTTTTTTTGAATTTTTCCATATAAAACCCTATTATTATATATATATATATATCTATACTATATTAATAAGCATATAGGAAGGGCAGAAATGGTCATTTGCCACTTTTAAGAGATGTACAAGCCTCAAAAGCATGTACAAGCCCTTAATGCAATGGAAAAAAACACGGCACATGAATACTTTGATTTAGGGTTTCTCAATGACAAAACATCCCATTTATCCGCCCCCATCTCCAGTCCAGGCTATTCAAGACCCTAGGGTTTTCCACAATCCGATTCAAGATCTAGGTTTTCTTAATGACACCAGATCGTTGAATCTCTCTCAATCCAACACCAGATCCATTGGTTTTGACCTCTTGGTATCGTTTTTCTTTAACCATATCTCTTTCTCTCTCTGATATCAATATTTTTCTGAACTCAAAGACAAAGAAGATGGTGTTAACTGAATTCGTTGAAGAAACCATCAAGAAAATCATTAGACAGGTATTCTATTCATATCTCTCTCTTTCTCTCATAACTTGTTGATCCATATCCTCTGTACTATTGTTTCTTTTTTTTAATATATATCTATAACTCTTTCCATTGTAGGTTGAATTCTACTTCAGTGATGGTAACCTCCCAAGAGACAAGTTTCTCAGGAATACCATTTCCGAGAGTGAAGATGGCAATGTCCTACGATTAAAATTCGTTTTTTAATAATAAAGCGTAGATTTCATTCATGTAAGAGTGTTCTGTGTCATTCTCCCTTCCCTTTTCTCTATAGCTGCAAATATTTCCCTCTTCTTCTATTAACCCTAAGAAGAGACATCATAATGTCGAGAAGATCCAGTACAGACACATATCCTTGCAAAAATCAGAAGCATGAGGCTTCAGTGCGGTTTCAATCGGTGGTAAAAAAGATCCAGGTAGGTATAAATTTTATTTCTTGCTCAATATTTTCTCAGATCTACCGTCAGTGTTTGGCATTTTGGTTGTTTTGTGAGGTCGTTTTGGATGAAGATGGTTGCCTTGTTTTGTTCTCAGATCCACACGGGACACATAGGTTACAAGACTGAGGAAGATCATAAGCAAAACTTTGGCAGACATGAGTTTTCTAGCTACATTTTACTAATTTTACAAGCCCAGATCTGATAAGTTTGTTTACTGATTTTGAGTTTTAGTTATTTCATTTGGATTCATATTTAATTTATTTATCTTGTAGGTCAGATTGCAACCCCAACATTTGGTGTTTAGTGAGGATATGATTTACAACTTATAATATCAATCACCGGTCAATAAGATTGAAAGAAAAAAGTTACTGGTAACTAAATTCAAACCTGGTTCATTTGATTGTATGAAAGAAAAAAAATACCAAGTACCATAAAGAATCTTGTGTAATCTTATAGTTTTTGTGTATATTCTGAGGGACGGTTGTTGGAGTGAACAAGAAGCTGCTATATTGGTTGTTCTTGGTATTTTTTTCATCCAAATATATAGATTCTTTACATATCCTCCTACTTGAATACGTAGAAAGTCAGCCCATGTAGTGTACTTATGCTTGGTTTGACGTAGAGTTTTAGGTTCCTTTTGAAGTGGATGTGTGAAATTTGTATCTTTCCGGTTGTATCAGGTGCCATTTATCTCCATGTATAGAAAGGAGGAGTACCATAGCTGGTTAAAGATCAACAAGCTATTTTAGAGAATCAATATTCGTCTGTTGAAAAACCCACACGGATATGGCCCAAGGTATAACTGGAAATAAGTTTAATTTTGTTGGTAATTTGTAAAAAAATAGCAAAAAGAAGGTTTGAACTGAGGTGGGGTATTTATGAAGGGACTTTGGAAAATTTTGGGATTTAGACAGAGAGTGGAACCTTTTTAAAGAAGGAAAAGTGCTCTACAGTTGCGACAATAGTAAGCGGTATGATGAAGACATAAACATATGTGGGTCAGGTAGGCAAAATGTGTGGGTTGGGTACTTGGTTTTAAAAGGGCGCTAATGCACGAGTCACACCAAGGCGTAGGGGTTCCGACTTTTTTGCTCAACACCTAGAGTAAATAAAGAAGTGCCCAAAAGGCACAAATTTTAGGGTCTTTTGGGGCCTTTCTGGCCTAAGGCGCATTCCTTTACATTAGAAGGTCTGGCAATTCGACGAAGAGGACGTTTTTATGTCAGATTTATTAGTACATCGATGGTGCTCCCTTTAGGCTTCCCATGAGAACAAGGTTGCTGCACCATGCTTTGCATAGTAATAGTAAAGTGTCTTTCATTTATTTATGATGCAATAAAAGATTGGTGTCCCTATAGGTATAGGTTCCATTTATTTATTTATGATTTCATCTGTTTTGAAAAAAGGTATATTTACACCTAGCTAACGGCTTGATGCTATTTGTTTCTAGAGTCTCTTTTGAACCATAATAACGGTAAGCCGTTTTTTATTTTGTAGTCTGTGGAACTGTGGAAGTTGTCCCTCAAATGGAGAAGCAGAGGCGTGTGGAGCAGATTTTGATATCTGAAGAAAGGGGTTCCAAAAATATTATTTCCTGAACTAAAAATTTGTCTGATCAGCTTACATGTAGTATTAGTAGTAATTTTGGGGTTGCTACCAATCATTGAGATAAATCTACAGATGAGAGATTTGGATGAGCAGCAATGGGCCCTGGTATGGTTTTGTTCTTTACTTCGACGTGTTTTCTAAAAGAGAGACCTGTTTTCTAAGTGTCGAGGTTGGTGATATTTGTGCAGTCTCTGGTATTGGTGTTATTTGGGAAAAAATAGTTTTTACAAAAAAAAAGGTTACGTATACAATAACATAACAAGGCCTGTTAAGTGGCATTTTCAAACTATTTTAGCAAAGCCAATCACATATATTTTGACTAGAATGGGTCTGTATAGGTAAGAAAAATTGCTTAAAAATGACACAAGTCAACAAGGCCTGTTAGTATTGAAATATATGAAATGATTTTGGTAATGATACTTGCACATGTATTCTGATTTGATATATGCTTAGTTACTTTTATAGTTTTATTACAAAGAAAATAAAATACTTTGAAGAGTTTCATACACAAAAAGTTGGTTAAATACACCAGTGGAAAATAATTTTATATAGATTAAAGTCGCCATTGATAAATTTACCCAGTTAATTTATAGAGCATATTATTGTATCATATCTTATATTTATATTATAGTATTGAGTTAAAATGGGTTGGATTGGGAACGGGTCAAAACGGGTTCGGCTGGGCCAGTCTTATATCAGTTTTTTTTTAAAACCCATATGTTGCCCCATATGTTTTACATACATAAGTAGTAAAACTGATGTTTCATACTATTATAAAATTGACACTATGTCATCTGATATAATTTCATACAACCAATTTAGTGCTTATGTTTTAAAAATAGAAAAATATGAATTTGAATGGACGTTTCAAGTTTAAAAAATATTTGATTCTTTTTCAAATGGTACAAAATGGTGAAAGAGTGCAGATTGTAGAAATTACTTGTTCACAATGATTTCCTAAAATGGTGAAAGAGTGCACCTCACAGTACTGCCAAATGTTTGTTCACTGCAATAGTGTATAAAGACATTTTTATAGCTGCAATAGGGTCAAACAATAGTCTCGTGATCTAAGGTTTGACATCTTCTGCAAAGTCACAATCTTCAGTTACCATGCTTGTTAATATGTTGATCTTGGACTTGAACAATTGCTCTGATCAGATTAGATGTTCGATTATGTCTTGGATGTTTGTATAAACGGTTTTTGGTTTTGATTTGAATTTTTTTCTTGTAATTATTAAACAATAAATGTTGAATGTGGCTAGCAAAGAATGTTTTAGTTAGAAAGCTTGTGTGTTAACGATATTAAAATAGGTGTTAATTGGTTCGTTATTTTTTTGGCTTAACTACCTTTAGATTTAGAGGATATTTTTTGGGGATGATTGCTGCAACTTTTAAGTTCGTTAGGAGCAAGAATTGTTTTTTTTCTTACCATCCTGTTTCATTCGTTTTTTTTTTTTGGTATTTCAGATGATACAGATGACGTTGATGGTGAGTAAAGGATTAGAGATTCAGATCAAACCTAACTCAAGACTTGACTAATGTCATTCAAGCAAGGTGCTGTCCACTTGTTCTTCCTCATAGTTTTCTTTAAATAATTTTTTTTTTTAAATTGGATCTGTTAGTCTTAGTTATAAACTGATTTATAAAAAAAAGTGTTTGTCCTGAGCAGGTGGAAAAGTGAAGCATTGAAGGAACTAAACGCTGAAAAGAAAGAATACAATGAGTTGTTTTACCAGGTGAGAAATGAAACAACTGAATATTCTGTTTATAATCAGTAGTCTAATTTGGTTCTGATGTTTTCATACAGGTGAGAAACGAAGTAACTGAATATTTTGTTTTTAATCTTCTCAAAGAATGTGGAAAAATGTGTAAACAGTTTGATGTGGTAGGGGCGTGACCATTTTGGATGTTTTCTGCCTCATAAATTCAGGTTTGTCTTCTTCACCATGAGCAAATACAATAAGGGGTTTTAAATAGGTAGTGTTTGCGGGTTGATGGGTCCAACCCGACACTAACCCGAACATGACATGAACCAGATAATTATAAACAAGACACGCGATTCAATTTCTTAACTTTTAAATTTTGGCATAAAATATCTACCAATGACATAAAACACAATTTAAAAAAAATGAATTAAATTACTTGAGCCAAACAAGTCAACCCGTGAATCAGGTTGACCCAAATTTGACTGTTTCGCTAAACTTTTTGGTTATTTAATCGCCGCTAAAACCCTGCTCTGTTGTAGTGAGAGTAAAAATATCGGTGTTTCATGTGTTTCAATCTTGTTGTTACAGGCATGTCCTATTGAGATTCCAAACACAAAGGTACTACGGCAGTGTCGGCGTGATCACCCCTAATCCCACTTGAGGTTTATGCTTTATGAGTTATATCTACTAGATACACAAATGCTGGAGGGATTATGGAAATGGTGAGTCTTATTTTGCCTTCTATTAAATTTATTTATATTATATTTATATTTGATGTATAAGTTACTGAGGCTGGGTAATGGTTAAAACGAGTCGGGTGTAATGGTTAAAACGGGTCGGATTGGGCGTTGGTCAAAACGGGTCGGTTGGGTTGGGTCAAGTAACAGACCATAACAACTTTCGGTCGGAACAATTTCTGCTTGGAATTGGATTAGGTTGAAATGGATGCATCATGCATGTGCCATGTGGTTATTATTATCCTAAGTAAAGCAATAATAAATATGTAATTTACTTTAAAATGTTTAGGAGTTTGTGTGCCTTAAAACACATCTTTGTTGTCTTTTAAACCATTGTCCATTTAAACTGTGATTTTACGCAGATGTCTTTTAAACTGTGATTTTAAACCACTGTCCATTTAAAATGTGTTCATTTAAGCTGTTCGCCCTGCTGTTCTGTGTAAAATTCTCATACACACACACACACATAACTTCTGCAGCTGTTCGCGTTGCATTCTGCAGCTGTTCACGGCTTCGCACTGCTGTTCTGAACCACGTTGCTGTTCTGAACTGAGCTGCTGTTCTGAACTGCGCTGCTGTTCACGGCTTCTCGCTGCATTATGCAACTGTTCGCGCTGCAGTAGTATATTGGGGAAGTCAATGAGGGAAACGCTAGACAAGAGGCACCATATATTGGTTGAATTTTATGACGTTAGAGCTGCATAGATGGCTTGAGGAGGGAAACTGCTGGAACACGAATAAAATTTGAAAAGGCCACTCATGCTCCAACTAGCCTCCTCAATAGGTAATTCTATTTTATTTAAATAAAATTTCAAAATTTTTACTTACAGGCGATTCAATTTGATGTATTATCTTAAATGGGTCAAATGGGTCGGGTGCATCAAATAGCTAAAAAAGAAATTGCTCAAATTTGTCCTTTTTTGTATAATTTGGGTTTGGATATACAATAAATGTGACTTTTTAGTAATGTTGTCTTTAAATTTGGTCTTAAAAAAGGTTTTATTTGCACGACATTAATGTTTATTGCATGATTTAAGTGACGCTAAAAATACAAATAGCAAGTATTGACGGTTAATGCTTGTAATATTTTTTTTTCTATTAGAAGGATCACATATTGAAATGTGTCACTTGAGTATGGGTCCAGATGGTCCGTGTCGTGTTCCTGGTTTTAAAAAGTGAGAGGCTCAGAGGCCCCTTGGGTACAAAAATCCCATTGCCTCACGAGTAGGCGCGCCTTTTAAAACCAAGGTCGTGTTTGGCTACAAGCATTTGTTATCAGTTTTTAAATTTTTATTGTATTTATTTTGCAAAATACCGTCGTCGTGGGAACATCTTCTATGTTGTGACCACTTTTGGTATCGATTCCTTATGCTAACATAAACTTGGATAATTTTGATCACTTTATTAATAAATCTTGGAACTAATTGTGTTGTTTGACCAGCATTTTGGTGTATACAAAATGCAGTTGGATATTGACAGCTTATTTTTGGCAGGATAGCTTGGAATACATAAGGACACTTGCATTAGTATTTTAGCAGTTTAACAAGGCTATGAACAATCAATTTATCTCAACTCAGAAGGTATTATTTTCCTATATTATGTAACTAGGTTGGAGACCCGGGTATACACCCGGCACATCCCCAAGTAAAATGACAAACCATCTAAAATAACATTATCTGGCAGGTTATAACATACTTACAGATATGTGTAACTAACTTATGAACTATTTGACTTTAAATAAGTCAATGTTAGCTTGCAAGTGATAATGGTAACCTTTGTTAACCAATTTTAACAAATTAATCATTAATCATTATTGAAAGTTTTATTTATTGAAAGGTACGTAAAACAGTTCGTATGGATTTTGGTTGCACACAAATCATCATAAAAATGTTTATTGTTATCGAATAATAGATATATGAATCAACAAATGTTTGATTTGACATGATAACATATTTATTGTAACATATTTATTGTAACGGAATGCAAATGAACATTAAACTTAAAAGTAAATAAATGTGGTTCAACAAAACATACAACTAAAAAATAAAAATAAAAAAACATTTATTGTTTGATTCTTAACGCTACCATCTTTACTCTTGACAACGCTAAATACAACTCTAGGTTAGAGACGTGTCTGTCACACGGGTGATACAAAAGTAAAATGAAAAAAAAATCTATAATTGTGATTCGTTCCACCGCCTCCAACAAAAAGATACAACCCTTTAAAATCTTAGCCCCTGATCAGAACAACACTCAAATCATAATTGTATTAGAAAAATTAAATAGTTTGGAAGTGTAAATTAATGACAATGTGTAAATACTATTAATACGTTTGGTTTGTCGACTTGTCAGCGGTTAGCGTACAGCGAATAAGGGTTGGGCAACTCTTCCCGTGTGTTTCCAAACGGGATCTCACCTAGTATATATAAAAGAATTGATAGTCGGTGACGTGGCGTTCAATGGTGGCCGCAACCCCATACAACGTAATTGAATCAGTGCAATCATTCTAATTCCAAATAGAGATGTTGTCATCAATAGGTGTAAAGCGACGTGCTACTGATTCACTGTAAACGACCAAAAAGGGTATTATAACACTGGAGTAAATCACGTACAACACAAAAAAGAACATGAAGATAAAACTAAAAAAAAACTTACGAAAGGGGTTCAATACATAAATGATCTAAAAGCAAAATTAAATGAGGGTTGTCAAGAAAAATTATGTGGGACAATTTAACATAAACAACGGCTCAAGATAGGCCAACTCAAATCATAGAATGACCCGTTTGACCAAATTGGTGTGTGAAAAAAGTAACAATGATAGATGCATGAATTATGCAAATTTCACCAACAGTTTAACAAATTAAGACTTAAAAAAAGTAACTTCAATTTGAATATTCATGATCCATGCCATTGAAATATTGTATATATCATGAATTGGAAGTCAACAACAGTGGCTGATTGTTCAAATTGGAAGTCAACATTCATTTGATTATTGAAAACACAGAAATACATAATAAGTAAAACAATAGGTTGACTTGAAAAAAATCAAATTCAATTACACACATAGGGACAGACCTTAGGGATACAGGAGATTGTGTTTGGTATCAAGTATCGACGGAGGAAGGATGACTGTCAATTGATGCTACCCTGCATCACAAAAACTAAAAACATTCAGTTTACAATTTGAGAGTACAAATTCTGGGCTATTTTCGAATCTAACCTAACTAAACTCTAATAAGTGACGCTAAAAAAATCTCCAAGACTTGAGCAGTCCCATTCAATTTATCTAAACCAAACTTTGGTAAAAGAAAATTTTAATAATCACAATTTCACAAAGATGAACCTGGCTCAACATGTAATCAGAGCAGAAATTGAAAGTAACATACTTGGAGCCGGAAAACTGAACTGGTCACCATATTTATCAAACGCTTAATCTTGATTATCAAAAACCCAAGTCAAGACACCTAACAAAACAACAAAAATTAACCAAAATAAGAAATAAAACACAAAATTTACCTTAGTCCCGCATCATTTTCTGTCCTGTGTGCCAAGAATTCACAGTTGACCGAATCATTGACATAAGAACTCAAGAATCAAGACGGGGAGACGGGGACACCAATTACAAATACATCATATTACACCAACCTTTCCAATCCTTAACGAAACTTTTATGCCTATTTGAAAACCAAAGAAAGCCGAAAGCTTTAATATCCGCCACAACCTCCGCGACATTACTTCTCCTTTGATTAAAAACATCGTCATTCCTTGCACGCCAAATGCGCCAACAACACACCGTTACCATACCCTTTATAATATCCTTGCGCATACCCGATATGCCTTCAACTTTGTGCATTTTCCAAGATCGCTTACACTGAAGGCGAAATAGAAAGGAAGACCAAGCCATCTAAGAATACCATTCCACACACTTGTCGAGAAAGCGCACCCTGTAAAGATGTGATACACCTCGTCCTCGCAATCCCCACAGAGATACATTGACTATTATCGATGTTAATGTTCCTTTTTAATAACTCTACCTTGGTGGGGAGCCGGTTCATCAGAAGACGCCACCTAAATATATTGCATTTGGTGGGAACCCATTTGCACCAAGTGAAAGCTGAAGTATTCGCGGACAGAAGCGAACCTGCTAACCACTTCCGAACAGAAGCCACAGTAAAAGACCCATTAGGGTCGCCATCCCATCTCCAAAAATCGGACCCATCCTTGAATCTGACTTGCTGGAGCACTGAAGTCAGTGTCTGCAGCTGCAGGCCTTCGTCTTCTGATGCGGGCTGATCCTTCCAGGCTTTCGATGCAGCCTGCGAATCATCCGCAGAATTAACTCTATTGGCTACAGAACACATTTTATTAACTTTCAGGTTAAATAATGCTGGAAAACTCTCCTTCAAAACGCCGTTTGGAGCCTAGTTGTCTATCCAAAATCTAACACAATCCCCTTTACCCACTTCACATTTCAAAAGCTGGATGAAAGATGACCCGTTAACCTTAAGTTTGTAACCAGTTGAATAAGTAAGTCAAGCATTAACAGGAATAGAAAAACAAACATGGTTAATATTCGGCTATTAATTGTGAAATAAAATCAATTGTGTGGATAATAACTTAAGCAACTTAAGTACCTATTAGTCACTATTGTTAACAGGCCATGAAAAAAGCGAACATTTTCTTTGACGCATTTTGTCAAACACTTGATTATAATTATATTATAAAGGCCAGCCCCTGGACTACGCAATTCGTTAACATGTTCGAACAATGTTTTAAGAAACTCCTCATATCTTAATAATCCTAAAAACATTAATACAAAACTTCTACATGGCATCCTAAGATGCATGAGTGTCATCCCATCTAACTAAAAATACAAACAAAAGATCATTTGTAGTTAGTAACAGTAACATTGTAATACCAAGCTAAGCATACATTGGATTACATACTTTACTAAATTTAAAATTTAACATGTCACTTCTACGTGGAACTACAAATTTAAAACATAACCTGAATATTAATTAACAAACTAAGTGAACAATCTTTTAAAAAAATCTACTTGATATATCAAACCGAAACGGATTCAAACAATATCATATCAAATATCATTTAACTTTTTACCAAGAACCCTAGATAAAGATCAAATATTAAGATTACACTAACAAACAAACCAAAAAAGAGAAATTTCACTTACCAATTGATTCTGTGAGTCTTAGAACCCATAAAAAGAACCTAACTTTAAACCACCATCATGTTCTTATAAACAATAAGATAATAAGATAGTAAAACAATAATAGAAACACAAAAGGGTATTCATGTATAATTTGGTATGTTCTTGAATGGTCAGTTGGGTAAAAATACTTAAGCAACAACACACTTAGATTACATTAGGTTTCTAAGAAGTTAACTTTAATTTAATAATCACCAAACTTGAAGTAAATATAAATGAGAAATGGCTTACTAAGAGCAAGATTCACCTTATTAAGTAATAATATTTCCCTATCAGCTACGCTTTCCTCAAAAGAGTATGTGGTGATCGCCCATTTCATAAGAGATTTATAGTCATGAATTTTTGACCGCCCATTTCAGAAGCCGGTAACCCTTTTGGACCTTTGCTACATTCAGCATATTCTTTGCAGCAAATAGATAGCAACTTCTCTTCTTGCTGTATATGTACAAATATATATAATGATTCATTTGTATGTTATGGTATAGAAATTTTAAATAAAGGGAAGCGTTTGTATAATAATGATGAACTTCAATAACTGGAAAGACTTATAATATAACCTGCAAGAATGATGCTTCTATTGCAAGAGAATATCTCATACCAAATCGAAAATAGTCACTTTTCTCTACTGCTTCTGCACGCTGGACAACAACAACCTCTGCACATAAGCAATGGAATCAATATGACACTAAAAACAATTATCTAGGAGGTTTAATATGACACTGAAAACAACCTCTGCCAAGACAATAGCCATAATTGCAGCAGCCTGCATTATCCATGACAACGGACTACACATCTAAATGTACTCAAATATATATATAAAAAAAAAAAGTAAAGTTCCATCAGAAATCAGAATCCAAATATGGAACGAAAGTCACGTTCCGTTCATCAATCCTTGAACATGAAGGATGCAGTTCGATGAAGCTTCAGACATTATCAAACAAACAAAATCCAAATCAGTGAAGCCGTGAAATAAAAATAAAACAAAGTCCAAATATTTGGAAACCAAATACTATTAAACACGAACACAATTGATACCTGGATGATAAACATCGGAATTGGATACATGAAATTGAGATTTGGATAATCTGAGATCCCTAAGAATTTACGGTTAGGAAGAATTAAGAACAAAGAATAGGTTAGAAGACTGATGATAGAGGAACCTCACAATAATCGAGCAGTTTGTATGCGTCTTGAAACCTATGACTCCTAAACAATATGATATAAAGCAAAATCAAATACATGTACTACAAACCCATCTTGAGCTGCATAAAAAGGAATTTTATTACCTGCACATATTTAGACCCAATACCAACACACCAAATGGGTATATAATAAAAACAACTAAAATGAAGATAAAAAACCAATAAGAAAAAAAGCATACCTTGAAGACATATAATCAAGGGGGCTTGAACCCTAGCTGCTGCAACCCTAAATCCTCCTGTTCGTATATCAAGATTCAGGTTATCAATACATTATTCGATAACAATCGAAAAAAAAAAAAAAAAAACACTTGATTTAAAACATTGATAGCCGATTCAATTCATTAGCAAAACAATCCGTAGAACAATAACAATTAATCACGATCTTGTCTTAGATATCAAGAACAATAATAAAAATTTCCAAAAGATTGATAACGGTTACGAACGAAAAAATAATTTCAAAAATCTAACTTTGATTATTTGATTTCGATTGAACAATCTATACAGATTGGATCATGAACAATACGAATTAGATGGGATTGATTACGGATTTTGATTAATACAGCCGATTTCTTGTAATCGACATCCGTATAAAGATTCAATACAGATTTGGAAACAAACAGATTATCAACACAATAGACAGATTTGTACCTATATGAACAATATTATCAAGATATGGAGTTGGTTTTTGAATGAGAATATAGCGATTGTTTTGATGATAATAGATGGATTGTTAGGGTTTGAAGGCGGCGATGTGTAAGAAGATGGATTGTTAGGGTTATTCAGCGGCGATGAGAGTTTTTAGACGAAAGATATGTGTTCTGTGGGTTATAAAAATACGAATCGGGTCATTGGATCGGATTTAGGGTACTCGGGTGAGTAAATAGCTAATTGACACGTGTAAAATAGTAGTGAGGAGCTCTAGTATGGGGACAAGTGTCCCCCTAGCTACTCCTTTATTAGAAGAAGGAGATGTGGTAACTGTAGCATTTATTTAAAGTTTAATACTTCTTTATTTACATCAAAGCGACAATAACATCTCAAACGTAAACATACTATTTTTTTTATTGCCTCTGTCATAAATTTCGCTTAGGCCCTCTGTCATAAATTTCGCAATATAGTGTGTTTATAATCTTTGGATGTTTACGGATTTTGATTTTTATACATTACAAGTTTATAAAATGTGCTACATTATGAATCTTCATACACCAATTAACTTTTTATGTAAAATGTTATATATCCATGTTTGCTTACAAGTTTTTGACTTTATCCTACAATTTAACTTGCAGCTTTAGGCGCTGAAACTTTGGATTTAGTTATAACCTTTTCTGCTGTTACAATTTTGATTTGGTGAATTAACTCATTATTCAAGAAGGGTCAACAATGTATTGGTACATTTTTAATTTTTAATTTTTATCGTACATTGCCTCAGTATCAACTAATACTATGATGCACTGCATACAATCAAGGTGAAATACATGGCTGCACCTCTGCAACAATAGCAGCAGCAACAGAGGAGATAGTGGTGTCGCTTTAGCAGATCGTTATGGAAGCGATCATGGTGGTTCTTCTCAGAGCCGTGCTCCTCGGGTAAAATAGCCAGCATATACATAATACATGTAGCATGCTTCGTTGGCCATTAAGATATTTAGAATTATGCACTTTAAAACATAAAAAAACAATTATAAATCTGGTTTGCTTGATCAATTGCAGAATCTTTGGAGGATAAGATATCACCAGAAGATCGTTTTTTTAATGCCAAGTGGATCAGAAGATGGTAGTGTTGTGGGCTCCCATATACAAGGAAATCGTCTACTGTCATCAGTTGTGGAAGTCGATCTCCTTCTCCTTGGCACAGTAAGGTATCATAAATCAGTTGAATTGGCAATTTGAACACGTATACCAATTAATGAGTTAATTTGGGTTATGTTTAATCTCTAGCAAGTTAAATGGGTTAAGCTAAATGATTATAGTAAAATGATAATGGGTCAAATGGGTTCACCCATGAAACGATTAAGAATGTAGAAAACATTTTAAATCGCTTTACTAATGTTTCATTATTTTTGTACTAACATAGTTTTCAAAGCAACTTTTATTTAACACATTTGGCATTTTTAATATATGAACCTTTTTCTAACTGATTTAGGATGCTTTGATTCAAACCTCAATGTCATATATGATGATCCAAGAGTGCAGAAAATACTTGTCAAAGTCAAACTTTATGCACTAAAATTGGTTTTGGTGAAATCTGAACTCACACTTTTCCTATTAATCTAAATAATCCGACTTTCCCCGCTTGAACTGTTAGATATAATATATAACTGCTGGTTATGTCTGTTTTGAGATGGTTGCTGGTATACATTGCTTATTGATATGTTGATTTTTTTATATTGTTACATTCGAATTTATTTGATGAAGGTGTAGAGTGTCATTGACGCGCAGCGTCACCTCGGGTTTATCCTGAAAAAGGCGAAGAGGAGCTGTTGGAGCAGAGTGGATTCCACAGATTTTTCTCATCGCTATTGAATCTTGAGAACCCACAAATCAGGGTGATTTCTTGTTGATTTATATTTGTGTCTGTATTGGTGAGATTATGCTTTAGAATTTAGTTAGTGTTGAATTGGTCACTTCATCTTTGTTTTATTGGTCCTATCAAAGGTGTCAAAATGAATGGGTTATGCTGCATGACTCATCGGTCAAATAATTAGTCAAAAACAGCAATCTGCTAACAATTTTCTGCCATTTTTAACGTATATATGAAATGCATTAGATATAATCACAAAAGTAAAATATTTAAATAATAATCTTCATCTTTAAAACAAAATGATTTTGAAGGTTTGTTGTATTAATAATGTACTTTGGGAACTTTCGATTCGCTTGGCACGTTTGCATTTGACCAGTTTAACCCATTTTCATTTTAGCAATGTTTTTTTTTTTTTTTTTTACATTTTTTGTTTCAACCCATTTGAGATGAAACATAAACCACATCAACTCATTGATAAGTATATTTATTCAAAATGACCTCTACAGACTATTTGTTTCAAGTGAGGAAAATGGTGATGTTATATTTGGTCTTAAGTCTTAACTATCTTAATGCAAGTCAAACTGAATATTTTGCATATGAAAATTGATCTGCTTGACTAAAAGAACTATCTCTTTTCAGACTTTTACCAGCTGTTTGTCATTTTACAGCTGTAAAAGTACTATCCCTTAATTCAGTTTGATTTTTTTCATGCAAAATTTTATAGAACTTTTTACATTTCATAGTCAAATGCTTACCCATTTTGGTATAAGCAGGCTTTTACAGAAGCTCAGCATATCTTTATCAAAGCTCAGCATCAAACCTACATCATCAGACAATAGCGACAATACAAGCTTTGGAAGTCTGCCCTACAGCTGTCTAACTGTCTTCATCAAAGTAATTGCATCAGACATTCAGACCTATGACACTCCCCTATCTTGCACTCATATCCTTCATTCTATAAAGCTTCATCAAAGCTCTACACCACTCAACAAACACTAAACATCATAGATCAGTTACACCTTCAAATCGGTAAGTAATCTGAATTCAAAGTACAAAATTTGACTAACTTTATTTTCAAATCCTAACAACTTATATTTTCACTGTTTATTTTCACAGCCATACTTGATGTTGGTCTTTTAGAAGCTATTCCCTTTCTCAAAGTGCAATCGGCTTTATAGTTGTAAGTTACCATCTCGATTCTGAAAATTAACAAGCTTTGTTTCTCTGTAAAGTGTGTTGTTGAAATTAGACTTCAAATTACTTTTATGTGTCAAGTGTCATGTTAGACTTCGAATTATTGTTTAACTGTCAAGTGTTAAACCATTTTTGGGCTGGTATTCTAATTGAGCCAAGCCCACCATAGCTGATTGGGCCAAGCCTGTGACAACATTGAAAATGAACAATTTTTTTTTCACCTGTGTTGTGGCCAACATGAACATCTTTATATAAATAAATATTTTTCTGTATAAAAAAATCATTTATTACAGTACATTGCTTATGTTTAAAAGTAATATGTACATCTCCTGTATTATATTTCAAGTTAATTCTCCTTTAAACATACTTCCAACACGACTACATCAATGGCAACTCAATGCTTATTTTAACATATCATATCTATACTAATATACTAATATAAAAAATATAAGTATTCCAATCTAATCAACCAAAGACATTTGATATCAACTAATGGGTCACAACACAACTTTTTGATAATGTGATTACACTTGCTCTTTTACAACTTGTGATCCTGCAACCACAGGATTTTCACTCCTCTGCTTTACCAACTGAGCTAACCCTACTGATTGTATAGTTAACTTTTGATCAAACACAACATTGTGATTTATAATTCAATCCCAAACACTAAAATGAACACTTTTCACAAGTCTTAAATGTTTTTATACAATGTACCTAATATTTGGGATATAATGTTATATAAAAAACATATAACTATTTTTTATATATGTTTTGATTTTGTATCGTTTAGCTATCGACATTTTGTTGTAACTATAAAATGTCTTTTTGAACAAAACTATACCGGATAAGAAATTACGTTCCACTTGAAATGCTTAATTTTGTTGAATGTGGTAAGTTGGTAACCAAACAACTCGTTCATGTGTCATACTTCATAGTTCATCCTATTCTTAAATCTATCAGGATTGTTACCCTTTAAAAACCCATACTACTCCTATTTTAAAAGTATACATATTGTCTTTTGTAAATATTATATTCTGGATTGCAACAACATATTTTTTATGGACTTAATAATAAAATGTGGCAGGTGTAACATCTCAAAATCCATATTAACATATTTTTAAAACTTTATTAAAAATAACATATATTGTCGAACATTTTTCAAAATTATTTGAATACATAATTCTGATTGGTTAATAATTTTAAATCACAAAATCCAAATTCATAGTTTTTCTTTTTATGGGTGTTAATTAATCTTGGTACAACACATTTCTTTATCTCTCTCCGTATAGAAAGAGATGTTGTCCCAATATTAGTTCGGGTTCCCATTAAGATCACTCTAAATAAATAAATAACTCGCACTTTGCACCAGGCATATTCATTCCGATCTAATTGATTATAGGAGATCTATAGAATAGTGTATATAATTTGGGTCTTTAGTGACAATGCTCTCTTTTTAAATGTGTTGACATGTTTTATGAGTATCTAACAATTAAAAAAAATGGCAAAATGTTTTTAAAAATTCTGAAAATGTAAATGAAAAATGCTAATAGTTTTATGAAAAAAAATTTAAATGCAAAAAAAAAAATTGTGTACAAAATTTTAAAAATTCTCAAAAATATATAATATTGTGAAAAATAGTTTGAGTGACGATAAAAATTTTATAGGTAGAAATAAATGTTATATCAAAAAGATAATTTCATAAATTTCGCTTAGGCCCTCTGTCATAAATTTCGCAATATAGTGTGTTTATAATCTTTGGATGTTTACGGATTTTGATTTTTATACATTACAAGTTTATAAAATGTGCTACATTATGAATCTTCATACACCAATTAACTTTTTATGTAAAATGTTATATATCCATGTTTGCTTACAAGTTTTTGACTTTATCCTACAATTTAACTTGCAGCTTTAGGCGCTGAAACTTTGGATTAATAGTTTATTTAGAATGTTAATGATCAACAAACATGAACGAACATGTTCAGTTTCTAAATGAATGATCTTGAATACATTAATTAACAAAATTTTTGTTTATTAACAAAATATACAAAAAAATGCTTAAAACTACAATATATTATTAAAAACACTTTCTAAGTAAATTAAATTAGTTAGTTTTTAGAAGAATAAGTGTGTTAAGTGATATGGTTATTTTTTACTAAGTGAGTCAACCATGTCAAACTCAAATACGACATTTAAATGATAAGGACGTTAACATAAATCAAAATTATTATCATATGCCTATCTAAACAAACAAGACAATTGTAGTTGCTTAATATGTTTGTGTTAACTTTTATATTTGTGGACAACTATTTTTCATTATGGTTATTTTTAAATGAGTATTAATTAACGGCTATTATTTCAACGGTTCTTTTCCCATAGTTGCACTTTTCAGTTCTTCATTCACATCAAATACGATATCAATTTCAATCTATGGGGGGTGGTTATCCAATTCCGATTAAACAAGAAGGACCGTCGTTAAACGCTGAACAATCATCTGGTCGTCGTTCAAACCTTCCACTTTCCAACCCACTACCTTCAAACTCTCAGGTGACTCACCTTTTTCAACCCTCCTACCCTTCTCCAACTTTAAACCCTCCTCCAGTGACAAACCCTGCCGATGATGATCCAGATCCTTGGACAGACGAAGAGTGGAATTGGGCGTATGATTATTGCTTTGCTGAACTATAGTTTAACGGACTACGAATTAGGGAGGAGCATCATCGTCCGATGGCAAACCCTCCTACAATGCCAAACTGTCATCCACTTTCAAACCCTCCTCCTGTTGAAAACCCCCATCAGAGACAAGAAGTTCCGGATTTGGCTGAAGGGTACGAAACCGACCCTGGGGCAGAATACGAACCACCATTGGATGAGGAAATGGTTTGGGAACCTACCATTCCGCAATGATGGAGATAGTGATGGCATGTTTTATTAAGTAATGTGTTGTATGGCATGTTTTATTAAGTAATCTTATTTCCATGTACTAGATTAGATTTTAACTATTTTAGTTGTTTTAATTATAACTATAATTATGTATTAGTTTAAATTCTAATCGTATCTTCAAATGTTTAGTTTATTTTTAAATTAAAACAAAAGAAAACTTATTTGAGCGCCTCTCCCACCATTATATACTTAACCTTAAACTCAAATTGACATAAATTTAAATACACGGAATCTTTATTTTTTTTCCAGTTATCTAACAGTGTAAACTTAATAGGATATGTCTGATCACTGTACCGTTGAAGAATTTTCATCATTGAAAAATGATGGAGCATGGTATAATCTAATCTTTGTTATGGTCGAATATATTTGGCATGATGTTGGTGAAAAGAGATTGGTGGTTATTTTTCTTGATCAACACGTAAGGACGTTCTTTTACTTTGTGTTGTGTTATACAAGTAAATATTTTTTTCCACCACTAATTTTTTTGTGTTTTAGAGACAAAAAATTGCTGCGATCGTCCCACAACATTTGATACACTTATATAATGACACAAATTTGCTTGGTGGTTTTTTTCACTGAGTCATTTCCAAATTGAAAATTTCAACTATCATGAGCTCCCAAAGTACCAAAATTACGTCTTAATTTGCTCTGAGAAAAAAATTGTGATCAATGAATACACGAAGCTTTCTTCACTTATGCTTACCATTCCAAAGGGTGCGTCATTATATCCACTGGTTCCTTCCATTGAATCAATGAAGCAAGTTAGGAGGCCACATAAATATATTGTTGGTATATTCAAAATCTTTGTATGTATATATTTTTATTAATTATTATAATATTATAAAAGCTCATATAGTATACACAATTTGGTTATTTTGTTGTAGATGTGGTTGGGAGAATAACTGATGGTAAACGAAATAAACGCTCTTTTGAACTATCTCTTCACGATAAGACGTAAGTTATTACTCATTAATTACAAATATTATTTGCCAAAATAATTTTAACTCAAAAATCTTTATTTACAGCGGTCATGAAATACAAATATTTTTGCATCATTTGGAGCCTACCGATGTTATAAGTACCATTCTAGCCATATCACGAAAGTCTATCATATACGTATCACGTGTCAAGTTGGTTCACCTACAAGATAGTATGTTTTGCTTTACACATGAACTTTTTAAAAAATAGTTAAATTTAATAGCACATGTAATTTAATTAATATTATATTTTATTTGTTATTTCAGTTCATATTTTGTCGTCTACGGCTATGAGTAAGATTACGTACGAACCAGATATGCTCGAGGCACGAGATATTTAAACTATGGATCTGTGTTGATGTTAAAATTTAGGTTTCTTATAAAATAGTTGTTTAATATTGAAGTCAACGTTACTGATTTGCGTTATGATTTTTGTTTCCTTTGTATTGAACTAATATGTTTAATGTTTTTTAAGTTTATGTGTTTATGATGTGTACTTGGCGTCTATGTCTATTAAGTGTCATGTACTGATCTTGTAATGGTGATTTTCGAATTTCAACATTTATGTAACTCTCTTTTGTTTAATTTGTAAGGTATTTATCACTTTACAATGACTAATGGACAACCAAAAGATAGTAATGATGCTCCAACCTCAAGTGCATCTTCGAAAGCTGAAAAACGAAAAGAGTATAATAGAAGATATTATGCTTCACGGAAAGAGAATAACAAAGTATCAAAATTTGGGAGTGGTGATGTCTCCCAAAGTGCTTCATTAATATCTTTAGTGAATAATAGATCAACAGGAAGGACACCGTTAGGAAGTCTACAAAATAATAGTAGTCAAATAACACAAATGTTAAAGGAGAATGCGTCAGGTAGTTCTGTCGAAAAACAAAAAGAGTACAACAAAGGATGCCCTGGTACAAGAAAAGAGAATGGAAAACGTATTTCAAATGGTATCAAAATTACACAAACTCCGATCAATGATGCCACACCGACAACCACATTCCCCACTGTAATTGATGAAGTCATGCCTGATAGATCACGAGTATTTATTTAACAATGTATTTTTTTTTATTGAACTTGACATATTTTACAACCTAGATTACTTAATACAATAAATTATTAGGTAGTCGAATTCAACCGCGTACATTATTACCTCAATTTTGTGAAGTTATTGGGCAACCTTCCATCCATGATGAGAATGCAGAAATTGATCCTTACAATTTTGTTTACGATGGTATACCTAGAGACCATCGTTTATTAAAAGAACGGAGTGCATGTTGTTATTGTGGAGCAAAACTATTTAGATTTGAATTTGATACCTTTTGTTGTATGAGCGGGAAAACAGTGTTAGCAAATTCAGAAATTCCAAATGAATTGTACCGGCTATTCACGTCACAAGATGAAATTGGAAAAATGTTTAGGCAAAACATATGTGCTTATAACACAAATTTTTCTTTTGCCTCAATGGGCGTGACGTTGGATAATACACTGAACAATATGATAGATGGTGTATATACATTTTGTGCACATAAAGGAATATATCACAAAATTGACCAATTAGTTCCAAGGGATGGAACTCCTAGGTACTTGCAGTTGTATTTTTATGATCCTGATACTGAGCTGGATTATAGACTCCAATGGCCAAATCTTGATCGAAGTATTACTGAGATGTTGACACGTATTCTTTCTACAAACCCATATGTCGATACATTTCGAAGTCTTGCGGAACTAGGACCTCTAGACAACTATAGGGTCACTTTGAATGCTTCAGTGGATCTTGACCAAAGGGTGTACAATCGGCCAACGACATCCGAGGTATATATATAATTGTTTTATTTAAATTATTTAAAAGTATTATTGATTATTTTACTTACGTATAGTGCATCATTATATAGGTTGCTGGTATTTGGGTTGAAGGTAATGATAATATCACTTCGTTTAAAAGAAGTATTGTTGTGTACGGTAAGTCTGAATATAGTCAAACTATTCAGCCGTATGATAGTTGTTACGATCCATTGGCGTATCCTCTATTTTTTCCTAACGGTGAGTCGGGTTGGCATGATAAAATACCACGCCAAGGAGTGTTAATCAATGAACTCCACAACAATAACAACATTGAAGAAGAAATGGAAGGTACCAACAATTTCACTATCTTTATTAAGTGAAATTCATAAAAATAACCTAACATGTATTATTTTCAATTAACTATTTGTTTTTAAACATGACCATCATTCAGAGGCTAACACACGAAGTGGAGAGGCTGACAAATGAAGTGGTAGAACAACCGTGGCTATGCGAGAGTACTATTGTTACAAGTTTCAAATTCGATCTACCAAGAACTTGCTTCTGTTCGGTGGTAGACTGCTACAACAGTTTGTTGTAGATGTTTACATAAAGCTTGAGACGTCACGTTTACAATATTATGAGCTAAACCAGGCTACAATAAGGGCAGATTTGTACCAAGGTATTGTGGATTGTGTCAATGCGGGTGAGGTTCATCCAAACAGAGTCGGACAACGGATTGTGTTGCCTGCATCATTCATCGGAGGGCCTCGCGACATGCGACGTCGGTTTCTTGATGCGATGACTTTAGTTCAAGATGACGGCAAGCCTGATTTGTTCCTTACAATGACGTGTAATCCTCATTGGCCTGAAATATGTGATAATTTAAATGTTGGTCAAACCGCACAAGATCGTCCAGACCTTGTTTCAAGAGTGTTTAGGGCTAAATTAGAAGATCTTAAGGAACAACTCTTCAAGAAACATGTCCTCGGGGAAGTTAAGGCATACGTTTATGTCATCGAGTTTCAAAAGCGTGGCTTGCCACATGCACATTTTCTCCTTATCATGTACCCGCAACACAAAATCAATAATCCAGACCATTATGATAAGGTCGTGTGTGCTGAAATTCCTAACATACTAAGGCATCCCAAATTGCATGAGCTTGTTGTCAAGCACATGATTCACGGTCCTTGCGGAAATTTGCGTACAAACAGTCCTTGTATGGAGGGTGATCCTAAAATTTGTCGCTTTCGCTATCCTAGGCAATTTAATGAAGAGACGGCACAAGGAGATGATGCATATGCATTATATAGAAGGAGAAACAATGGAATAAAAGTGGATGTACGAGGAAAAACACTTGATAACAGATGGGTTGTCCCGTATAACCCAAAGCTATTGATGATGTTTAACTGCCACATAAATGTTGAAGTTTGCTCAAGTATAAAATCTGTGAAATATTTATTCAAATATGTTTACAAAGGACATGACAAACAAGTTATTCAAGTTGATCAAGATGAGCAAGGGGTTGTTATTAATGAGATAAAGAGATTTCAAGATGCACGCTACGTATCACCACCGGAGGCTATGTGGCGCATTTTTTCCTTCTCTCTTTCTCAAATTTTTCCTTCTGTTTTGGCCTTACAACTTCATCTCCCTAATAATCAGATGGTTAGATTTAGGGATAACGATATAATGTCTGATGTTGTTGATAGGGAAAGAGATAGGAGAACCATGTTGACTGCTTTTTTTGAGAAAAATAGAGAAGATGAAACGGCCAGGGTGTATTTGTATAAAGATTTTCCAAAACACTTCACATGGAATGGAAGCAAACGTCGTTGGAATCGTCGTAAAGGTAAACAACAAAGAGGTCGTATTGTTTCCGCCAATCCAGCTGAAGGAGAAAGGTACTATTTACGCCTACTTCTATCCAATGTTAGAGGGCCTACTTCTTTTGAACATCTTTGCACAGTTAATGGTCAAAGGTGCGAGACATTTCGAAAAGCATCTCTTAAGGCAGGCTTAATAGAGGAGGATGAATATCTATCACAATGTCTAGAAGAAGCCTCCTTATTTCAGTTTCCCAATGCTCTTAGAAGGTTATTCGCGACCATAATGATATTTTGCGAACCTGGAGATGTTCGAAAGTTATGGAATGACCACTTTGATTCACTGTCTGAAGATCATCGGTTGCATTGTCTAAGTATGGAACGAGTTCAAAATATGGTTCTTACCGAAATTAAGGTCTTTCTACAATCTATGGGTAAAAATATCAATGATTTTGATCTTCCTAAGATAACAGATGATGTTAACTTACAATATGTAGGTTATCGTGAGTTACAAGAGGAGTATGGGATTGTTTTGGAACCTGAACACTTGAGTGCCAAAGATTCACTTAATCCTGACCAAAAAAGTGTGTTTAATGAGATCATAATGCATGTTGATAATGATCTTCCACGTGTCTTCTTTATCGATGGTCCAGGTGGAACGGGGAAAACATATTTGTATAAAGCCTTGCTTGCTGAAGTTCGTTCACGTGGTCTTATTGCTCTCGCAACGGCTTCATCAGGTGCTGCCGCTAATAATATGCCAGGAGGGAGAACGGCTCACTCAAGATTCAAGATTCCCATTAATGTTGATAATAATTCAATGTGCAATATCAAAAAACAGAGTGGTGTCGCTGAACTAATTCGGTCTGCTAAAATAATCATATGGGATGAAGCGTCGATGGCAAAACGACAGGCAATAGAGGCGGTGGATCAAACATTGCAAGACATTATAGGCGTTAGTCTCCCATTTGGTGGGAAGATAATGGTTATGGGAGGTGACTTTAGACAGGTGTTGCCTGTTATTAAACGAGGCACTCGAGCACAGATTGTAGACTCAAGCCTATGCATGTCTCATCTTTGGTCTTTGACTAAAAAGATGCGCTTGACCATAAATATGAGAGCGTTGACGGATCCGTGGTTTTCTGAATTTCTTTTAAGAGTCGGTGATGGAACTGAAGAATCAATCGAAGGAGACTTTATCCGCATACCCGATTGTAACACCCCAACCGATGGCGGAAACATCGGGGTGCCACGTAATGATGATTGTTCAATAGCTCATGGTAAATAATAGATTTCATTATATGATTTAAATAAATTACATACAATTGTTCTACAAGAATTCGTACATCAAATTGAATAAACTATGCACATATCTTCAAGCAATTCTTCAAGCAAGTAGGACCTGAAACATGTTAAGTTGAAAATATTTTGGGTCAACAAAAGTTGGTGAGAATACATAGGTTTTTGGAAATAATTGATAACCATAGTTTGTACAACATTCAGAGTTGTATGATGATAGAGTATGATACCGACATGCAACAATGCGTCTTTGTACAACCAAACCTTGTGTCGACTGATGACTAACTCGCAAGTTAGTTAAATGTTATTACTGTTATCGATCATCCCTGAGTCTATGCGGGTGGGATGGGTTTGTCAGACCTATAGCGCTATAATATAAACAGGCGGCTTGATCAATGTTAATGATTGTACTGTGTCTTTTTGTTACAGTCAAATGATATAATGAGTAAATGATAGTGTATAAAATGTTTATAATTGAATCACAAGTTTCAACAATGATAGTGTATAAAATGTTTAAACATGTTTCACCCCAAAATGTAAAACAGAAAAAAAGGGGCTATGTAAACTCACCTTGGTAAAATGTTATATCTGTTGAGAAATGTGTTGACCAAATGTATCAAGTATCACCCTATAATAATGTAATAAATATGTCTAAGTCTATCAAGTCTACAAATGTATAAGTTCTAGGGTTTTGAATTGGGGATAATTGCTCGTTTGATTATTATTAAAAATATTCGCCAATTGAGAGAAATTTAGTAAATAAATAACTAAAAATCTTTTTATAAATGTTAAATCTAGGATGGTCACAAGAATGTGTTTAAAGTATAAAAATAATTTTTATAAAATTATTTTCTTTAAAATAGATCATCAAATCTATTTATAACAATTTGTCAAAATCTAACTTTAATATTTAAAAATATTAAAATTAAATAAATTTTTAGTTTAAAATTCATATTTCTGTTCTAAATGATCAGAAATAATTTCTATAAAATTTTGGTGCAAAATATTAAAAATTGGATTTATTATGATTTAATTATGATTAAAACTAACAAAAATTGATTAAAAATATTAAATAAATGATTTTTCAGAAATAAAAATCATTTCTGAAAAGCTTAATGTTATAAAAACTCAGGATAATTTTTGTGGAAATTTATAAGATTGTTTTGATATTTTTATAGATTTTTATAAATATATTAGAATAAACTTGATTTAATTATAATAAATATTAAATAAATAAATTTCAGAAAACTAAAAGTAGTAAAAAAATCCTTTTACATCAGATTAAGTTAAAATAATTTTTGTAGGATTTATAAAGTGGTTTTAATAATAAAAATTGAATTTATAAGATTTAAATGTAATTTATATATATAATGGTTTGTAAAAAGAATAAATAGGAAAAAGGGTGTTCAAGCCGGGTCTCGAACTCGCGTGGGCCGGCTGAAAGGCATCAGACTTAACCAACTGATCTGTGAATCAGTTTGGTGATTGTTTTAAGTCAGATTTATATATATATGATAACTGCGAAGAGTTTTCTTCCCCAATTCAATTCATATGAACCCTAACTATTACAATAATCAAATTCAACAAGTAATAGCCCCTGATACGATGGGGCTATTGTTTGCAGATGTCTGAAGAACAAAACCCAACAACAGAATTATACTTACAAGTTTGTAATCGCGATGAACGCTCGGTCAAACCAAAAAGTCAACAGGAATCAATTTACGAGTTTCTTCGCGTGTTAGTGGGAAAATTGAGATTATGTGAAGTGTTTTCGGCATATTAAGAAGCTGAGGACGAGTCCAATTTATAGTGATACACACGAATTCGTAATTTTAGAAATTTGACCAAAAATTAACACATACGCGTGAATTGTTTTAGAATTGGGAATTGATATAGGTAATTACGTGTAATGGACGCGGAGATTGTGTATTAGTTATTAGGCAAGTTTCAACAAGTCAATTGTTTCCAAAAAAGAGTGAATTAATTGGTAAGAAAAGAAGGAAAGAAGAAAAGAAAAAAAAAAATATCAATTTAGCTGCTGCTACTGTTCGCGAGAAGGAAGAAGGGAAAAAGGAGGTGAAGGTGTGTATTTATATGAATTAAGTTGGATTACAAACAGGTATCAAGGCTAGCTCAGGTGGCTAGCACGCGTGTGTGTGCGAGAGAGGTCCCGAGTTCGAAACCCGGCACAAACCATTTGTTTTTAATACAGACACAAAGGGGAGGTTGGGCTGGATGGTTGGGCCGCCCCTCCTGGGCTCAGCAAGGCCCAAATCAGAATTAATAAAGAGAAAGGGAAGGGTGGTTGGGCTCAAGAATTTAAAAGAAGTGGGCTACTAAAGCTGATTTTTTTTTTTTTAACTAATAGTTATTATTATTATTATTATTATTATTATTATTATTATTATATATATATATATATATATATATAAGTTGTGTGTTAGGAAAAAAAAATAGAGATTTAGGCATATTTAACGATGGAAAAAATATACAAGTGCTTTTATACCAAAAATTTGGGGAGAATTTTTGCGATGTTACAGTCTCCCCTACTTTTAGAAACTTCGTCCCGAAGTTTATTGAAAACACAGGGTTGAAGGGGATTTGATAGAAATTGTGACAAGTGTGACCTGTGTTAAGGCACGACATGAGTAGAATAATCTGTCTCGAATAATGTGGATAAGCGGCGTGTTACGTTTGACTAAGTGAACTACTAGATAACTAGGGTTTACATTTGGTTATCTACTGAAAACCTTGATAGAATTTCACACTACCTTAACGTACCTGTAAATTCATGATTACGTTCCGGACCACAATCACCAATTTACCTTACATTAAGGTTTTGTGTCCTTCTATGACTCTTCCGATTGTTGAGCAGGTCTGATAGTCTCCTCCAGTCGTTGAGCAGGTGGTAGGGCCTCTCCCGACTGTTGGAAAGACATGATGACCTCTACCAATCGTTAAGTAGGTTGTTTTGGTAGTCAACTATTTGTAGTACAAGTAAGCACGTATGATCATAGATATAGCAATTAGTTCATATTAAAGCAAGCATGCATACAGATGTTATAATAATACTTGAATTTATTACTTGAATCCAAAAAGTGTCAATACATAGAATTAAAAGCAAACAACATTTAAATGGTGGGACTGCTGTTAAGTAGCTGGAGGGTCTTGATTAGGGCATCGGTTACGGTAGTGATTTGGGTTTCCACATTCATAGCATTGACCATAGTTGAAATTACCAGGACGATTAGGATTAGTGACCTGAGCAGGGTTGTAGATAATCACAGCCAGTCGGGCATCAATACCTTTGTTGTTTTTGTTGTTGTTGTGGTTGGTGTTGTGGTTGTTGTTACTTTCCTCTTGGTTTTCACCACTGTTATTGCGAGTGCTACGACGTGGAGACATGATCCGTAAGGGACACAATGAAGGTTCAATGTGGCATGAAATGAATGAGGTGATATAAGGAATGTAATCATTTATTCATTAATTAAAACGAATAAACGAAAACGTTGACTTATCAAAGACTCCAGACTCTAATAACATATGAAGACATGCTTTAGCCTATAAGTGAACACTCATCCCGAGAATTCCCAGGTAGGCATCCGGGTCCCTCGTCTGATTGGGATATATGCGCAATGCCAGCCTAGACAGAAGACTCAGAATACAGGCGTTCACCCTTCCAGATTGCACGTGTTCGTTATTAAAATCTAGAACTTCGACGAGATCTCAAGGTGGTTCAGGTTAAACCTGAGGATTTGTCCTATTAGTCTAAGAGTAGATCCAGTGATGGAGAGCAACCTTCTTGTAAGGATGAAAGTAGGGATAAGAAGTAGGAGGGAGATAGAGAATAGCAAGTAAAAGAAGCAAGTACTGGTTAAATCCTATGGTTATAGACTAGATTATTTTTCTAATAACCTAATTCCCTATAACCATGGCTCTGATACCAATCTGTAACACCCCAACCGATGGCGGAAACATCGGGGTGCCACGTAATGATGATTGTTCAATAGCTCATGGTAAATAATAGATTTCATTATATGATTTAAATAAATTACATACAATTGTTCTACAAGAATTCGTACATCAAATTGAATAAACTATGCACATATCTTCAAGCAATTCTTCAAGCAAGTAGGACCTGAAACATGTTAAGTTGAAAATATTTTGGGTCAACAAAAGTTGGTGAGAATACATAGGTTTTTGGAAATAATTGATAACCATAGTTTGTACAACATTCAGAGTTGTATGATGATAGAGTATGATACCGACATGCAACAATGCGTCTTTGTACAACCAAACCTTGTGTCGACTGATGACTAACTCGCAAGTTAGTTAAATGTTATTACTGTTATCGATCATCCCTGAGTCTATGCGGGTGGGATGGGTTTGTCAGACCTATAGCGCTATAATATAAACAGGCGGCTTGATCAATGTTAATGATTGTACTGTGTCTTTTTGTTACAGTCAAATGATATAATGAGTAAATGATAGTGTATAAAATGTTTATAATTGAATCACAAGTTTCAACAATGATAGTGTATAAAATGTTTAAACATGTTTCACCCCAAAATGTAAAACAGAAAAAAAGGGGCTATGTAAACTCACCTTGGTAAAATGTTATATCTGTTGAGAAATGTGTTGACCAAATGTATCAAGTATCACCCTATAATAATGTAATAAATATGTCTAAGTCTATCAAGTCTACAAATGTATAAGTTCTAGGGTTTTGAATTGGGGATAATTGCTCGTTTGATTATTATTAAAAATATTCGCCAATTGAGAGAAATTTAGTAAATAAATAACTAAAAATCTTTTTATAAATGTTAAATCTAGGATGGTCACAAGAATGTGTTTAAAGTATAAAAATAATTTTTATAAAATTATTTTCTTTAAAATAGATCATCAAATCTATTTATAACAATTTGTCAAAATCTAACTTTAATATTTAAAAATATTAAAATTAAATAAATTTTTAGTTTAAAATTCATATTTCTGTTCTAAATGATCAGAAATAATTTCTATAAAATTTTGGTGCAAAAATATTAAAAATTGGATTTATTATGATTTAATTATGATTAAAACTAACAAAAATTGATTAAAAATATTAAATAAATGATTTTTCAGAAATAAAAATCATTTCTGAAAAGCTTAATGTTATAAAAACTCAGGATAATTTTTGTGGAAATTTATAAGATTGTTTTGATATTTTTATAGATTTTTATAAATATATTAGAATAAACTTGATTTAATTATAATAAATATTAAATAAATAAATTTCAGAAAACTAAAAGTAGTAAAAAAATCCTTTTACATCAGATTAAGTTAAAATAATTTTTGTAGGATTTATAAAGTGGTTTTAATAATAAAAATTGAATTTATAAGATTTAAATGTAATTTATATATATAATGGTTTGTAAAAAGAATAAATAGGAAAAAGGGTGTTCAAGCCGGGTCTCGAACTCGCGTGGGCCGGCTGAAAGGCATCAGACTTAACCAACTGATCTGTGAATCAGTTTGGTGATTGTTTTAAGTCAGATTTATATATATATGATAACTGCGAAGAGTTTTCTTCCCCAATTCAATTCATATGAACCCTAACTATTACAATAATCAAATTCAACAAGTAATAGCCCCTGATACGATGGGGCTATTGTTTGCAGATGTCTGAAGAACAAAACCCAACAACAGAATTATACTTACAAGTTTGTAATCGCGATGAACGCTCGGTCAAACCAAAAAGTCAACAGGAATCAATTTACGAGTTTCTTCGCGTGTTAGTGGGAAAATTGAGATTATGTGAAGTGTTTTCGGCATATTAAGAAGCTGAGGACGAGTCCAATTTATAGTGATACACACGAATTCGTAATTTTAGAAATTTGACCAAAAATTAACACATACGCATGAATTGTTTTAGAATTGGGAATTGATATAGGTAATTACGTGTAATGGACGCGGAGATTGTGTATTAGTTATTAGGCAAGTTTCAACAAGTCAATTGTTTCCAAAAAAGAGTGAATTAATTGGTAAGAAAAGAAGGAAAGAAGAAAAGAAAAAAAAAAAATATCAATTTAGCTGCTGCTACTGTTCGCGAGAAGGAAGAAGGGAAAAAGGAGGTGAAGGTGTGTATTTATATGAATTAAGTTGGATTACAAACAGGTATCAAGGCTAGCTCAGGTGGCTAGCACGCGTGTGTGTGCGAGAGAGGTCCCGAGTTCGAAACCCGGCACAAACCATTTGTTTTTAATACAGACACAAAGGGGAGGTTGGGCTGGATGGTTGGGCCACCCCTCCTGGGCTCAGCAAGGCCCAAATCAGAATTAATAAAGAGAAAGGGAAGGGTGGTTGGGCTCAAGAATTTAAAAGAAGTGGGCTACTAAAGCTGATTTTTTTTTTTTTAACTAATAGTTATTATTATTATTATTATTATATATATATATATATATATATAAGTTGTGTGTTAGGAAAAAAAAAATAGAGATTTAGGCATATTTAACGATGGAAAAAATATACAAGTGCTTTTATACCAAAAATTTGGGGAGAATTTTTGCGATGTTACACCGATGACATGACAATTCAATGCACCAATAGAGAAAACTCTATAAAAGAATTGATCAATGCAATCTTTCCGTCAATCAAAGATAATGTATATTCTTCGGATTATATAATCTCTAGAGCAATATTATCCACTAAAAATGAGAGTGTTGACGAGATTAATGATCAAATGATTGACATTTTCCAAGGGGAAGAAAAAGTTTACTATAGTTTTGACGAGGCTGAAGACGATCACCACAACTTTTATCCGATCGAGTTCTTAAACTCACTGACGGTCAGTGGTTTGCCGCCTCATAAGCTCCGTTTAAAAATTGGATGCCCAATAATATTGTTGCGGAATATCGATCCATCACATGGCCTATGTAATGGGACACGGTTGATATGTAAAGGTTTCCAACGCAATGTAATTGATGCGGAAATTGTTGTTGGTCAACATGCTGGAAAAAGAGTAATTTTGCCAAGAATTCCTCTGTGCCTTTCTGAAGATGACATGTTCCCATTCAAGCTAAAAAGAAAATAGTTTCCTATTCGACTTAGCTTTTCCATGACGATTAATAAAGCTCAAGGTCAAACAATTCCACACATTGGAGTTTATCTGCCGGAGTCTGTATTTTCACATGGACAACTTTATGTGGCATTATCAAGAGGGATTTCAAGACAAAACACTAAGGTGTTAGTACATCTCGCCAAAGATTTTAAGCGACGGGGGGGGGGGGGGGTATATACCTCAAATGTTGTCTACCGGGAAGTGTTGCGTGATGAATGAACAACATTTGGATCAAAACGAAAGTAAGTTTATAGATGTTGAGCCTTAAGTTTTTATATTCCGATTATATTCTTTATAAATTGCTAACAAAAACCTTTTTAATTTCTCTGTTACATAAATTAGAAATTTGTTATGGACGAAACAAAGAAGAAATCGGAAGATATGTCAGGTATCAATTTCATTTAAGATTGTAGTTTAGTTTATCCATCTATATACTCGGTTTTGATTAAACACATGTAAAAGAATAACATTGGTTTTTTTAGTGTCGACACATGCTCCAATAGAGGAGAAGATACAAGAAAGTCATTAGCCGGTGGTTGTATTGGTCAAACAGGAAGAGATATAAGAAACTCTTAGTAGTATATCTGATGAAGAATGGTGGTCGAACCATGTTGATGAGGTAATTGAGACGTGTAAGGTATATGAAAAAAAAAATCTCATCACAATGAAAGAAATTGACATGTGAATTGTTATTTGTAATTTTCTATGTTGATGACTTATATATTTCTTATTCATGTGTTTGCTTTTTTTAGATTAATATGTTTATGACTGATATGTAACCAAACTTTAAAAAGCTCATGACATACATAGACCAAAGACCAAACCGATGCTATGAACAAAAAACTAACAGAAGTACAATACAATATATTACGAGAGAATTGAAAAACTAACAAAAAACGAGTAATACATTGTAAATTACCGCCGCCACCCCTTGGCTCTCCCAAATGCGCGGAAACACGACCTCCACCCGCCTAAAGGCACGATAGTGAAATAATCCGTAAAATCTCGCCTCCAATCCGAATAAAGTTAGTACTCTAAGTTGTTACTTACTATAAACCATAAGGACTATTTGTGTAGTTATCTCTTGAAAACAAGTACCGCGTTGTAAATTGTTGCCGCCGCCGCATCGCGCGGGTTTCTAACTAGTATATCTATCTATATAATAAATGAAAACACTAGGGTTGAATCCTAGATTTTTAGAGGGTCTTGAAGGATCCAAATCCTAAATGGGGCTCCAAGACTAAGTCTTATATAAACCTCTTTTTATTTAGTTTTGTCAACATCCATTTGTATGTTACAACATCTTCCTCCTTCCTATCCTACTAATTCCTTTCTCATTCCCCATTCCTCTCTCATTGTCATTTTTGCAAGGTATGTTCTTCATCAATCTTAGATGAATCTAGAAAATGTTTTTGAATCTTTTTCTGCATTTTTATTATATTGATACATAATGTTTGCAATCATCTTACATAAAAGATAAAAACAATAGGATTGTATCGTTATTTTTATACAAAGACAAATGACAATCCTATATCTATCAACCTTCTACAAAATATGTGATTATCAACAAGTTTTCGATTATGTTTCTGACCCTTTATAAAATCCCAAAAGTAAATGTTTGAAACCATCTTACATAAAATATAAATACAATCGGTTTCTTATTAAAATAACTTTCTAATCCTATTGTTTGTCGATTATGTTTCTGACAATTTTTGAAATCCATCCACATCGGTTTACAAACATATTAAACCAAACATAATCGTTTTTTTTTATTAAAACCATTTGATAATCTGTTTACAATCAACTCTCTGCTTTGGATGTAATCGATACACGAGTAATTCTGCTCAGCTTTAATCATTGAATATATGATTGTGTTTTTTAATAAACAGATTGCAATTGAAATCGGTTTTGAGTATGTGTGAATATAAAAAACAATTATATAAAAAAAAAACAAAATACCGGATTTCATAAAACAAGATAATTAAAATCAGTTTTTAGTATGAGTGACTTTATGTATATTTTAACAAAAGTTTGTTTTTTGCATACGAAGAACATGATTTCATTAGGACAAATAACTTCAATATGGCTTATCACAAGGGTGACAAATTCTTCAAGGTTATTCATGACCCTTCCGTACGAGTTTTGGTATGACGTTTCTAATATTTTTTAAGTAAAAAAACCTTATTTGTTATTATAATGTTGGTTTTTACGTGTTTGTGCAGACATTGCCTAAATCCATGAACAGATTTTTGTTATCTAAAAACTTACGAAACAACAACATTAAAGTTTCGACATACCATGGTCAACAACTTCTTATTAATTTTAATTTAAATGTGTAATTATTCACATTGACTAAGATTTAATTATGGTCAAATCAATAAATGAGTACGACAATGTGTGAATCAGTAATCATTAAAATTTTGTGTTTTTTTTTCATTTGGTATATTGACATGGAGATGTCTAATTTTACCGAATATTTAGTATGTTGTAATTGTAACAATATGTATACGTTAACCCGTGGTGGCAATACGGTATAATTTAGAATACATATTCACAACTGAATTTACTCACAACATTCATAATGAATTGATAAATGTAATTGCGAAATTTATGGTTTCCTTATACAATAACAAATTTACTTTGAATACGCATTTACTTGTCCAATTTTCAAGCATGTTAGTAAAGCATATAATAACGTATAAAGAACATTTACTTAAATAACATTGAATAGATAAAAAAAACACAACTAGGTATAATCCTTGACATGCGGCATTAAAGGTTTCAATCATTGTTTTTGACTAAATTCAATCAATACATTAATTTATAACAATAATAACAATTCTAATACGGATGCTAATTACCCTCCACTCTTTCATCCATTTCTTATTATTGAATTGATTCAATACCTATATAATGCTTTACATAACATGTAAATAACATTTAGTTTAGTAACATTGAATAGATCAAAAAAAATCACAAATATGTACAATCATATAAATTCGGCATTAATGGTTTAAATGCTTGACTTTGACTAAATTTAATCAATACATTAATTTATAACAATAATATATAAGTGGTAATTCGAATGCTAATTACCCTCCACTCTTTCATCTATTTCTTATTATTGAATTGATTGAATACCTATATAATGCTTTACATAACATGTAAAGAACATTTAGTTTAATAACATTGAATAAATCAAAAAAAAAAATCACAACTAGGTATAATACTTAAAATTCGCCATTAATGATTTCAATGCTTGACTTTGACTAAATGTAATCAATACATTAATTTATAACAATAATAACAATGCTAATTCGGATGCTAATTACCCTCCACTCTTTCATCCATTTCTTATGATTGAATTGATTGAATACCTATATAATGCTTTACATATTATGTAAAGAACATTTAGTTTAATAACATTGAATAGATCAAAAAAAAATCACAACTAGGTATAATACTTAAAATTCGCCATTAATGATTTCAATGCTTGACTTTGACTAAATTTAATCAATACATTAATTTATAACAATAATAACAATGCTAATTCGGATGCTAATTACCCTCCACTCTTTCATCCATTTCTTATTATTCAATTGTTTGAATACCTATATAATGCTTTACATAACATATAAAGAACATTAGTTAAATAACATTGAATAGATCAAAACAAATGACAATTACAACTAAGTATAATGCTTGACATCCACACTTGACTTTGACTAAATTCAATCAATACATAAAGTTATAAAAATAATAACAATTGTAAGTCGAATCCTAATTACCCTCCACTCTTTCATCCGTTTTTTATTATTCAATTGATTGAATTCCTATATAATGCTTGACATAACATATAAAGAACATTAGTTAAATAACATTGAATATATCAAAACAAATTACAACTAACTATAATGCTTAACATACGGCTGTTTTGCTTTGACTACTTGACTTTGACTAAATTCAATCAGTACATAAAGTTATAACAATAATAACAATCGTAATTCGGTTCCTAATTACCCTCCACTCTTTAATCTATTTGTTATTATTGAATTTATTTAATTCCTACATCAATACCTATATAATGCTTGACATACGCCATTTAATCAATAAATGATTGACCTTGACTAAATTCAATCAATACATAATGTTATAACCTTTAAAACAATGCTAATTCAAATGCTAATTAACCGCCCACCATTTCATCCATTTCTTATTATTCGGTAAATTCAATAACTATATAAACAAGTCAAACCAATTCACATACGATTGTAATAAGACACGTTGGAACCACTTTGAGTAATCGCAGAGATATATTATTAGGTTAATTTCTGTTTCTCATATTTAATTACTTAAACATTAGTTATTTTGATTTTGATTTGTTGTTTTATTGAAGTCATCTTTTGGTTTTTACATCATTTTTTCCCAGTTAACAAGATCAATGGCTGCTGTAGATGCAAATGAGTTTACAATGGTTAACCAAATTCATGTAAACCGAAACAGTGTGGCGTTAAAGCTAAAGATTATTCGGGTTTGGCGTCTACCCGATCGTCGCAATCCTAATGATGTGTACTCAATTGAAATGATCCTATGTGATGAAACTGTAAAAGTTAACAACACGTTTTTTTTATATCCTATTATTTTTAAATTTCATAACTTTTTTTTTTAATTGTGATGCTTTTAATTTTAATGTATATCAATTATCTTATTTTTTTATAATCAACAGGGTGACAGGATTCAAGCGAATGTATTTAAGCGGTTGTTTTTTAAATTCAAGAGGTTTCTGATTGAAAATTCTTCTCTTATTATAAGAAATCCAGGAGTTGGGGTCAATTCCTCTAAATACAAGTATGCTCCAAACCCAAACAAACTCTGCTTGAATATGAATACTCAAGTTTCCGAATATCATGGTTTCCAAGGTCCAGATTTTGGTTTCTCTTTTGTGCCCTTTCAAAGAATTCTGGATAAGGAGGTTGATGAATATGTTACAATAGGTATATTTTCGTTCTAAAGTTTTTTTTATCACAACCAAACAATAATAATAGTTTTATAAGTTATCTTTCATTAATGTTTATTTTATAATTGATCTTAGATGTTATTGGACATGTTAACAAGTTCTTCAGCAATGATGATAAAGAAAAAAAGGTTGTCGCTGATAAAAAGAGGTTAACAATGGAAATTCAAGATATCGAGTATGTATTCTTTATTTATTTATTTTTTGTTTTTTTTTGCATTTTATATATAAAAAAAATTACGTACCTTTATAAATTGTTTATTTATTTTTTACTAAAATAATTTGTACTTTTTTGAAGGGGCTTGCGCATCTATTTAACGTTGTAGGATAGTTATGCTATGGAGATGTCTAAATATGTTGCAACTCATCAAACAGAGAAAGAATTTATAATAATAATGCAGTTTGGCCGTTTGAAGTTTTATAATGGTTGTATAATGTTAATAAATATATATAGTTATATTTATATTTATACATACATCATATTTTGCATTATAAATTAAGTTCTAACTTCTAAATTTTCTTTTTATTAAATAAATAAAATATTTTTTCCTAATTTTTTTTATAGGAAAACCGTATGTTTCTAACTCTTTTGGAGATCGCGTTAGTCGACTGTTCATAAATGGAGATATTGAAGATATAAAGTTGTACAAAAAAGGGTATGTACTATTACGTTTTTCAATACGAATTACACAACCTTTATAAACAGTCTCAATAAATATGTAATGTGTATTGATTAAATTATTTTTATCAGGTTGGGTAAGAAAATCGCTGATAATCCTTCCTCTTCTCATCAACCATATGGAACTTCTATGTTTTGCTCTGATGAAGATGAATTTGTCCATAACACTCCTTTTAGTAACATTGGCGACATTTGTGAGATTCAAGAGGTAAGTATAATGTTCATACTTAAATACGATATTTATAATTAAATATAAAAAATTGTAATGAGGTTAAAATTTTAATTTTTATTTAATATTAATTTCCAATGTATACTATCTTATTTTGGTAACAAACTATAATATTCATACAGGCGCAGGCTTTGGTATTATTGGGTACTATTAAAGACCTGTTTACCGAAATTGGCTGGTACTACATGGGATGCCCCAAATGCACCAGAAAATGTAGTATTGATTATATAATCAAGCAGGTTGGTGAAGGAAGTTCAGATTTTGAGGAAGAAAAGGTTTACGAGTGTTTGAATGATAGTTGTAGTGCCAAAAAAGTTGAGCCTACACCAAGGTCGGATATATTTTTAACATCTATTATAATTTTCACAAATATACTTTCATTTCAACCCAACTTAGTTATAAATTTTTGTTGTTTTTTTTTCAAATTTTTTTTCTAGGTATAAAATTCAGGTTCGTGTGCAAGACGTTAATGGTGCTGTATCGCTTACGTTGTTTCATCGTGACGTTGCACAACTTATTAGTAAAAGTGCTTCTGAATTGCTTGAGTTGAATACGGTATTCCATATTTTTAACTACATTTTAAGTATAAAATTATTTTTAATAATTCCTTAATTATAGTTTTGTAATAATTATGTATTTGGTTATTCCTTATATATAGGTTGGTGATACAGTTGAATATCCTGAAGAGATTAAGACTTTGTTAGACAGAGAGTTTGCTTTTAAAATCTTTGTCTTTGGGTTCAATTTAAACAACAAATATGATGTTTATGGTGTAACTAAGATAACTGATGATCCAACAATTATCTCGCATCTTAAGAAAAAGTTGTATGTAGGACAGGTACATATTCGAATTCCATTTCACATAACTTAGCAAATTTTATTTATGTAAGACTTTATTACATTTCTAAGTTTTTGCATATTTTTTTTAACAGCCTGTTGAATCAGAATCACTTCACACGTCTCTCATGGCAATGCCGTCTAATGTTATTTCTGTTTCCAAGGTACCATTTGCACAAACACTTATATTCATAGTAATACATTTTACTCATTTTTTCTTTCATACACAATCACTGATGATTCTGATACATACGTTTGTAACTATTTTTTGTTTAGGAATCTGACACAGGCGATAATGATACGCCAATTTCCATTGTTGATAAGAAAGTTTATGCTGAAGGAGAACAATGTTCTATCAGTTCCAAGTATCAAATGGTTAAGCGTAAACTGATTGACGCGATCTCTGATGATGAAAGCACACCAATTCCTTCAACTAAGATTGGAAGTGGTGGTAGTATGGAGTAACTTAAAATTACGTTGAGCCTCTCGTCTTCCTAAACCCAAAATGAAGAGGATTTGTTTTCTATGCTTATGGTCAACCAGTTTCATTGCTTTATGTTTTGTTTTTTTAATAATTTTGAACAATTTCTACTTTGTTATTTTCTCTTTATACCATGATATGGTTTCCTCTTTTTATTAAGTTTCATAACGATCATAATATTTAATAAATGCGTTTGCTTGATTGATAAGTATGTTTTCATCCATTTGAATATTATGTTGAGTATATATAGATACAACTAGATTGGTGGATGTACTCATCAAACATAATTTTCAGTTTTATTTTTGTATGATTCATATCTAATTAAAACTAAAAGATTGTAACATAAATGTTGTAAATCGTTTCAATTTTTTTACCGAAATATATTGTTGTGATACAAGGAAAAATGGATCGGCCCAATATGTTACTAAAACAATCCCATATAAAATACATAACATACATATTACATAACTTATTGGGTTGAATGTTTATTATTAGCCATAGGCCCGATTGTTTTACTCTTAATGTCTGATTCAGCCCAACAACAATTGGTTTCCTTATATACCTACCTAATTGATAATTGTTTCACTTTTTCATATTTTTCGGTTCTCCCAAAAAACTACTTTACCAATATGTAAGTAACCCTTGATCTTCTTCACTTTTAAGATATTTCGATACTTTCAATAACTTGCAGACTTCATGTTTAGAAATATGGTACATTTAATAAATTTGGATATCTTTTTTTAGCTTACTTGGACCATGGTGATCAGAATGTCACTTGTGAAGATTGTAATGCTAGACTGTGGAGCTGTGAATCTACTAGAGGGCTTAATAGAAGTAATACTAAAAAAAATTTCTCTCTGTGTTGTGGTTATGGAAAAGTTATGCTTCCTCCTTTTAAGGAGGCGCCACACACTTATAAAGAGTATTTTAATGGAGTTGATTCTAAAAGCAAATTCTTTTTAAAGAACATAAGACGATTCAACTCTATGTTTGCATTTACATCCATGGGTGGAAAAATTGATAGGTCTATAAATCATGGTAATGCTCCATTCATCTATCGTATAAGTGGTGAGAACTACCATGCTTTGGGAAATCTTTTACCATCACGTGGACAAAATCCAGTATTCTCTCAGCTATACATATATGATACTAAAAATGAAGTTTCGAATAGAATCAATGTTGTTGGGTATGTTATTTTTTTATTGTCTTTTGTAGAAAACTTTAAGGATTTTTAAGTACTTTCGATTCTAATGTATTCATTTTATTTATAGTGATGCAGATGAGGAATACTCATCAGAAAAGGCCCTTGAATTTCAAATTGTAAAGGAATTGAAAAAAATGTTGGATGCCAAAAACTCCTTGGTGAAATCTTATAGAATGGCGAGAGATTGTTTTCAGAAGAACCCTGATGCACAAGTCAAGCTTCGATTAAACGGAATGAGGAAAGAAGATGGTAGAACCTACAACCTACCCACGGTTTCTGAAGTTGCTGGATTGATAATTGGTGACCTTAATGAAGAAACAGATAAACATGACATTGTTAATGCCTCTTTAAGTTCACCATACATTTGGCACAAATGCACTGTTTTAGAGTTAACAAAAAATATGCGGTAGCTTTCTGGAAGCTGCAGTTCTGATATTGAGGAAACTAAAAAGTTTGCATCTTGGCTTCTGGACATAGGAGAAGGAAAGGTTGATACAATAAGTGATGATCAAGATGTTATTTTGATACCTAATGACTTACTTATTTCTCAATCTTCGGATCCTGTTTCTGATTTGATAGCCTTTGTTTATCCTTCACTTTTGGATAACATCCACATTCCGACTTATTTTCAAGATCGAGCTATATTGGCACCGAAGAATGAAGTTGTTCATGAAATTAATGATATATTACTTTCAATGTTTCCCGGTGACGAAGTTGAGTATCTAAGTTCGGATAGTGTTTGCCAGTCTGAAGATGTGAACAAACAGGTTGATGAAAGATTAGTTTCTCCTGATGTCCTTAATGGTCTTAAGTTTTCTGGAATACCAAACCATCGTTTGGTTTTGAAAGTTGGCGTTCCCGTAATGTTACTCAGAAACATTGATCAGAAAAGTGGTTTGTGCAATGGGACAAGGTTACAAGTTGTTAAAATGAGAAAACGTGTCATTGAAGCGAAAATCATATCAGGAAGTAACATTGGAATGCAAACTTTTATTCCAAGAATTACTTTATCCCCTTAGATAAGAAAATTCCTTTTAAATTTAACAGAAGGCAATTTCCACTTGCTATTTCTTTCGCAATGACAATAAACAAAAGTCAAGGACAATCCTTATCCAGAGTTGGGTTGTATTTGAAGGATCCAGTTTTTTCACACGGGCAGTTGTATGTTGCACTTTCAAGGGTCAGAAGTCGAGATGGACTTAAGATTGTTATAGTAGATGAAAATGGTGAATTGACGAACAAAACATCAAACGTTGTGTACAAAGAAGTCTTTCAGGATTTATGAATAATGTGAGTAATTTTTATGCAATTTTTTAATTATCTTTATTGACGTTATGTATATACAACTTCAATAATAAAGTATTATTTTAAACTTTTTTTGTGTGCTTTGAACAGTGCGTTGCATTTTGTCAATAAACCAAGTTATGTACTAATTACAATTACATTAAAAATAAAAATATGATAAAAAGTCATTTACAAAAACATAATGTATTCATACCTTTGTTATTTTTTTCAAAACTTTATACTTTGGTTTAGTACTGATCATAATAGGTAATCGGTTTTCATTACTAACGTTACTGAGGGCTTATAAAAAATATCCACTTTGACATGAAAACCATAGTTATATGTTAGTTTTACTTTTAATACTCATTTAATATCAACGCATGACGTTTATATAAGAAAAAAATTTCAGGCTAACCGTTATTTTTAACACTTTACGTTTGTAGCCACGAAACTTGAACAATACAACTCTTAGTTTCATATAATTTTTTTATTTACTATGGTTTGCACCGTGGGTCCCCACGGGTCTCAAACCTAGTATATATATATATATATATATATATATATATATTATGAATATACTAGGATAAACTGTTGCGAAAATTTTTAAAATGCACTAAAACATCGAGATCCAATGGATTTTTATTAAATAATGATCATAATAAGATAATCAAAATACGAAATGTTACAGTTCATATTTGAGATGATGTTGAATGGTTCAGTTTAGCAGCTGTGGAAACACAACGATGCGGGCCGACTCGAATCAATGAACACAAATGATGTCGAGCCTCCTTGTCCGACCACCCTGCGCCGCCGCTACCCCGACCCCCAGCCAATCCTTGCGCTGCCACCTTAACCTTCCTCCTCTCGTCTCCCCCTCTTGTCAAGTGTGTGTTTTGTGTGGGTATATGAAAAAGAAGGAAATGGAAATGAGGAGAGAGTTTGTATGTGTGGGTTAAAGAGATGATAAAATGTTTGGTGTGTGGTGGTGTTGTCGCGTGTGTGGGTACGATTTTTTTTTTTGAAAAAGGACATAAAGGTTTACCAAACAACACTTAATGGTTCAGGACTTATTGGTTCAGAGTCTCTTACTCATCCAGACCTCTTACTAATTCAACAATTACCGTTTCAGCACTTACCCACACAGCCCGTTACTTACATATGAACTTTGTACAAATCATCAAACCCTAACCTAATTCCACCTAAAAGAATATCCATAGACCAATTAGCCAAATGACAAATTCTAGAAATCTTTACCAAACTAATCCAAAAGTTTAAAACTTAAATCATAAACATACAAATTCAATAGTTAAAACTTAAAACTCAAAAGACAAAAAAAGCCAAACATCTTGCAAACATGAAAACGACATTTCTGTCTGATTTTTTTTAAAAGTAGAAAGCAACCAAAAATATCTGAGAACAAAACAATATAAATATAGATACAAAATAAAACCAAACGGAATAATATTATAATAATTTTCCATAAACCAGGAGGCATTACGTCGAACACCTCATGTCCATGATCGACATTAAACCCCTAATAATATTATAATAATTTTCCCTACGTATTTCTTGGCGGTTCATAGATTTTATATTAATCTCAATCCCTATTTCTTGATTTCATAATCAATCCTTAGCTCTATCCGCCTCAGAATCCTGCCATAATATTCTCTGTTATCAAGGTCAAGAAAATGCAACAATTTATTACAATTACACAATAATCTCTGATTTTTATTCCTAAATTGTCAAATTAAACCCATAATATTCAATAATCCTCATCTGGGTCTTCGAAATTTTAGGTAATTTTGATTAATTTCAGCTGATTAGCATCAATTGCGTATAGTATACGTTACGTAACCCTAATGTTGTTAATAAAAAGAGGGGTTTGTTCAATTCTTGATCTTTTTGCAATTAAAGAAATGGGTTACTGTTTTTTTAACAATTGATGTGATATTTGTAGGAATGGGTAACAGAGTGGTGTTGATTATGATCAATTGGTTGATGGGATGTTAACAAAAGAGGAAATAAAGGGAAGAGGTTATGGAAGAAAGTTAAGTATCAGCTGGTTGAATACCACTCTTTGCCTGCATATATGAAAGATAATGAGTATATATTGGGTCATTATCGAGCTGAGTGGCCTTTGAAGCAGATTTTGTTGAGTATTTTTACTCTGCATAATGAGACTTTGAATGTTTGGACGTAAGATTATTCATTTTCTGTTTTAGTTTTGGTTTCGGTTTTGGTTATGGTTATAGTGAGTTTATATGTGACTGTTTTGATTTAGTCTAAGAAATTTGGTTAATTGTATTCGGTTGCGTGCAAGCGTTTTGAGGATTATGATCTAACTTCATCCAAACTCTGTTGAATATCCACTTAAGTTTGTAAAGATTATTCAAATTAGTTTATCTTCATGAATCATTTTGTTGTATAAAGTTGTGATGTTTGATTGCATCATGGTGTTTTTTTGTTGCAGACATTTGATTGGTTTCTTCCTATTCCTAACCCTAACAATTTATAGCGCAAAGATGATCCCGAATGTTGAGCTGCCAACACTTAAAAATTTTCCGGACGTGCATAAACTTCGTGAAGATCTTTTGACTTGTATTCCTTCTTTGCCAGATTTCTACAAAATTCGTTCGGAGATAAAGACTTCTTTCCCTTCTAATTGGCATATTGTGGAACTCCTTTGTAATTGTTTGCCTGAACGGTTCTCGCAAAGCAACCATACCGATGTTTGTGTTCTGGTAATGTTGATTTTGTCATTTCTTTTTGGCTCATTTAATTTATGTACAACCGCTAGTTATACTATTAGATTAAAATTGGCTTTATGATATAAGTATGATGCAAATAGGTGTTTTGAATTTGATTGACATTCGTTTTGAGTAGGGTGGTAATCTTTGACACAACATGACAATAATCTGGTTTTGGGTTGTCATATCTAACCATTCAATTAACAGGTTGTGTTTTAATAAAATGTTTAAAGCGTTTAATATAAAATTCGTGTTTGTGTCTACCTGCCAACCCTTTTAGCTAAGCATGTCGACCTGCCAACTGTTTAACGCGTCGACTGGCCAACCCTTTTTACGACTCGTTTAATCAATTTATCACAACCATCTAACCTCTTTAACATGTTTACAATTTGATTACAATCCATCAACTTGTTGGACTCATTTAGATAAATAGGTTAAACTAGTTATGTTTGGACTTCGGATTACACGATTTTAAGCGTGTCCGGGTTAGGGTTGATGTCTCTTAACACATTAAATACATGGTTGGTGTAATTGTCAGGAGAATATTTTATGCTTGCATGATTTAGGTTTTCTAACCTTTTTCCTGATTCTTTTCAGCATAGTATGAAGGAGGATCTGGCAAACATAATCGCACCGTTAATGACCCGACCCATAACCCGATGGCCATTCTTCGCTTTCTTGGGTGGAGCCATGTTCTGCCTCTTAGCAAGCAGCTTATGCCACCTGTTCTGCTGCCACTCGAAACGTCTATCCTACATCATGCTCCGCCTCGATTACGCAGGCATTGCCGCCTTAATTTCCACCTCATTCTACCCGCCCGTCTACTACTCCTTCATGTGCCACCCATTCTTCTGCAATCTTTATTTAGGATTCATAACTGTTCTGGGAATCACCACCGTCATGGTCTCGCTTCTACCCGTTTTTGATCGACCCGAGTACCGTATCATCCGCACCGGGCTGTTTCTCGGGATGGGGTTATCCGGGGCAGGACCGATATTTCACAAACTCATCCTGTTTTGGAACCAACCCGAGGCTGTACATACAACTGGATACGAGATCTTGATGGGTTTGCTTTACGGGATTGGTAGTTTGATCTATGCAACGAGGATACCAGAACGGTGGATGCCGGGCAGATTTGATATCGCGGGTCACAGTCACAATCTTTTTCATGTACTGGTGGTGGCGGAGCGTATACGCATTACCGGGCAGGCCTTGTGTATCTGAAATGGAGGGATCTTGAAGGGTGTTAGATGGGAAAAAAGTAAAAAGTATTTGCAATAAATTTGCAGGCAAACATACATACATTGGAAGTATGCTGTAAGGTGCTAGTGTAAAGATTAGAGTTTCTGTAGTAGGAATAAATTGGAAGTTTTATGAACCTTGGAAAACCTATGTTATTATATATGCAGTTTTTAGTACTATAAAATGTTTTTCTATTGTTATATATATAGTGTTTTATAACCGGATCAGTAATCGAATTGGCTGTCTTGTTGGTCTGCCGGTTTCAAAAACCGGATGACATTATAAAATATTTTATTACTAATTTAAAACAAAATATGCAAGTGGTTTGTATTTTGATGTGGATTTACAGTGTTAACAAAATATGAGTTTTGTACTGCAATAAAAATTTGAAGCATGAGGTTGAAAATGAATTAGTTTAAGACCATGTGTAATGGCGCGCACACACCGCTTCCATGGCGATTTGGCGTTAATGTTAAAAATTGGGCATCGACGCTAAATAAATAACGCTTCATTTTTTTTTATTAGTAAATCAATTTTATTTAATAGCGAAAAATTACATTAAGATAGCGGGCAGGCGGGCAACAAGCTGCGCCGCCACCCCTTTCTGGACAGCAAACCCTAGCCTACTAAAAACGAACCCCTGCCCTTTCGGAGTGGAGATACTGCCCCATGGTGAATTTGGGCGTGAATTTTAGCGCACCATTACAGGTGGCCTAATGGTTAATAAGATATTTGAAAGACAGAAAATTATAATAAAAAATACAAGAATTTGCAAATCTTGTTAAAAAATCGTCCTTTTCTCAGACATAATAGCTAGCTGATCCAAACGAATGCGCGCATTCAAGAGTTTGTATCATTTTCAAATAATAAAAATGTCAGAGACGTTTTATCGTAAAAATAAAATAAATTGCTCTCGTTGAGAGTCGAACTCAAGACCTCCCGCTTACTAAACGGGTGCTCTAACCAACTGAGCTACGAGAGCCTTTGGGTTTAAATTTTATACATTATATAAGAACCTTTGGTCTACTACAGAACAAGACATTTCGTTGAAGGGGTTTTTAACCATTGAAACCTTTTATAACCATGGTAAACGTTCTACAACTTCTCATCGCAATTTTGACGAGTACCTTTTAACATGAATAAGTTAGCCAATTTTACTTTTATCCCAATAGTATCAAAGCTAAGGCATATGCAAAAGATGTTCACCCCGATCGACAGAACTTGGTCCACCGCGAGTCATCACCCAAAATGAATCTTGTAGACTTCTTTAATACGTACATGGAAAATTTTGATATTCTCATCTGCCCGTTCTCGTTTACTATCCTATATTTTGTAGCATTTTGTCAAAACAATCGTCATTGGAATCTAAAACCGGACCAAAAGCTTAATATGAAAATATGATGTATAGACTATAGAATGTGAGTTTAGCGCGTGGAGTTTGTACCGATGAATCATACGTTATTTAAGCCAAGCCAATTGGTACAATCAATTTCAATCTACTAAGGTGAGATACACATCAACTAGAAGCAATTTGTTGTTTATGTGCACACTTTGTGTTTTTCGAGTTGGCCCAGACAATCAGATCAAACACAAACATAAAATATTTGAGGAGACAAACTCACAACTCTTTATATTCAATCAAACGAACTTACAAACAAGGGACTAAGACAAGAGGGGTGGGGGGGGGGGGGGGGAGAGTGACATGTGACATTTGTTTTTTTTTTTTTTATAAAAAACTTTAATATATTAATTAAAATTCATAAATATTAATAATATATTAAAAAAAAACCTAGAAAATAAATAAAACATAAAAATTAAACATATAAAAAAAACCGAAAAATAAAATAAAAACCTAGAAAATAAAAAAAAAACTACATATTATATTTTTCCATGAGCTCGCGTTTGAGTTTTAGGGTCATCTCTAACTCTTGACCGCTGAGATGATCGGTGTTCATTGCGATAAATTTCATATCTTCGCGCTTTTCGCGCTGTTCTTTCATAGTCAACTTTTTTTCAAAGGTTTCGCGAATGGTTTTTTTCTCCTTGAGCTTCTGTAGTTGAATTGTGTTGAATTGGAAGAGTGTGTCATGTATGTCGGACAAGTCATTGCTGTAAGTACCTTTGCCTGATCCCGAACCCGAAGTAGAGGACCTATGCGCCCTCTTTTTAGACTTGCCTCGACCGGTGTGAACGACTCAACTCCTCCTCGAAGTCGTCATCATCATCCAAGTTAACTGCGTCCTCGACTTCACGTTCACCCGGACGGTTATGAGATGAATTTGTTTTTGTCATTTTGGACGAATCGGAAGCAGAGGGCACGTCCGCCCATTTTGAATGGTTTTTCGCGATCTCCCAACAGTGCATAAACTTGAACTCCAAGCCCTTGTCATCACGATAAGCTTTTAGGGCATTAGCTGGTAGTCGCCGTCCGTTTCACCGCTTCTTGGATAATTTCTAGCGTGATAATAAAAACCCTTGAAGGCGTTCATCGCCCTGCTTATCTCCGTCCATTTGGACGAGAGACTCTTGTTAAATCGATACATCTCTCAACCCATCAAGTTATGGAACGCGTTGTTTATGTCGTCCCAAAAGTCGGGTTTGTGGCGATTATTTCCTACACAAAAAGAAAATAAATAAACCGTTAGTCATATATATGTTTAAAAAAATATAATGTCTAAAAAAAATATAATGTCTAAAAAAATATAATGTCTAAAAAAATATTACAAATACCTCGAATCGCGTTTTCCGACTCACTTATCCACGCTCGTGTAATTGCAATCTTTTCGGCGGTTGTCCACTTTAGAGGTTGGCGGTTTGCGGCGGCCAACGCCTTCTCCTCCGGCGTCTTCTTTTTGTGAGTTCTTTTACCGGGTAGTTTTTTACCGGACGATGAACCCCCAACATATTCTTCTTGCGTTTCGGGTATGCTATCCGGTGCCGTTAAAGGTACGAGTTGTTGTGAAGAACAATTAGGAACGGGGGAATCGTTATATGGAAAATTTGGAAAAATCTGTCCACTAAGAAAACCCGCGTAACTCGCGTAGTCGGGACAAGGTGATGGAAAGGGTGGACGGGTTGGTACGGGACGAACCGGTGGCGTATTCGGGTTCGGGACGTAGTTGTACGGGTTGTTCGGGTCAAAGCCTCTATTGTATGGGTTCATGTTTTTAAAAAGTATATGAAGAAATGTATAAAATTTGATGAAGAATGGTATAAAATTTGAGAAGATGAGAGGTTGTGGTGAAATGTAGTGGGTGTTTTTTTAATAAAATGGGGATGATATATATAAATTAATTTTTTTTTGACCGTTATATCAACGGTATTAAAATTTAAAGTTTTTGATTTTTTTTAAACGGTCAAAAACGGGGGACCAACTAGATGCCTCCACCTCACCTCCACCTCTCCCCCCTGCCCAACCTTCCCTCCCCACCTAACACTCTCGCCGCCTCCACCATGCCCCAAGGGGGGGGGGGGGGTGTTCCCGCCTCCACTCCTTCCTGTCTAATAAAACATGAACCTAGACCTCTATTTATATTAAACTAGACATACTAATCCTACTCAAATATTTCTAGCAATTCTAATCTAATACCAACTCACATAATCATCTCTTCTAATTTAATCAAATAAGATAATTATAATCATTCAAACTAATCTAAACCTATCTTTGACGTTAGTCCTTCAACTCATATGTATTTTAGAATTAAGTTTCAACATTTCGAGGCATTAACAAAAATACCCCACAAGGCATACATTTAACTTGATTTAACTGTGATAATAGACAAAGAAAAACAAGTTTTGGATTATCACATCGGACCCTTTAATAAGTAGCTAGGTCTAGTTGTCAACCTGTTCATAAACTCATTTATTATATGTATAGATTCAACTCGTTTAATAAGTTTAGTATTTAACTAGTATTTAACCCATGCTTTATGACGGTTTCGTAGTTCACGTTTAATATTAATACAACAAAAAGTTATAACATAAAAAAGAAGTAAAAACAAACCTAAAAATTTGTGGAAAAGAAAAAAAAAAATAATAATAATGAATTTTTTTTTTTAAACGAATACTTTACTTCTCATTAAAACAAAATACGAAAGTTACATCATAATAGCAGGTAGACGGGCAACAAGCTGCGCCGCCACCCCTTTTTGAATTGCAAACCCTAGTCTACTAAAGACAAAACCTTGCCCCCTGAGGATGAAACATTGTTGTGGACGACCCATACGAAAGTTACATCATAATGAAATGAAAAAAAAAAAAAAAAAAAAGAAGGTTGAAAAAATAAATAATAAGAAACCTTGTATTACGGTTTTCATTATTTTATAAAACAAATTGTGTGATCCAGTAAAAATTAGACATGTGGACCAATTTGGAATTACAACTATTTACAATTTGAATTGTTAGTTTATAGAATTAGTGTTGGTCCGTTGGAGTTTAAGCTACACAAACAACAAACTCACTAAAAAGATTTTACTGCATGAAAAAACCAAACTTTATTCAATTGCAATATACGTACATAAAAAGACCCTAAATATACCCGACAATTTAACCAGTCAAAATTAATCTACAATTACAAACCGTCAACCCATTTAACTCGTTTAAATAAAAGTTTAATTTAAACGGGTGTGCTAACATATGTATAGGGGTGAAGCATTGTGAGGGCCAGGGGTGGCCCTGCCCCCCTGTCTTTTGACGCAGTAGTGGAAATTTGTAATTTTCGTAGGTAAATTTAGTCCGGGACGTTGAGTCCGGCCCCCGCAATTTGCTACTACTGATCGAAAAAAAATTGAGTCCGGCCCCCGCCGACTAGCGAACCAAGCTTCGCCTTATCAGACACTTCTGTATACTATAATACTATACAAGATAATATAATATTTTGTTACATATGTTTCTTAACAACGTACCGAATTGTCGTGTAGTTACGTGACTATATATTTAACACTTCCTGAGACTTATGTTTTGTTTGCTACAAATTTATAATGCTACTATACTACAATCCTTCTTAAGTATCTAGATAACAAGTTTTAATCTGAACCTCTTGACGGGTCACGACTTTCGGGTCTGAAACTTGCTCGAAAGTCGTTCGATTTGGGACCATACTAACGTTGCTAGTGACGATCTTGTCTGGTCTTCTTTAGTATTGTTATTACTCGACGATGATACGTTATCGACCAAAACCATGCCCCCAAACTTCTCCATTTCTTTCTTCACTGATCCAATCATAATTGGGTCCACATTGTGTCGACCCGAAGCATCTGTGACATGAAACGACCCAATTGCATTCTCTCCATGTATCCTAATCTCAGCCCTTGCAATTGACAGCCGTTTTCGCGAAATACCCTTGTAACATCTGATAGTAGTCCTGAACGGTTTCTACTCCTTACATCTAACCTCAACCCCTGTGCATATATAAATGATATAACATAAGTTATATGTCATAGATATTCGTGCATAAATTCGATACGTATATGTAACCAGTTGTGTCTAGTATGTACATGTGACACTCTTCGTTCGACAGCTGCGGTTATGCATCGGGTGATTGCTTGTCGTTGAGTGTCTGAGTTTAATATTTGCCCATCTTTCTGCCTTAAGTAGTATTCCTGTGGTTTTATTAGAACAAGGTTAGAATGGATTAAAGTTTGAATTCTAAGGTGTTAAGACTATAAGGAGTGGGGGGGGGGGGGGGGGGGGGGGGGGGGCGGGGCGGGAAAGAGGGGGATGAAGCGCCATGTGGCACTTGTGGGGGGAAAATAATTGTGGGGAGTGGAAGGGGGAGAAGAGGGGGGGGGGAGGAAATAATATTATATTGTGTTAAAGTTAAAAAAAAAAAAAAAACTGACCAATAAAAGCATGCCACCTCACCCCCACCCCAAGCCCCACGCCGGTGAAGCCCCTCCCGCCCCCAGCCCCACGCCAGCTTCCACGCCACCTTGCGGTGGTGTTCCCCCCCTTCCGCCCCTCTCCCGCCCTCCACTCCGCTTAGTCTAAATGGGTTGTGTTCATAGGTTGGAGGGTTGAATCTGATATGGGCATTGAAATTTGACACGAATCTAAAAGTCGTATTACAAATATGAGCCGGAACATGAAACAAGTTTTCACATGTTTGCACATATAGGAAAAAAGAAATACAAATTTAAAAAAAAAATAGAAATGCATATGAAAAGATATGTTTAATAGACTAAATTACAAGTATTGTCCTTTATGAAAGTCATAACTATGGATCAAGTCCTTTAAAACTTTTAGTTTCACTCACTATCCTTTATTTGAAAAGTTAACTCGTTTCTTGTTCTTTTAATTAACTAAAGTTACATAATTTTCTTAAGTGAAAGGCATTATTGTGTTTTTACTCATTTTTTTACTCATAAATGACTATTCTTGTAAATGGTAAAGTCAGATTAAAAAAACTTTTAAAATGAAAGATTTTACAAAATGCACGGTTTAAAACATTTTATTATTTAATCAATCAACTTATGTATTTTTATAAATATTTAAATATTTTAATAGTAAATCTCTAATATATAAAATACATTATATAAAAAAAACATAAAATAGTTGTATGATGATAAAAGTAAATCGGGAATAGGGGATTAAAAACATGCATTTTTTAAAATTTTCATTTTTTGAAGAGGGTGATTGGGATTGAGTTTGGAAATGCAAAAGTGTTTTTTGTCAGAAGTGTTTATTGAGTACATGTTTGACTCTCCTTATTTGGCCTGCTTATAACTTAGTGACTTAAACAAAAATTTAATAAGGAGAAAATATTGTTTGGGTAATGGGTTGAAAAAGAGGTTTTATAGGTTGAAAAGGAGATAAGTTATAAGTTAGAATTTGTAAATTTTTGATTAAGTAGATAATGAGGTAGAAGAAGGAGATAATGAGAAGGAGAGCCATACATGGCCTGACTTATGACTTTTTGAAAACGAGTTTTAAAAAAATGTGTTTGGATTAGCTTTTGGGATAAGAAACGTTTAAAAAGTCAATAAATTGTTTTTTTAAGTGTTTCGCTTAACTTATTGTGAATATTGGTTGCATGGGTGGTATATTTGTAATTTTTTTTTTCCAAAAATCAAAAGCCAAGATTTCTAACTTCTCAAAAACAACTTTTCACCCTTAAAAGCGAAAAGTCAAAAGTCAAAACAGAAAGTGTTTTTAGGTTACACAAACAGTTTATTGGCTTATTGGCTTCATGGAAAAGCCAATAAGTCAATAAGTTGTTTTGAAACTCAATCCCAAACACCCTCGAAGTCTCCATTTTTAGCCGTTAATTTTCAAATACGTTCAATTTTTTAAAACATTTTGTTTTTTTTTTAAATCCTTCAATCTTAAACTTCTTTTAAACCATTTGTTGTTCTAAATGTCTTTTATAAGTGGTATTCAAATGAAAAACAATCATACCTTAAAATGACTATTTTATATCTCAATTTTAGTAATCATAATGTCTATAATTATTTACATATATACAGCGAGTAAAGTTACCTTATGTAATCGAAGCGTACAAATAAGCAACAATTACAAATATACTATACATACGACTTTAAAAAATAAAGGAAATTTTAATAAGATGAATGGTTAATAAATGGATTATTTAAAAAAGCCAAACAATTATTAAAAAAATAAATATAGCTATCTCTAAAAATGAAAATAAACAATATATATATATATATATATATATATATATATAAGTTGTTTGTAAACATGTTTTTATAAACGATTTTATACTATTAAAATTGAGAAATAATCTTACACCCTAAAATGATAATTTGATATCTCAATTTTAATAATCATTATGTTTATAAAAATTACAACTTTACCATTTACAATAATAGTCTTTTATGGGTAAAAAACAATAGTGTCCTTAACTTAACAGAATCATTTAACTCCAGTTAATTAAAAGGACAAGAAACGAGATAATTTACCAAATAAAAGATAGTGAGTGAAAATAAAAATTTTAAAGGAGGTAATCCATAATTATAGCTTTCACAAAGGACAAAAAAATATAATTTAGTCTTTAATATTTAACATTTGTTATTAAATTACTTCTACCTAAAATATACAATCAAATTAATTTAGGAAATAATAATATGTAATTTTCAATTTATAAAAATAAGTTGGTTTAGCGGATCAACCTACAAACCTGTTAGGTCTACCCATATACAATCTGCCTAGCTAAACGTGGTCATAGGTTTGAGTTGAAGTTGATTCAAACATTTTAGACTAAACCCAAAACCACGACTTTAGTGTTAGCTTCGTCCCTACTTAACTAATGAGCTTAAATACTAGGAGATTATCGACGGATTGATCATCGGAAACCATTAATAATAAAATAAAATAGTAATAATAACAATAATAAGAAATAATAAATAAAAAAAATGAAAAACGTAAGTTAAAAGGAATCTTCGGTAATCCATTGCTTAATATCAACATATTACCGACAAAATTCATAACTCGAGACAATAAAAAATCGTCAACATAAATGATTATCGACGGGCACTCATAAAATCTATTGAAATACAATATTTAGTGTTTTAATACTGAGCCCACGGGCCCAAATTATCTTTATATATTGGTAAATTGTGGGTAATTGGATACCGATGGTCATATTTCCGATGACCTATCACCCTAGGCGAAGCTTTGTTAGGGCTTGGAGGTGCCCCTCAACTTTTTTTTTTTTTTTGCTCCGTAGTGTAAATTTACACGTTTTTATTCAAAAACATATTGAGTCCGACCCCTTCGTTATAAGGGTCCTGCGACTTTTAGCCCCCAAGGAAAAAAATTCAAGCTCCGCCATTGGTATCACCGACACATTCCCGTCGGTGAACACCATTAACAAAGGATTACCAAGGGATATGCACGTTAGTGATACTCGTTCATTTTTGTAGTGCTTGTCATGTTTTCTTGTCCTATTCTAGTATTCGTACCATGTAATAGTAACGTACCTGAAAAGCAACGGACCCTTTAGAACTAACTGTTGCGTGGAAAACCACATATTGCATGTCAGTAAGCGTGCAATAGTGTCAAACAACAACTTTGGCCTATCTGGGCACGTCACATTTAGTATCGAATAACCCTTTTCACGACAATTTTCCACCGTAACAATTGTCTCAAAACATTTCTCATGAGTAGTGTTAAATGTACCCTCTTTGTAGTCTTTATCATCCATCATCAGTTGATGTAACCGTCTCTCTGTGTGAGTGGGTCCCGTAGCTACACACGTCAGCCTCACACTAGGCTGTTGGTGATTAATATAATGAGCATTTACCACGGTCATTAGTTGAGCTTGAACTCGGTCCACCCTTTGAGGGTCCATGATGGACCCATGGTTTGCGTCATCCTCGACCTCGATGATACACGCTGCACGCGTGTTATGGGTCATGCTACAGCGGCAGAAACATGACATTGTAAATCGGTTAATACCGCAGATATCTCAGACAACAGCCCTGGCCGGTCAATTGTCGTCATCTCTAGTGTTGTATATTTTTCTTTGCATGTTGTTCTTGTTTTTACTAGTGTCTTTCCTCTCCTACTTGTGCATATTGACTATAAGAAAAAGTTGGCAAATGTCAATGTCACAAGTTTTAAAAATGTTGCATTTTTGAATATAAATAATATGGATGATTGAAATTGACCTGTTGTATGTAATGAATAAGATTTTTGTCGGTAATTTTGTTGCCAAGTTGATCGTTTACGTGGAACACTACACAAAAAGCCGAAACACAAGTTCAAGTTGTAAGCATACGACTGTTCTAAAAGCTCATTGCTCACTTGAGGCGCACTCAAAATCAATTCACTTGTAAACGAGCCAAACCCGATTCAATGTAAGTTCACTGGCTCGTTTACTTGTTTAAATTAAGACACACGTTTTAATATGTATAAATTATATATTAATATTATAAATTCTGCATTATTTGGTAATTTAAAATATTTTTGTCCCTTTAAGTGTAAAAGAAAAAAATACAAAACTCTTAACAAATTTCAAAAAATACATAATAAACTAGCTAGCTTGAACTTGTTGGCCTGGGCTCCATTTTTTTACGAGTCAAGCTCAACATTTTAACTCAACTCGTTAAGATAAACGAGCTAGATCCAGTTGGCTCGTTTAACTTACCAACAGAGGCTGAGCCAAAGCCCAACCGCAATCTAACTTGGCTAACCGCAAAGGATATACTAACCATTCATGAACCAACGACCGTCGGAACAAATGTACGATTTGGAGATGACGAGATCAAGATCTGTTAGCACTTGCACCATCTCCAATAATACACCGTGCTTATTTGCACTATCAACCTAGATTATTAAAACAAGATTAGCAAGTTCATTGTTTCATCAACATCAATATTTATGGACAAACTTTATTAATATTGCCATATTATACTCTAGAAGTATATATTTGTTTACCTAAAATAAGACCATTATTTAAGTTGTTATTAAAGAAAGATGATATAAAAGCAAAAGTAATTTTAGAAAACGACCATTGGGTATTGTTGAGTGGCTTTTTCTCCCCCACTTAATTGGCTGGGTGTGGTCTTGATCTGTATTGCTATTGCTCTAACTCTCTTTCGTTTATATTTATATAAAGACGTGTTAATTTCAGATGTTGAGAACCGTAAGATTCGCATAATGCACTTAAACATAATGCTTTGAAGATTATCAAGATAATGAGGAGGGAAAATGTGACGGCTACGTAATTATATATCTTATATATCCAATCCAAAATACCACCTTAATATAACGGAGATACGTTGTATCTTCCTATATATGTCTTTTTCATACCTCTGGAATGTTAATACTTTCAACCCTTAAAATCTGACATTTTTTTTAAAAGAGCCTACTTTTGTCATCACCAATTAATATATATCTATGTCAATTCATCATCCAATTGAACCCAATACATAAAAGTTTGCATCTTTTTGAATCAATAGCTATATGCAAAGATTTGAACATATCTACAAGTAGTACACGTTGGTGTCACGTAGCATCTCTAAGTTACTTTTTCTTACGGGTTATATAGTATTTGAACTCATTTTTCATGTGAATTCTACAATCGAGTGTTACTGAGGACGTTTTCGAAGAATGACTCTAGTTAAAGACGCTCTGGATCTGTCACTGACACTATATATACCCGTATCTACACTATAATTAATCTCAAATTCAAGAATTTAAATGAATACATAAAAAAAAAAAAAAATTAAGTAGGTGCATGAGTTACCTTCACAAGGGTGCAATCTTGATAAGAATCATTGTCTATGCAAACCCTAAACAGCCAAAAGTGGAAAAGTTTCAAGAATTGTATACACAACAAAACTTGTAAAAACCAACCGATACCATGCTTAAAATCGAACCTTGGAGGGTGAATCCTGTCGGCTAATGATTCGAGTTCAGGATGAACATAAGGTCCATACCCCATCTCCATATCTTCGTAAGAAAATTTTCTTTGAAGTTCTTGTTTACAAAATTATATTCACCTACAAAAGATTCACACATAATTATGCTAACTGCTATAACTTAATAATAAATATTCATACACAAGCCATGTATATTACTTAATAATAAAGATTCAATATTTCTCTATCCACAAGAATAGATGTAAGTTTTGTCTGCATATCATCTTTCTCAAATCCTATTCTTAGCTTTGCTAATCGTGGGATTTACAGGGTAAGGCTGTTGTTGTTGGTTTTACACAAGCCATGTATATGTTGCTAGATTATCATAATGAGCGGAACTAGGGGTCAAGAGGGTATGCAGTCCTCCGTCCCCATAAATTTATTGGATTTTTTATATATATAACGTCTTAGTTTTCTATAAAAAAAAACACATAAAAAAAAGACAAAAAAAGATGACACATAAAAGAAAAAAACAATTTGTGGTTCTACTACTTGTGTTGTGTTTCCTATGAATTAAACTCATATCAAAAGGTTTCTTGAACTCCAAGAAAGTAATTTTTTCACAACAGTTTTAGTTAGAAATCTTGAATTTTAACAAAATCTTGAATTTTAACAAAATCTTGTCTGATATCGTATTTTACAAAGTTACAAAAAATGATTACAGAAATGGAAAACTGTGTACCTGTTGAGGTATAAAGCGTCCGATGAACCAAGATTATTATATGTCGGAGGAAGAAACCTTAAAGTGTGTGCAGGGGTGTGGAAAACCACCAAGTATATAAACTGTGTGTGCCCAACAAAGAGCCTAAACTTGCTAGAATACAAAGATGTCGTCAGCTTGTTTGGATTTTTGTGGTTAATGATAAACCGACTTATTGAAAGGAGGGATGCATTCGACCAAGCTCAAGCCCGTTTAATTTATGAAAGCGCAAGTTAGGTTCGTAGGTTAATCATGTATCATATGGTGATGTTAATAGCCAAAAGACAAGGGTTACATACACCAATCGTGAGCAATGCATCATGTGGTGGAGTTGATAGCCTAAAGACAAGGGATACATGCACCAATCGTTGAATGATGATGATGATGAATTTAGGTTTGTAGGTAGTTTTTCAAGCTCGAGTTCGGGTTGTTTATTATTTACTAGCTAGGTTATATTAATTATAATTATAATTATTATTTTATATATAATTTACTTATTTTTTCTTAATTTACGTCACACTTACGGTGTGTGCATATAATGTATATATGTGTGGCCCTCAGGGGGCAAAAGTAAAGTTGAACTAGTTTTAATGTTATTTTATTAATTTCGTGAAAATAACGTTAAAAACGACGGACGGTTAATCATGCATCATGTGGTGGTGTTGATAGCCAAAAGACAAAGGGGTACATGTACCGATCGGGTTTGTCCCGATTGCTAAGTGTTTTGTGCCTTATGTCCAAGGCTTGATACCAAACCACATCGAGCCGGGGGTCTCACTGGAAGCAGCCTCGCTATTCTTAGGGGTAGAGGTAAAGCTGTCTACATCTTACCCTCCTCAGACCCTACCTTAGCTTTGCTATAGGTGGGATTAACTAAGTATGATGATGGATGATTTTTCTTAATTTATAAATAGAAATTATTAATATTATTATTTAGATATATATTTAATATATTAATTAAAAATTATATAATAGTTGGCTCGTTTTGGCTCGCAAGCCGGCTTATGCTCGATAAGGTCGGCTCGTTTGTATCCATAATTGAAAGAGGTAATACGCTATTTATTGTCTATCTATCTATATAATAATTGAATACATCTCAGGTCGAATGAAGCCCTTGGAGAGAGCCTGAGGTATATAGAGCTCCAACTTTTTTCCTATAAATAACCTTTTGTATTATTTATTTGCTCCATTCTTCCATCACTCTCCAATCTTCCTTAACAATTTTTCCAACCAACATTCATCATTTTCTTTCTAACAAATCTTTCAATCTTCCTTCTTCTTCTTGCATCATTTGTTGATTCTCCACAATCGATTCAAGGTAATCATCGATCCTACTCTTCTAATGTTGATTCCTAATATTATTTTGACTCATTTTTTTTCTTAACATTATTAAGAAGAAATCAAACGATTTATTTTGATCACTTTTATTCATTTAAATGAAATGGATCTATTGAGTTTTTTTTTTTCATTTATTCATTCATTTTGTCTAAATCGGGTTGTATTTTCATGACTCTATCGATTCTGTTCATTCATGCTATGACAAACGCTCCTTACAAAGAGGATGTTGCTGATATCCCATTTCCAGAATAGAGCCCTAACTGCACCTACAGTTTAAGGTAATCTTGGTGTCTTATAGTTATTTTGAGACTCATTGTCTTATAGCGTTAATGTAATCTCAGTGGCTACCTAGAGTTTAAGGTTGGTTCAACACAGCCACTGTCGCATTTTAAGGAGAAAATGTATTATGTCCTTATGCTTGTATACATAGTAATTGTTGAATTTTGTGTCACTAGAAAAATATATAAAGCTAATAGTCAATGTCGACGATTGAAATTTGTTAAGGTACAATATGTTTACATATATACGAATTGGTTTTATCATAATTTCGTATTTAACATAAACTCGATTCAATATAATGACGATTGAATATATATGACGATTCAATTTCGTATTTCGTAGACGATTATGTTTAATCTTTTTTATGAAATTATGTATATGTATTATTTATTATTTTAATAATAATTGATCGAATTTAATATTATTAACTACGATTTTTCAATCTAATTAATTTATATTACTATTAATACGAAATTCGTTTTACCATGATAGCTCTCATTTATTTTTGTGTATAATGATTGTTTATTAATCAATTTAATCCGTAATTTATAATTACCATAATTTATTAACCGAATTTATGTTTAATACGCATTGTGTTTAATCAATTTAATCGGTAGTGTTCACAACATCTTCCATGTGTCTAACTTGAAGAAGTGTTTGGCTGATGAATCTCTTATTGTACCACTGGAAGAGATCAAGGTTGATGATCGTCTTCGTATTGTGGAGGAACCCGTTGAAATTCTTGACTACAAGATTCGTAGCCTTCGTCGGAGTAAAATCCGCATCGTCAAGGTCTGTTGGAACTCGAATCGTGGACCGGAGTTCACATGGGAACGGGAGGATCAGATGAAAGCTAAACATCTTCATCTTTTTTTGAAACGTACATTCGAATCTAGGCATGTTACTGCTGAAGCTGAATGAATCTCGGGCCGAGATTCCTTTCAACGTGGGGATGATGTGACACCCGGTAAATTTTCTTTTCGTTTCCTTCTTTCCATCCCTTTCATTTTTGGGCATGTGCAATTTTCGGGACGAAAATTCTTTCAACGTGGGGATGATGTGACACCCGACATGTTTGGCTTAAACATTTTAGTAACACCTAAGTCTACTTTAGCGAGAAACATTTATAAACGGACTTAACTAGGTTAGTTGAGTTGGGTTAGGATAGGATTGTCCAGGGTTCAATGATCTAGAGGATCATTGGGAGTCATTTTGGGAATACACTAGTACGGATCCCGTTGTTGGTGAAATTACATGAACTAAATCAAGTAGGATAAGTAGATTATTAACAACACGTGTAACATAAACATGATAATATGTGCTACAAGGTGTGAACATGATTATACGTGACTATATGTGCATAACATGTGTTAGAATTGCATGATCATACGTTAGAATGTGTTTAAATACGTTAAACGACAAAACTGGAAAACATGGAAAACACAAGTTCTGGTTCGACCCATAGCGTGGGGGCGAACCTGGAACTTAGTCTTGGTTCGACCCTTGGAAAAGGGGCGAACCTGGAACAACCCACATAACTTATTCATTCGACCTTGCAAAGGGGCGAAGGTGGCACCTTCGACTCCATGCAAGGGGCGAATGTGGAACTATATAAATACCACACTTTGTCATTTTTCACCATTTCACAAACCCTAACCGTCTCTAAACACTCTCAAACGATTTTAATCACTAAGGAAGGAGTTTTTTGCTCTTGTTTTCCATAATCTAACCTACAAACAACATCTAATCAAGAATCCAAGGTGTGTTCTTAATCCTAAACCTTTTTAAAGCTTTTTAATTCGTTTTCATCCAACCCTAAATGTACGTCCAGATCTGTTCTAAGGATGTTTTTATCGATAAAAACCTTTTAAACATCTTTCTAAACCTAAACCCTATCATTAAAGATAGGTTTTCATATCAATAAACATATGTTAATTATGTGTTATGTGATATTATGTGTTGTTTAATGATTTGCTGTTGTACTAATGCTAGAAACATGATCTAGGGCTGATATTAATGTTAATTTTGGATTGTTTATGGTCACAATTAGATGATTAATAATATCATGTCTAAATTGGGGGTTTTAATAAAGCTAGGGCTCGATGCATGCTAGTATGATCACTAGAACTTTTTGAGGTTTTCAAACACATGACAAACTGAGCACTTTTAAGATGATTATGGATTGATTTCAAAAAAGTTTCCAAATTGGGTAAGGATTTCATGCATGAGGTGACACTTTCATAATTTTTGCCATTTTGGGAAAGGGCTAAAATGAGTAGGCTTTGGGGAAAAATTGGTAGGGTTTTGTGGGGATATGTTATTCATACTTAACTGCTGTGATTGATGATGTTTCGGATGTTTTTGAAGCGTTTTGGGGAAGAACAATCTGCCAGGGTCGAACCTGGGCACCTTCGACCAGTCGTGGGGTCGAAGGTGGAATCCCAGGATCGAACCTGGACAATAATTGGCGAATCTGTTACAATGGGTCGAATGTGGCTTTAAATGGGTCGAACGTGGCTTAAAAGGGGCGAAGGTGGAACAAAATTTCCTGCTTCGACCCTATGGAATCAAAAATGAGATTTTTTGATGCAAACTAAGTGTTTTATGCTTGAACCTTGTGTGTAATCTATGTGTACTTGATTAGTAGGGTAATGAGTCACCAACGGGATGTCGGGTCGGTCTAGAGTGTCGGTTGAACATTTAAACACGTTTTAAAACATACTTGGTCACGCTCTGGACAATCGGGGACTAGATAACCTTATGGTTATTAGTCCGAACACTTATTGAACATTTTGATAGATCTCCGGTAGTGGGATTATCAAGGGCTTGGCTTTCTTATATTACCGAAGAACGCAACCTAAGGTGAGTTCACGGCCCCACTTTTACTGCTTTAACTTTTGGGGGAGAAAACATGCGCTAAACTATTTTGGTAACATATGTCATACTATGGTTTTAACTTTGCATTGCTATACGATTTTTGAAAGTCCCGAGGAAAACCATGAATGTGCGGGGATGCACAACGGGGGAAATGTGGATAGATCTATTGGGTTTGACAGACCCCACTCGACGGCTTGGAGGGCCGGGCGGGTGCATGTTGTCTCGAACTGGTAACATTGGTAACATTGCTGAACACACGCGGGCCGAACATTGGTAACAGTCTAGTAATGGTTTTCCAATCGTAATAGTAATAAAACATACGCCTAGCTAGCGTACTTGGTAACATTGATATAGTATGGACATGGTAACATTTTGGTAACATTTGGTAACATATTGAACAAACCTGTGAACTCACCAGCATTATATATGTTGACGTCTCTTTTGGCATGTTTTCTCAGGTCGCTAAGGTAGCACCGGTTGGACTAGGTGCACGGGTCTGCATTGGCGTCTAGGATTAATTGCACGTTTTGAAATAAGTGTCTTGAATACTTTGGAACACCGTTTTGTAGCAATTAAATTCTTTAAATGCTTCCGCTTATGAAATCTATGATTTTGGGTTTATGTACTTCATATAGTGTTGTTTATTGTGACCGTTGACTTGAATCCTGGTTTGTCATGCGCCTCGCGGTAAAACCCCGCAGTGGAAATTTGAGGGTGTGACAGATTGGTATCAGAGCCAATGGTTATAGTGAACTAGGACTGCATGTAGAGTCTGGTCTATAGCCGAGTCACACACACTAGACGGTCGCATATTTTGAGTTGCTTAGTGGGATACGTACTAACTTTGTCGGGGTGTCCTTATATCATCATCATACTGTCACACCCTCAAATTTCCACTGCGGGGTTTATACCGCGAGGCGCATGACATACCAGGATCCCATAGCCATAAGTCATATGAACGAACTCTAAATGCCCAAACCATTTAGTTCGTTTTCAAAACCAAGTTTAGTTAAGCTGCGGAAGCGTAAACCAAATTTAAACCTTTTAAAACCATGCGCAAAACAACGCACCTAAATTAAAACCATATGAAAGAAAATGTAAAAACATAATATGTAATTTAGGTGTATGCCCAAGACCCCAAATGCAGTGAAGTGTGCAGTGCTTTCTAATCCTGGCACCGAAGCTAACTACCTGCAAAAGCATGTAAATCGTGGGTCAACAAACAATGTTGGTGAGTTCACTAAGTAAAGTAGATGAATGTGTAACTGTTGATGCGTTTTGCGACTAAGGATTGGATAAACATAATTAACATGTGTTAGTGCTTGGCCGAAGGTAGACAAAAGGGGCGAATGTAGATAAAATGGACGAAGGTAGATGGATTATGGGCGAAGGAAGATTGTGATTGGGCGAATGTGGAAAATGACTACGTTCGACCAGCAGAAAGGGGCGAACGTGCAGAGTCTATAAATAGATTTTGTGATTTTGTTTATGTAATAGAGTTGTCAGTTGTGTCTGTGATAGGTCAGGGTTCAGAGGTTGTTTTGAAAAATTGTGTGTGTGTTCTAGATTAACATAAACTGATTGTAAAAGCTTATTTGAATGAAGTTAATCTATGAAATGATGTTGAAAATGATCTTGATTGTGTTGTGACTTGTGTTTTATCAATTTGTTCAGAACTAGGGTTTCCGCACCTAGTTTTGTGACTTGTATGATCGTATAATCCTGTTTTAGCTAAAATCTTTCGCTCACAAAGTGGTATCAGAGCATAGAGGATCATACAATAACAAATTTGATAAGATCAGAGCTGATTTGGACATGTTTTTGACCTAAAATCTTCTGTTTTTACATAAACATTGTTTTTAAGTGTTTTTGAACGATTTAAAGGTGAATTTGTGGTCGAATTCAAGTTTTCCAAGACTTAAAGTTGTTCCAAATCTATCCCGAAACATAACCTGATTGAGATCATTCAAATCCATGAACTTTTGAAAATCTGAGATCAGAATAACCGTTTTTCAAACAATAACCGTTTTTCAAAAATGAGATCTGTTTGTGACGGGCGAACCTGGAACCTGACCTGTGTTTAGTGGTCGAAAGTGTTAGAAAGTGGGCGAACCTGAGGAGTTTTTGGGCGAATCTGAAAATTTGTGTAGAACTTTTCACTTTCGGGTACATAATTTCACATTCGACCGGATCATTATTGGACGAAAGTGGAAGGAGATTATTCTGTGTTTACATTCTGGTCAAATCTACGTTCGGGTGTTACTGTTTGGGCGAACTAAGGATCAGAAGGGACGAAAGTGAGAAAGTTTGGCCGAACATAGAATAGTTTGGACGAACCTAGGATTTTTCGGGCGAATCTAGGATTTTGTTGAAAAATTTTTCTAAGTGTTGAGATTTTTAGTTTGTAATCATGTGGCGTTTTCAAACTACTCCGGGATCAGCAACAACACAACCACAACAGCAAACGATGGACCCATGGACAGTGGCAGCGCAAAAGACGAACACTCAGTCTTCACAACCACTTAACCACATGACAACAACGAGCACGATGCCTCAAAGTGTATCACATCCGGAACTACAATCTGATTACTGGGGAGTAGCTGCAGCGGCGGTAAATACTCAAACCACTAATGCTATTTCTACTTTGATTAAGGATTTGACTACAGGTAGTGGAACTCGGCCACCGAAGCTCATGGAAATGCGAGAGTATAATCAGTGGCATACCATGTTCAAGATCCATTTGGAAGGCATGGGAGTTGAAGGAGCAGAGGCATGGAGCATGATTGTGAAAGGTTACACAGCACCGATTTTGGAGAATACCGGTGAGATGATTCCTTTGGAAAGCTTAACTGAGGACGAGAAGAAGAAATATGTGGTGGAGAAGAAGGCTTTTTCCCAATTGACACAGGCAATCACAAGTGACCTGTTGCATCAGTTTGGGACATGTACTACATCAAAGCAGCTTTGGGATAAGCTAAAGAGGAAGCATGATGGTAACGAGAAGACTAGGATCTGATCATGTTCATCCGATGGCAAATGCTAATCGTGATAAAAAGTCTGAAAAGAATGATGTTAAGAAAGATAATGGTGTTAAGAATGTTGTTAAAGAGAATGAGCTGAATGAACCAATTGACAAACCTGTCAAGGTATTTTATCGGATGGAAGGATCCGATAAGATCATTGCTGATGAGGAATTTCCAATTAAAAACGTTAACTATTCTAAACTTGATAAAATCTGGCAAGAAAGCACTATATGGTTTCCAAAACATGAGAGAACAAACGAAATTCCACCAGAAATCTTAAAGAAATTGTTTTCTGAAGTTCCTCAAGAACCAAAGGTCCATGTCACTGAGTTCATTCGACCAGATGATAAAGCAAATGGTTTTCATGAGCCCTCTTACTCGAAAGGACCACTTCCTGAGAGTTTGAGAAAACAACAGTATAATGATCAATATCCTGTTAGATCATTTGCTTCACCAAATGCTCATTATGTTTTTGAAGAATATAGAAAATGCTTTAAATGTGGAGAACGCGGGCATTTACTTGCTCAGTGTCCATATGTGAGGCATAAAAGACATGAGGTTGAAGTTAGAAATTCCATGAGAAAGCCGATTGATCATTATGTTCCACCACATAGACGGGTTGTTCCTCAACAACAACAGTTTCATAATCAAAACAATTTTCAAATGAGGAACAACCGTCCATTTCAATATGATCAAAGAAATCGGATAGCTATGGAACAATCTTGGAGAAAGCCTGTGGTGAACACAACATTTGATAGACAAAAGGTTCCACAAAAACCAATTGTCAAATCAAATGTTGGACCTAAGTCTGTTAATTCAGATAAGGTTGCCAAGAAAGTTACTTTTGGTAACAATGTTCAGAAACCAATTGAGAAACCAAAATCTCAAATTCGTATTCTTAAAAGGTCTGAACAATCTTGGACACCTAATGGTACTTCAGGAGCTTCTACTTCGAAGGTAAGTGAGAAAAATGAAAGTGTTTTGAACAATCACAAAAAGATTGATCCAAAACAGAAAGTTGTTGAAAAAGCTAATGAGAATGTTTCTTTGAAAACCGATGTTCAAAGGCCCAAGACTCAGGCTTTGGTCCCCCGAAAGAACTAAATGTTTACTTTTTGTGTGCAGGGAGCTTCAGCTGGCCCTATTAGCAGTCTCTGGATTGTTGATAGTGGAGCTTCAGGCCACATGACGGGGGATTTTGCATTGCTGTTTGATGTGAAAAACATTAATGGAGGGTATGTCGCTTTCGCGGGTAATAAAGGAGGATATATCACGATGGAGGGAAGCGTGAGTAATGGGATTGTGACTTTTGAGCGGATTTCTTATGTCAAGCAGATAGACTATAATCTGTTGAGCGTCAGTCAAATATGCGATAAACAATTTTCTGTGCATTTTGATGACAAATCCTGTTATATTCTCAAACCGGGCTTCAAAATTCCAAAGGAGTGGGTAATGTTGATGGCACCTCGAGTCAACAATCTTTATATTCTTGATATGTCCAAGGCAATGACATCACACGGGCAAATAACATGCTTTCTATCCAAGGCGACCGAAAAAGAATCGATAATGTGGCACCGCAGAATGGGGCACATTCATCTGAGGAAAATGAATCAATTGGTGAGAAATGGACTTGTCGATGGAGTAAACGTGAAACATTTCCATCTGAACGACAAGTGTGTAAGTTGTATGAAAGGCAAACAACACAAACAGTCCCATAAAGTGAAGAAAGTTAACTCTGTTGAGATGCCGCTTGAGCGATTGCACATGGACCTATTTGGACCAGTCAAGCGCAAAAGTCATCTTGGAGAGCTTTATTGTTTAGTCGTCACTGATGACTATTCACGATTTTCATGGGTGATGTGTTTGAAGAACAAAAGCGACACCTTTACCAACCTACAAGTTCTGTTCACTCGACTGGAGAATATCTACAATTTGAAGATAAAAAGAATCAGGAGTGATAACGGGACGGAGTTTAAAAATGCCAAGATGGATGAACTTTGTGAAAGCAAAGGAATACATCATGAATATTCGGCTCCGTATACCCCGCAACAGAACGGTGTTGCTGAAAGAAAGAATAGGACTCTAATTGAGGCGGCTAGAACAATGCTCGCTGACTCAAATCTTCCAGTAATGTTCTGGAATGAGGCGATTTATGCAGCAAATTATACATTAAATCGGGTTATAACAGTGAAGAAGTTTGGAAAAACATCTTATGAACTGTTACACCGAAGAAAGCCGAACTTAGAGTATCTAGAACCATTTGGGGCGCCATGCACGATGTTGAATCCAGGAGAAAAGTTTAGTCCTAAAGCTGAGGAGGGATATTTTGTTGGATATGCAACCCCGCTCAAACGGGTATTCAACAAGCGAACTCGTCAAGTGGAGGATTGGGCTAACGTGGAAGTTCAACGATACACTCAAAATTTGCAAGGCACGGGCCCTGATTGGATGTTTGATTACAAAGATTTCTTTGAATCATTCAACCTAGATAGCTTGGTTGAAGAAGCTGTTATCAGATTACTTTAAGAGTGTGAAAACGCGGCGACTTCACCGTTGATGCGTCCAATCACCGTGAATCCCCCACCAGCTTCTAATGATACCAGTGCTCCTATACAAGAAGAAGAGATGTTTCAAGAAGCTTCAACTTCATTAGACACTTCAGAATCTGAAGATGAACAATTTGAAGAAGCCGTTCTTGAACATGCAGAAGAATTAGAAGTGCAACCTGTGAACCCAACTCCAAATCCAGATGTTGCTTCATCATCAAACACGGGTCATGATCAGGATGTTGTAGAACATTTGACTGCTCAGACGGGAGTGATTGTACCTGTTAATCCGGAATCTCGGATTCATCGTATTCACCGCTAGAGCAAGTTATCGGTGATCCTGGAAATGGTGTTATGACCAGAGGGCAGCTGAAAAGCGTTAACACGCCAGAGAGTTTTGGTGCTTTAGCATTATATGCCAAAATTCAAAAATCTGGTAGTCAAAATGATTGGTCGTTTGCATGTTATGTGTCGCAGGTAGAGCCAAGGACATACAAAGACGCTTTGAATGAAGATGCCTGGGTTGAAGCAATGCAGGAGGAGTTATTGCAATTCCAGAAATTGGGAGTCTGGACGCTCACAGATTTGCCGCCGGGAAGGAAGAAAAATAGGCACTAAGTGGGTGTTTAAGTGCAAAAAGGATGATCGTGGAGTTATTGTTCGCAACAAAGCCAGATTGGTCGTGCAGGGTTTCCATCAAATCGAAGGAATTGATTACAATGAAATCTATGCACCAGTAGCACGAATGGAAGCTATTCGGATGTTCCTTGCGTTTGCTTCATACAAGAAATTCAAAGTCTATCAAATGGACGTCAAGAGCGCATTTTTGTACGGGAAAGTCAAGGAGGAGGTTTATGTCGGGCAGCCACCAGGCTTTGAGGACCCAATCCACCGGGACAAGGTCTACGTGCTAAACAAAGCTTTATATGGTTTGCACCAGGCTCCAAGACAGTGGTACGAGGAGCTAAGTACATACCTCATCTCCAAAGGATTCAAGCGCGGCCTCGTCGATTGCACCCTCTTTACGAAGAAGACGGGAGATGACTTGCTTCTAGTACAGATTTACGTTGATGATATTATATTTGGATCAACTAACGAACTTTTGTGCAGGGAATTCGAAACTGTTATGCAGGAAAAGTTCGAAATGAGCGCTATGGGGGAGATGCAGTTTTTCCTCGGCTTACAAGTGGATCAAAGACCCGACGGGATCTTCATTCACCAGACGAAATATGTATCTGACATCTTGAGCCGATTCCAGATGGAGGACTCTAAGCCGATGGATACCCCGATTCAACCCAATCACGGGATTGGAGTGGACGCTAAGGGGGAGCTGACAGATCCATTTACATACAGAGCAATCATCGGATCTCTGATGTATTTGACAGCGTCTCGACCAGATATTATGTATGCAACGTGTCTCTGTGCTCGCTATCAATCGAAGCCGAAACAAAGTCATCTGACGGCGGTCAAGCGTATCCTTCGATATCTGAAGGGTTGTCCATCAAAAGGACTTTGGTATCCTAATGATGATGATTTTGATTTTATTGCTTTTAGTGATGCAGATTGGGGCGGCTGTGACAAAGACAGCAAATCAACCACAGCCGGTTGCCAGTTTTTAGGGAGCAGGTTAATTACCTGGAAATGCAAGAAACAGACTTCCGTCGCACTATCTACATGTGAAGCCGAGTACATTTCAGCCTCGAGCTGCTGTTCGCAAGTGCTCTGGATACAACAACAGATGGTCGATTACGGTTTGCAGTTTCTTAAAACCCCTATACACTGTGACAACGAAGCCGCAATTGCATTAACTAAAAATACTGAAAATCATTCTAAAGCGAAACATATCCGGATTAAATATCATTTTATCCGTGATTGTTACGCTAAGGAATTGATAGATATGGTCAAAATCCATACTGACTACCAACGTGCAGATTTGTTTACAAAAGCTTTTGACAGATCCCGCTTTGAATATCTTTTAAAAGTAAACAATATAAAGGAAAAACAGGACTAATCGGCTCCTCGGTTTATCATTTTTACTTTTTAGTTTTAGTTTTAAATTTTTTTTAATTGGGAATTTCTCTTTGCTAATTAGGAATTTCTCTTTACTATCATAATCCTCAAAGAAGTTGATGCTTTCGAGGGGGTTGCTTAATCCTCAAAGAAGTTGATGCTTTCAAGTGGATTGTTTCTTTCAAATTTTTGTTTTGTTTTTCAGAAAAATTAAAAACCCAAAAATATGTTCTTTATTTTAGGGGGAGTCATTTTATCAGAAAAACCAAAAACATTGAAAAATTTTCAAAATACCTAAAAATTAGAAAAACCAAAATGATTTCCTGGATAAAAAGAGGAAATGATAGTACATCAGTAGGGATCTGGCACAGGCTAAAGAATTGTATAGTTTAATGAGACGTATGTTGATTACGTGTGATATGCTGATAGGCTTCGTAGACTAAATATTGCGTGCATTAGTGATACAAAAATAACAAACTACGCATTTGTGGCTGAACACCTCATGGGCATATGGTCTTAGTACCGTAATTTCGTTTGATAGGGTATTTGTACAAAACTCGGAGGTTTAGGGTCGTTATGTTATTAGTTGTCTGGAGATAGCCTATCTGATCTTCTGCTGTAAGTCATTACGGACCTAGATCAGACAGGATGTCTTTATAAAAGAGCTATATGCCAAATCCTCAAGTTACCGAATTGAGGAACTTTCCATGTTATATGATGATCAAAGATTATCTATAATATCGTATTGATCATTGATGCAAATCATGATTAATATCAGTCCTCAACCTGGTATAGTGCATATGTTGCTTTGCTGCATTAATTTGCTGACCTGTATACCTCTATGCATTATATCTTGTACAATTACAGACGACGAAAGCATAATCACGCTTTACAATGAGTCTTTGTGCATTTACTTCTTGATACGGGAGTATGTCGTGTGTGTGGGAACCACAATGTGTTAGTCTAATACATCTAATTCGTATCATTTTAAAGCATTGCGTAATTGTCTGCATGTGAGCTTACGTGGACCACAATATTAGCAATTGCCGTGTCACATATTGTTTCTAATGATAATATTAAAACAGATCAATGCTGTGTTCAGATTTCTCAGAAAACTGATATGATCCTCTTACCGGAAATCACAAAATGTTTACTGCTTTCATTTACTTTAATGCATTTTACTTTGTCGCATTTTACTTTTATTGTCAAAAAGATACAAAATCCAAAAAGATTTTAGGTGTGTTTTGATAAAATTTCAGAAAATCCAAAAGATTTGCATTTCTGCTTTATTTTTGATAACCGGGGATGCTTGATGGTCAATTTCTGAGATTTGATAACACCATCTGGACTTTGTAACATTCAAAAAGTGAAAATTTGTGTTTTGGAAGTTTAACGGATTGAAAAATGTTGAACGGGATTCGAATTCGTGATTTGGCGAAGTTTTCAGATTTTTCCATTTCACATTCGCCTCTTAAATGGGTTGAATGTGGAAAAATCATCACCTTCGACCATATTTGTTTTGGACGAATGTGGAATTTTTCACTTCCGGGTGTCAATTCCACTTCCGGGTATACTTTTCACCTTCGGGTCTTTAGTTAGGGGCGAAGGTGGAATTGTTTCACATTCGTGCCATTCATTTGGGGCGAATGTGGACTTAACCCACATTCGTCCACACCAAACGGGCGAACGTGGCCTCTTATAAATACACCATTTCAGGTTCGAACCCCACATTCAAAAAATTTTCAAACTTTCTTCATAACCAGACCTTGTTGCTTGTTTTTCTCTTAATACACTGATTTGTTCCCTGCTTATTCCTGATCATTTTGAGACAAATTTTACAGGTATGGACCGTTGATCAGAACAGAATCTTCGTGTTTATCACCGGACCCAGGGTTTCAAAATTAACGGTCTTAGAGTCTGTTTTAATGATTGATTTTGATTGCATTTCAATCTACATCAGTTTTAGGGGGAGATATGTGCAGGAATTAGTGTTTAACATCGTTTAATTGATTAATTGTGTGATTGAACATAGTTAAACCTAATTCGTCTTTAAAAACTGATGTAAAATGAAATAAATGGACAATTGATGATGAACGAGTGATAATCGGCCATTTTAGGACACATTTGAATCAGTTTTATGGATTAAAAACAACATTGGCAAAATTTTAAATTTTGGGCAAAACATTTTTCACCTTCGGTTCAAAAACCGGGCGAAGGTGGAATCAGGTTGGGCGAATGAACAATAATTTGGACGAATGTGATTTTTACACAAGATCCTTTTCATATTCGACCACAATTTTCACATTCGACCAGTTTTTCTCACATTCGACCATTCAAAAACGGGCGAATGTGCAGAATGTTTTTGACCAGAATTTTTGTAATTTTTGTCGTTTTTGTATTTTGATGTATTTCTTTGATTTTTATGTGCAGATGGCTGATCAATCCGAGAACGTTGAAGCACCAGCAGTTAACGTTGAAGTTCCAACAGAGGTTGCAGTTCCAGATCCAGTACCAGAAGCAGAAACGTCTGTTCAAAGCAGTTGGCCATTTGAAAGATCGCACAACTGTTGCGCTTATCTCGGAGATGTAGAGAAGAATACAGAATTCACCGGGATCATAGAGTTTCTGAAAAGGAGCAGAATAGTTCATGCATTAGCCACACCAACCATCATATACAAAGACATCATTGAAGATTTCTACCAAAATGCGAAGTATGACTACTGGGAGAGTCAAACAATCATCAAGAGCAAGATTCAGGATATGGAGATGTTCTTGACTGAAGCTGATATTCGGGAAGCGTTACAGATAAAATTTGAAGATAGTGAAGATCCCAGGGAGTTGTCATGGACAGAGCAAAAAGCGTGTTTCTTACGTATGAAATACAAAGGTCCAATTACTGACGGATCTATGTATAAGGGGAAGCTGGGAGTGCAGTATAAATATTTTGCACACGTTCTTATCCACGTATTTGGGTGTGTGAGCGGTGGGTATGATGTCATGAGAAGGAGTTTAAGTTCATTAATGGTTGCGTTGACACTCAACAAACCATTTAATGTATCTGGGATGATTCTTGATCATATGCTGGAGATGCTGAAAGGAATGAAGAACAAGAAGTTCATGTTATATCCGAGATTTCTGATGATGATCTTTGACTATAAGTATCCTATGTTGAAGAAGGATCCGACTATGATCTTAGGTCAAGATCATATGAATATTAGAACTTTGATGAGAATGAAGGGTTACAAAGGTGTGCCTGATAGTGAGAAGCCACCTAACAGGAGATTATTTGGTGCTTTGGCTCGTCCGGATTACACTGATCCTGGCAAGAACAAAGCAAGGCATGATAACAGTGATTTCGGACAATGATGATCCCTTAGTGTATGTTGATTCAAGCACTAAGAGGAAACGTCAAGTAGTCAATCCTGGAGCCAAAGGGAAGGGCAAGGGAAAGACTGTGGATCAGGGAAGTTCTAAGCAACAAGTGGTTAGAAAGAAATCGACAGCGAAGAAAGGATCAGGTTTGGTGGACGAAGAGTCGGTAGATTCAGAGGAGACTGAGGTTGATGAGCAGTGGGATTCTGATGATGAGAATGTGAGGACCACCAAACGTAAGGCCACTATGGTTGGTGAGTCTGAATCCTTAAACAAGTCGATTGAAGAAGCTGAGAGAAGGAAGAAATCTGGTGAAGATGAGGGTCTAGGTGTTGACCTAGCAGAGTTAAGTGTTGGAGATACTGTGGTAGTTAATTTGCCTAAAAAGACAAAGAAGCAAAAGACCATGGCCAAGAAGTCGAGTATAAAAGAGCTGAGGGAGAAAGAGTTAGCTCAGCTATTGAAAGGTAAAAGATTACCTGATGCTGGTACACCATCTAAGCTGTCTTCACCTGTCGCCAAGAAGCAGAAGAAAACGAAAGAGGCAGAGACTTTACCAATCGATCAATTCAATGCCGATTTGGATAAAGTGCTCGATATGTTCAAAAAGCCTCAGAAGGAGAAAGTAGTTGAAGTTGAGCCATCTAAATCAAAGACGAAGAAAGTAACTGTGGATGACGATGTCATGAAGCAAGTGAATAAGAAAATGGAAGATATGATGAAGATGTTAGTTGCTCAACAAGCTGAGATTGCCAAATTCAAGCAGAATGAGGAGAAAATGCTTCAGATCGTGGTTGCTTCGAAATCTAATCAGGATGAGATAAATGATAAGATTAAGATGATTGAAGCTAAGAATGAAAAGCTTGAAAGAAAGTGTGAAAGAAACAAGGGCAGGATCAAACTGATTAAGGCAGATAACAAAGAACTAAGGAATGAAAACAAACGCCTTAGTAATTTGATTGACGAGCTTTATAACAGGGCACCCCAATTGAAAGAGGGTGAAGAAGATGAAGAAGAGGAAGAAGAGCAGGTGGATTTTGAACAATCAGATTCTGATAAAGAACAAGAAGATGATAATGAGGATGATGATGGATCGGAGAAAAGTGATGATGATGATGATGATGACAATAATGATGATGATGATGGTGCTGAAGGTGCTGGGAAAAAGCAAGGAGATGAGTTTAGCAGTGGTAGTGATCATGATGGAGGAGATGATACTTCGAGATTCACTTATGAGAAGAGAACACCAAAGAAGAAAGATACTGGAGAATCAAGTTCAAGAAGAAAGGTGAGAACGTTGATTCAAATGAAAGTATTTTCTGGAACGAGAAGGTGAGATCTCTGTCTGATGATGCTAAACAGTTGTATAAGGATATGTTGGAAAAGAGAGAGTGGACCATTGAGTTCACAGGATGCTTCGCTGAAATATTCCAAACTGATGATTTAAGATATGAGTTGGAATATGAAGATCCAGATCTTGAAGAAGGGGAATTACCTGCATCTGTGGCAAAAGAAATACTAGATGGTCTTGCACAGAGGGTAGGGAAGACGTTTGAGGAGTTTATGATGGATGAATCGATTCCAGATATTCCTGAAAAGGATATTGGAAGTCATTCAGATGATGTGCAGACTCCTGAGAACAATGAAGTGGAGATGGAAGATATAACTCATGAAGAGTTTCCCCAGTACTTCAGACAAGATGATGAAAATGAAGTATTTCCTGACTTCACTGAGATACCAAATAAGTCAGCAAAACAGAAAGCTAAGAAAAGGAGTGAAGAGTTTGTGGAGAAGGTATTTGGTACTGATAAGATAGATTCTTCTAACCAGTCTGATGAGTTGAAGAATTATTTGAAGAAATTGAAGGAAATGGATGAGAACCGACCAAAGCCTGAAGCTCAAGGTAACTTCTACAGATTTCATAATGACAAGTTCAAAGGCAGAGCTCTCGGGTGGACTTACTTAGGCAGACTGAAATGTATTGCTGCAAAATGGGAAACCGGAATTCTGTATTTCAACAGATTCTGTGACTTGCTTACTCTACCATACTGGGCGGTTAGAGACTTATGCAGATTCCCAATGTCAGGTGCCGAAGTAAATGGATCACATGTCGGTTGGTGCGCAGATAAATTGGTTTGGGAAAGTCGAACAAGATGGAAGAGATTTCAGCCTCAATATCCCAGAAGAAAAGTTCATAGGGATATTGATCCACAAACCAATCTGAAGCGTGTTACTTTGATTTACAAAGCACCTAATGTGATGAGGAAGATACCGTTGATGCCGATGCCACAACATTTCAGTGCTGATTTCATCTTTTGGTATTATGATTGGAGAAAGGCAGAAGCGGTGATCGTGTTGAGAGATGGAAAGGATAAATACAAGCATGTTCATGTATTTGATCCTATGTGGTTGATTAATTGCACGTTTGAAGACATCATCATGCTGTTCTTTAATCCGATCTACTTTGAACCAAACGACTTTGCTCAAGCAAGAAAGTATACGCAAGTGGTTGGAGTTTGTTTTGCGTACGACATCAATGCAGGAAGCAATTTGGAGGGTAAACTTGGTAAGACAGTGAAGATAGCAAATGTATCTAAACCGGTGAAGAAAACATTTGAGCCTCCAATGACTACTGAGCAGAAGAAACAGCTCAGAATCAAGTTGATGAACAAGACAATGGACCAACAGAGAAAACTATCCAATCAATAGTCGAGGGGGAGTTTGTTGATGCGTTTTGCGACTAAGGATTGGATAAACATAATTAACATGTGTTAGTGCTTGGCCGAAGGTAGACAAAAGGGGCGAATGTAGATAAAATGGACGAAGGTAGATGGATTATGGGCGAAGGAAGATTGTGATTGACTAGAAGATACATTCGACCACTGGAAGTGGGCGAATGTGGAAAATGACTACGTTCGACCAGCAGAAAGGGGCGAACGTGCAGAGTCTATAAATAGATTTTGTGATTTTGTTTATGTAATAGAGTTGTCAGTTGTGTCTGTGATAGGTCAGGGTTCAGAGGTTGTTTTGAGAAATTGTGTGTGTGTTCTAGATTAACATAAACTGATTGTAAAAGCTTATTTGAATGAAGTTAATCTATGAAATGATGTTGAAAATGATCTTGATTGTGTTGTGACTTGTGTTTTATCAATTTGTTCAGAACTAGGGTTTCCGCACCTAGTTTTGTGACTTGTATGATCGTATAATCCTGTTTTAGCTAAAATCTTTCGCTCACAGTAACTGCGCTGGTTTCCAAAACCACGTAAACAAGTAATTGAGTTGGTTCCAAGAACCGTGTAAACACTAGTTCGTCGCATGTCAAGGGTAGCTAGCCCATTCATGATAACTAACACCGAATATACCGAACTGCTATGTACGTGTAGCTACAAATGTGAGCCGCATGCCTGACATCATTGTCTATCCACAATGATAAAGTTTCGTTAAGTTATAGTTCACGCCCGCGCTCCCCGAGCCGGTGTGAGGTTTGTAAGACCTAATAGCGCTATCAACTAATAACCCGCTTGCCCTAACCCGGCAACTCATTCGGTACGTGAGGACTTACAGATGATAGAGTTGGTTTAGTTCATCAAGGACACAGTTTGCGAACTAGTAAAAGCCGACTCACACAAGGAGTCAAAAACCGACCCACACAAGGATCCATAGCATCCCAACCCGGGATGTGTAAGTAGTCCCAAACCGGACTAGAAAATAGTAGTCCCAAACCGAACTAGAAAATGTTAAGTTAGTTGTCTCAACCCGAGACGCATGCTTTTGAGAAAAGAGTAGTGAAACTCACCTTAGGTTGCACGTGAATGATCCAAATCCCTCAAACAGTAATGAGCTACGGACTCCCTATTACAAGTGTCACTAGGTGAGTATACGTGCATAACCAATGCATCACGTAACTCGTTTGTCCAAAACTTCTAAAGTTCAAATCGTGTAGTGACACCTAGTGACTCTACATGCACAAGTAAGTCCTACGTATCCCGTTGGTGATCATATTGATTATTATCAGTTTTATACCTCATACACATCTCGTATAAGTATTCATGCAAGCTCATGTCAAATACATACCATATAAGACTCCAAATAGTCACATAAACATCCCTTACACAATCTGCGTTTTCAGGGCAGATTGTACGCTGTGAAAAACGAATTATTTAAAATACTTAACGAACAAATTAAACTCCCAAATTTTTACTGAATATTTATTGGGATTCATTTGATAACTCATATTTTTATTTTGTCTCAAAACTAAACACAAAAATTATTAAAATTCATACAACACAGCTATGTCCAGAAAATTTTCACAGCAGGTCAGTTTAGTAGAAAAATTCCCAAAAATTTTGTATTCCCCCAAACGAGGTGAATCCACTTGGAAAAGCCAAGTTTTTCCAATATTGACCTGCTGTCCAAATTTCACAACATAATTCTTTGTAAAACTCGAGTTATACCCGTTTAAAGTTGACCCAATTTATAATTCCGAAAATCTGATATGACCTTTAATCAAATAAAATTCCAAAAACATATCAAACGACATCCAAATCAGATGATTTTGCCCATTCTAAAAATCTAAGACCATGTACAATCCATTCATGCAAAGAATCGATCAAAACAATCAATTTAACATCACAATACAGACCCTACAAAACATCATAACGAATCTGCCAGAAACTGAAACTTGCTCCCCAAGTTATTCACAAACCCTAATCATGCATAAAAATCTCTAATACATGCATAACTCATATTATTCTGATTAAACACCTATATTATCATACAAAAACCCTAACTGTGATCACTAACAACAATCATCATCATCAAATCACAATGAACATTCAAGAACACCCACATAACCCTATATGCGATTTTTATATATATGTATACTCTATGATTTTTAAACTTTTCAAGCATTATAAATCATTATAAAACATGTGAAAATTATACCTTTCCACTCAAGAGTCCTCCAAGCCTAGAGATTTCACCCAAATTAGCTTGAAGAGATGAATAAGATTGATGCTTATTGAAAATTGAGAGAGAGTGTGTGTGTGTGGGTATTCACGGTTCAAGGGTGGGTTAGGGTTAGGGTTTTTTTTTTTCATCAATAATTATAAGGGGATTTGGCTTGTTGCCCAAGTAATTGGGTATTAGGGCCTTTTAGTCTACTAACCGGACCCGTTAATCATGTTTTAGCCCAATACCGGGCCCGATAATATTAACCACCCTAACTTACTTAAAAATCATTGTTTTTATCATCTCATAACATATTAATCATAGAGTGCACGTAATTTGCATGGTTTACGTACTAACTATCAGTTAAGCAGTAATTCGCATAAACACTTAATTCACATAAGCATGTTACTTCACGTTCATCATATTTCAATTGTACACATTATCATGTATGCTAGACAAATCACCAACGTTCGGGATACAGGACTCGTGTGTGCATTCTGATGATAACTTTACTTATAATAATGTAACATATGTTATTATCACATAACATATGTTATTGCCCTATAACATATAGGAAGACCTTCCTAACTAACCCTAGTCAAGTGTTTAGTCACGTATGCACAAGCAAGTTAACTAGAGTTTAGTTAAGGTAGGAACCTGAAAATGCGGGGTGTCACACATACTTCTATGTTACATCATCCACTTTTGCTCGGGTTCTTACCTACTCTTGTTTTCTTCTTCGGGATTGAAAAGGAAGGAACTGACTTGTTGACTCTCGCACACACATGCTTTCTTACACTTGCACCTATCGTAACACGTTACTAGGTGACGAAAATCGGTGACCGTAGTCTGAACTAGGAGTACATTTGGAGGACCATGTAGAGCAGTTTATCATTTCGGGTGCACACGAAATCATAAACTGGAATGCATGAAAATCTCGGTGTACATTGAGTTTTGATGTACAATCCTGGATTTGTCCCTAGGTTAACTTTTGTAATTTCTAGTGGTTGACACTAGAGGTAAATCTGAATCCCTCGATTTCTTGATTTGTCAGATCATGTCTGGTGCTCGTAGTGGTGGACGTCGTGGTGGCGGCGGCGGTGGCCGTGTTGGCGGTGTTGATAGCAATTTTATTAGTTAAACTAATTAATTAAAAATAATATTTTATGAAGTAGAATGTTGTTTTGTTGATTAAATGATTCGAATAGAAAACAATAAAAATAAAGAAGTAACTCCCTCTAAACTTCAAGTTCTAGGTTTTACACAGTTTTCAGTTTATAGATTGGGAACCACATAGACATGGTTCTGGAAATTAGTTAATTAACTGGTAGCATAAGTTCTTGTCATCAAACCTATTATCTACCCAATTGTAAGCGTCAAGTCAACCCTCTTTATGTCACCCAACCCGCTACTAAGTTTTGTCATCAACCGAACAAGTTGTAAAGAAAGGACTCAAAACACAAATCAATTGTTTAATAACTAATGCATCAATAATGTTAAGAAGTTTGTCATCACAAGCAAAACAATATCCAATACTTAAATAAACATAAAAAGTGTGAAACCTAATTGAACCGTTCGTCTAGAGGAAGTCACAAAAGATTTAGCCTTGCATCTTGGTCATTGCCACCTCTTCCTCTCTTTTCTTGCTTCGTGCGATCACTCCTCCACAGCCAAGAAGGCTGCGCCTCCCTGACCCCTTCTGTTAGCCGTCAATATATTATATGTCCCAATTATGTGTCACCGACTTTCGCTTTATTTCTCCGAGTTGAGCCTTGGTCCATTTCATTTAATTAGCTCAAATCCATTTTGCATTTTATAATCAACTTTGTGGGCCATTTATGTTGGAACATGGAACGCAAATGATTCTGCAAGGTAATCATCAAATTAAAACAAAACAATAGCATTATGTCTTATATTGGAATATATCATATAAAATATGAATACATAATTATATTTTTTTAACTCCTACTCTTTTGTAATAATATCTATACAGTTTTAAAATAGTTAATATAACATATTATGTACCTAAAATGCACCGGTCAAACATTAAACATATACAAATTTTGCATTTTAATAAGGTGTTTTTCACAAACACATCAGAGGCTATTGCTATGCCTTGGGCGGATTTTGTGCACCTTTTAAGGAGCGAGTATTGTCCAAGGGAGGAGGTACAGAAGTTGGAGCATGAGGTCTGGAGTTACAAGATGGTTGGGTCTGAGATTGAGGAGTACACTGTGAGGAGGAACGAGCTAGCGGTGTTGTGTCCTGATTTGCACATACCCGAGTATAGGAGGATTGAGCACTACGTTTCTGGGTTAGTGCCGGAGATTGCATGGTTAGTGGCTGCTGGGAATCTTCCCACTCTTGTTGAAGTTGTTCGATCGGCTCATCGAATGACTAATCTGAAGGTGGAAGAAGGTGTTTTGCCTCTTAAGGGTACTACTGCGAAGGGTTCGGAAGGGAACAAGAGGAAGTGGGATAATGTGGGGAAGAGTGCCGTGCCAGCACCATCTCAGCCGGTGAAGAAGTTTGATTCGTCTGGGTCTTCTTCGGGGCAGAAGTCGGGTGGGTACATTGGGAAGCATCCCAAGTGCAACAAGTGTGGTTATCACCACACTGGGAGTTGTGATCGGGCTCGCTGTCATCGATGCCATCAGTTTGGGCATCTTGCTAAGGATTGCATGGCATCACTTGCCTCGACCCAAACTCCTGCTGCTACTCCTGCTCCTGCTGCTCAGGGGACCCCAGGGAAGCAGGGGTGTTATAACTGTGGTGACACGGGACATTTCAAGCGTGACTGTCCCAAGCTGAAGCAGGGTGACAATGGGAGGGGCGGGAATGGTAACGGGAACAACGGAGGCGGTGGCAGGACTGCGCGTGCTTTCGTCATTGGATCTGCAGAGGCTAGGCAGGATCCAGACACAGTTACCGGTACGTTGCTTCTTAATGATCGCTATGTTTCTGTCTTGTTTGATTCTGGTGCCGATAAGAGTTTCATATCTGTGGACATTAGTCAATTGCTAGATATAGTACCCACACCTTTAGAGGCTAAGTACTTAATAGAATTGGCTGATGGTAAGAAAATCGAAGCGACGCACACTCTTAGGGAATGTCGCTTGGAACTGTCGGGTTTGTCTTTCCCTATCGACCTTATGCCGGTACCCCTGGGTAGTTTTGATGTCGTTGTCGGCATGGATTGGTTATCGTTGTATCGTGCGGAGATCGTTTGTTTTGATAAGGTTATTCGGATTCCCCTCCCTGATGGAGAGACTTTTTCGGTTCATGGCGAGAAGAGCGGTGCTCCGCTCAGTATCATTTCTAGCATGAAAGCCCTTAAGTATCTTCGAAAGGGTTTCAGCCATTCTGGCACTTGTTTTTGTTTTGACTGACGATGAGAAGAAGATCGAGGATATTCTGGTGGTTCGTGATTTTCCCGATGTGTTTCCTGATGATTTACCTGGTCTCCCTCCCCATCGTCAGGTTGAGTTTGGCATTGATCTTACTCCGGGTGCAGCTCCTATTGCCCGAGCTCCGTATCGTCTCGCACCTCCCGAGATGCAAGAGTTGTCCAGCCAGTTACAGGAACTCTTGGAATAGGGTTTCATCCGACCGAGTTCTTCCCCGTGGGGAGCTCCTATTTTGTTTGTGAAGAAGAAGGACGGAAGTCTTCGCATGTGTATCGATTATCGTGAGCTGAACAAAGTGACCATCAAGAATCGTTACCCTCTCCCTCGCATTGATGACCTCTTTGACCAGCTCTAGGGCTCTAGTTACTACTCGAAGATTGATTTGCGGTCTGGTTATCACCAGTTGCGCGTTCAGGAAGCCAACATTCCAAAGACTGCTTTTCGCACTCGTTATGGCCATTTTGAGTTCTTGGTCATGCCTTTTGGTCTCACTAACGCACCGGCGGTGTTCATGGATTTGATGAACCTTGTTTGCAAGCCTTACCTCGATAAATTCATCATTGTGTTTATTGACGATATTCTGATTTATTCTAAGAACAAGACAGATCATGAGGAACACTTGAGGTTGGTCTTAGAACTTTTGAGACGAGAGCGGTTGTATGCTAAGTTCTCAAAGTGTGATTTCTGGTTACGTGAAGTTCAATTCCTAGGGCATGTGGTTAATGAACTGGGAATTCATGTCGATCCGGCTAAGATCGAAGCTATTAAAGACTGGGAAGCACCAAAGACGCCATCTGAGGTGCGGCAATTCCTAGGTCTTGCGGGTTACTATCGTCGTTTCATTGAGGGATTTTCGAAGATCGCTCAATCCCTCACCATTCTTACCCAGAAAGACCGAAAGTTCGACTGGGGTGAACCACAAGAATCGGCATTCCAGATGCTGAAGCTTAAACTTTGTTCTGCACCTATTCTGTCTTTACCTGAGGGTACGGATGATTTTGTTGTATACTGTGACGCTTCTATTCGTGGTCTCGGTTGTGTATTGATGCAACGCAGGAAGGTTATTGCCTATGCTTCCCGTCAACTCAAGGTTCATGAGAAGAACTACACTGTAACACCCCGAAATCTTGTTTCGCCTAAATACGCCATTAGGCGTAATTGATAAAGTATCGAAAGCGAATTTAGCGGTGGTTGTTTTAGTCAACAGATAAAAACGAGACTAAAACCCACTACAAGATACTAATCTAGTTAATGTTATAATCTAAAAGCAAAACGAGACTAAAACTTGAGGGACCATTGTTGCCAAATGACAAAGTGGGTTTTATTAATAATAATAAAACAATAAAAACACACACAAAGTGTGTGTGTGTCGTGTGTGATGATCAGGAGATCATCTCCTCCAACAACCAAACCCTAAACCTCAAGCTCAAGCTCAATCCAAGCCAAAATCAAGGGGCTTTCAGTGCATGAGCAAGAAACGGGTCATATGGGTCCTAAACTGCAACAAGGTACCTTTTATTGGCCGAAATTTATGCCATAATTCGTTTTTGATTTCTATGAAAATCTAGGGTTTTGATACAAACTTGGAATTAATGGTTAATATGGGTTACCCTAGTCTTGGGGAGCCTTAAACATGTATAATCCGGTTACAAATCACACTAATATGTGTATTTCATTTTGATCATATGCTTATGGATATGTGTAGAATTTTGGGGTTTAACCTCTAAGTTGAATCAACTTATATCTAGTAATCTTTGTGACTCTTAGGAGTTGTTAATATGAGAAATTAGACTAAGAAGTCTAGATAACATGATATAGTGATGTTTAGCTAAATGGGTATGCTTTGGCTAACCTAAAACTCATGAAAATCAATTGAATTGGTGAGTGCACACCAAGTGTTTGATAAAATGCTTGAATGAGGAAATAAATGTGTAAACATGTATAAACATGAATACTTGAAATGTGAGGTTGAGCTAGAGGTAAAATGAATACATGAATGCCATGGATAATGAAAGAAATCCATATAATGTATTCTAACAAAACAAGGTTTGACATGTCCCTAAGTTAGGTACAAGAACTAGGGATGCAAACGGGTCAAACGGATGCAAGCTCAATGCGCATGGAAGCAAGAATGGATATGAGGTAAGTTCTACTTACACTACTAGACTATGACATGGATTAAGTGTTATATATATTGGTATTGAGTGTGTACTAAAGACAAACCCCAAGGGGGTGAAATTCATTAAGTGGGTCAATTTATGTGGATTCACAATAAATCAAGGTTTATGAGATTAATTGAAACCATGAGTGGTGACCGAATGGTGAAATTCATCAAACGGGTCAATTAATAATGATATGTAAGAAATGATGTTTTAACCCAAGATGGGTCACTTAAATCATTTGAATGAAGTTGTTAAGCATGTTGTTAAATGGCTCAAGTTTGTGACACTTGAACCATATATAAAAACTTGGATAACTTAGTATTATGAACTAACGAGTCTAAACGGGTCAAATGGTGATATCCTCACCATGTGAGTCCAATACTTGATGCTTGTATTTCAAGCATTAAGATTCATGAGGTTGAACGGATCAAATGGCAAGGTATTACCATTTGAGTTCCGAGGAATTAATGTGTATATTTAGAAAGCACGCAGGTAAATGCACTTGCGCATGCACGCTTGATGCTAAGAATCATGGAGGATACGCACAAGGTATGAGAATGGGTCAAACCCCACCCGGTAAGTCCGTAGCTAATTAAACAACTTCGGGCGAAGCAACATGGGTACTAAAACTACCCACATGAAGTGTGGGTGCAAATCAAGTAAGTTATTTCCATAACTATGTCTAATGTGCGCTAATGCGCTTAGAATCTACTAAAACAAGTGAAAACCTGAGAAAGGATGAAAATCGAAGTCCGGAAGGACTTAGAGGCTTTTAAACAAGTCAATGAGTCAAAAACATTGGAATTGGAACAAGAGGTTTCGCCACGAATGGCTAAATTGAAATATTTGACCATGAAGGGCATTTTGGGAATTTAAAAGATTTCTAAAGGTTGAATCTAAGAAACTAAATCATAATGAAACAAATCGGATAAACGCTTTTGTTGATCAAGTGTCTAATGACTTGACAACTTAATCGGTAGGCATTTTGTGTGATCAAAAAGTGTCTTGTTTGATTCAAGGCCTTAACGGGTCAATATGGGTAAAAATCAACATAAACACTTAAAATTTTGAACCGGGTCATAACATTATGAACCAGACTATAATTTCAGTCAAACAAAGGTTTATTTAGTCGGCAAGTCAATACTTAGGCTTCGGGAATCATCAAATGCGGCTGCGACATGATTCCCATGCTTAAAAACCACCAAAATTACATTAGAAGCTCCGCGCGGCCGCGCACAGAGAACAGCATGACGACACGATCTTTAAAATTGCATATAAAATCGTAGAAAAATCGTTAGAAGACGTTCTTTATATGCCTGGAAAGCTCTCAGAGCGTAGAACAATTCTACTTTGAAAGTCGAAGTCGGATTTTGGGTTTTAGAAGGGGTAAATGCGATCCGAACAGCTGCTGCGCAAAAGTTGCAGCAGTTTGTTCTCTTGATAAAGGGCCGTTTGGCCTGGTTCGTCCGTTTCGACGTGTAACGACTATCGTACTAGTTTAAATGTATCATTTACAACCCACTAACCATTCCTTATGTAATGGTGCTAGGTAAACATGTGATGGAAGTCCCGGAGCAAGGATCAAGCCGCGATAAGAGCCGAACACACCCGATCACTCATCAAGCTTCTGCACTAGAATTCAAGGAACTCCCGTTAAAACGCTAAATCTTAGAGTATGTTTTAACTACGAAAATGTAAAAATTTGTGGGAATCAAATATGTATTTGATCTTAATGGTTTGAGTTTATAATAAATATCTAAGTTTTAATCGGGAGTGGTTTAAGTAAGGTCAAAACCCGCAAGATTAGACGTTAATCACGTGATTTCCATGTTTTTCCCCAACACCTCACACTTACTTAGACCTTGTTACATAGGTTGTATATGGTCTGAAAGGCCACGATGAACAAAGAAGCAAGAAAAACCAAGGTATAAGCGACCCGTGGGGATCGTAGAGGCCGAGGTATTGCTTTAGTAAATCAACCATAACTACGGTTTTGGTTGATAAATCATAAACGGACTTGATTCGTGATAAAACCATGGGTCAATCAGACTTTCGGGTCAGCGAAAAAATTTTGGGCATGTGAAACCGAAGTATAAACGACCCGCGGGGCCGTAGAAACTAAGGTGATTGCCAAAGAAAACAATCATGATCTCATGATCATGATTGATAAAGTAGAACACAGAAAGAAAACAATCATTATCTTATGATCATCGTTGATAAAGTAGAAAATAGAAAGAAGAAGTGAACTGAAAAGGCGCGGGAGTCAACAATGACGCTAACGCTAAGTAAAAAATGATGAAAGAAAATATATATGGTGTCGTTATGAAAAAGGAAGCCGACCTCAACTTATATTAGGATCGGTTAATCAGAAAAAGGGTTTTTGGAAAATAAACGCCCAAATAAATAAATGATTTGAACTCTGAAACTCAAAGGTCTTTAAACGGGTCGGTTGGGGCAATGACCACCAATCGAGTTAGCACAAAGGGAACTTGGGGAAACCCAATAGATGGCAAATTCTTAAAATAGGATTATCCAAGGAAAAGAAAGCTTTAGTGTAAACCAAAGTTTGTTATAACATTCTAGCGAAAAAAATAGAGTTGGATTCGGGATAATCCAAGGGATTAGAACACCCCGAGACCAAGTTATGATTTCGTCTTCACACGTCGTGTAGGACATTTTAGTAAAACAACAATGATGTTGTAAAAATGTAATGTGTATGGAAGTCAAGCTTAGAGATGTCGAATTAATAATATCACGTGCGGATCTTCCAAGGATCCGAACGTGCAAATATGGTTTAAAATATATATACATATATATATATATACACGTATATACACTAATCTGGGACCATAAAACTGATTTAGTTGTTAACAAATTACTTAATAATGGGTTGGGTCTTACAAGTGTATACTCATGACTTGGAATTGGGTGCGGTGGTTTTTTCGTTGAAAATCTGGAGACATTACTTGTACGGTTCCAAATGTGAAGTATACACCGATCACAAGAGTCTTCAGCATATTTTCGACCAGAAGGAGTTAAACATGCGGCAGCGTCGCTGGATTGAACTCCTGAACGATTATGACTGTGCTATCAAGTATCATCCTGGCAAGGCGAACGTTGTGGCGGACGCCTTGAGCAGGAAGGAGTCTGTGAAACCTCGTCGTGTTTGAGCCTTACAGCTCACCATTCATTCCTCATTGCCTGACCAAATACGTTCTACACAATTGGAAGCTTTGAAGTAGGAAAACCTTAAAGCTGAAACCATGCACAGTGCTGACAAGCATCTTGAGCTCAGGTCCGATGGCTTACATTATTTCGCATGACGTGTTTGGGTTCCCTTGTTCGGGGGATTACGTGAGCTTGTCTTGGATGAAGCTCACAAATCCCGGTATTCTATTCACCCTGGCTCTGATAAGATGTATCAGGATTTGAAGATACTTTATTGGTGGCCAAACATGAAGGCTGATATAGCTTCATACGTGAGCAAATGCTTGACTTGTGCTAAAGTCAAGGTGGAGTATCAGAAGCCGTCTGGTCTCCTGCAACAACCAGAGGTTCCAGAATGGATGTGGGAACGAATCACGATGGATTTTGTCACCAAGCTACCAAAGTCACCAAGTGGTTACGATATGATTTGGGTGATTGTCGACAAGTTGAAAAAAATCGGCGCGTTTCATACCTATTAAGGAAATTGATGGGCTCGAGCGGTTAGCTCGACTCTACCTTAAGGAGGTGGTTTCTCGGCACAGGGTGCCTGTTTCTATTATCTCTAATCGTGATTCTCGTTTTGCTTCGTGTTTCTGGAAGGCTCTGCACAAGGCTTTGGGTACTCAGTTGGATATGAGTACGGCTTATCATCCGCAAACTGATGGACAGAGTGAGCGGACGAGTCAAACCTTGGAAGACATGCTTCGGGCGTGTGTTATCGATTTTGGAAAAAGTTGGGAGATTCACCTACCGTTGGTGGAGTTCTCCTACAACAACAGCTATCACTCTAGTATCAAGGCAGCTCCGTTTGAAGCTCTTTACGGACGGAAATGTCGATCTCCTCTTTGTTGGGCCGAGGTGGGTGAGAGCAAGCTCACTGGCCCGGAACTGGTGTACGAAACTTCGGAGAAAATCGTACAAATTCGTAACCGTTTGGCAGCTGCACGGGACCGTCAGAAGAGCTATGCCGATCGCCGTCGCAAACCTTTGGAGCTCCAGGTTGGGGACATGGTACTTCTGAAAGTTTCACCATGGAAGGGCGTCATACGCTTTGGAAAGCGTAGCAAGCTTAACCTTCATTATGTCGGACCGTTTGCAATCCTGGAACGGATTGGACCGGTGGCATACAAACTTGATTTACCAGCAGAGCTCGGTAGTGTTCACACCGTCTTCCATGTGTCTAACTTGAAAAAGTGTTTGGCTGATGAATCTCTTATTGTACCACTCGGGTCGAGATTCCTTTCAACGTGGGGATGATGTGACACCCGGTAAATTTTCTTTTCGTTTCCTTCTTTCCGTCTCTTTCATTTTTGGGCTTGTGCAATTTTAATCTCATTATCTTATATTACTATTAATACGAAATTCGGTTTACCATAATATCTCTCATTTATTTTTTTTGTATGAATGATTGATTATGAATCATTTTAACCCGTAATTTTGGCTTACCGTAATTTATTAAACGAGTTTATGTTTAATACGAAATTATGTATATATATTATTTATTGTCATTAATAATAATTTACTGAATTTAATGTTATTTATCACGATTTTTTAATCTTACTAATTTATATTACTATTAATACAAAATTCGGTTTACCATAATAACTCTCATTTTTTTTTTGTATGAATGATTGATTATGAATCAATTTAATAAGTAATTTAGGCATATCATAATTTATTGACCAAATATATTTTTAATACGAAATAATGTTTAATCTATTTTAACAAAATTATATATATGTATTATTTATTGTCATTAATAATAATTCACTGAATTTAATGTTATTTATGATGATTTTTTAATCTTACTAATTTATATTACTATTAATACAAAATTCGGTTTACCATAATAGCTCTCATTTTTTTTGTATGAATAATTGATCATGAATCAATTTAATACATAATTTAGGCTTAATATAATTTTTTGACCGAATTTATGTTTAATACGAAATTATGTTTAATCTAATTTTACGAAATTATGTATATATATCATTTATTGTCATAAATAATAATTGACTAAATTAAATGTTATTTATTACGATTTTTTAATCTCATTAATTTATATTACTATTAATACGAAATTTGGTTTACCATAATAGCTCTTATTTATTTTTTGTATTAATGATTGATTATGAATCATTTTAACCCATAATTTAGGCTTACCATAATTTATTGACCGAATTTTTGTTAACAATAGAAATTATGTTAACCCGTAATTTAGGCTTACCATAATCATTTTAACCGTAATTTAGGCTTACGAAATTATGTTTAATCTAATTTTATGAAATTATGTATATGTATTATTTATTTTCATTAATAATAATTGACTGAATTTAATGTTATTTATTACGATTTTTTAATCTAATTAATTTATATTACTATTGATACGAAAAAGTAATAACCATAATAGCTCTATTTATTTTTCTATGAATGATTGATTATGAATCAATATAACCCGTAATTTAGGTTTACCATAATTTATTGACCGAATTTATGTTTAATAAGAAATTATGTTTAATCTATTTTTATGAAATTTTGTATATGTATTATTTATTGTCAATAATAATAATTGACTGAATTTAATGTTATTTATTACAATTTTTTAATCTCATTAATTTATATTACTATTAATACGAAATTAGGTTTACAATAATAGATCTCATTTATTTTTTTTGTATGAATGTTTGATTATGAATAAATTTAATCCGTAATTTAGGCTTACCATAATTTATTGACCGAATTTTTGTTTAGTACGAAGATATGTATATGTATTATTTGTTGTCATTTATAATAATTAACCGAATTTAATGATATTCATTACAATTTTTAATCTCATTAATTTATATTACTATTAATATGAAATTCAGTTTACCACAATAACTCAAAATTATTTTTTTGTATGAATGATTGATTATGAATCAATTTAACCCGTAATTTAGGCTTACCATAATTTATTCACCGAGTTTATGTTTAATGCGAAATTATGTTTAATCCATTTTTACGAAATTATGTATATTTATTATTTATTGTCATTAATAATAATTGACTAAATTTAATGTTATTTATTACAATTTTTTAATCTTATTAATTTATATTATTATTAATTCGAAATTTGGTTTACCATAATCGCTCTCATTTTTTTTGTATGAATGATTGATTATGAATCAATTTAATCCGTAATTTAGTCTAACCATTATTTATTGACCGAATTTAAGTTTCATACCAAATTATGTTTAATATATTTTTACGAAATTATGTATATGTATTATTTATTGTCATTAATAATAAATGACCGAATTTAATGTTATTTATTATGAGTTTTTAATCTCATTAATTTATATTACTATTAATACAAAATTCGGTTTACCATAATAACTCTCATTTATTTTGTTGTATGAATGATTGATTATGAATCAATTTAACCCGTAATTTAGGCTTACCATAATTCATTGATCGAATTTATGTTTAATACGAAATTATGTATAATATATTTTTACGAATTTATGTATATGTATGATTTATTGTCATTAATAATAATTGACCGAATTTAATTTTATTTATTACAATTTTTTAAATTAATTAATATATATTACTATTAATACGAAATTCGATTTATCATAATAGCTCTCATTTATTTTTTTTGTATTAATGTTTGATTAAGAATCAATTTAATCCGTAATTTAGGCTTACTATAATTTATTGACCGAATTTATGTTTAGTACAAAATTATGTATATGTATTATTTATCGTCATTAATAATAATTGACCGAATTTTATAATATTTATTACGATTTTTTAATCTCATTAATTTATATTACTATTAATACGAAATTCGGTTTACCATAATGGTTCTCATTTATTTTTTTGTATGAATGATTGATTATGAAACAATTTAACCCGTAATTTAGGCTTACCATTTGTCACACGCCAACTCGAAATAGGCTGACTTGTCACACTTACAGATATGAAATACCAAACAAAGTCCATAAAAACGTTAAATAGAAATCCAAAGGAATAATGAAGTTCAAAATAGAGTTTCAAACTTATGTCTTATTAAAACTAAAATGCAAAAACTAAATGTCTTTTAGCACTCGAACATCAACTCTCATCCTTGATTTCCCCGATTACCTGCGAGACAAATAGGAAAATACAACAAAGAAAACTACGGCTGAGCCAAAAATTGCTCAGTAACGGAAAGAACAACAGTACCTATAAAAGAGGTTTAAAAAAGCGAAATTTCAAAACGAAATACTGAAACAAAATTTGGTACAAGTCTATAACGAAACTTATTCAAAGCTTATCATATCATATCAAAGGCACATTCGAGAACATATACTAACTTACACGACTTTAACGTAGCAATAAAACATGTCGTGTAATCGGAAGCACCCATAGCCAAAACAAAGGGGGTACATAGGTAGCTAATCCATGCATCAATGAGATAGTGAGTGTGGCGTGCACCCATTATTCCATCTCCACATACAAAAACATATACACATAACAGAGCTAAGATCGATCTATACGCCTTTAGGGGCCAAGTGCTACAATAACACAACTAGAGACGCCGTGAAAATTTATAATGCACTGTCACGAACAATACCATGCCGTTGACGCCCAAACGACATGTCAAACAGAGTGCCAGGGTGACAAAGTACAAAAAGACGGATATCAAATAAATACTTAATGAGGTCTAAGGAACATGCAACAATGATCTCAAGTTTAAGGTATATTGCATGCTATCCAAAAATCCGTACTACAAAGTAACGGACCGAATTTATATAAAAAAAATATATATACTATGAAGAGAAGGAAACAGAATCCGTACCTTAGCAAAGCAAATATTAAGCAAATAGTCTTCAAAGAATATGCGAACCTAAATCGCGTTATTTTCCAAATTAGTTTTTATCATAGATTAACCATATTAATTTTACTCATTCGTTGAAGTGCTCCTGGCGCCAAAACCCCAACTCCGATCCTTTTATTTTAATAGTCTAACAAAATTAATAACTATTTTGGGTTATTAATATTATGTGAAAATACGTATGCTTAGACGAAATTTATAATTAAGTTATCCTATTCAAACTTAAAGGTATAGTCATAAAAAGTAGGAACCAACCAAAATAAAAGTTTTAGTTTAAATCTTAAGATATATGAGGACCATCTAACCTACTCAATTATGAATTACCCATATACATACATGCCTATACTCACACACATTAGCACACCCACGAACAGACATACAAAACATACACATGCACACACACTCACGCCAACGACCACACATATATAATTCTACCACCCTCAACATTAAAGACACACACTTACAAGCTATTTTCAACACACATACATGCATACCTACACCTCTGACACACACACACACATTCCCCTAAAACTTTTACAATCCCATGCACATTATAACACACTCATCACATGCATCAGAGGACAAACCCAAGCTAGTTAATTATATATTCAACAATCCTTTAATTCAAACACAAGTATAGAAACACTCTTCAATCAATATGAACCCAAACCAGTTTCCCTCTGAATGTTTCCAATCGAAGAGAAAATAATTAAAATTAAAATACATATATGAAAACTTTCAAAACCATCGAGTGGATGCAGTTCCTAGTCGCCGGAAACCCAAATCCAACAAACCACATTTTAAACTTATATATATATACACGAATCGGACGAGGGTTCAACTTGGTACCTTACTCGTCAAACGAATATGACCGGAGACTAGTGCTTAGCGCTTTGAGCGGTCACACGGTGTGACACCTGGCAAATTCGGGTTAACAACGTTGTCTAGATGAAAGTCTACCTTAGCGAGTCACGCGTATATTGTACTTAACTGGGTTAGTTAAGTCGGGTTATGGTTCGGGAACTATTGGTTAGTCTAGAAGATCATTGGATGTTGGTCTAGAGGTTCGTTAGATGTCAGTCCTTAACCAAGTGTACAAACGGTGACGATCGGTAGGATCGTCAGGGCATACGGAACATACGAGTCTCGAGTCCCGGGAATTGGTGAACGAGTGTGAATATGTGTATTTACTTGTGTTATGTGTTTACAATCATTATATGACTTGTCGGTACATTAATATGTGTTAACATATGTTAAAACGGGGTTCATGTGGTGTGACTGGGAATCATGTGGTGTGACTGGGAATCATGTGGTGTGACTGGGGTTCATATGGTGTGACTGGGATTCATATGGTGTGACTGGGGCTAATCGCATGAACTGTTCATGCGATTAGGCCCAATCGCGTTACTGTTCACGCGATTAGGATTCCTAATCGCGTATAAACCTGCACAATCGCGTGTAACGTGCTGGAACGACTAGAAACGCCTATAAATAGAACACTTAACCTCCTAAACTCCCTAATATCAACCCTAGTCGTCCCATAACCGCCCCACACACCTAAACAACCTCTGGAAGGCGATTTTGATCAAAAACACAAGGTTTCAAGGTCTAACCATCAATCTTTTACAATTCTAAGGTTTGATTCTTATCCATAACACTTTGTAAATGTTTTTAATCAATCCCTAATGGTCCAGACCTGTTCATAAACAAAAAGGCTTTCTGAAAATCGTCAATAAAGATTGTTAATCGAATTATAACTAATTAACATGCGTTATGGGTATGTATGATTAGAAAGATAGGATTTTTATGGATCTTGATGATGTTTTGATGTGTTATCATGCTAGGTCAGAGGTAATATTGTTAGTATGATGATAGGAACCTCAGTGATCGGATAATAGGGTTATGCTTACATGCGTTAATTGATGTTGCATGCTATGTGTATAGTGTTTGGATTGATTTGGTTGCATGAGGGACTGATAATACGAGGTTGAACGAAGGGTTTTGGGTTAAACATGTTTAGGATAGTGTTTGGGATGATATTGGGTAGTTACACACGTTCTGGAGCTGATCTGGGGTGTTAAACGCGCGAAAAACCGGAACAGCATGGTTACAGGCGATTAGCAAAGCTAATCGCCTATAATTCATGAGATTGGGGAGCTAATCGCCAATAATGGCATGTGATTAGCCCCAATCGCATATAATGTCACGTGATTAGCCCCAATCGCATATAATGTCACGTGATTAGCCCCAATCGCATATAATGTCACGTGATTAGCCCCAATCGCATATAATGTCACGTGATTAGCCCCAATTGCATGTAAGTTCACGTGATTAGCCCTAAATGCTAGTAGTTACATGTGGTATAGCCCTAAATGCTAGTAATTCATGCGATTAGGATTCCTAATTGCTAGTTGACCAACCTAAATGCTAGTTGACTTTTCCTAATCGCGTGTACTGCTGCTGTAAGTGTAAATTAGCATTCCGAGACCCGATTTGACATGTAGTAACATGCTAGGAACCTCGTAACATGTCTAATAACTTGGTAACATATATTTGGATGTTTTTCGGAGATACGTGAACTATATGTTATAACTTGTTGTGTGTTAACGTATGTTAAGTATACTTGTGCTATCGCATGTTTTGGAGCGTAAACATAACACGGGGAGTCTCGGGTCACCAATGGGATGTCGAGTCTTGTACTTTGGGTCAGTTAAACAGTCACGGTATTTTTAAACGAACTTGGTTATGGTCTGGACATCTAGGGACTAATTAACCTGCGGGTTATTAGTCTAAGTACTTGTAACTGTCGTATGTTAGGTCGCCACTGTACGGGACTAACATAGCAGCTGATTTTACTCGGGATTAGGAGTAAAGGAACTTAAGGTGAGTTTACGGCCCCTCTTTTAAACTGGTTTTATACTTTCGGGGGAGAAAACATGTGTTAAAACGATTGTTTGGTAAATTCTGTCATACTATGGGTTCTAACGTATACTACACGATCTTTGGAAGTCCCGGGGGGAACCATGAATGTGCGGGTTTGCACAACGGGGAAATGTGAATAGCGCTATTGGGAATGACCAACCCCGCTCGTCGGCTTGGAGGGCCGGGCGAGTGCATATTGTCTCAAACAGGAACAACAGGAACATTTGGAACTATTCGGGCACAAAACTGGTATACGTGTTAGTAATGGTTTTCCAATCGTGGTAGTAGCAAAACGTACGCCTAGCTAGCGTATACTGGTTTTCTATTTATTATAGTATGGACAGGTGGACTTGGTACTTGAACTGCAAACCTGTAAACTCACCAGCATTTTTGTGCTGACGTAAACTTTTACATGTTTTCTCAGGTCGCTAAGGTAGCACAGGGGAACTAGGGCGCACGCGTCTGCACGGCGTCTAGATAGAGTTGCATTATTTCACAAACATTGAACTTGGTTTAATTATGTTGAACTTTGTTTTGAATAAGCTTCCGCTGTAAACGGGATTTTAAAACTATGTTTTGGTATTGCATTAATTACATTTAGACTTGTTTATTGTGATCGTTGGTTTGGATCCTGGTTTGTCATGCGCCTCGCGGTAAAACTCCGCAAGTGGATTTTGAGGGTGTGACAGATTGGTATCAGAGCCAATGGTTATAGTGAACTAGGACTGCATGTAGAGTCTAGTCTATAGCCGAGTCGCACACACTAGACGATCACATGGTACTAAACGTTATAGTGGTTTATGTATGGTCTTGTCGGGGTGTCTCTAAATCGTTGGTCTTTCTACGTTACATCATCCGTTCTATCTTAGGTTGGGATACTTGTTTTCTAGGCAGTGTGGTCTGTTGGAGTAACTCGTGTGTTCTTGAGATTTGTCCAAGGCTCGGACATCTCCCTTTCGCACTCCAATAGAAGCACTTGTCATGAACTACCGTAGTATTACGGTGTATAGCTGAGAGTCTATGTTCGGTGATTTGAACTTTGAACTAGGAGAACACTTGGAGGACCATGTAGAGCGTTTTATCATTTTGGGTGCACACAAAATCATAAAACGAAATGCATGGAAGCCCTAGTGAGCTTTGGGTTTGAGGGGATAGTCCTGGATTGGATCTGGCTTTAATCTTGTGAACATTAGTAGTTATCTTTAACTGCGAAACTAAATTTTCTCGTTCTTTCTGCCAGAATCATGTCTGGAGTGCGTGGAGGACGAGGAGGTGGACGCGGTGGTGGACGCGGTGGTGGTCGTGGTGGTGCTGGTGGTCGTGGTGGAGGTATTAACCTGTCACAGGCTGATCTGAACAACTTGCTCCAGGCTGCCTTTCAGTTAGGGCACAACGGTGGTGGTAAGTTGTTTTAACTGTTTTCTTTGTCTCATTGGCGAACCTTGTGTACGTTATTCGTGGTTTCTCATACGTTTCATTTCAGGTGGTCCTGTTGACCCACCCCCACCCATGTGCACCTATAAGATGTTCCGGGACTGCAAACCCCAGGAATTCTCTGGCACCGAGGGTGCGGTCAGTTTGCTTAGGTGGTTGGAGAAAGTGGAGTCGGTATTCCTGATGTGTAACTGTCTCCCAGAAGATCGGGTGAAGTATTCGGCTGCGTTGTTTCAGGACGTGGCATTGACTTGGTGGAATGGTATCACCCAGAACATGGGAATTGGGGAGGCATATGCTATGCCATGGGAGAACTTTGTGCAATTGCTGAAGCGGGAGTATTGCCCGAGAGAAGAGGTACAGAAGCTGGAACATGAGGTGTGGAACCTCAAGATGAATGGGTCGGAAATCGAGAAGTATACGGTTAGGAGGAATGAGTTGGCAGTGCTATGTCCCGATTTGCACGTGCCAGAGTATCGCAAGATTGAACATTATGTCTCAGGGTTGGTGCCGGAAATTGCAGGGTTAGTGGCTGCTGGGAATCATCCTACTTATGCGGAGGTAGTTCGATCTGCACATAGGATGACTAATTTAAAGGTGAATGAGGGGATTTTGCCGGCGAAAGGTTCGACTGCTAAGACTCCAGAGAACAATAAGCGCAAGTGGGAAAACGACGGGAAAGGGTCTGGGTCTGCACAGCCGGGTAAAAAGTTTGATAATGGGGGTTCATCGTCTTCGGGTAATAAGCAGGGTGGTTATGCGGGAAAACTGCCCAAATGCAACAAGTGTGGACGCCATCACCAGGGGAACTGCGACAGTAACCGTTGTCACCGCTGTCAGCGAACAGGCCACTATGCTAAAGATTGTCGGGTTACACTTCCATCGACTCAGGCTCCGACTAACAGTTCAGCTCCGACTACTCAGGGGACTACAGGGAAACAAGGGTGCTACAACTGTGGTGACACTGGGCATTATAAGAAGGATTGCCCAAAGCTGAAACAGGGTGGAAACAACGGGAATGGTAACAACGGGGGCGGCGGCAGAAATGCACGTGCCTTCGTCATTGGAGCTGCTGAGGCGAGGCAAGATCCTGATACAGTCACCGGTACGTTTCTTCTCAACAATCATACTGTTAGTGTGTTATTTGATTCTGGTGCCGACAAGAGTTTTGTATCCATGGGTGTTAGTCAACTGCTAGATGTAGTATCTGTACCATTAGAGACCAAATATATTATTGAGTTGGCTGACGGGAAAACGATTGAAGCTACTAGTGTTCTTCGGGAGTGTCAGTTGGAGTTGTCGGGTTTATCGTTTCCCATCGACCTGATGCCGGTACCATTGGGTAGTTTTGACGTTGTAGTAGGGATGGATTGGTTATCCTTGTATCGCGCGGAGATTGTCTGTTACGATAAGGTTATTCGGATTCCTCTCCCTGATGGAGAATTTCTTTCTGTGTACGGTATCAAGGGTGGTGTTTCGATAAACATCATCTCTAGCATGAAAACCCTTAAGTGTCTTCGAAAGGGTTATCCAGCCGTTTTGGCGCTCTTATCTGTTTCCACTAGTGATGAGAAGAAGATTGACGACATTCCGGTGGTACGCGAATTTCTTGATGTTTTTCCCGATGATTTATCTGGTCTTCCTCCTCATCGTCAAGTCGAGTTCGGTATTGATCTCGTACCAGGGGCTGCTCCTATTGCTCGGGCCCCCTATCGTCTTGCACCTCCCGAGATGCAGGAGTTGTCTAGTCAGTTACAGGAACTCTTGGACAAGGGTTTCATCCGACCAAGTTCTTCCCCTTGGGGAGCCCCGATTTTATTTGTCAAGAAGAAGGATGGGAGTTTCCGATTATGTGTAGACTACAGAGAGCTGAACAAGTTGACCGTCAAGAACCGTTATCCTCTTCCACGTATTGATGATCTGTTCGACCAGCTTCAGGGTTCTAGTTATTATTCCAAGATCGATTTGAGGTCCGGTTATCACCAGCTGCGCGTCAGGGAGGCTGACGTTGCAAAGACTGCTTTTCGAACACGTTATGGCCATTTTGAATTCTTGGTCATGCCTTTCGGTCTCACGAACGCACGGCGGTTTTCATGGACTTGATGAACCGCGTCTGTAAACCGTATCTGGACAAGTTTGTCATTGTGTTTATTGATGACATTCTGATCTACTCCAAGAACGAGACCGAACACGGGGAACATCTGCGGTTAGTTTTGGAACTCTTGCGACGGGAACAACTTTACGCCAAGTTCTCAAAGTGTGACTTTTGGTTACGCGAAGTCCAATTCCTAGGACATGTGGTTAATGAACTAGGGATTCATGTCGATCCTGCTAAAATCGAAGCGATCAAGGACTGGGGAGCACCAAAGACGCCAACTGAGGTGCGGCAATTCCTAGGCCTTGCGGGCTATTATCGTCGTTTCATTCAGGGGTTCTCGAAGATTGCTCAACCCCTCACCACTCTCACTCAGAAGGATAGGAAGTTCGACTGGGGTGAATCACAAGAGTCCGCGTTTGAGGAACTAAAGTCTAAACTGTGTTCTGCTCCTATTCTGTCTTTACCTGAGGGTCCTGATGATTTTGTCGTCTACTGTGATGCTTCCATTCATGGACTCGGTTGCGTGTTGATGCAACGCGAGAAAGTGATTGCGTATGCTTCTCGTCAACTTAAGGTACATGAGAAGAACTACACAACTCATGACTTGGAGTTGGGTGCCGTGGTATTCGCGTTGAAAATTTGGAGACATTACTTGTACGGTACCAAATGCACCATCTACACCGATCACAAGAGTCTCCAACACATTTTCGACCAGCAACACTTGAACATACGGCAGCGCCGTTGGATTGAACTTTTGAACGACTATGATTGTGCTATTAAGTACCATCCTGGCAAGGCGAATGTTGTAGCAGACGCCTTGAGCAGGAAGGAATCTTCTAAACCTCGTCGCGTTCGAGCGTTGCAGCTCACTATCCATTCGTCGTTACCTGATCAACTCCGTTCTGCCCAGATGGAAGCTTTGAAGGAGGAAAACCTTAAAGCTGAAACTATGCACGGTGCCGACAAGCACCTAGAGCGAAGGCCTGATGGCCTGCACTATTTCGCAGAACGCATATGGGTTCCTTTATTCGGGGGACTACGGGAGCTTGTTCTTGATGAGGCTCATAAGTCCCGGTATTCTATTCATCCTGGTTCGGATAAGATGTACCAAGATCTGAAAGTGCTTTACTGGTGGCCAAACATGAGGTCGGACATAGCCTCATACGTGAGTAAATGCTTGACCTGTGCTAAGGTCAAGGTGGAATACCAGAAACCGTCGGGTCTCCTGCAACAACCTGAAATTCCGGAATGGAAATGGGAACGGATTACTATGGATTTTGTCACACAACTTCCTAAGTCACCAAGCGGGAACGACAAGATATGGGTGATTGTCGATCGGTTAACGAAATCAGCCCATTTTCTTGCTATTAAGGAGACCGACACTATGGATCGTTTGGCTCGTCTTTACTTGAAAGAAGTTGTTTCTAAACACGGGGTACCTGTTTCTATCATCTCGGATCGTGACTCCCATTTTACGTCTCACTTCTGGAAGTCTTTGCACAAGGCTTTGGGTACCCAACTAGACATGAGTACGGCTTACCATCCACAGACTGACGGTCAGAGTGAGCGTACTATTCAAACTTTAGAAGACATGCTGCGGGCGTGTGTAATCGATTTTGGGAAGGGTTGGGAAGCTCATCTGCCGTTGGTAGAGTTCTCGTACAACAACAGTTATCACACGAGCATCAAGGCTGCTCCGTTCGAGGCACTGTACGGACGGAAATGCCGCTCTCCTCTTTGTTGGGCTGAGGTGGGTGAGAGTCAACTCACTGGGCCCGAACTAGTGTACGAAACTTCGGAAAAGATCGTGCAGATTCGTAATCGGTTGGCGGCGGCACGGGACCGGCAAAAGAGTTATGCCGATCAGCGTCGCAAACCACTGGAATTCCAAGTTAACGACAAAGTGCTTCTGAAGGTTTCTCCGTGGAAGGGCGTCATACGCTTCGGGAAGCGTGGCAAACTCAACCCACGGTATGTCGGACCATTTACGATCCTGGAACGGATTGGGCCGGTGGCATATCGTCTTGATTTACCGACGGAGCTCGGTAACGTACATAACGTCTTCCACGTGTCAAACTTGAAGAAGTGCCTTACTGACGAGTCTCTCATCGTTCCACTAGAAGAGATCAAGGTTGATGATCGTCTTCGGATTGTGGAAGAACCTGTGGAGATCCTTGATTACAAGATTCGTAGCCTACGTCACAGCAAGATTCGTATCGTTAAGGTTCGGTGGAACTCGAACCGGGGACCGGAATATACATGGGAACGGGAGGATCAGATGAAGTCTAAGTATCCTCATCTCTTCCCTAAGGAAGCGTTCGAGTCGAGGCATGTCTCTTCGGCAGCTGAATGAATCTCGGGTCGAGATTCCTTTTAACGTGGGGATGATGTGACAACTCGGGTAAATCTCTCTTCTGGTTTCTATCTTTTTGTTTGATTCCTTCGTTACTCTTTTGTTCTTTTGGTACTTGTGCAATTTTCGGGACGAAAATTCTTTTAACGTGGGGATGATGTGACACCTGGCAAATTCGGGTTAACAACGTTGTCTAGATGAAAGTCTACCTTAGCGAGTCACGCGTATATTGTACTTAACTGGGTTAGTTAAGTCGGGTTATGGTTCGGGAACTATTGGTTAGTCTAGAAGATCATTGGATGTTGGTCTAGAGGTTCGTTAGATGTCAGTCCTTAACCAAGTGTACAAACGGTGACGATCGGTAGGATCGTCAGGGCATACGGAACATACGAGTCTCGAGTCCCGGGAATTGGTGAACGAGTGTGAATATGTGTATTTACTTGTGTTATGTGTTTACAATCATTATATGACTTGTCGGTACATTAATATGTGTTAACATATGTTAAAACGGGGTTCATGTGGTGTGACTGGGAATCATGTGGTGTGACTGGGAATCATGTGGTGTGACTGGGGTTCATATGGTGTGACTGGGATTCATATGGTGTGACTGGGGCTAATCGCATGAACTGTTCATGCGATTAGGCCCAATCGCGTTACTGTTCACGCGATTAGGATTTCTAATCGCGTATAAACCTGCACAATCGCGTGTAACGTGCTGGAACGACTAGAAACGCCTATAAATAGAACACTTAACCTCCTAAACTCCCTAATATCAACCCTAGTCGTCCCATAACCGCCCCACACACCTAAACAACCTCTGGAAGGCGATTTTGATCAAAAACACAAGGTTTCAAGGTCTAACCATCAATCTTTTACAATTCTAAGGTTTGATTCTTATCCATAACACTTTGTAAATGTTTTTAATCAATCCCTAATGGTCCAGACCTGTTCATAAACAAAAAGGCTTTCTGAAAATCGTCAATAAAGATTGTTAATCGAATTATAACTAATTAACATGCGTTATGGGTATGTATGATTAGAAAGATAGGATTTTTATGGATCTTGATGATGTTTTGATGTGTTATCATGCTAGGTCAGAGGTAATATTGTTAGTATGATGATAGGAACCTCAGTGATCGGATAATAGGGTTATGCTTACATGCGTTAATTGATGTTGCATGCTATGTGTATAGTGTTTGGATTGATTTGGTTGCATGAGGGACTGATAATACGAGGTTGAACGAAGGGTTTTGGGTTAAACATGTTTAGGATAGTGTTTGGGATGATATTGGGTAGTTACACACGTTCTGGAGCTGATCTGGGGTGTTAAACGCGCGAAAAACCGGAACAGCATGGTTACAGGCGATTAGCAAAGCTAATCGCCTATAATTCATGAGATTGGGGAGCTAATCGCCAATAATGGCATGTGATTAGCCCCAATCGCATATAATGTCACGTGATTAGCCCCAATCGCATATAATGTCACGTGATTAGCCCCAATCGCATATAATGTCACGTGATTAGCCCCAATCGCATATAATGTCACGTGATTAGCCCCAATTGCATGTAAGTTCACGTGATTAGCCCTAAATGCTAGTAGTTACATGTGGTATAGCCCTAAATGCTAGTAATTCATGCGATTAGGATTCCTAATTGCTAGTTGACCAACCTAAATGCTAGTTGACTTTTCCTAATCGCGTGTACTGCTGCTGTAAGTGTAAATTAGCATTCCGAGACCCGATTTGACATGTAGTAACATGCTAGGAACCTCGTAACATGTCTAATAACTTGGTAACATATATTTGGATGTTTTTCGGAGATACGTGAACTATATGTTATAACTTGTTGTGTGTTAACGTATGTTAAGTATACTTGTGCTATCGCATGTTTTGGAGCGTAAACATAACACGGGGAGTCTCGGGTCACCAATGGGATGTCGAGTCTTGTACTTTGGGTCAGTTAAACAGTCACGGTATTTTTAAACGAACTTGGTTATGGTCTGGACATCTAGGGACTAATTAACCTGCGGGTTATTAGTCTAAGTACTTGTAACTGTCGTATGTTAGGTCGCCACTGTACGGGACTAACATAGCAGCTGATTTTACTCGGGATTAGGAGTAAAGGAACTTAAGGTGAGTTTACGGCCCCTCTTTTAAACTGGTTTTATACTTTCGGGGGAGAAAACATGTGTTAAAACGATTGTTTGGTAAATTCTGTCATACTATGGGTTCTAACGTATACTACACGATCTTTGGAAGTCCCGGGGGGAACCATGAATGTGCGGGTTTGCACAACGGGGAAATGTGAATAGCGCTATTGGGAATGACCAACCCCGCTCGTCGGCTTGGAGGGCCGGGCGAGTGCATATTGTCTCAAACAGGAACAACAGGAACATTTGGAACTATTCGGGCACAAAACTGGTATACGTGTTAGTAATGGTTTTCCAATCGTGGTAGTAGCAAAACGTACGCCTAGCTAGCGTATACTGGTTTTCTATTTATTATAGTATGGACAGGTGGACTTGGTACTTGAACTGCAAACCTGTAAACTCACCAGCATTTTTGTGCTGACGTAAACTTTTACATGTTTTCTCAGGTCGCTAAGGTAGCACAGGGGAACTAGGGCGCACGCGTCTGCACGGCGTCTAGATAGAGTTGCATTATTTCACAAACATTGAACTTGGTTTAATTATGTTGAACTTTGTTTTGAATAAGCTTCCGCTGTAAACGGGATTTTAAAACTATGTTTTGGTATTGCATTAATTACATTTAGACTTGTTTATTGTGATCGTTGGTTTGGATCCTGGTTTGTCATGCGCCTCGCAGTAAAACTCCGCAAGTGGATTTTGAGGGTGTGACACACGGAACCGGATTAAGGTGAGCAATAGCGGTGGTTCACGGTGGCTGCATGAATCGTCACCGGAACAATTTACGATCACACAAGAAAAGAAATATATAATAGAAGCATGTCATAACGAATACGTAGGCTAGTTTGGTACCTATATGGATCGAAACCAGATTGAAACTTCAAAAGGTGGTGCAACCGAGGTTTACCACGACGGAGTGCGGTGGCTGTTTGGCGGAATAGGTAGAACAGGAAGCTATGTATCTTACGAATTTGTGATCGAAGGTTTAATAGGATTTGAATGGTTTATAAAGGTGTTGCGGCTGGTTTGTTCCGAAAAAAATTGAGATTCAAAATTGAGTTTGAAATTGGAAGTTCGGAGCACACGAGTTTTATGGAAATTTTGAAAGTCAAAATTAGTTAGTAACATATTCTTTATCCTTTTCCTTTTATTTTCTTTATATATATATATATATATATATTATCATACATATATTTTTGCATTCTAAAGAATGTGATTATCATCATATCTACTATTATATAACTAACTTGGGTAATCATTTAGAACGAAATTGCTTTTGGTTTAACAAATTGAAAAACAAATAATTATAATTTTTTTTTATAATTTATGTACGAAATTTTCGAATATTACACCATTATTTATTGACCGAGTTTATGTTTAATACGAAATTAGGTTTAATCTATTTTTATGAAATTATATATATGTATTATTTATTGTCATTAATAATAATTGACCAAATTTAATGTTATTTATTACGATTTTTAATCTCAATAATTTATATTACTATTAATACGAAATTCGGTTTACCATAATAGCTCTCATTTATTTTCTGTATAACTGATTGATTATGAATCAATTTAATGTTGTTTTTTAACGTATCAATCCAGACTGTGCGGAAGAGCATGAACAAATTTCTGTTGTCTAAAAACATACACAACAGTAACATTACAGTTGCCACATATGATGGACAATCTTGGTTGGTCCGATTAGAATTGATAGATAATGTTTTTTGTTTTACAAATGGTTGGTCTAAAGTTGTTAATGATTTGTGTTTTTCAATGTTCTATATCATTTCAACTATGTTAGTCCAAATACGTTCCTAATAAAGCATTAAAATCATTCTCCATCTATGCAATTGGATGTCTCATTCTGTAAAATGATTGAACATGAATTAACAATACACAATAACACAAAATTTACTTTATCCTATGATAGATTTAAAATCTACACATAAACCAACTTCCAGGTATATTTTGGGAAAATGAGTGCAATAAAATGTAGTTTTAAAGGTCTTTCACATCTTAAGATCTTTCATATATAAGATCTTTCACATCTTATAAAACAAAAAATCATCTACCTTAACCGAATATGTAGTTAAATGTTCTAACTTTTTATTCAACGCTATTGTAACGAGCCAAAACGATACCGGCTAAAGTGTCCGCGCGAAGCGCGGAGGAATCAATTAGTTACAACTACTTTGAGTCGGTATCGCAATGTGATTAGATCTTTGTACATGCATGTAGCCAAAATATTTAATTACATAAAAGGCGTGTCTATGTAACGTCATAAAGATCAGCGGTAACATACGTATAGATATTGATTTGTCATTGTTTGAGTAGGAAAGAATACGAGAAAATAAATAAATAACGACAATAATAAAATATATTGTAGTAATTATTATAATAATAAAAGTAATAGTACTAAAAACATCCACGATGCAAATCTTGGTTTGAATTCTATAATATTGCCATATCATTACAAACCACAATCATTCTCACGTCTTTTTAAATAAAAATCAAATGCTCTATTGGGTTTTTTTTTCTCATTTTGTATATTTTTTAGTTAGCCATATTTACATTATTTTGCAATTTTTTTTAGTTTATAAAATCGTATTTTATGTCATAGTTCTCATGGTTCTCACAACCAGAGTAAGTTCACATTTAAACCAGATCCATTAAACATGTTAGTACTATTTTCCTATTCTATTGTTAAACAAGCTAACATGGCAAGATACATATTTGATTAAACATATTGAACAAATTAACCATCACATGATTTGTTTAATTAAACATCTATCTATATAATAATTGAATACATCTCTAGTTGAATGAAGCCCTTAGAGAGAGCCTGAGGTATCCACATTTGTATATAGAACTCAAACTTTTTTCCTATAAATAACCTTTTGTATTTTTTTATTTGCTCCATTCTTCCATCACTCTCCAATGTTTCTTAACAATTCTTCCAACCAACATTCATCATTCTTCTTTTGCATTCTTTCTTCGAGGTCTCTATCATATTTTCTGATTTATAAACTGGATCTAAAATATGTAATCAAGTATATAAACCGTTTTCTATTTTTTTCATTCTCCGCAACATAATTCTCCATTTCTTCCTAACAAACCTTTCTATCCTTCTTCTTCATCTTTCATACTTTGTTGATTCTCCACAAACTATTCAAGGTAATCCTATCATACTCTTCTAATGTTAGTTCTATTTTTATTTTCGCTTCATTATTTGTTCTTAACATTATTATTATAAAAGAAATCATCCGTATTTAGGCATATGTTCTGATGACCTCGGTCGTCACGGGTCATACAAAACCTAAATAACCTAGGTAGCTAGGGTAAGTAGGGTATCGAATCCAAGGAGCATGTGGTTAGCGTCACACTAGTTGTTTGTTTGTCTAAGCTAGTTACAAATAAATATAAAAATATAATTATGAAGTTTGCTAGTTTTATCTTTTTGTTTGTTTTTTAAAAATGTTGAAATGATAACAAAATAATCTAAATAAATAATAAAGATAAATGTAGCTTCCACCCGGGATCCTATTTGTATAATCTTGCAACCTATTCGACTTAACTACAAGAACACCACATAGACATGGCCTTGGCTATCCTGTCACAATAAATATTTAGATTGAAATAATAACTAAGGACAGTTTACTCAATGGTAATCAATTTAGTTATCCTGTCACAATACTAAAGATGATCTTTGATAGTAACCGAACAATCTAGTTATCCTGTCACAATAACTAAAGCCGATTTCTAACACCAACCGTGCAACCAAATTATCCCTATACATATATCAACCAACCTCCCTATGATGCCAGAAATCACAGTTAATAGATAAATTGATTCAAATATAAGCAAGGTTTATTGTAACACCCCAACCGATGGCGGAAACATCGAGGTGTCACGTAGTGACGATTGTTCAATAGCTCATGGATTAAAGTGTAAATTTGAATACATTGATTAAATAATTTATTACATTGAAATGAAATTACAGGATACAATAATTCTAAAGTGACAAGTCTAGCTAAAATACAATGTAGACAAGACTGAAATATAAAATCCAAAAGCCTAAAAGAAGCGTCTCAAAACAACCTGAAACATGTACAAAATATTTTGGTCAATACAATTTTTGTATTAGTGAGCATACCCTGTTTAAATAAATATAGTAGAAAAGTGTTTAGCAATTCATGTGCGGTACCATTTGCAATTATGTAATAAGTAATATCCGTTCAAAACCAAACCTGAGAATAATGACTAACACATGACTAACCAACTGAATAATGAATTAACAAGACAATGACCAAGATTCTCAACAGAGTCTCAAGGGGGTATACCATAGTACTATTCATTGAAAAGCTAGGCCGCCCAGCGGTTAATGATTTTGACAAGTCATAGACACACCAATTAACATAAAGCAAACACACATGAGAATTGCATTAAGTATAAGAAATTGAAACTGGATTAATATATAGGTACATGAGTCACCCCAAAGTAGTAAAACAGTAAAAAGGGGAAAGATATACTCACAGTTTGCGAAAGCGAGCAAAATCCAACTTAAGCGGTCGTGAGTTAAGTAATGGGAATTCCGAGGAATTCAACCTATAACGTGTAAGAATACTAATAAGGAAGTGTCTAAAAAGTCTAAGGTATCTAGGGTCTAAGGCATTAGGGTTTGCTAAGTCGATTTGGGGAATTAGAGTTTTTATGATAAGTCGCGTTAATGTAAAAGTTGTATGTCAAAAATAATATATCAAAGTTCGTAAATGTGGTTTAGGTAATATAATTATTGTCAATGGAGTATTTAGATAAAAATGTGTTTAAATAATTAAGACGAATAATTTAGTTAATTACTTTAACTAATTATTGTAAACTAGATCTTTGCCCGCGTTACACGCGGCTCACCAACGTACAATTATTTTGAGGGGTAAAACATATAAAAAAAATGTAGCAGAAATATTTTATTAAGATTTAAAAGTAAGGAATATACATGTTATTCAAATATCATATGCCACCTACCCCGAGAGTGTCGGGGGTTGAAAAATCTAATATGAACTTTCTAAATAATCAACTCGTACACTTTCAAATCCAAAACATTCAACCAAAGTCTATTCCGGTTAATCTTAAAAATAGAAACATAAAGAAAACACGAGGATCATGAGGTTTGGCGATCATTTTCAGCCGTTGGCAACATATCTTTCGCCAAGTGGTTTCACTTGCGCTTTCTCCTTTTTGACATTCATCTCTTTCAGTTTACCTATAAATAATTAAAAGACCAATTATAGATTAGAAACCAAAGGACGCAAGTTGTTGATTAAGAGTCCAGTACCTAATAAAAATAATGATTGTGACTTTTAAATAAAAAAACTAAACAGTTTAAACACCATTTTACTTATTTGATGAACTAAAGCATGTCTGAAAGTTTCACAGTGCATCTTCAAGTTTTTATATTTAAGAAGGGATTATGGATTGCAACAACATCCAACAAATACCCACTTTTACAACAATTTCTTTAATTTGAATGTCTAGAATTACTTACCAGCAGATCCTCCTTGCTTTAGGGATGTTTTTCGCTTCAACACATTACCAGATTGCTCCCTCTGTTCATGGGCTCCCACAGCAAACAAACACACGCTCACTTGAGTTTGGCTTCAATACACAATTATACAACTAATTGATTGTTTCCGTACCTGCTGACTGTAACACCCCAACCGATGGCGGAAACATCGGGGTGCCACGTATTGATGATTGTTCAGTAGCTCATGGAAAATAATAAATTTCAATATTTGATTTAATTACATTACATACAATTGTTCTACAAAAATTTGTACATCAAAATGAATAATACTAAGTACACATCTTCAAGCATTAACTCTAATCTTCAAGCAAGCTATAACCTGAAACATGTTAATTTTGAAAATATTTTGGGTCAACAAAAGTTGGTGAGAATTACATAGGTTTTTGATGATAAAATGAATAAAATGTTATGCAATTCATGTGTCATGTTAATCTAGCCCATATGTGAGAACATATTAGAAATAAATCGAGTGCATAATCAACCCTGCTGACTGTTATAAAAAGATACATACCATACACTTATGGTCCCAATGAATATGTTATGCGATAACAAACACCCACGCTACCTTTGTAGGAGGCACGTATCCGGGTGGGATTGTCAGTCCAATAGATCTATCAATGTATACCGTCGGCTGATCAATGTTAATGATTATGCTAGAATTGTGCTTACTCTAATCATGCTCAAGACAATATGCAACATAGAAAACACATAGACACATTGATGATTGAATTGCAATGAAAATGTTATAACATGTTTCACCCCAAAAATGATGGTAAATAAAAGGGGCTATGTAAAACTCACCTGAAATTCACTGTGTAAGTATTTGCAAGTAGCAAAAAGTCTGAACTTGGATTAATTGAACTCTTGTGTCCTATAACAAGTAAAGGACGTCTTAAATTCTAATGCAAGTAAGCTTGTTTCGTTTCTTAGTTGTAAAGATAGTTTATTAAACTACCTAGACTCGCATTGAACGAATGCGCGTCTTAAGGTGTGTATGACTTAACGAACCGATTGTACTTGGTTTAGTTGTTCGAATGTATGCGTGTGTATATAGTTATTGAAAATAAATACCTTAATATGGTATACGATGTCGCATCTTGAAATTATTGTTAAAGCAACATTTTTGGCTTAATGAAAACATTACTAGTGTAACTCGACTCGCGTTTCAATTTTGTTTTCGAAGACCGGTTAATATTTGTACCGTTATGTTTATATATATACATATTAATAACTATATTTTTATGTACGCGTATCACTATCATGACATGTAAAATTGGGATAGTGTCCATTTGTAAAACGTAGTTTTATTACAAAACATGACAGATTTGAATGCCCGATATGTCTATATTTTATAAAAATTTGGGCAGAGTCTCCTCTGTTTTTGTAAGAAACCAGACGACGCAAGTCGTCCATTTTATCTCAAACATCAATTGTCCAATACACTACACATAGTTTAACTTTCAAAAGCAATAATAAGCGAATAAAGTATACTTTTCGACAAGCAACATTTATATATTAAGTAACTCTTTATATGACGTCTCGAAAATAAATAATAAGTCGACTAGTATTAAACTTGAATAATAGTATTAATAATATAAATTTGGTTATAGGTTAGTCGTTAAAATAATACACACGAGTACAAGATAATCCGAAAATAAATAAAATAGTTTTACTACAAGTCGGTTCACTTCGCGAGTTAGATTTTTATTCGCACTTATTTACACATAAATAAATAAATATTGTGAATATAACAAGGCAATTACGAATAAATTATACCGAATGTTAAAACGCGTGTTCCGCCACGTGAACTCTACTTGGTCGGCGCGTAGACCGGATCTGGCCAGTTGACTCAGTTTGACTGTTGATATGAACAGTTGACCAGCTTTGTTTCGAAGTTGACTTCTGTTGACTCAACAAGATCACAGCCAAAACCAAGGCCAATGGCCAAACTACCCAAAACCAAACTTCACCATTCTTGTTGCGCCGAATCCAAAACTGACCCGAACTAATTTCCGACTGGAAATCGTCACCAAGCCCAAACCGGGACCCAAATGATTGAGTCACAAATCCGAAAAGAGAAACCAAGAAACTGAAGGTACGTGTACCGATTTGTACAGGAGCTGGCCGGAATAATAACCAACCGGCCAGGAATTTCATCTCGATAGCCGTGCCAGAAAGCAAACGGAGAACCCCTTTGTCGCCGTTGTTCAGTCCATTCCCGTCTCCGTGTCAGCTGATGGTTAGTGGGTTTCAGACGAGGAGAGGAGAGGGTGTTGGTAGTCCGGGTGAGGGAGAGGAGGCTGATGGTGGTGGTTCGGGTAGTTGTTGGCGGCGGCGGCGCAGCTTTAGGTGGAAGAGAGGAGGTTAAATGTGGCGGTTCAGTGGTGGTGCGAGTTTTGGTGGTGCCGTGGCTGCTGCCGCTGCTCTAGAGGGGGAGGAGGGAGAAGTATGGTGAAGGAATGTGGTGGTTGTTGGTGGCGGCTCGGAAGGTGGTGGTGGTTGGTGGCAGTCGCCGCCACTTATCTAGAGAGGGCAGATGCCTTGTGATTATTGTTAGGATAAGAGTGTGTGTGTGTGTATTTTAAGAGAGGGAAAATGGAAGGGCTAGGGTTTTCATTGGGGAAGAAGGAGTAGGAAGATTAAGTTAAGGTGATTATATACATAGGGTTTTGGTAGGTGGTTTAGGTGGAAAGTTAATGCTTAAACGAACTAGTTACCGATTCGGGTCTCGTTTATGAGCTGGACTCGTTTAATCAATAGAATACTTATTTCGTGTAATTTATTTATATAACTCGATTCAAAACGAGTATTTGGACTAAATATTTGTTTTATATATATTTTTGTCGCGCTTAGAAATTTACCAGGATAATTGTCGGTTTACTAATATGTTAATACTTACAACGTGTTATTATTAGTTTCAACGCTATAATAGTGTAATCAAGTAATTTAATTTATAAATGAATAAAAAAAATGTATTTCTTGTTATCGAGATATAATTGTTAACGAATTAACGCATCGTCTTATAAATAAAATATTATTATTATATTATTCGAGAACGCTGGGCGTTACAGTCTCCCCTACTTTAGGAAACTTCGTCCCGAAGTTATTAAAAACACATGGTTTAGGTAAATGCTTGGACAGTTATAATTTAGTTTAAAGTATGGTAGAAGTTTTATGGATACAAGGATAAAGTGTTACGTATGAGTTATGAGGGTTAGATTAGGTCCGTCTGAAATAGCAAGGAGAATAAGAATCCAACAAGACACTAAACTTAAGTTTTAGGAATTCTAAAAGAAATGCGTGAGTTGATTGCCTATGGAAAGACTAAATGAATTACTAGGTAACTAGCGTTTATAATTGATTATCTACCGAAAACCTTGATAGGATTTCACACTACCTTAACGTACCTGTAAATTCATGATTACGTTCCGGACCGCAATCACCAATTTACCTTACATTAGGGTTTTGTGTCCTTCTATGACCCTAAACACACATGTAAGTAATGCAAAATAACATTGTGATTGAATCTTTGTATTAATGAGTCTAATAAATCTTTGTATCAATTTACATGTATAATGTATCCAAAGATGAGTCCAACTGTTGAGCAGGAAAAAGACTTCTACCAGTTAGTGAGTAGGAACCTCTACCGATTGTTGAGCAGGTGCGATAGCCTCTACCAGTCGTTGAGCAGGTTATCAGAACCTCTACCGACTGTTGAGCAGGCATGATGACCTCTACCAATCGTTGAGCAGGTTATTAGGTACTCTACTAACTGTTGAGCAAGTACTTCATCCTCTACCAGTTGTTTGATTAAGTGTAACAACTGTTTTTGATTTAACACGTAAGTTGCAAATTGATAATACATACATGTAAGCAAGTTTGTAAATGCATCAAATATCGAGTATAGCATGCGAGTTGTAACAGAGTTGCCCTAGGCAAGGTTAATGACTCTAGGTGTGTTTATAGCAAATTGTTCAGGTAGATAATCAAATCCTCATGTATAACTAATATTCAAGTTTTGATGCAACGAACAATTAAGTTTTCAATAGTGTGGTTATCGTGGAGATTAAGTTCATGTTCGAGGAGGTAAAGGATGTAAATTTGGATTTTGAGAGATGATGAAAACTCAAAGTAAAATCAAAGTTGTGAAAAATGGTGAACGTGTAGGTGGTTGATAAAGGGTTTAATTTATAGGGTTTCAAAAAGACGCAAGTAGTAAGGTGTTCATGCAGAATAATCGTGGGGTTTGAATAAATAGTTAGATACAAGCGTACGAGAAAACGTGATTGTGGTATTTGCCAAAAATTTGTAATAGTTCGAACAAGTTTAAAATAAATAGGTGTCAATGGAAAAATTGTAGAGTAAATTTTGTTCTTGTGGATGGAAAGATTTTATTTTCAAAATTGGTTTTGTATATAAAGCAAAAGTCTTTAAATTGTACAACTAAATTGATTTAGATCAAAATATTTCGAAGAGTCATAGGTTTTAAACACGATGTCGGATTTCAAAAATCAAGAATTTGTTCAGACGTTTGTATAATAGGTTTTCGGGTAATCCATAAAAGAAGTCATTCTTAATAGATTAAAACATTTTCATTGTAGATTATCTGTTACGCCAGTAAATTGTTCAATAAAAATTTGAAATTTAGCAAATAAGTTTGTGGAAATAAAAGACTCTTTTTTTTTTTTTTTTTTTTTTTTTTAGTATCTCCTATACACAGTTTATAAGGTTACAGTTTAAATAAGGATTTTAAAATCTCGAATGTGATAAAATTTTATGGTTGATGGTACAATAAAATGTAGGGGGGGAGTTTAAAATAAATTTGGTCAGAAACATCAAAGATAATAGATTTAAAATATGTAACATGATGTAAAGGGAAACAGGTGATTTGGGTTAGATGTTAAAAATAATTAGACTTATGAGTACTATTATAAGTTTGTAAAATGAATTAGGATTGTGAAACTCAAAAATGATTCATGAAGTTTAAGCTAATGAGGGTATTATATAAGAAGGAAATATATTTGAATTCTAAAAATTTTGAGATTCAACACTTAGATTTTATACGGGAGTGAGGGGTATAAATGAAAATGAAACACAAAGATTGTAAATATCTAACCCCGAATAAACGAAAATGTTGGCTTATCAAAACAGATCAGGTCTAAGCCCAACGAATTTGCCCTAATAATCTAGAAGTACATTAGGATTGTACCAAGTAAGTGAAAGAGAGTAGGCAAGACCAAGTTAGGCTAAGAATAAGGATGAGGATAAGGAAAGAGATAAGGATAAGGTAGAGCTACAAGTAATTGAAGCAAGTACTGGTTAAAGTCCTAAGGTTATAGACTAGATTATTTTTCTAATAACCTAATTCCCTATAACCATGGCTCTGATACCAATCTGTAACACCCCAACCGATGGCGGAAACATCGGGGTGCCACGTATTGATGATTGTTCAGTAGCTCATGGAAAATAATAAATTTCAATATTTGATTTAATTACATTACATACAATTGTTCTACAAAAATTTGTACATCAAAATGAATAATACTAAGTACACATCTTCAAGCATTAACTCTAATCTTCAAGCAAGCTATAACCTGAAACATGTTAATTTTGAAAATATTTTGGGTCAACAAAAGTTGGTGAGAATTACATAGGTTTTTGATGATAAAATGAATAAAATGTTATGCAATTCATGTGTCATGTTAATCTAGCCCATATGTGAGAACATATTAGAAATAAATCGAGTGCATAATCAACCCTGCTGACTGTTATAAAAAGATACATACCATACACTTATGGTCCCAATGAATATGTTATGCGATAACAAACACCCACGCTACCTTTGTAGGAGGCACGTATCCGGGTGGGATTGTCAGTCCAATAGATCTATCAATGTATACCGTCGGCTGATCAATGTTAATGATTATGCTAGAATTGTGCTTACTCTAATCATGCTCAAGACAATATGCAACATAGAAAACACATAGACACATTGATGATTGAATTGCAATGAAAATGTTATAACATGTTTCACCCCAAAAATGATGGTAAATAAAAGGGGCTATGTAAAACTCACCTGAAATTCACTGTGTAAGTATTTGCAAGTAGCAAAAAGTCTGAACTTGGATTAATTGAACTCTTGTGTCCTATAACAAGTAAAGGACGTCTTAAATTCTAATGCAAGTAAGCTTGTTTCGTTTCTTAGTTGTAAAGATAGTTTATTAAACTACCTAGACTCGCATTGAACGAATGCGCGTCTTAAGGTGTGTATGACTTAACGAACCGATTGTACTTGGTTTAGTTGTTCGAATGTATGCGTGTGTATATAGTTATTGAAAATAAATACCTTAATATGGTATACGATGTCGCATCTTGAAATTATTGTTAAAGCAACATTTTTGGCTTAATGAAAACATTACTAGTGTAACTCGACTCGCGTTTCAATTTTGTTTTCGAAGACCGGTTAATATTTGTACCGTTATGTTTATATATATACATATTAATAACTATATTTTTATGTACGCGTATCACTATCATGACATGTAAAATTGGGATAGTGTCCATTTGTAAAACGTAGTTTTATTACAAAACATGACAGATTTGAATGCCCGATATGTCTATATTTTATAAAAATTTGGGCAGAGTCTCCTCTGTTTTTGTAAGAAACCAGACGACGCAAGTCGTCCATTTTATCTCAAACATCAATTGTCCAATACACTACACATAGTTTAACTTTCAAAAGCAATAATAAGCGAATAAAGTATACTTTTCGACAAGCAACATTTATATATTAAGTAACTCTTTATATGACGTCTCGAAAATAAATAATAAGTCGACTAGTATTAAACTTGAATAATAGTATTAATAATATAAATTTGGTTATAGGTTAGTCGTTAAAATAATACACACGAGTACAAGATAATCCGAAAATAAATAAAATAGTTTTACTACAAGTCGGTTCACTTCGCGAGTTAGATTTTTATTCGCACTTATTTACACATAAATAAATAAATATTGTGAATATAACAAGGCAATTACGAATAAATTATACCGAATGTTAAAACGCGTGTTCCGCCACGTGAACTCTACTTGGTCGGCGCGTAGACCGGATCTGGCCAGTTGACTCAGTTTGACTGTTGATATGAACAGTTGACCAGCTTTGTTTCGAAGTTGACTTCTGTTGACTCAACAAGATCACAGCCAAAACCAAGGCCAATGGCCAAACTACCCAAAACCAAACTTCACCATTCTTGTTGCGCCGAATCCAAAACTGACCCGAACTAATTTCCGACTGGAAATCGTCACCAAGCCCAAACCGGGACCCAAATGATTGAGTCACAAATCCGAAAAGAGAAACCAAGAAACTGAAGGTACGTGTACCGATTTGTACAGGAGCTGGCCGGAATAATAACCAACCGGCCAGGAATTTCATCTCGATAGCCGTGCCAGAAAGCAAACGGAGAACCCCTTTGTCGCCGTTGTTCAGTCCATTCCCGTCTCCCGTGTCAGCTGATGGTTAGTGGGTTTCAGACGAGGAGAGGAGAGGGTGTTGGTAGTCCGGGTGAGGGAGAGGAGGCTGATGGTGGTGGTTCGGGTAGTTGTTGGCGGCGGCGGCGCAGCTTTAGGTGGAAGAGAGGAGGTTAAATGTGGCGGTTCAGTGGTGGTGCGAGTTTTGGTGGTGCCGTGGCTGCTGCCGCTGCTCTAGAGGGGGAGGAGGGAGAAGTATGGTGAAGGAATGTGGTGGTTGTTGGTGGCGGCTCGGAAGGTGGTGGTGGTTGGTGGCAGTCGCCGCCACTTATCTAGAGAGGGCAGATGCCTTGTGATTATTGTTAGGATAAGAGTGTGTGTGTGTGTATTTTAAGAGAGGGAAAATGGAAGGGCTAGGGTTTTCATTGGGGAAGAAGGAGTAGGAAGATTAAGTTAAGGTGATTATATACATAGGGTTTTGGTAGGTGGTTTAGGTGGAAAGTTAATGCTTAAACGAACTAGATACCGATTCGGGTCTCGTTTATGAGCTGGACTCGTTTAATCAATAGAATACTTATTTCGTGTAATTTATTTATATAACTCGATTCAAAACGAGTATTTGGACTAAATATTTGTTTTATATATATTTTTGTCGCGCTTAGAAATTTACCAGGATAATTGTCGGTTTACTAATATGTTAATACTTACAACGTGTTATTATTAGTTTCAACGCTATAATAGTGTAATCAAGTAATTTAATTTATAAATGAATAAAAAAAATGTATTTCTTGTTATCGAGATATAATTGTTAACGAATTAACGCATCGTCTTATAAATAAAATATTATTATTATATTATTCGAGAACGCTGGGCGTTACACTGACTGTCACATACCGCTTAATCGCTTCAAGTATAATCTAAATTTCTGCATATTCAAAAGTCGCACTTGTTATAAATTAAGAAGAAACATAAATCATAAAGCTTGAAATAGCAATAACAATCACATACAAACTCTATATTGTTAACATCAGGAAAATTCATTGCGGCATACCTTCACGAAAGCTTTACCTAAGTCCTGATGAATATATAAATTCGTTAGTGTTAATGATTAAAGAAAAATGTAACCATATCATAAAAGCTAATTATTATCACACTTATATTTACCTGAGTTTGACTTTGACTCTGTTCATTAGTTGATTCTTTTGAGGTCCATAGCTGCTCCAAGTTGTAATAAACTACCCAGTTGTCGTGAGTACGACCATGATCGATCACCACCAGACAGCCTCCACCGTTGCTCACTGGTGCAACACAATCGTTATACACCTGCAACCGCCATAAAAAAGTATTAAAAACAAATCGGAATTTTAAAAATGTATTAAAATTAGTGCAATAACTTTACAAACCAATTCCACCATCAATTACATTCAACAACTTTCCAAACCAAGATTCATAATTATAGCAATTATAGTTAATACATTTGACTATGCAGTTAATACATTTGACTATGACTATATGGAAAGTGTACAACTAATTGTGCTATTAACTTTCCTATAATACAATCAATCAATCTTTTACCAAAAAACTCGACCCTTCCTTTTAACAGCCAAGACTTTTCAAACCACCATTTATAACAATTAATTCTTATAATTATCCTTCCAAACTTTAGAGAAAAAAAGAAGAAAAAAATTAATAAATAAAGAAGCTTACCCAACAGTCCAATAAAGAAGCAGATTGACTAAAAGAAGGTCAAAAGATTTGTAGGCTTCTTGCAGCGTATGCGATCCTTCTGTCTCAACCAATGTAATTGTATGGCCTTGGATCCTAAAATTAATTAATCGAAGTAGTCAGCACCATATTTGACACCCTAAACATGTACATTCCTCCTGAATCACAACAAAAACAAAGGGCTCATCCAGCTTATTAATGACATTAACAATCACATTGTCATTGTGTTAATCTTTGCTCAATTATCTCAGCGGTCATTTTTTTTAAATCCAGTGAGACCAGCCATCATTCAAAGCATTCATGTTCATTTGTAATAGAAGTTTCCTATTTAAAAGAGTAATAATAAACATACACCACATGCTTGTCCTAATCATACACAACATTAACACATTAACTATTTGTAAGAAAATTGAAGAAAAAAGTGTTTTGTGGGTCAACCTTACCTGTACTGTTTCAACACAATCGCTGATTCTCGTTTTGACTCATTACCAAATATATACCGACAGGCTGACACACATAGCCATTAGCTAATAACACATTATGCTACACTTATTTTACGTTTGCAAGTACAAAACACAATAACAGACCTTTTGATGAGTTCCAAGGCCTGATCATTGACGTATCCACTTTCAACAATGTCGGGTGTGTCAATGATGTTCAATGTGAACCCTGACCGCTCACGGGAAACCATCACGCGTCGTGGCAAATCTGACTGCAAAATGTGAACAATAAATTAAATAAAAAATTTATAAAACTTAACTCTCTTGAACATCATTCTACAAGACTACAACTATGATGTTTTAATATATACCTGAAATGCACTGACTGGAATTGCTCGTTCTCCTAGAATGGAGTTCACATTAATCGTTATAAAAAAAACCCTATTTTTGTTAACACAAAAAACAGATCCGAAAATATTAATTTTTTCTGGATCGGAAATCGTAACAGTAGAATGAACAAACAACAATAGTGTTAAAGAAATCATAATCGTTTAGTGTATACTCCTAATTGAACGAATACAATATGAATCGAGAGAGACATGAAATGGTTGATATATAAAACACAATTAATATTACAAAAAAAAAACAACCACAAATCATACATACAGACACGGATCTGCACAAAATTGAAACGGATCTGCACAAAATTTTTCAAAAAAAAAAGCCCTAATTTTATTTTTTTCATTAACATTCAATTAAATCGAATAAAACATAATCGAATTAAATCGAATAAAACATAATCGGCAATTACCTGATGGATAATACGGTTGAAGATTATTAGGAAGAGACCTGATGGAGGATATCCACATACACACATAAACATATCTTTAAAATCGAAAAAATGTGAATCTGAAACGTAATGATACATGTTTGATTTAGGGTTTTGATTCCATAAATCCAAAATCTTATAATCGATAGAAGATGATAGCATAAAACATGCGACGTAATAGAAAAGATATTACCTGATGTTCGATTAGGTTGGAGGCTCTAGCAAAAGAGATTCACGAATTGTTGAATGAGAGATTAGGGTTTGAATTTGAATGTGGATGGCGTGCATGAGAAGCCTCATATGCTTGACAGATTTTGACCAAAATAATTATCATAATGAATTACCTAATTTAATTTAATTAATGACTTTTGCTTTTTAAAAAAAGAAAATTTTATTAATTCTCTCATTGTGCCATGATGGATGAGCATTAATTGCTAGGGTGGTAAATGATTGACAAGTGTCCACAATTGCTCTCAAATATTATATGTATAGATAAATACAATGATCGTAAATATTGAGTAAATAACTTTTAGTTACATAACGATCTAACAAATGATAATAAAGATTTTCAAACATAAAAATGTTTCTATTTAATAAGCAAAGTATTTATAAAATAGAGGTTAAATAATATAAATAAATAAATGATTATTTATGTCTAATTAAATGTAAATAAGACTAAAAATTCAAGACATGTTCCAAAAATATTATTTTTATAGAAATTAAATACTTTCTGATGTAAATAAATGTAATTAATTTTCCCATAATTTTTATAAACTCAATTATATTTAAAACTGATTTAATGTGATTAAATCATGTTTAAATGATTAAAAAATAGGAAAATCAATAAAAAATAAAGGTTTTCTGAACCGATAATTTTTAATTAAGTTCATGATGATTAGAAATAATTACCCAAAAAGTTTGAGATTAAAATCATTAAAAATGATTTTTTAATCAATTAATTATGATTAAAACAATTTAAATAATTAAATCATGAAAATAAATATTTTTCAGAAAACTAAAAATATTACCATTTTCTATGAGGTGTCAAGAAGCTACACCTAAATTTTTATAATTTTTGGAGCAAAAATGAATTTATTATAAATACTTCAAACTTATAAGAATTATAAATAATTTTATACAATCTAAATATGGCAAATAGGGAACTAGCTAAAAAGAAACAAAAATAAAAGAAAAGAATTGCTGGCCATGGGTTTCGAACCCATGCCTCTTTCTGTATAACATGTGCATCTTAACCACTAGACCAACTTTGCTTTTGTTGTTTATTAATGAAACAGAATTTTATTTAAACAATATTACAAGTCCATCTTCTTCCCCAAAATACTAACCAAGAACCCTAACCCTACCCTTAATTCTAATAATCTGTTTAATACAAGATTAAGCCACGAAATCATAGGCTTTCAAAGGTTAATGATAAAACAACAAAATGGCAATAAAAATACGATCTTACAATGACGATTTGAGTTCGAAACGAAGGAATGAGGCCGCGCAGAAAAGCCTCGTTCCTGTTGCTTCCAGACGCGAGTTGGTTAAAGATTTTTGTGGGTTTAGAATGCTTAGAGGTGCAGAAAGGGAAAAGAAAGATCAATTTATAAGTTTGTTAACGAAAATCGAACGTTTATGGTATTATAAATATTCCGACGGTTTCATCTTGTAGGCTCGATTAAGGTTCGATTAAATGCGTGAAATTCATATTAAAACTTTTGTAACTGTTCGAAAATCATAGAGGCATCTAATCAAAGCAATAAAAGTTAATAAAAACGACCTTTAAGGCCCGCCGGTCGGAATTCCGGTTGCCGGATCGCTGGTCGGAGAGACAAGGGCGGGACCTTGCTGTTTTATTTTTTATTTATTTTTTTTTTTAAACAACTTTTCATTATTGGCACAAAACACCCCTCAACTTATAACTAGATTATAATATTATATGGCTAGGTTAGACTATTATATAACTAGGTTAGTTCTCTTTTTTTTTTTTATAAAATACTAACCACATTAACTAAGTTAACCTTTACATTTATAAAATCTACTTTTATAAAATTTGACATTTTTATAATATCTATTCCGGATGACGTTTCAACATACGCGTTTGATTAAACCTTATGCCCGATCCGTAATAAATATAATTGATAAAATTTTAGTTCGCTCTAAAATTAAATTTTAAAACGTCGAAACTTACAGGGACTTTAATGGAAATATTTGAAGGACTAATATTGTCAAGTAGGTGAAAGTCGAAGGTGGCGGATGTCACATTTATTCAATCCAACACAAGTAGTAAAAATACTAGTTCATACATAATCAAAACGAGTTCATAATACAAAATCAATACAAAGATTCACCCGGGGGAAAGCTACAAAAGATTTACTGTGCATCTTGTTCACGCGACATCTTCTTTTCTGTGTGATCCTCCCTCTCGGTATGCGTGACCTAACTAGCAGTTAAGAAGGCTGCCCTCCGATTAATAATATTGTCTTCCTCCCAGTCACGTTTTTATCAAGTCCATCGAGTCTTTGGTCAAACTTCACATCAAAGCACTTGAATAATTATTTCCTAAATTTTCTCCTCATCCCTTTGACTGTGTCGCTTTTCTTTTAATTTAGTCACTCTTCTTTTGAAACCCCCATTTTCTATTACTTATGGGTTTTGACTTTTGGGCCGTGACATAAGTTACTGGTCTTTTGTTTTATTATTTTTTATTTATTAATATTATGATATTGTCACACCCTCAAATTACCACTTGCGGAGTTTTTACCGCGAGGCGCATGACAAACCAGGATCCAAGTCAACGGTCACAATAAACAACTCTATATGAAATACATATCATTCAAAAGACATAGTTTTTGTAAACTCAAAAACCAGTAGCGGAAGCATAAAACGTGTTACAAACCATAGACCCAATTGTACCAAGTGTTTATTACAAAACATGATCTAAACCTAGACGCCAATGCAGACCCGTGCGCCTAGTTCCATTCATTGCTACCTTAGCGACCTGAGAAGAACATGCCAAAAAGACGTCAACATATAATGCTGGTGAGTTCACAGGTTTGTTCAATATGTTACCAAAACGTTGCCATGTCCATACTATATCAATGTTACCAAGTACGCTAGCTAGGCGTATGTTTTATTACTACTACGATTGGAAACCATTACTAGACACGTTTAGCAATGTTTAGCATGTTTAAGCAGCCCGTATGTTCAGCATGATAATGTTCCTGTTCGAGACAATATGCACCCGCCCGGCCCTCCAAGCCGACGAGTGGGGCAGGTCACGCCCAATAGATCTATCCACATTTCCCCGTTGTGCATCCCCACACATTCATGGTTTCCCCCGGGACTTCCAAAGATCGTATAGCAATATAAAGTTAAAACCATAGTATGACATAAGTTACCAAAATAGTTTAGCGCATGTTTTCTCCCCCAAAAGTTAAAGCAGTAAAAGTGGGGCCGTGAACTCACCTTAATTAGCGTTCTTCGATTACAAGTAAAGATGTTTAGCCCTTGATAATCCCTCTACCGAAGATCTATCAAAATGTTCACATAAGTGTTTCCGACTAATAACCATAGGTTATCTAGTCCCCGATTGTCCAGATCGTAACCAAGTATGTTTTAAAACGTGTTTGAATGTTTAACCGACACACTAGACCGACCCGACATCCCGTTGGTGACCCATTACCCTAACTAATCAAGTACACATAGATTACACACAAGGTTCAAGCATAAAACACTTAGTTTGTATCAAAAATCTCATTTCTGCATCAGAACGGTCAAACCAGTCAGTTTTCAGTCTCCTTCGCCCCGTTTTCAGTCTCCTTCGCCCGTTTTTACATTTCGTTCGACCGTTTTGATGCCTCCTTCGCCCGTTAAACCACATTCGCCCAACAAAAACCCAGGTTCGACCCTGGATTTCCTCCTTCGCACCTTCGATCGGTCGAAGGAGGCCAGGTTCGCCCCTGTTGTGTAAATCTTCCTAAAAAACGCTTCAAACACATTCAAAACGACTCGAAACCTCATCAAACACAGCAGTCAAGCATGGATAACTCATCCCTACAAACCCCACCGATTTTCCCCGATAATACGTCCGTTTCAGCCCTTTCCCAAATGGTAAAGATTATGGAAACATCACTTTCATGCATGAATAATTTACCCAATTTGGAAACTTTTGAAATCGATTCTTATTCACTTGAAATGCTCAGTTTGTCGAGTGTTCGATCTTTTCTTATCAATTCTATTGATCATAAATATCATGCATCAAGTCTAGATCCGTTAAAACCCCAAATACCCATAATATCATCATATCCAATCCTAACCCTAAACAACAATATTCTAACATCAATAACAATCCTATATCATGTTTCTATCATAGATATAGCAGCAAATCATTGAACAACACATAACACCACACAATACACAATTTACATATGTTATTCATCATGAAAACCTATGTTAAATGATAATGTTTTGATTTAGAAAGATGTTCAAAAAGGTTTTTAATCATAAAAACACCTTAGAACAGATCTGGACAATTAGGGTTAGATGAAAACAAATTAAAATGCTTTTAACTAAAGCCGATTTCTAAAGTTTACTCAATGGTAATCAATTTAGTTATCCTGTCACAATACTAAAGATGATCTTTGATAGTAACCGAACAATCTAGTTTATCCTGTCACAATAACTAAAGCCGATTTCTAACACCAACCGTGCAACCAAATTATCCCTATACAAATATCAACCAACCTCCCTATGATGCCAGAAATCACAGTTAATAGATAAATTGATTCAAATATAAGCAAGGTTTATTCAGTCCAAGACAAGTAGTAAAAATACTAGTTCATACATAATCAAAACGAGTTCAGAATACAAAATCAATACAAAGATTCACCCGGGGGAAAGCTACAAAAGATTTAACTGTGCATCTTGTTCAAGCGACATCTTCTTTTCTGTGTGATCCTCCCTCTCGGTATGCGTGACCTAATCAGCAGTCAAGAAGGCTGCCCTCCGATTAATAATATTGTCTTCATCCCAGTCACGTTTTTATCAAGTCCCATCAAGTCTTTGGTCAAACTCCACATCAAAGCAGTTGAATAATTATTTTCTAAATTTTCTCCTCATCCCTTTGACCGTGTCTCTTTTCTTTTAATTTAGTCACTCTTCTTTTGAAACCCCCATTTTCTATTACTTATGGGTTTTGACTTTTTGGGCCGTGACATAAGTTACGGGTATTTTGTTTTATTATTTTTTATTTATTAATATTATGATATACTATTATTATTATTATTATTATTATTATTATTAATAGTAGAAGATTCCATGCATGTTCCTTGGTGCTCGGGTCTCGAATATATTTCTAATTTTTTTCGCCCTGCTACACACGAGCACCTACCAAAATTATAAAATAAATAAATTAATAGTAAAAGCAACTAAAAAGTAATAAAATATATACAATACTAAAATAAATAGAGTACATACATAAAACTAATTAAAATACTATCTAATCGACTCAAAAATATACAAAAGTGACTAATAAATGTGATGCATTTAGCAACACATCACACCCCCACACTTACCTTTTGCTTGCCCTCAGGCAAATCTGCTCAGAACATTATCATGAACAAGTAACAAATACATCAAACGCCCACGCCATGCACTAGTTAGGGTCCAAAGTCATACCCCATTCATAGATCAGCATTAGATGTGTTAATTCAACAGGTAACCATGATGCACAATTTTAAAAACAGAACTCACCCAGCTAAGTTTAACATGCTGTCAGTTTTATTTTCATGCAACACACCCCTCACAGTTGTTCACTCCCCTCGGTTTAATATATGGACTAGCGTGTAATGTGCTAGTATAAATCACTCAAAGCAAAACCGAATATCAAACTCTGTACTCATAAGCTTGTAAGACAATCAAATCTTCACTGTAATACATAGACTTTGCACATATCAAAAGGACTTACAGGTTTTGGGCTTAGGCTAAAGGTGGTGAATGTTTAGGTTTATAAAGTGGCTAAAAAAACAAAGAAACTACCAACCTATGACAATCTTTTATTCATGCGGAACACAATAACTAAAACTACGGGTTATTTTTGACTCGTATTAAACAATACTAGCATATGTTTTTTTTATCATTTTTTTTCTTTTTTTTTTCTTTTTTTTTTTGATAACAATATAAATACTAAACACATAGATCGTCAAATAAAGCTGATAACAAAACGGGTCAGTTTAGACTGGGATTCGGGTAAACAAACGAAAAGGTGAAAGGCTCAAAATAGTCTACTAAGGGTAATATATTTTTTTTTCTGTTAGATGGGTAAACAAATGTGTAAAACGAAAAAGGGATTCCTAATTTGCCTTTATCATATACGTGCATAAATCAAGTCCACAGTCTCGGCATGTATCAAATCAGACAAGTTCTAAAACAGAGCAACATACGGCCTACACTCAACAAATGAATATATATCAGATCAACTAACAATCTAGTAGGCTCAAGATCTCACAAAAATGGGGAAAATAGGGTTACCGATGTGTGCATGCATTTATTATCGACAGCTCGTTACACCTAATCAAGCAAATTCTAAACATTTTCTCTAAAATACCTGCTGAAAACGATTCATATGTCTGTTCTAAAGAATTGGACCATGATTAAGGACCCACACACCACAAACAGAGACAAAGTGAAAGCACTGAAACAGTCGCTTTCATTCCCGATTAGACCGCTTTTAGGACTTTTTTTTTTAGACTCAAACCTATCTAAAGCAAATGAAAATGAAAGTTTCCCCACCCCACACTTAAACGACACATTATCCTCAATGTGAGCTAGGAATAAAATAAAGCAAATAAAAAAAATAAAATACAACAGTAGAAGGAACAGACTCCCCTGGATAAGCAATACGCATATTAGTCCGTTCAATTCCTTCCAATGTCGGCCGTATAGCATTTCATTCGCAGCCGATAACAAACCTGGAACAAAGAAACACGAAAGAAAAAAAAACAAAATAAACAATGGGGATTCCTGCAAACATTAGTGATTTCCAAATCGTCGTCACCCGAATGGAGATTGAGTACGGGCGGGACAATCTATTCTTGCAATTCAAATCAGAACAAGCAATCCTATGACTCCAACAAAATAAAAACTGATTCAAACACACTTAACAATAAAAATAAAAAAAAGTTAAATAAAACAAATAAATATACAAAATGTACAACAATCATACCTGATTCTCATTCATAATGGTCTCAAAGAACATTTGCCTACCGAGTTTCCAATGTGTGCTCGGTAGTTTACATGTCGTGTCCAAAGATGCTTGACTAGTATCGACATGTAAAGATCATATGTTTTGCGAGTCCGCTTCAAAATAACTTGCCCAAAATGGTGCAAGCCAACCTTCCTAACCTTAGGCACCAAACTCACTAGCTCTTCTTGAGGAACCGTGTCTTCAGCAAGGTTAAAACATTCATTTTCTTGTGTAGGAAGACTTGGAACCTCTTCTTTAGCCATGGTGGATTCAATCTTTAAATCTTCAACCACATGAGGGATTGGTGCGGTATTCATCTCCACAAGCTCCTCCTCAACTTGTGACAAAATCCACTCTTGTTTTGCTTGACATTTTTCATGAGGTGAGAAGGCGATATACGCCTTATCCTTTCTTCTTTCATAGCTTAGAATGTCGTACTTATAACTGAGCCATTTTAGCCGACATTATCGTGATTGATGAGGTTTTGCTAATTCTTTTTCGACTTTAGAAAGTTGCACTTTAAACGTAATCTTGTCAAGTCTGCTTTGATCTGCCTGAAGTTGCCGCTTATGTTCGGCGTTCACTAGTGTTTGGTAGTGTTGAAGGGTCGGAGGAGGGGCAAGCTCTTCATAGTACAAGACCGGAGTGTTAGCCCATATTTCATAAGCAATTAAATACCTTCTTGCTGCCTCCTTTTTCAATGCAAGCTTTGGACAATATTCAAAAGTGTGACGCGGATCCCCACAAACCGCACATGTATCGCGATATGCATACATGATCAAAACTAGAGCTTCTTTTACCTGCGAAAGAAAGATCTTGCACAGACAACTAGAAAACCCAAAGTGAAATCTAATAAAATTAAAAAAAAAACTAAAAATAAAAACTAAGATTTTTTTTTTGAATTTTAAAACAACTAAATATACACACAAACTAACACGCAATGCAACACTAAGCGCACTAGCTCCCCGGAAACGGCGCCATTTGATGACCTCGGTCGTCACGGGTCATACAAAACCTAAATAACCTAGGTAGCTAGGGTATGTAGGGTATCGAATCCAAGGGGCATGTGGTTAGCGTCACACTAGTTGTTTGTTTGTCTAAGCTAGTTACAAATAAATATAATTATGAAGTTTGCTAGTTTTATCTTTTTGTTTGTTATATAAAAATGTTGAAATGATAACAAAATAATCTAAATAAATAATAAAGATAAATGTAGCTTCCACCCGGGATCCTATTTGTATAATCTTGCAACCTATTCGACTTAACTACAAGAACACCACATAGACATGGCCTTGGCTATCCTGTCACAATAACTATTCAGATTGAAATAATAACTAAGGACAGTTTACTCAATGGTAATCAATTTAGTTATCCTGTCACAATACTAAAGATGATCTTTGATAGTAACCGAACAATCTAGTTATCCTGTCACAATAACTAAAGCCGATTTCTAACACCAACCGTGCAACCAAATTATCCCTATACAAATATCAACCAACCTCCCTATGATGCCAGAAATCACAGTTAATAGATAAATTGATTCAAATATAAGCAAGGTTTATTCAGTCCAAGACAAGTAGTAAAAATACTAGTTCATACATAATCAAAACGAGTTCAGAATACAAAATCAATACAAAGATTCACCCGGGGGAAAGCTACAAAAGATTTAACTGTGCATCTTGTTCAAGCGACATCTTCTTTTCTGTGTGATCCTCCCTCTCGGTATGCGTGACCTAATCAGCAGTCAAGAAGGCTGCCCTCCGATTAATAATATTGTCTTCATCCCAGTCACGTTTTTATCAAGTCCCATCAAGTCTTTGGTCAAACTCCACATCAAAGCAGTTGAATAATTATTTTCTAAATTTTCTCCTCATCCCTTTGACTGTGTCTCTTTTCTTTTAATTTAGTCACTCTTCTTTTGAAACCCCCATTTTCTATTACTTATGGGTTTTGACTTTTGGGCCGTGACATAAGTTACGGGTATTTTGTTTTATTATTTTTTATTTATTAATATTATGATATACTATTATTATTATTATTATTAATAATAGTAGAAGATTCCATGCATGTTCCTTGGTGCTCGGGTCTCGAATATATTTCTAATTTTTTCGCCCTGCTACACACGAGCACCTACCAAAATTATAAAATAAATAAATTAATAGTAAAAGCAACTAAAAAGTAATAAAATATATACAATACTAAAATAATAGAGTACATACATAAAACTAATTAAAATACTATCTAATCGACTCAAAAATATACAAAAGTGACAAATAAATGTGATGCATTTAACAACATATCACACCCCCACACTTACCTTTTGCTTGCCATCAAGCAAATCTGCTCAGAACATTATCACGAACAAGTAACAAATACATCAAACGCCCCCTCCATGCACTAGTTAGGGTCCAAAGTCACACCCCATTCTTAGATCAACATTAGATGTGTGAATTCAACAGGTAACCATGATGCACAATTTTGAAAACAGAACTCACCCAGCTAAGTTTAACATGCTGTCAGTTTTATTTTCATGCAACACACCCCTCACAGTTGTTCACTCCCCTCGGTTTAATATATGGACTAGCGTGTAATGTGCTAGTATAAATCACTCAAAGCAAAACCGAATATGAAACTATGTACTCATAAGCTTGTAAGACAATCAAACCTTCACTGTAATACATAGATTTTGCACATATCAAAAGGACTTACAAGTTTTGGCCTTAGGCTAAAGGTGGTGAATGTTTAGGTTTATAAAGTGGCTAAAAAAAACAAAGAAACTACCAACCTATGACAATCTTTTATTCATGCGGAACACAATAACTAAAACTACGGGTTATTTTTGACCCGTATTAAACAATACTAGCATATGTTTTTTTTATCATTTTTTTTTATAACAATATAAATACTAAACACATAGATCGTCAAATAAAGCTGATAACAAAACGGGTCAGTCTAGACCGGGATTCGGGTAAACAAACGAAAAGGTGAAAGGCTCAAAATAGTCTACTAAGGGTAATATTTTTTTTCCGGTTAGATGGGTAAACAAATGTGTAAAACGAAAAAGGGATTCCTAATTTGCCTTTATCATATATGTGCATAAATCAAGTCCACAGTCTCGGCATGTATCAAATCAGACAAGTTCTAAAACAGAGCAACATACGGCATACACTCAACAAATGAATATATATCAGATCAACTAACAATCTAGTAGGCTCAAGCTCTCACAAAAATGGGGAAAATAGGGTTACCGATGTGTGCATGCATTTATTACCGACAGTTCGTTACACCTAATCAAGCAAATTCTAAACATTTTCTCTAAAATACCTGCTGAAAACGATTCATATGTCTGTTCTAAAGAATTGGACCATGATTAAGGACCCACACACCACAAACAGAGACAGAGTGAATGCACTGAAACAGTCGCTTTCATTCCCGATCAGACCGCTTTTAGGACTTTTTTTTTAGACTCAAACCTAACTAAAGCAAATGAAAATGAAAGTTTCCCCACCCCACACTTAAACGACACATTGTCCTCAATGTGAGCTAGGAATAAAATAAAGCAAATAAAAAAATAAAATACAACAGTAGAAGGAACAGACTCCCCTGGATAAGCAATACGCATATTAGTCCGTTCAATTCCTTCCAATGTCGGCCGTATAGCATTTCATTCGCAGCCGATAACAAACCTGGAACAAAGAAACACGAAAGAAAAAAAAAACAAAACAAACAAATCGGGATTCCTGCAAACATTAGTGATTTCCAAATCGTCCTCATCCGAATGGAGATTGAGTACGGTGGGACAATCTATTCTTGCAATTCAAATCAAAACAAGCAATCCCATGACTCCAACAAAATAAAACTGAGTCAAACACACTTAAAAATAAAAAATAAAAAAAGTTAAATAAAAAAAATAAATATACAAAATATACAACAATCATACCTGATTCTCATTCATGGTGGTCTCAAAGAACATTTGCCTACCGAGTTTCCAATGTCTGCTCAGTAGTTTACATGTCGTGTCCAAAGATGCTTGACTAGTATCGGCATGTAAAGATCATATGTTTAGCGAGTCCGCTTCAAAATAACTTGCCCAAAATCGTGCAAGCCAACCTTCCTAACCTTAGGCACCAAACTCACTAGCTCTTCTTGAGGAACCGTGTCTTCAGCAAGGTTTAAACATTCATTTTCTTGTGTAGGAAGACTTGGAACCTCTTCTTTAGCTATGGTGGATTCAATCTTTAAATCTTCAACCACATGAGGGATTGGTGCGGTATTCATCTCCACAAGCTCCTCCTCAACTTGTGACAAAATCCACTCTTGTTTTGCTTGACATTTTTCATGAGGTGATAAGGCGATATAAGCCTTATCCTTTCTTCTTTCATAGCTTAGAATGTCGTACTTATAACTGAGCCATTTTAGCCGACATTCTCGTGATTGATGAGGTTTTGCTAATTCTTTTTCGAGTTTAGAAAGTTGCACTTTAAACGTAATGTTGTCAAGTCTGCTTTGATCTGCCTAAAGTTGCCGCTTATGTTCGGCGTTCACTAGTGTTTGGTAGTGTTGAAGGGTCGGAGGAGGGGCAAGCTCTTCATAGTAAAAGACCGGAGTGTTCTCCCATATTTCATAAGCAATTAAATACCTTCTTGCTGCCCTCCTTTTTCAATGCAAGCTTTGAACAATATTCAAAAGTGTGGCGCGGATCCCCACAAACCGCACATGTATCGCGATGTGCATACATGATCAAAACTTGAGCTTCTTTTACCTGCGAAAGAAAGATCTTGCACAGACAACCAGAAAACCCAAAGTGAAATCTAATAAAATTAAAAAAAATAAAAATAAAAACAAAGATTTTTTTTGTTTGAATTTTAAAACAACTAAATATACACACAAACACGCAATGCAACACTAAGCGCACTAGCTCCCCGGCAACGGCGCCATTTGATGACCTCGGTCGTCACGGGTCATACAAAACCTAAATAACCTAGGTAGCTAGGGTAAGTAGGGTATCGAATCCAAGGAGCATGTGGTTAGCGTCACACTAGTTGTTTGTTTGTCTAAGCTAGTTACAAATAAATATAAAAATATAATTATGAAGTTTGCTAGTTTTATCTTTTTGTTTGTTTTATAAAATTGTTGAAATGATAACTGTAACACCCCAACCGATGGCGGATACATCGAGGTGTCACGTAGTGATGATTGTTCAATAGCTCATGGTACTAAATGAAAGTTGAATAATATTAAACAACTTACAATTTACAAGTAAATATTACAAAGGTTGATTAATATAAGCTAGGTCCAAAGCTCCTATGTGTTCCAAGACTTGTACAACTTCCAATAGCAAATAAACCTGAAACATGTTAAATTGGAAAGATGGGGGGTCAACTATAAATAGTTGGTGAGAATACATAGGTTTTGTATATAGTTGAAAACAATATGTTGTATAACAATCATAGTGGAAGTATAATAATGAGTAATGATAGAATATGAGTCCGACATGTAACAATGCGTCTTTTGTACAATCAAACCTTGTGTCGACTGAGACCTAACTCGCAAGTTAGTAAAAGTGTAACTGTTATCGATCATCTCTGAATTTATGCGGGGGGATGGGTTTGTCAGACCTATAGCGCTATAATCTAAACAGGCGGCTTGATCAATGTTAATGATTGTACTGTGTCTTTTTGTTCCAGTCAACTGATAGAATGAGTAAATGATAGTGTAATTGAATTACAAGTTTCAACAATGTAAGAATGAGTAAATGATAGTGTATAAAATGTTTAAACATGTTTCACCCCAAAATGTAAAACAGAAAAAGGGACTATGTAAACTCACCTTAGTGTTAGAATGATGACCCTTGTTATATAAGTAAATATGGCTCGTGTGTATCCAAATATCACCCTATTTCAAGGTAATAAATAAGTGTTGGGGAAAACTTAATAATTCTAAGTTTTCTAGTCTAAAATGTGCTAGGGTTCCTAATTTGGGGATTAATAATTGATTTATGTTTAAATATGAATAATTTAAATAAATAAAGAAATAATAAATAAAAATGTTTTCTGACCAGTATTAATTAAAAGTAGTTGAATTATAATGTAATAAATGTGAAAATAATTTTTATAAAATTATTTTCTTAATTTATATATATAAATACTTATTTGACAAAATATAGACTTAATATTTAAAAATATTAAAAAATGTAAATTTCGAATAAAAAATTTATATTTCTGATCTAAATGGTTAATAACAATTAATGTGAAATTTTGATGTAAAAATAATGAAAAACGAATTTATTATGATTTATTTATGATTAAAATAGCAAAAATCGATTAAAAATATTAAATAAATGATTTTTCAGAAATAAAAATCATTTCTGGAATGTTTATTGTTTTATAAACTTAGAATAATTTTTGTAGAGTTTTATAAAATCGTTTTGATATTTTTATAGAATTTATAATTATAATAGAATAAACTTGTAATATTTATTATATATAATAAATAAAAGATTTTCGTAAAACTAAAAATTGTATGATAAACTTTTCTATTAGAACATCATAAAATAATTTTTGTAGGATTTATAATGCAATTTTAATATTTTAAAACCATTTTTAAAAATAATAGTGAATATATATATATATATATATATATATATATATATATATATATAAGTATAAAGGGTTAAAAAAAATGTTTGCATATGCTAGGGATCGAACCCGGGCCACTGGCCGGTTTGTGGTTTAAATCACAAGCCTAGACCATCTGGTCTAGACCCTGAGAACGATTATTGTTGATTCCAATTAATTATATAGGTTTACTGGTTAATTAATGATTTGTTTAAGAAAATAAAAAAGAATACGGGGATCGAACCTGTGTACTGATCCGGTCCAACTTTTTAAAACAAGGGGGTAGTACCAACTGATCCAAAGATCAGTTTGTGTTTTCTTTAAAACAGAAACTTATATAAGCGATCTGTGACTTGTGATATTATCCCCAAAGTAAACGTGATGAACCCTAGATCTAGGACATGGATAAAACGCAACAATAACTGAATTAATTATAGGGGTTTTGCTCAGTATCATGCGACTAGTATATTCATAAAACAAATTAATTCTTACCAGTACCCAAGAGCTCCCAATCGATGCTCAAAGTCGAAGGAGGAAAAGAAAAAAAAAACTTCAATTCGTACCAGAGGGGTTTAGATGGGAGGAACTGTTATGGGGTTTTGATTTTTCGGCACATGATGGTTCTTTAGGAGGGTTCAATTTATACTAAACCTACAGATTTCACAATTTAGGAAGTTTGACATAGAGTTTTAATATAACGCGTGATTGATCAGTTTTTGGTAAGTTTTTAACTGTGATTTTGGCGTGTAAGCGACGCATTCAATCTGCCCAAGACATTCCATAGTTAACCTATGACAAAAACGCGGTATTATGATTCGATTGAAGGGTTGAATTGATGCAGTTGACTTTTATGAGTTGACTATTCTAAATAAGGAGAGGATAAGTTTGCTAGTGTTAGGATATTATTACCAAAAGAGCCCGTGGCTTAGTGGTTGTTTGTTTGTTGTTGATTCAGTTGGGCTCGGGTTCGAGTCTCGGCACCAACACATTTATTTTTGAAGCATTTTTATGCTTAACTATATATATATATATAGTGATTATACTAGTAAAAAAAAATGTTACGAAAAATTTTAAAACACATTGAATCGTCGAGATTTAACGGTTTTTATTAAATAATTATTTGTATAAGGTGTTTAAAACGTATATGAATTTATGTAAAAATTATCAAAAGAAATACATATATATTAGGTAAAGTGGTTGTTTTTTTTTTATTAAAAATTTTGGGGAAAAATATGCAATGTTACAATAACAAAATAATCTAAATAAATAATAAAGATAAATGTAGCTTCCACCCGGATCCTATTTGTATAATCTTGCAACCTATTCCACTTAACTACAAGAACACCACATAGACATGGCCTTGGCTATCCTGTCACAATAACTATTCAGATTGAAATAATAACTAAGGACAGTTTACTCAATGGTAATCAATTTAGTTATCCTGTCACAATACTAAAGATGATCTTTGATAGTAACTGAACAATCTAGTTATCCTGTCACAATAACTAAAGCCGATTTCTAACACCAACCGTGCAACCAAATTATCCCTATACAAATATCAACCAACCTCCCTATGATGCCAAAAATCACAGTTAATAGATAAATTGATTCAAATATAAGCAAGGTTTATTCAATCCAACACAAGTAGTAAAAATACTAGTTCATACATAATCAAAACGAGTTCAGAATACGAAATCAATACAAAGATTCACCCGGGGGAAAGCTACAAAAGATTTAACTGTGCATCTTGTTCACGCGACTTCTTCTTTTCTGTCTGATCCTCCCTCTCGGTATGCGTGACCTAATCAGCAGCCAAGAAGGCTGCCCTCCGATTAATAATATTGTCTTCCTCACAGTCACGTTTTTATCAAGTCCCATCGAGTCTTTGGTCAAACTCCACATCAAAGCACTTGAATAATTATTTCCTAAATTTTCTCCTCATCCCTTTGACCGTGTCGCTTTTCTTTTAATTTAGTCACTCTTCTTTTGAAACCCCCATTTTCTATTACTTATGGGTTTTGACTTTTGGGCCGTGACATAAGTTACGGGTCTTTTGTTTTATTATTTTTTGTTTATTAATATTATGATATATTATTATTATTATTATTATTATTATTATTATTATTAATAGTAGAAGATTCCATGCATGTTCCTTGGTGCTCGGGTCTCGAATATATTTCTAATTTTTTCGCCCTGCTACACACGAGCACCTACCAAAATTATAAAATAAATAAATTAATAGTAAAAGCAACTAAAAAGTAATAAAATATATACAATACTAAAATAATAGAGTACATGCATAAAACTAATAAAAATACTATCTAATCGACTAAAAAATATACAAAAGTGACAAATAAATGTGATGCATTTAGCAACACATCATGTTCTTCATTCAGAAATTGATTTATTTGAATCCGATTTTTTTCAAAACAAATAAATCAATCCGATTTATTCATTCGTATTTTTAAGAAATTGATCAAACCTATTTATTCTGTTTGATTATTCTTTTCTTAATACCGATTTTTTTAATTAGAAGAGTATTTAGATATATACTTGATCGGTGATACTCATTTACAAAGAATATTTAATCTTTTTTTAAATACGCTGCAGGTCATGATAAGCATTTGAATCCGATTTTTTTTTATCAAAACAAATAAATCAATCAGATTTATACATTAGTATTTTCAATAAGTTTATCAAACCGATTTATTCGGTTTTGATTATTCTTTTCTTAATACCGATTTTGTTTAAATAGAAGAGTATTTATATATACTTGATCGGATTTAATATTCATGCGGATTTAAATACATGATTTCATCCGAACACACCAACTAAATCATGTCTTATCACAATGGTTCTCTATTTTTTAAGGTTTTGCATGACCCTTCGACTACCGTTTTGGTATGTTTCTGGTTCTCTATTCTTCAATATCTTACCCATACTCAAATATATGCAAATTTAGACTTACCATAAAACTTTGCGTTTTTTCTTTGGTATTAATTACTTATTACCAATCAATTAAACCAGTAATTTAGGATAACAATTAAACTAAACAATTATCCTTACAATTGTATTTTCACTAATTAAACGCCAATATTAAAATTTCAAATACAAAATCTGTTAATTTAACATCACTATTATACGAATTTAACGACTTACCATGATTGCAATTAGTTTGCTAATTTTAAACATTATTCATTGATTTTTGTAATATAATTAGTTTGTTAATTTAATTATTATATTATGAGTTTCGTAATATAATTAATTGTCATTAAACTCATTTCAAATTTCCATTTTTATTATTCAAATGATTGCAATTAGTTTGCTAATTTTAAGCATTATTCATTGATTTTTGTAATATAATTAGTTTGCTAATTTAATTATTATATTATGACTTTCGTAATATAATTAATTGTCATTAAAATCATTTCAATTTTCCATTTTTATAATTCAAATGATTGCAATTAGTTTGCTAATTTTAAGCATTATTCATTGATTTTCGTAATATAATTAGTTTGCAAATTTAATTATTATATTATGACTTTCGTAATATAACTAATTGTCATTAAAATCATTTCAATTTTTCATTTTTATAATTCAAATGATTGCAATTAGTTTTGCTAATTTTAAGCATTATTCATTGATTTCCGTAATATAATTAGTTTGCTAATTTAATTATTATATTATGACTTTCGTAATTAATTAATTGTCGTTAAAATCATTTCATTTTAATTTTCCATGTTCATATGCCTTTCGTAATATATTGTTTAAGACTTTTAGCCCATTTTGTTTTCCACATTTGAATTTTTTGTTAAAACTATAAACTTCAATATATTGTTTTTTTAACGTATAACACAATCTTTATAGAAATTTTTTTCATTTGACTCGTACATTTACCGTGTGTACACATGGGACTCTAACCTAGTATTAACTAAAACACGACCTATTCGTTTATTAGTTCATGTCTGTCACATCCTCAAATTCCACGTGCGGGGTTTTACCGCGAGGCGCGTGACAAACCAGGATCTAAGTCAACGGTCACAATAAATGACACTATATGATACGTAAAATGAAATAAACAACCATCAAGTTTTCATAAATCCATTCGCTGCGGAAGCGTAACTTTATTACAACCCAAAATGCAAAAGTACGTAAGTCTGAAAAAGATAAGAAAATGCATATGAATCCTAGACGTCGTGTGACTCCGTGCGCCTATGATAAGCTGCTACCTCAACGACCTGAGACAAACATGCTAAAAACGTCAGCAAATAATGCCGGTGAGTTCACAGGTTTTATGTTAAACGTTTAAGTAATGAAAGCCATCATGTTATCACTATGTCAGAAATGATAGCGTTAGCTAGACGCATGAGTAATACTACTACGACCGGAAAACCATTACAGACAACGATATATGATTTTGCCCGAAACGATTATGCACTACCATCCCCGGTAGCGTTATGACCGAGACAATATGCACCCGCCCGGCTCCCAGCCGACGGGTGGGGTCTGTCAGTCCCAATAGATCTATCCACATTTCCCCCGTTATGCTATCCAGCATATTCATGGTTTCCCCGGGACTTTACGTATCGTATAGTATGTAAATGAATTAACACTAGTATAACATGATAATTTATGAAATAAGTATGAGCATGTGTCTCCCCCGAAATGTAAAACGTAAAGTGGGGCCGTGAAACTCACCTGATGCTGCTCCTCGCACTAAGACAAGTAAACCTGCTCAATAGACGGCACCAAATACCGGTGACCTATCATGACGAGCGTATAAGGTGTTAGACTAACAACCCGTAGGTTGATTAGTCCCTAGCAGTCCAGACCATAACCGTGTACATGTGAAATGATGTTTAAACGTTTAACCGACCACACCAGACGAGGCCCGACGTCCCATTGGTGACCCGACATCTCACATGTTAGCCGAAAGCAAGATATCATGCAACATATGCAATTAAACACTTAATGCGCGCAAGAGTTCACCTAATCTAACATAATAGTTAATTAACGCATAACAAAGTCCGAACACGTGTTACCAAGTCATTGGACATGTCCTGGGGTTCCTAATATGTTCCTAGTCGTCAATCCGTGTTTCGGGATGTTAAAATGCACATACAGCAGCATTACACGCGATTAGGAATCAAACTAGCATTTAGGATTGTAATCACTAGTAAAAGTGGTGATTAGGATTGTATTCGCTAGTTGTTGAGGTGAATAGGGCTCTATTCGCATATATATAGGCGATTAGGACTTGTACTCGCATGAACATCAGGCAATCAGGAGCTAATCGCCTATAACACTGGCGATTAGGCTCCTACTCGCTAGTACAGAGCTGTTACATCCCTTTTGCGCGTTTAACCCTCCAAATCAGATCCGAAACATGCGTAAACACCCAATACCCAACCCAAAACATTAACCCAACTATTTCAAGCAAAAACCCCTAATTTATCATCACCCTAGCCGTCCCGAATGCACGCGGTTTTCCAAAATAGCATAACTTGCATGTAAGCATCACATCAACATGTAAAACTTACCCTAAATTGCAAATACTCAGATTTCATCACATAACAACGTTATCCGACATTATCCTACTGTTCTAGCATCATCCTAGAGTAAACCCTATCCTCAAATAATCAACAAAACACAACATATCATCATCAATCCACCATATTCGCCCAAACGGGTCAAAACGCATAATATCAATATTACGCATCTATGAACCTTCAAATCCCTAGATTATCATCATATTAACTTATCTAGATCAGAAACATATCAATAACACAAGAATAATCATGTTTAAAACGATAAAGATCCTATCTTGCATGAATACAACACATAAAACAAGTATAGATGTGTGGGTTTGTTTTGAAACCGATTTTAATAAGTTTTCAAAGACACAAACGTTTATAAATCAGGTCTGGACCTTTAGGGATCAAAACAATACTATTATAAAGGTTTAGGATGAAGAACTCACCTTGAAATGGTGAGATTATGGGTTGTGAGACTTGAAAATATGATTTCTTGCTCAAAAACGAGTTACAGAGGTTGGATAAGGTGTGGGGTGGCTTTGGGGTGTATTAGCGTTTCACAAATAATGTTTTGAAACATAAGGGTGGTATTTATAGGCGTTTTTAGTCGTGACCTGCAGTATAGGCGAGTACGGTATTGTGACTGGCGAGTAGGGATCCTATTCGCTAGTAACAACTAGCATTTAGGCCCTATTCGCTAGTAACACTAGCATTTAGGCCCTATTCGCTAGTAACACTAGCATTTAGCCCCTACTCACTAGTAACAACTAGCATTTAGCCCTACTCACTAGTAACAACTAGCATTTAGCCCTACTCACTAGTAACAACTAGCATTTAGCCCTACTCACTAGTAACAACTAGCATTTAGCCCTACTCACTAGTAACAACTAGCATTTAGCCCCTAATCACCCCAAGGGGCTTCCTACTCGCCTATAGCCTAAGTACCCGAGTTTTTGGCGCGTTAAACCCTATTTTAACATATATAAACACGTTTTCACATACCGACAAGTCACATAATGATTACCAACATATAATGCACGATAAATAACACGTTCCCACCCGATCACCAATTCCCGGGATCCGAGGCTTGCGTGTGTGCGTTAAACCCGACGATTCCACGAATCACCGATCCTTGTACACATGGTTATGGACCGACACCCAATGGTCCCTCGGACCATTGTAACAACTCCCGATGATTCCCAAATCATCGATACGACTCGACCGACCTGGTCAAGTATGATATTAAGTAGTTGTTTTCAATGTTTTCGTTGAGGTAGACTAGTATGTATGCAAAGTATGAAACGCATGTATGTAGAGTGCGAAACGTATGTATGTAAAGTATGAAAAGTATTAACCTGAATATGCCGGGTGTCACATCATCCCCCAGTTGAAAGAATTTTCGTCCCGAAAATTTCCCGAAGTCAAAGAGAACGAAACGATAAAAAGAAAAATTTCCCCAAAAATTTCCCGGTCGTCACAATGTCAATTCAACTCAATTTTTTATTTGATATTCGTGTCATATTTTAGATCGCAAGAATATTTACACATCCGCTTAAAACTAACTAATATTAAATGAAATTATCCGTAATAATATTTTAATTAAGATTTAAATTACCTGCATTTCTTATTTCCATATAAAAATGCTTTTAAGTTTTTAGATGGAGCGAGCCTTAAAGTATATTTAATGAAATGATTTCTTTTCAAATTTTTATATCAAGTCGTGATACGTGTGGTTTTACTGTTATGACGTAGTGAGAAGTACCTTCATACAACAATGGCGGCTCCTCATTGAGCTTGTAACACGTAGATGAACATTTAAGTTTACCCTGTAACTATTATCCCGTAGTTTTTAGAGCATTCACGGTGGGAGTATTTCGGACTAGTCGAGAATTCCGGACTCACCAAACTCTCTTTCAGAATGAGGTTTGAAGAGGTTGGGACCGTTTAAGCAGACTGGCCCGCTTGGGAATATGGTGAGGCCATCTTTGTAACTGCTAATTTTAAAAAAAAATTCTAACGACTATTTTTCTAATTTTAAAATAATTAATTTTAAACCAACTTACCCACTTTATGTATAAACATTTATGTTACAAATTTCACACAAATAAACACTTTCTACCCCCACTTTCAAATTGCCTATTCCAAATTCCCTTTCAATCATAATGAACTCAAGTGATGAAGAAACCTCAAAACACACCCTACACGTAATATTTTAGAAGCAGGTAGCTTATTGACGAAGAGTCCGCCCAGTTTCAATCTCAACCTCTACCTATGCTTCACGTTTTTAGTAATTACCCAAATGTGCGTCAATTCATGCAAGCCGTCATAGAAACGGTTAGTGTATTGTTGGACGACTACATCGAAAAAGAGTATTGCCAATATATGATTCATCGGGCGCCGAAGGAAGCTCAAGTTCTGGACAAAAAAAGGGGGGAAGCACAAAATAATAAATATGAATCCAAAGGTTGTTATCGACTCATGAAATCTGGCATGGCTTTCCGAGAATGCTTGGTGGTATTGACTGTATGCATTGGAGATATAAAAATTGTCATGTTGCATGGCACAACCAGTATACTCATGGTTATCACGGATTTGGATTTGGATTTGGCATGCTTTTTTTGGAGTTAGCAGGGCCGAACAATGACATCAATGTCTTAAATTAGTCACCAAGGATATTATCTTACACATGGAATTTGCCCAAAATGATTGATTTTTGTTAAAAGATTCACGTATACACAAGACAATAAAACTGAAAATTTTCAAAATAAATAAATAAATAAATAAGAGCACATGAATCAGCAAGAAAAGGATGTGAAAAGCGTGTTCGGTATTCTCCAAGGTCGATGGCACATTATAGAAGGTCCAGTAAGGATTTGGAAAGTAAGAGTTAAAACCGATATAATGTATGCATGGATAATACTGCACAATATGATCGTTGAAGGAGAAGGTTATGCCGTATCCGACTGTGATAGTGATGACGACGACGATGTGTCACTACTATTACATTGTCCGACTTACAATTTTGTTTAACGCTTGGAATGGATGAGAGACTTACGCAATAGGAAAGCTCGTCACACCCTTAGACACAATTTCACCGAGCACCTCTAGGCAAACACGCATATGGGGAGTGATGAAAATTAATAGTAGTTGTGTTTTATTATGTCGTTTGTCTTATGCATATGTGTTTTTATTTATTTTTCTGTGTTTATATTTTTAGGTTTTGGTGTGGTTTTTTATAATTTATTGTAAGTGTATGTTTTTAATTTAATGATTTATCTTATTTTTAATTTTATTTTTTCATATTTTATTTAATAATTACATAACATTATTAATTATATAAATTAAAAATAGAGTATATTAATTTAGATATATATTAAATAAAAAGAAAAAGTAGGTAATGAGGCGGATAATGAGGTGGAAGTTTGGAAAGATTTATAGTTAGTAGGAAAAAAATGAGTTTTGAATGGTTGTGTTTGGAATGATGTGACATGCTGATGAGGCGGTTTGGAATTTTGGACCACACTCACCATTGTGGATGCTCTTATACAGTAGTATTTAGTATTCGCGTGTTGTGAGTGTTGTGCGGCACTTTTAAAAATGTTGAATCACGAACACGCGTTAATCCTAAAAATTCACCCGACACATAACACATAGAAATAATAAATAAGTCAAAATGGTATAAACATTATTCAAGCGGGTCAAGTGACCTCATTGATTTTGAAATTATAGAACGTATAGTATGTACAACACATTTATTAGTTTGATTTGAAGTGTTTTTTCTAATCTTTACGCATTTCAGCGCTCCACCGGAAAATCCCTCCACCCCTACTGTAGTTCACCTTGGTAGATTCCACCGCATGTTCATTATGCTCAATTATTCCATGTAACACTTGCATCATTTGATTATCACGACTCCTAGAGCTAATTGAGCCATTGCATATTCCGTATATATCATAATTACATCTTGGAAAGAAGTATACGACCTGCGGGCCTTCAGCCCCCAGGAGACATTGCTCTATCGAACTTTTGTCCATTGTGGAAATTTTTTGACTCTTGCCTCTCATCGTAGTATGGGTCGTGTCAAGTCTCAGTATGGCTCATGATCCTTGTCACACCTCAAATTCCACTTACGAGGTTTGACTACGAGGCGCGTGACACACTAGGATCTAAGTCAGCGGTCACAATAAACTACAACTATTTGAATAAAATAACGTAACCAAACCATGCAGTTCAAAAGTATCAACCACAAATACAGCGGAAGCATGATAGTTTACAATCCTCAAATGAAAATGAAACACAATGTTTAAAAGTTTGATATGATGCATGAAACCTAGAAGCCATGAGACCCCGTGCGCCTATCTAATTCCTTATACCTTAGCGACCTAAGAAAACATGCAAAAAATGTCAACATACTATGCTGGTGAGTTCATAGGTTTCATAAAAAAACGTTTCATAAGTTTGAAAGATTAATCCTATTACTACTATGTTATATGGACGTTAGCTAGATGTTGAATATATTACTAATACGATTGAAACCATTGCTGACAAAGATGTTCCATATGATGCAATCCATGCGGACTACCGTCATCCTCAGTAGAACTCGTGTGATCGAGACAATATGCACCCGTCCGACATCCAGTCGACCCGGGTGGGGTTTGTCAGGCTCAATAGATCTATCCACATTTCCCCCGCTATATACCCGTATTAATGGTTTCCCTAGGACCTTTTTAGATGACTCGTATAGTAAACAAATGATAACAATTATATAACATGATCTTTACTAATCGAAAATGTGTAGCATGTTTCTCCCCCACGAGAAAGTGTGTGAAAGTGGGGCCGTGAAACTCACCTTAGGTTGCGTTCTTGAAAAATAGATAAACTGGCAATGCAATGATAGTCCCTAATACCGGCAATCTATCATAAGATGTGGATAAGTAACTAGACTAATAACCTATATGTTAACTAGTCCCCGATTGTCCAGACCATGACTATTTATGATTGAAAATGTGTTTGAATGTTGACCTGACCATACAAGACAGACTTAACATCCCGTTGGTGACCCGTTACATTAGTTGATCAAGCATATACAATTTACATACATGCAATGCACATAAAGCACTTAGTTTCTATCAAAATATTCACATTTACACATGGGGGTACGAATGGGAATTATTTCCCTTCATTCGTACCCTTTAATGGCAGGAATTTGAATTTCTTTCCCAAGTTAGTACGAATGAGAACTTCCCTTTCATTCGTACCCTTTAATGGGTCGAATGGAAACCATTCCATTTCATTCGTACCTTCGATGGTACGAATGAAAAACTCATTCAACCAGGAAGTCTGTTGCACTACTTTGACGAACAAAAATCCTTCAAAACTGATCGAAAACTTCACGAAATGCAACAAATCACAGAAGTCAACCTTATCTATCCTATCCACATGTAACTACACCTATTTCACACATAAATCCGTCCATTTCATATAATAAATCACAACCTTTCCCAAAATGGCAAATTATGGAGATGGCACATCAATTGCATTAAAACTTTACCCAAAACAGAAACTATTGAAATAACATCACTTATAGATCAAAAAGCGCAGATTTTCATGTATTAGTGAATCCCTAATCATGCTATCATCATCATATACATGAACAAACCCTATATCTAACCTAAAAACCCCCAAAATGATTGAAAATCCATTAAACATCAATTAATCAACTACACACCCATAAATCATGTTCCAAATCAATCCTAAATCATCTATACAACATTTACACATCATTTTATAAACATATAACACATAGAACAATCATCCAACATCATTAATATTTGGGTTTTTATAAGAAAACTCACTATTTAAGTATGGATCTAGTTTAGAAAGATGTTAGAAAGGTTTTTACTTAAGAAAATTCATTTAGATCAGACATGGACACTTAGGGCTTATCAAGAATTTGGTGAAATGGATTAATAAGGGTTTAGATGATGAACACACCTGAATCTTCACTTGTTTTAGGTATAGAACTTGATTTAGCTTTAGGATCCAAAAAAATAAGGGATAAAACTCGTTTCTACAGGTTTGGGTTTGAGAGCGAGCACTTGAAGGCGAGTTAGAGTTGTGAAATGATGAAAATGAGGCAAAGAGATGTACTTATAGTCTGTTCCCGTTCACGCCTTCATGGGTATGAATGAAAAACAATTCCTGTCATTCGTACCATCTAAGGTACGAATGGGTTTTCAAGTTTTCCATTCGTGCCTTCGATGGCACGAATGGAAACCTATTCTTCTAAATTCGGGTTTAAAACCCAACAATTTGTCATTTTAACATATGTTATCACACTTAATCACATAAATATGCATTCACAAGTTGTTAATCATTCATAGAACATATAATACTTGATAATTCATTCCAAATATGTAATTTCACCAACAACGGGACTCGAGACTTGTGTGTATATGTGTGTTTCCTCAATGATTCCCCGAATCATTAAACCATGGACATTACATGAGTGCAAACTGACTCCCGATGATTCCCCGAATCATCGAACCGACTCAACTAACCCAGTTAAGTACGTTAAATAAATGTTTTGCTAAGGCAGACTTGTATGTTTGTAAAAAGTATTAACTTGAGTTTGCGGGTGTCACATCATCCCCTTGTTGAAAGAATTGTCGTCCCAAAAATTGCTCAAAGCCGAACGGAAGGAACGAAAAGTAAGAAAATTTTTCCGGTTGCTATATCATCCCCCGTTGAAAGGAATTTCACCACGAAATTCACTCGGCTTCAACACTAACAGGTGCTGGGTTCGGTGCTCGCTTTGGAAATAAATGAAGATACTTGGACTTCATCCGATCCTCTCGTTCCCATGTGAACTCCGGTCCACGGTTGGAGTTCCAACGAACTTTAACGATACGGATTTTACTCCGACGAAGGCTGCGAATCTTATAATCCAAGATCTCAACCGGTTCCTCATCGATACGCAGACGATCATCAACGTTGATCTCTTCGAGAGGAAAATGAGTGTTTCGTCCGTCAGACACTTCTTAAGATTCGAGACATGGAAGACATTGTGCACGTTACTGAGCTCAGCTGGTAAGTCAAGTTTGTATGCCACCAGCCCAATCCGTTCCAGAATTGCGAACAGTTCGACGTAACGAAGATTCAGTTTACCACACTTCTCAAAACGTATAACGCCCTTCCATGGAGAGACTTTCAAAAGAACCCTGTCGCCAACCTGGAATTCCAACGGTTTGCGACGACGATCGGCATAGCTCTTTTGATGATCCTAAGCTGCTGCCATATGATTACGAATCTGTACAATCTTCTCGGAAGTTTCATACACAAGTTCTAGACCAGTGAGCTGACTATCGCCCACCTCAGCCTAACAAAGAGGAGACCGACAGTTTGGCCCGTAAAGAGCCTCGAACGGAGCTGCCTTAATAATAGAATGGTAGCTGGTGTTGTAACAGAATTCCACCAATGGTAGATGACTCTCCCAACTCTTGTTAAAATCGATAACACATGCAAGAAGCATGTCTTATAGTGTTTGAATCGTCCGCTCACTTTGACCATCAGTTTGCGGATGATAAGCCATTCTCATGTCCAACTGAGTACCCACTACCTTTTGCAAGGCCTTCCAGAAATGCAAAGTGAAACGAGAATCACGATCAGAGATGATGGAAACAGGCACCCCGTGCCGAGAAACCGCTTCCTTAAGATAAATGTGAGCTAATCGCTCCAAACTGTCGCTTTCTTTAATGGCTAGGAAGTGTGCAGATTTTGTCAACCGATCGAGAATCACCCAAATAGTATCACAGCCACTTGGTGATCTCGGAAGCTTGGTTACAAAATCCATAGTGATTCGTTCCCACTTCCATTCAGGAATTTCAGGTTGCTGAAGAAGACAAGATGACTTCTGATACTCAACCTTGACTTTAGCACAAGTCAAACACTTACTCACATATAAAGCTATATCAGCCTTTATATTTGTCCACCAAGAGAGTATCTTCAAGTCCTGATACATCTTATCAGAGCCCGGGTGAACAGAATAATGGGATTTGTGAGCTTCATCCAACACAAGCCCTCACAAGTTCCCACATAACAGAACCCAAACACGTTCTGCAAAATAATGTAGGCCATCAGACCTGAGCTCCAGATGCCTGTTAGCACCATGCATGGTTTTAGCTTTAAGGTTTTACTCCTTCAAAGCTTCTTGTTGCGCAGAACGGATTCGGTCAGGCAAACCAGAATGGACAGTGAGTTGTAAAGCTCGAACACGGTGGGGCTTAATAGATTCCTTCCTGTTTAAGGCGTCTGCCACAACATTCGCCTCACTAGGATGGTTTTTAATAGCGCAATCATAATCGTTCAGAAGTTCAACCCATCGATGTTGTCGCATGTTCAAGTCCTTCTGATCAAAGATATGCCGAAGACTCTTGTGATCGGTGTAAATGGTGCACTTGGTACCGTACAAGTAGTGTCTCTAGATCTTCAAAGCAAAAAAAAACTGCACCTTGTTCTAGATCATGGGTAGTATAGTTCTTCTCGTGAACCTTAAGCTGACAAGAAGCATAAGTGATAACCTTCTCGCGTTGCATCAACACACAACCGAGACCCCAGATAGATGCATCACAATAAACAACAAAATCATTTGTACCCTCAGGTAAGGATAATATGGGTGCAGAACAGAGTTTAAGCTTTAGCATCTGAAACGTCGACTCCTGAGGATCACCCCAGTCAAACTTTTAGTCCTTCTGGGTAAGAGATGTGAGGGGTTAAGCAATCATCCCTCAATAAAACGACGATAGTAACATGCAAGACCTAGGAACTGCTGCACCTCAGATGGCGTCTTTGATGCTTCCTAGTCTTTGATGGCTTCTATCATAGCTGGATCAACATGTATTCCTTGCACATTAACCACATGACTAAGGAACTGGACTTCGCGCAACCAGAAGTCACACTTTGAGAACTTAGCGTAGAGCCGTTCTCATCACAAGAGTTCCAAGACAAGTCGCATGTGTTCCTCATGGTCCACCCTGGTCTTAGAATAGATCATAATGTCGTCAATAAAGACAATGACAAACTTATCAAGTTAAGGTTTGCAAACACGGTTCATCAAATCCATAAAAACTGCTGGGGCATTGGAAGGCAGTCTTCGGAATATCGGCTTCATGCACCCTAAGCTGATGGTATCCGGATCTCAGATCAATCTTCGAATTAAAACTAGAACCCTAGAGCTGATCGAACAAATTATCGATACGTGGAAGAGGATAGTGATTCTTGATCGTCACCTTGTTGAGTTCACGATAGTCAATGCACATACGTAGGCTTCCATCTTTCTTTTCGACAAAAAGGATAGGGGCTCTCCACGTAGACGAACTAGGCCGAATGAAACCTTTCTCTAATAACTCCTTCAGTTGGTTGGATAATTCTTGCATCTCGGGAGGTGCAAGATGATAAGGGGCTTGAGCGATAGGAGCTGCACCAGGTGCAAGATCAATACAAAACTCAACCTGACGTTGAGGCGGAAGACCAGGTAAATCATCAGGAAATACATCCGAAAAGTCACACACAACAGGAATGTCTTCGATCCTCTTCTCTTCAGTAGATGATACAGAGACAAGTGCCAGAATGGCGGCATAACCCTTCCGAAGATACTTGTGGGCCATCATACAAGAAATGTTACTCAAAGTAACACCACTCTTATCACCAAAATCCGAAAAAATCTCGCCATCAGGTAGTGGAAGCCAAGCGATCTTGTCAAAACAATCTCGGCATGATATAAGAATAACCAATCCATACCCACAACGACGTCAAAACTACCCAAATCAACTGGAATAAGATCAATGGGGAAATACAAACCCGATAGTTCAAGGCGACACTCCTTAAGAATGTGTGTAGCCTCGATTTGTCTACCGTTAGCCAATTCTATCAAGTACTTAGCCTCTAAAGGTGCAGGTACTATGTCTAGCAACTGACTAAACCCAACATATATGAAACTCTTATTGGCACCAAAATCAAATAAAACCGAAGCATAGCGATCATTAAGAAGAAACGTACCGGTATCCGTATCTGGATCTTGTCGGGCTTCACCCGAACCAATGACGAAAGCACGTGCATTCTTGCCGCCACCTCTGTTGTTGCAATTACTGTTCCCATTTTTCCCAACATTGCCCTGTTTCAACTTCGTGCAATCCCTCTTAAAGTGGCCCGCTTGACCACAGTTATAACAACCCGAATTTCCCTGAGCAGTGGGAGCAGGGACAACAGTCTGAGCCGTCCTTGGCTGAAGATTGACCCTATAATCCTTAGCCTGATGACTAAGCCGATTGCACCGATGACAACGAAACCTATCACAATCACCACATGATGGAACCCGCAATGATTGCACTTTAGATCCTTCCTAGTATACCCACCTTGCTTCTGACCAGATGACGACCCTGACGCTTCAGTCTTCTTCACCTGCTGTTGCGGTTGAACTGGAGCTGAATTCTTGGCAACATTCTCCCATTTCCCTATGAGGCAAGACACCTTCTTCAACCTTCTGATTGGTCAGCTTATGAGCCAACCTGATAGTCCCCTGCAGAGTAGTAGAATCATTCACGGTCACCAATCCACGAACCTCCGACACTAATCCAGTGATGTAGTGCTCGATCATCCTATACATCGGTGTAGTCAACTCCGGACACACAACTGCCAACTCATGGTGCCAAGTAATGTACTCCTCGTTCTCCGATCCACCATCTTGTGATTCCACAGCTCATGTTCCAACTTCCGCACCTCGCCCCGAGGGCAATACTCAGACCTCAAAGATGAATAAATTCTACCCAAGGCATAGCATTGGCTTCACCTAAGCCAAGAGCCTGGGTAGTAGAGTTCCACCATGTCAAAGCAGGACCTTCCAAGGTACCTGAAGCATACTTCACATGATCCACTGTCGTGCAATTGCACATAGCAAACACAGACTTAATTTTCTCCAACCATCTGAGCAGTCCCACTGCGCCCTCAGTCCCACTGAAACTATAAGGCTTGTAATCCATAAACATCTTAAATGTGCATACAAACTGCACATGATGAGGTGGTGGCTGGTGTACATCATTATCTGAACCAACAACACCTGATTAAACAAAACGAATATATCCCCAAAGATATAAATAAGGATAGTAGTAATCAAATTACCACTGAGTCCTTGCTGAGTGGCCTGGAAAGCAACAAGAGCAATGGACACCTGCTCTTGGATCAAGTTGTTCATCTCATCCTGGGTCATGTTGACATAACCATGACCCCTAGTGTGACCACCGCCACCGCCACGACGTCCACTATTGTAACCACCACGACAACTACCACGAACTCCTGCCATCTTCTGTCACGCACAAAGAATAAGATATTCAGAATCATCGCTAGTATGGATCCACTAGTAAGCATGATATAGAATCATCCTGATCAGACCAATTTATATAAACTACAAATCATCCGATCAAGATATCGTAAGAGTCTCCAAACGAACAATCACTTGGAGGTGTACTACCACGAGTACAAGTTCAAGAGAGTGTGTGTGCAAGCAAGTGTGTCCATTGGAGTATAGAAGGGAGATGTCCGAATCCTGCACAGATCTCTAGAATACGCCGAAGCCACTCCAATGTACACCACCGCATTGCAAGGATTTACCAGCTAGCCTCTTCGTCTTCAATACCCGAAGATGAAGAAAGATAGAGATAAAGATGGAAACAAATAATAGATAAGATGGATGATGCAACATGTAAACAATGATGATACCGACACCCCTGCAAAGTTAGTAAGTTCCCCATTTATTACGACTCATAAGTGTGTGACCGTCAAGTGTGTGAGACTCGGCTATAGACTAGACTCTACATGCAGTCCTAGTTCACCATAACCATTGGCTCTGATACCAATATGTCACACACTCAAATTCCACATGCAGGGTTTTATCGCGAGGCGCGTGACGCACCATGATCCAAGTCAACGATCACAATAAATGACAACTATATGAATAAAATAACGTAACCAAACCATGTAGTTCAAAAGTATCAACCACAAATACAGCGGAAGAATAATAGTTTACAATCCTCAAATGAAAATGAAAGACAACGTTTAAAAGTTTGATATGATGCATGAAACCTAGAAGCCGTGAGACCCTATGCGCCTATCCAATCCTGCTAACTTAGCGACCTGAGAAAACATGCTAAAAATGTCAACATACTATGCTGGTGAGTTCACAGGTTTCATAAGTTTGAAAGATCAATCTCGTTACTACTATGTTATATGAACGTTAGCTAGCACTACGTGAAAAAAGAGCTACGGTCACATCAAAAAAATGTGACCGTATGTCTTTCGCCACACATATTTTTTTTAGGCCAAGTGTGACCAAAGGTCGAGTCATCGTAGGTATGATATGGCCACATTCACGTTTAGTGACCATAGCTACTAAAAAGTGTGGCTAAAGGGTACTAATATTTCTTTCTTGGATCAGGTATTCCTTTCCATTAAGTGTGTCTAAAAGATAACAATGGCCACATGAAATTACTTTAAGTGTGACTATTTTCATTATATAGTCACATGAATTTACTAAAAAGTTTGTTTTAGTCACATCAATTATAAAAAAACGTGGCAAAAAGGTTGTTGTAATCAAGGACTTTGTCCTGTAAGTGTGGCTAAAACAAAGCAATCGTCACATGAATTTCTTATAAATGTGGTTGGTTCGATTATATAGTCACATGAATTAACTTTAAATGTGGCTAAAAACTATTTTCAGACACCAAAAGTAATTGAAATTTTAAATGTGGCTATTGTCTAACCTTTAGCCACACATAATTTTTTTTTCATGACATATGCTATCATTTCGTCACACGACAAAAAACAAATTGATCATGGTGTGGCTAATAGTTATGTAAAGCCACATGAATTTTTGTCATTCTACGTGTGGCTATTGTCTAACCATTTGCCACGCATATTTATTCTGGTTCTCTATGGTCATTTATGTGTAATTGCCCATTTTATTTTCTATTTTTTTTTTGTAAAATTACAATTAAAATGATTGTACACAAAACCCATTAATATAAACAATATAACCCAAAATTCATACATAAGTATTCAATTTAAATACCAAAAACTTAAATCTCTAATCAAACTCTATATACAAAAGTTACAATTGAAATGATTGTACACAAACTATGAACTATTTCTAGGTTCTTTTCTTCAAGTCCATTTACTCACTGCTTCTGCATATGAAAGTGTTGCAAATTTGCATCCATGAGCTGTTGGGAAGAATTGCTACAGTGAGTGTATCCAAAGTAAACATCATAGCAATATGTAAGAACAATATAAAAAGAATCATTTCCATTTAGGTGAACAAGTCAATAGGGTCAAAAGTATAAAAAATTGCAATAGTGAGCTGTGAGCCTAGCCATCATGCTAGCTTTCTCTTCTTCCATCATGATGGAATTTGGATCTATGCGGCGTAAGATAACGCTACTATATATTTAAACATTTCTCACCGGCTTGATCACAAGACGAGATAGAATCTCCAAAATAAAAATCGGCCTACAACACATATTGCCATTGTTAGATATTTTGTCACAATAATAGAACAATAATCTTCGGTCAACAAACAATGCCTCAAGACTAAAACTACTTAGAGAAGGCCATACATTTAATAGTGCTTGTGATGAAAGGCCTGAGTACTGGTCTTCTAGGTGACCAAGATCAATGGAGGAGAGTAATGTACATCAAAACACAACTTTTTATGTAATCAATTAAAAGATAATAAATTGATGGCATAGTTAACTTCACATATATAGAAGAATAATGAAATTAAAACAGACTTAAGCATATTATAAGTAAACGAAGAAAAAAGCTTAACACCAAAATCTATACGTATGTACCTCGATCATGTGCAATATTTATTGTGTTTGAATACCCGGCCTAGGAAACAAAATCGACACATAAATATGCAAAACTATGAACGAATTCTTCTACACATACAAAGAAATTACTAACGGGAAGATCGAGTATGGAGTATACTTTACCTTAGCGATCATTCGCTGGAGTAAACCTCGTTGGAGAACAATCACCATCATAAATCAGGTCTGGACAGGACAATTTTTATCGTCAGAAAACCTGCTTGGGCAGTCTTCTCGTTGCTGGAAATAGCATTGTGACTCAACTGTTGCCATTCATTTAGTTGGCTAGAGCCGCCGAATCCGAGCAGGCTTGCTACACCAAGATTCGTTCACTATTCATTGTCGGAAAACGTACCTGAGCACAACCTCAAATAATTTTAGTAAAAATATACGTTATGAACATTAATTTTAAAAAAGTACCTTGATATTAAATATCCCTTCAACATCTGAGACCAACTTAAAGATTTTCAAATTGAAAGTTCTGCTTGCACATCATGTTTCATATCCTGCCATGATCAAAAGAAGTAAGGTTTCTCTTGCTTAAGAAAGTGTGTGTGTATAGACTATATCCATTGGAGGTGACTTTGATTTGAACATGTTGCTAAGGTTCTAACTGGATGAAGATATATGATGCACAAATTATTTGGAGTCATTTCTAAGTGCATCTGAAATTAACGTATGATACGCTGGCATATTAGTGAAACCGGCGACCTAGGAATTTGTTCTGCATTGTGTTCTGAAACTGATTATAGGCAACATCAAAACATCGCCAGGTAAAAGGGGAATCCCATCACCATTAAATACAATCAGAGATAAACAAACACGACCAACATGATAACACATTGGCTGGTTGCGATGTGAAAGCAAGCAGAACCACATCACCATTCCGGTTGATCCGTCATTATAGCCTTATCTACAGCGCAAAAAACATATACACAAATAGTCAATCTAGTGAACTCCAAAGACATTTTTATAAAGAATGATTCAAACCATTCATAAAATTATATGCACAAAAATACAATAAACAAATTATATATCAGCATTAGATATCTATAGAAATTAAAAATAAAAACTCATAACCTTAACGCTCACTCTTGAGCTTTGAGAGAAACCAACTGAACCGGTCTCAAAACCAAGGACTTCACAAACCCAACACTAAATGTTAAAAACCACTAAACTCAAAAGATAACACAAATCCAACCATCAAAGCATACAAATCCATCTATCAAATCATACAACCACCAATTAGAATCCTAAAATAAAGAAAAAATTCTTGCATCACCTAAATGATCTTGAAAGAGGAGGATCCTTGACCCTTCCTTCATCATTATCATTCATTATATAACATAATTACAATCCCTATTTTTGGGATGATTTACAAGAGATAATGTCAATCAATTCAAATTACAAATCATACTTAAAATACTTTATCTACTTAAAATACTTAGGCTATTACACCCCCGCAGTCGAAGCCGAAGGAGACCGAAGGCTGAGGCTGGAACGAAAATCTTCAAATAGAACCCGCGGTAATCCTTTAGTAAAAATATCAGCAATCTGGTAACGGGAGGGGACATGTAGAACACGGACCTCACCTTTTTGCACCTTTTCCCGAACAAAGTGTATATCAAGCTCTATGTGTTTGGTCCGTTGGTGTTGGACAGGGTTACCGGATAAATAAATGGCACTAACGTTGTCGCAGTAAACCAAGGTGGCGCACGAGAGAGGTCGGTGCAGTTCAAGAAGGAGATTACGTAACCAACATACCTCTGCTACAACATTTGCAACCCCGCGATATTCAGCTTCGGCACTGGAGCGGGAAATGGTCGCCTGACGTTTTGAAGACCACGAGATGAGGTTGTCCCCATAGTAAATGCAAAACCCGCTAGTGGAACGACGGGTATCTGGGCACCCGGCCCAGTCGGCGTCTGTGTAAGCCAGAAGACGCGGGTCCTTAGAGGGCCCGAGAGTGAGACCGAAAGTAATAGTACCCTGTATGTAACGAAGAATGCGCTTTAAGGCATTCCAGTGGTCAGTCTTAGGGGCATGCATGTGGATACATATCTGTTGGACGGCATAACTAATATCTGGGCGGGTGAATGTCAAGTATTGGAGTGCGCCTGCTAGACTCCGGTACAAGGTCGGGTCGTGAAAGTCATCACCCGCATTTGCCCCGATTTTGCTGTTTGTGTCAACAGGTGTGTGAACTGGCTTACACGATGTCATACCGGCACGCTCTAGAATCTCCTGTGCGTAGGCGTGCTGAGAAAGGAATAGGGAGTCTGCGCGCCTTGTGACAGAGATGCCAAGGAAGAAACTAAGTGGGCCGAGATCTTTCATAGCAAACTCCGAGGATAAGTGAGTCATGAGAGAGGACCGAAGTGAGTCTGAGGAGGTGACCAAGATAATATCGTCCACATAAAGTAGTAGGTAAGCAACCTGAGAGCCGGTGTGAAGAGTGAACAAAGAGGCGTCACACTTGCTTTGCACAAAACCCAACGTGACCACATAATCCGTAAAGCGTTGGTACCACGCACGTGGTGCTTGTTTCAACCCGTATAACGATTTCTTAAGACGACACACGTGATCAGGAAAATCTTTGTTGCGGAATCCCATAGGCTGATACATGTAAACAGTCTCATGCAAATGACCGTGAAGAAAGGCATTGGTCACATCTAACTGGTGTATTTGCCAAGATTGAGCCAAGGCAATAGAAAGAACCGTCCGTATGGTGGCCGGTTTGACAACCGGACTGAACGTCTCACCACAATCAATACCCACCTGTTGAAGTCTACCATCACAAACCAACCGTGCCTTGTATCGTTCCAATGACCCATCAGATTTATATTTGTGTTTAAATAGCCACATGCTCCGAATGACGTTCATATTAGGTAACCGTGGTGTTAATTCCCAAGTCTCATTCTTAATAAGAGCATGGTATTCGTCAGTCATGGCTTTATGCCATTCCGGTATGGACAAGGCCTCGGTCGGGGTTTTGGGAATAGGAATTATGGTGGTGGTGTGTAGGTTTAGTCGGTCTTGGGGTTTGGTGATACCGTCCATGGCTCGGGTGCGCATGGTACGGGGAGGGGGACGGGGTGGAGAGATGGCCGGTGGCTGGGTGGTTTGCGTGTCAGGATGGTGCGGAAGTGTGGAAGTGGTCGGGTGAGGTGGTGAGACGGGTTGGGTTGAGGAACGGGCCAGGTTGATGGGCTGATGTGTCGTGACAGGGGAGTGAGGAGGGGAGGTATGGGCCTGTGATGGAAGGTGTTGGGCTGGAGATGGGGAGTGTTGGGCAGGAGGGGTATGAGGTGCAGATTGGGCCGGAGCAGGTTGGGATTGGGCCGGAGTCGTTGGTTGTAGTGGGTCTACGTATGGCCAGAGGGATGGTGGGAATTGATCCAAAAAATCATAGTTGGGCGGTGGGGTGATGGTATTGGCGAAAGGGAACGTGGTTTCATCGAAGGCTACATGGCGAGATATAATAATTTGTTTGGTGGTGAGGTCAAAACACTTGTAGCCCCGATGGTTGAAGGGGTAGCCCAAGAAGACACAAGGTGTGGAGCGAGGGTCGAGTTTATGGATGGTGGTGTATGGGGTTAGAGGGTAGCAAAGGCAACCGAATACACGGAGATGGTCATAGGAGGGTGTGCGGTGGTATAGGAGTTCGGTGGGTGTTTTATTTTGTAGGTGTTTAACGGGTAGGATATTTAGGAGATAAGTGACGGTTTCGAGTGCATGATGCCAAAAGGTGTTGGGTAAGGAGGCATGGGTGAGGAGGGTGCGGATCATATTATTAATGGTGCGGATCATGCGTTCCGCCTTTCCATTTTGAGACGACGTGTGTGGACACGATCGCCTAAAAAGGATGCCATGGGATGAGAAGAATTTATTAAAAGATGAGTTTATGTATTCGGTGCCGTTGTCACATTGAAAGGTTTTTATGGGTCGTTCAAATTGAGTTGTTATTTGATTATGAAAGTGGCAAAAAGTGTTGTAAACTTGGGATTTGTTTGATAGTGGGTAGGTCCATAAAAAATTAGAGACATCATCAAGAAATAATATGTAATATCTATGGCCATGCATGCTCAAAATAGGAGAAGTCCATAAGTCACTATGAATTAAGTCAAAATTATTAAAAATACGAGTATTAGAACTAGCAAAGGGTAGTCTAATACTTTTGCCAAGTACACATGATTGACAAACATTATTATTAAAAGTAGGAAAATTGACAAAATAATTTGACTTTAATGACTGTAAAGGAGCACGCCCAGGGTGGCCTAGACGTTGATGCCATAGTGATGAAGTAACAGCAGCAAAAGTGGATGGGAAGGTGGTGGTTCCGGGTCCAAGCACGAGTGGGTAGAGATCACCGCTGCTGTTGCACCGGAGGATAGGGATCCGGCTCTTGTAGTCCTTCACAAGAAAACCAAATGGGTCAAATTCAACAGAGACCCAGTTGTCGGTTGTGAACCGACGAACCGAGATAGGGTTTTTAATTAATTTTGGGGCATAAAGGACGTTTTTAAGGACAAGTGGGGGATAGGGTGGGGGTAAGGTTTGTTGGCCATGTCCAAGTACCGGGATGGTTGTACCATCACCGACGACTATTTGTTGTCCCATACTATTATTAGAAAAAGAATCGAAATTAACATAAGTGTTTGACATGTTACCTGTGGCCCCGGTGTCCATGTAGCCGGTGGGCTCCTGTGCGTTGTGGGTATTGTTCAGTGACATGGCTTGAAGGGCTTGATCAATGTCGGTAGGCGTATAGGCCGTATGATGTGCCTGAGAAGGTTTAGAACCAAGCAGGCCCTGTCCACTGTTATTTTGATTGGGCCGAGAATTGGAAGTTGGGTAAGGGCATGGAGGGGCAGCCCAATTGGAGGTGGGATAATTATAATGCTGTTGGGCCGAGTAACTTGGCTGAGGAGCCCAAGGACCATATGTGGGAGGGGGAGGCCAGTAAGGAGGATATGGGGTCCAAGGGCTGTAAGGATGTTGGCTGCGACCACGGCCCCAAGAGGACCTGCCACGTCCGCGGCCCCGGGTGCGGCCTCGGCCACGGGAGCGGTCATAGGTGGGTTCAGTGGGTGGGTTTGAGGGTGCGGAGCGGGTAGTGGTGTTGAGGGCGGTGGTGGCCTGTTTCGAGGCGTGAAGTGCTTGTTCCGCCTTTTGAGATTCAACCATACAAAGCTTAGAACGGGCTTTGTAAAAGGGAGGAAGGGGTTCCTGTCCTTGAAGAATAGTGCCAATACTTTCGTATTGTTCGGTCAACCCGGAGATGAGTTGTAAGACAAGATCATCATTGTCAACGGGGTGACCGACGCTAGCCAATTGGTCGGCCAAGGTTTTGAGTTGTTGACAATAGGCGTTCATGGATTGAAAATTTTCAAGCCGGGTGTTTGTGAAACGGTGTCGGAGGTGAAGGGCACGGGCACTTTTATTGTCTTGGAAAAGATCTTCGAGAGAAGACCAAGCTTGGTAGGCGGTTTTGTTTTGACCCGGTTCAATAACGGTGTGGACAAGATCTTGGGAGATCGTGCCATACATCCACTGAAGAACAATGGAGTCGAGACGTTCCCAAGTCTCATCGGCTGAAGAGGAGGTGGCTGGGGATTTATCTTTTTCGGTGGTTGATTGGGCGGGTACGGGTGGTGGTGGGCGGGGTAGGAGGTGGTCATAAACCTGGTAGGCTTTGCAGTGGATCTTAAAAAGTTCGGACCATGATGGCCAGTGGGCTGTATCGAACTCGAGTTTGATGGGTATAAAGTTTGAGATGTTGGAGACGGTGGTTGCGGGATGGATTTTTTTCCATTGTTGCGAGAATAAGGGAGGCCGAGTGATTGAAACAGGGATAAGGAAGGGATAAAGTGAATGTGACAGAAAGATTAAAGGTGAAAAGGGAGGGCAGCGATGGAACAAAGGGAGGGCAGTGGAGGATATGTGAGGGAAGGAAGGGTGAAAAAGAAAGAGGATCGGTGGTTAATGGTGGTCAGCCGAGAAGAAGAAGATGGCTGCCGCCTGTGTCTGACTTGATACCATGAAAGAGGAGGATCCTTGACCCTTCCTTCATCATTATCATTCATTATATAACATAATTACAATCCCTATTTTTGGGATGATTTACAAGAGATAATGTCAATCAATTCAAATTACAAATCATACTTAAAATACTTTATCTACTTAAAATACTTAGGCTATTAGATCTGACTAATAGATGTGCTACAACATCTAGTTTGAGAGCACTTGAAATCATTTTTTTACAATAGCATATAAATAATTTATGACACAAAAAGAGCAACATGAAGGGAATAATAGAATGGAAAGAATATCTGTGTTGTCTTAGAAAAAAACATAACACGGAGAGAAAATTTTAGTGCAAGCAAATGAACTACACATGGTTTCTTATAAGGACAATATTATTTGTTTTTTTTTTTTTGTTGCTGGTCTACTGATTTATTAGAAGATTCTGTATAAGATAAGAGTTTAAAAGTAAGCAAATACAACAAAACAAACTAAGTCGCATTTGATGCTACCAAACAGTCGAAGTAGTAAGCATTGGCATTTTTTCACTTTTGAGCACTAATGTGTAAATGACTTATTTAAACACATACAAAATGGCATCTACCTGTTAATTGGGTTGATTTATTGAACCAACTTAAAATTTAGAGTTTCAAGACATAAGCCTTAACAAAAAAATTGATTCACTTTTCACACAACATCCGGACCATGCCTTTGTCGGTCCATGAGGTCTTTCTTTTATTATTATTCACCCTGCCAATGTATTCATTTACAACACACACAACCAATCGACTATAACAACCTACGGTTCAACCAAGAATTATTTTCATAGTTTTATTCAAAGAAGGTCGATTTGGCAAATGGGTAACATATAAAAAAAATAAAAATTATATCTAAAAAGGATTTGAAATTGAAATTGAAATTAAATAAAAAATGTGCAGATGTCTAATACTTAAACCATTCACATGCATAGTCGTGAGAAAAAAAAAAAGAAATGTTTAATTACTTGACCTGACTCGTTAGTTTTGTCCAATACTAAAACCATTCACATGAATAGTAGTGAAAAAAAATGCTTAATTATTCAACCTGACCCGTTAGTTTTGTCCAATACTAAAACCATTCACATGAATAGTACTGAAAAAAAATGCTTAATTATTCGACCTGACCCGTTAGTTTTGTCCAATACTAAAACCATTCACATGAATAGTAGTGAAAAAAAGAACTGAATAATACACTATTGCAGATGTCCAATACTTAAACCATTAACATGCATATGGTAGTAAAAAAGGAACTGCATAATTACTGACCCGACCATTCAGTTTTGTTAGGCATATATTGATATATCCAAATAATGCATACACTTCTGAAAACCAAATTTAAACAAAAAAAAAAAAGAAAAAGAAAACAATCAGAAAAAACACAAACGAAGAATGCTATCTTTTTCAAATTTCAACATATCCTCATAACAGCAGTAAATTTACCCCTAGTCATTAAAAGAAAAGTATAATTCTTTTGAGTAAATATAAACATGTTGATACAAAGCAACAATAACTAAACGTAATCAAATGAGCAAAAATTTAGATCAGAATGAAAAATTTAATCTATTTCAAAAGAGTAACATATGTCTTCTTCCAAAATGTAATGAAAGAAATAAACACAGACACTGGTTATATAAAATATAATCAATCTCAAAGTAAAACATGTGATGATAATTAACTGCTTTAATACTAAGTACAACCCAATATATGTAAATCTTGAAACAAAACAACCAAGCATATATTGGTAGTGCAGGCATGTAAGATACAGTATGAACAAAAAACAAAACAGAAATGTATATAATTTATATGGGTTCCTTCATTTTTACATCAAGGGAAACATACATACATTTAGTGGAAATACAAATTAACAAACAAAAATATCACTTAAGAAAACTGAAATCAATACCTATATTCCCAAAATATCCTTATTCCCTAACAGATAATTCTAATATTCTTCCTATTTTCAGTATGATAAACATGATTAGGGTGTATAATAGCTAAACATCTGATTCAAACATTGAGATTAACCGAAAATTAACAAAGTCACACACAATAACCTCCACAACTCTCAAATCAGCACATATAAAAAACGACTTACAGAAACATATGATGAAGGCAAGATGGTGCAGAGAAACCACCGGACTGAGAGCAGTAAAAACTACAAATTAACAAACATAAAGCCATACAAACTATTACACTTTCACCAAGTGAGAGAGGGGGGGGGGGGTAGTTACCTGTTGATTCAAGACTCGGTCACAAGACTTTGGGGGCCGAGAAACCAACTTTGGAGGGATGTCGGATTAAAGCGGCGGGGGTTCGGCAACAACCTTGGGGTGATAGTAAATTGGGAGACGAAACGAAGGAAATGAGGAAGTTAAAACTGATTTAGGGTTAGAAGGAAGTTTAGGGTGGGAAAGAGGGAAAACGAAAACGAAAATGAAAATGAGAGAGGGAAGTTTAGGGTGGAAAGAGGGAAAGTGAAAAATATTTTGGACGTTTGATTATGTATTTTTGTCCTTTTTAACTTTACTAATTTAGTCACTTGTATTTTGTCCGCTTAAACAATAAATAAGAATGTATTTTTTTTCCTCTCGTCATGGGCGATCGCCGGCAAGGGTATGAGAAGCAACCGGAGAATGGGCGTTTTCAAGAATACGTGAAGATTTTCGTGTCAAACTTTCCAGAGAAATGCAGCGGAAAGGATCTCGATGATTTGGTGAAAGGTTTTGGAGAGGTGACAAAGATTTACATTGCTCGTAAACGGGACAAGATGGGGAGAAGATTTGGTTTCGTGACTTTTAAAGATGTGAGGGATAGTGAGGTCTTGGTTAGTTCGTTATCGACACTATGGATGGGGAGCTTTAAGTTACGATTCAATATTGCGCGTTTCACAGAGAATCATGGGGATTATAAGAAACAGAAGGTTGATACTCCGATGGAAGATCCAGTAATGAATAATGAAGGTGCTTTTGGAGGTACAGATCCTATTAGAGAAATTAAGAATAATGTGTCATATAGGGATGCTTTTGTGGGGGATACCCAGCCGATGAAGAATGATTTTATTTTGAAGATACGGACTCTGTAAATGAGTTTTCGGATTGTTTAAGGAAGGCCTTGGTTGCTACATTGGTTGACATGGAGAAGTTGAAGATGGTGGGTAAGCTTATGCGACTTTTGCATCCTGAAGGGGGTCATATACAATATCTTGGCGGATTAATGATCCTTATGTCGTTTAAAGATGAAAAGGTGACGGCGGATGTTCGTAATAAGGCCCGTGAACGTGTGGATTTCTTCAGTTCTGTTGATACATGGGAGGGTCAATCACTACCATTTGAAAGGCTTGCGTGGTTAAAGGTGCAAGGTATCCCACTTAACATCCTTTGCAATGATACAGTGAATTCGATAGGGGAGTGTTTTGGTAGAATTGTACACCATGCAAATGTGAAACAAGGGGACGGGGATTTGTCTTATGAGTATGTTGGGGTCCTCGTTGGAGATAACAGGCGGATTGAGAAAGAGATGGTGCTGCAATGGAGGGGGAAAAGATTCAGGGTATGGGTTTCGGAAGAGATAGGGGACTGGATACCGGATTTTTTGTTCGGAAACAAGCAACCTTCGGATGTCTCGCCAACTGCTGATACGCCGGTTAATGTTGTTTCACCGGAAATTGTTGAATCACCGGTGAAGGAGGGTATTAATGGTGACATTAATGTGGGTGAAGAAATTACGGTAACTCCCGATAATTCTGGTGCTATTAAGGGTAATCATTCATTGGGTAATAATGGTGGGGAATATGTTGTTTCCGAAAATTCTGCTTCTAGTAATCATGTGGTTAGAAAGGGCGCTGTGTTTAAAAATACTTATAAGTCTAGGGGTGTTTTGGGGTTTTGTCTAAAAAAAGGAAGAAGCTGGTGTTTAAGATAAGCGGGTCAGGCTCAAAGAGTTCCTCTGGGCCGATTAAGAAGAAAAATAAGCCCAAACAGAGAAGTGCGGATCCTTTTAATGTGGATCACATAATTGGCCCAATGAATGTGGAAGAGGCTTTTATTGAAAGGTCCAAAAAGGTTAGTACTCTGGAGAAAAATGCTGATTGCAGAGAAGGTCTTGGTACTACACAGTCAACCGGGGGTCCTTCTTCGGGTAGTGAAAGGCAGGGATCATTTGCAGATAGAAGGGAACAACGGAGCCCGTTATTGTTTGAAGATTTGATGAAGGAAGGGGTAATTGATGATGCGCAGGTTGAACAAGATGGTACCGTCCATGATCAGGGTATTAAAGGTATGATTCAGGGGTCAGAAGAAAATACGGACACTAATGCGGGTCTTCCCGGCCTACGAAAGGAAGTAGATGCAACCATACGGATGGGTGATCTTTTGGGGGCAGACCTTCAGTTTCATCAGCAGTTGGTTCAGGAAACGATTCAAGGAGAAGGTACACAGGTTGGTTGTAAATGAATATTTTATCTATTAATATTAGAGGTTTGAGGGATGGGGGGAAGTCTAGGTGGTGTAAACGTTTGCGCAAGGATCATGGGGTTGAATTCATTGGTTTGCAAGAGTCTAAGATATCGAGTTTAGGTATAAGGGAGGTTATGGCTTATTGGGGCGATGGAGGGGTTGAATTTGATGCGGTTGATGCTTCTGGTCTTTCGGGAGGGTTGGTTAATATGTGGAATCCGAAGGTTTTGAAGAAGATATCTATGATACAAAATAAGAATTTTTTGGTAACTACCTGTCTTATAGTTGCAGATAGCTCGGTTATAAATTTCATAAATGTTTATGCTCCTCAGCGTGCGGGGGCTAAAAGACGGTTATGGGAGGATTTGGGCAGGATTATCAGGGGTTGTAATGGTTTGGTTGTTTTGTTGGGCGACTTCAACGCTGTTCGGTTTCCCGAAGAACGTAGGAATTCAAACTTTAATTATGGTGTAGCGGCTGATTTTAATGCTTTTATTGATGATTTGGGTCTTAAGGAGTATGTCATGAGAGGGTTTAAATTCACGTTTTTGGCCGGGAAAGGTGTAAAACATAAAATGAGTAAAATCGACAGGTTTTTGGTTTGTCAACAGTTTTTTAATAAATGGCCTGAGGCTTGTTTGAGAGCTCTTAAAAGGGAGTTTACGGATCATTGCCCTCTTCTTTTAACTGTTGTGGACTCCAATTTTGGCCCCAAACCTTTTAGATGGTTCAATTCATGGCTGTACAGGGAGGATTGCGAAAGGGTGGTCACTAAAGCTTTATCGGAGAATGCCTTTCAGGGGCAGCCTGACGAGATAATTACGGCAAAATTAAGATTTCTGCGTGGTGTCCTTAAAAAGTGGTGGAACGACATTATTAAACAGGAAGGGGAGGAGTTGATTGTCATGAAAGAAGATATAGAAAGACTGGAGAGGGAGATGGAAGTTAGAGACCTTGAGGAGGAGGATATTTGGGTTTGGGAGGAATGTAGAAAAGGAGTGGAACATATAAATTTGTGCCATAATAGGGACTTGAAGCAAAAATCGAGAGTTAGATGGGCTATTGAAGGAGATGAAAATTCCGCTTTTTTTTCATGGTGTTGTTAATGGGAGAAAGGCAGCTAATGCTATTCCGGGATTGATGGTTGGTGGTGAATGGGTGGCAAAGCCTTCTTTGGTTAAAAAGGAGGTAATGATGCATTTTAGAAGTCATTTCAAAGAAAGTATAAAAAGAAGACCGGTTATTCGATGCCAGAACTTGAACCGTATTAGTGAAAGTGACGGTGAATCTTTAGTTGCTATGTTTTCTAGAGAAGAGATTAAAGAGGCAGTGTTTGATTGTGGTTCGGATAGAGCGCCGGGTCCGGATGGTTTTAACTTCAGGTTTGTAAAACACTTCTGGACGTATTTGGAGGATGATTTTCTTAGTATGTTTGAATCGTTCCATGATTTGGGGTTAATTAGTAGGGGTTGCAGTTCGTCTTTTATTACTTTGATTCCTAAATCTAAAACCCCGGTGGGCTTAAAAGACTATAGGCCAATTAATTTGGTGGGTATAGTGAGTAAGGTGATTTCTAAGGTGTTGGCTATTCGGGTTAAAAAGGTGTTGGGCTCGGTTATCTCTAATACCCAGTCTGCTTTCCTTAGTGGCAGATATATTCTTGACGGCCCTTTAGTGATTAATGAAACTATTGGGTGGATTAAAAAGCATGGGAAAAAGGCGTTTTTGTTGAAACTTGACTTTGAAAAAGCATATGATAACGTTAATTGGGGTTTCCTGGTTTCGACGTTGAATCAAATGGGTTTCCCAAAGAAATGGTGCTTATGGGTTAAGGGTATTTTAGAGTCGGCACGCTCGGCGGTTTTGGTAAACGGTTCTCCGACGTTTGAGTTCCAATGTGAAAAAGGGGTTAGGCAAGGAGATCCGTTATCTCCTTTTCTTTTTCTGATTGTTATGGAGGTGCTCAATTGTATGATTTCCAAAGCGGTGGAGATTGGAGAGATCAAAGGGGTTTGCATTGGTAGAGACTCATTGATTATGTCACATCTGTTTTACGCCGATGATGCTTTACTAATGGGTGAATGGTCTAAAGAGAACTTGGATAATGTCGCTAGAGTTCTTCGGGTTTTCCACCTTTGTTCCGGATTAAAAATTAATATTCATAAATCTTTTTTATTTGGGATTGGGGTGGAGGATGGAGAGATTGAGCACATGGCGGAGGTGATGGGATGTAGAGTGGGAGCTTTCCCTTTTGATTATTTGGGAATTCGGGTTGGAGCTAACATGAATAAGATTTGTCATTGGAACCCGGTTGTTGACACTATTAAAAATCGGCTTTCCTCTTGGAAGGCGAATACTTTGTCCATGGGTGGAAGACTCACGTTGATTAAGTCGGTTTTGTCTAGTATTCCGATTTACTATTTATCCTTATATAAAGCTCCGGTTATGGTGATAGAGGCTTTGGAGAAACTTATGAGGAATTTTTTGTGGTCAGGAACAAATGAAGATAGAAAAATGCATTGGGTTTCTTGGGAGATAATTACGGCTTCTAAGAAACAAGGTGGGTTGGGTATTTTAAGATTATCGGATGTTAACTTAGCGCTTCTAGCTAAGTGGGCGTGGAGGTTTAAGGTGGAGGGTGGGTCGGTGTGGAGAAAAGTCATAGAGGGGATTCATGGTGGTAGAGGTTGCTGGAGTTTTTTACCGGTGAATAGATCGATTACGGGCTGTTGGAAAGTTATAGTTTCTGTGTTGAATTCAACTCGGGTCAAAAACAAACAGATTCAACAGATGTTCAGGGGTGTGATTGGGAATGGGAGGCTTCTTCGTTTTTGGTTTGATTTATGGTTGGGAGATACTATCTTAAAAGACAGATGGCCGAACTTATATAAGCTGGATAGAGATAAAAAATGCTTGGTTAGCGATAGGGTAAACCCTTTACCTGACAGCTGGTCGCTGATTCCGAAATGGCACAGATTTCCTAGAACCGTGGAGGAGTTATCAGAGATGCAGGATCTTGAGAGAATGTTTGTGGGGCAGCGCTTCAGTGGTGATAATGACAGATGGGTTTGGAGCTGTGGGCAGAATACGGCGTTCTCTGTTAAGGCGTGCAGATCTCTCTTAGCTGTGACTCTTACCGGGCTGAATCAACAGGTTTTAAAATGGGAAGGTTGGGTTCCATCTAAAGTTTTTTTGTTGGTGTGGAGGGTTGCCAGGAATCGCATTCCGACTCGCGTTGCCCTGGATAGAAGAAGAGTGGTCATTCAAGACTTATCTTGTCCGTTATGCTGCTGCAGCGAGGAAGACGTCCAACACTTGATGGTTGATTGTGGCTTCGCTTATGGGGTATGGACTTACATTTGTAAATGGTGCAGGTTGGAGCCGTTTTTCGCATTTGATTATGAGGATTTATTGAATTTGTACAAGAATGCTCATGGTGGAAAATGGGGAAAAAAGATTATAAGAGGAATCGTGATGATCACTACTTGGGCGATATGGAGCGCACGGAATGTTAAGGTGTTTCAAGGTATATCCAAGAAGGTCATGGAGGTAGTGGCGGATGTAAAGATCAAGGCGTTCTTTTGGTTGAAACATAGATCGAAGTTTAAAGGTTTAGAATGGAATGATTGGTTACAGTATCCATTGTACATATGTGTGTAATTTTGGCGGCTCTAGCGTTTTAGTGCTTGCCGGTTTTTAATGAAAGTTTCTTTTCAAAAAAAAAAAAATAAATAAGAATGTATTTTGGGCATTTATAAAACTATTTTGGGCTTCTTTAGATTTATTAAAACCTCACCAGAACTTTTTGGGCGATTTAGAGGATAGAACGTTCCATAAAATATTTTGGCGTGCCCAAAATGTTTTGTTTTGTACTAGTGAATTAACATTATTTATAATAAATAATTATTCCGAAAGTACGATCTTGGTTAAAAGCACGCATCACGACGTCCGATTCCAACATCAGTTCCTTTCCGCGTGTCCAAAACGCTGTGTTTTTTGCCGTTTCTCGCGCCGATTTCACATTCGATCATTTCAATAGAAAATACGTGCCATATTTACATATAATAACTTTATGTTAGTTCAGTTGAATAAATTTTTACTGTGTGTGTCTATAAATATCTAACTAATTGACCATCATTGGGCCTAATTAACCATCATTGGGTCTAAGTGACAATTATTGGGTCTACCTAACCATCATTGGGCCTAATTGACCATCGTTGGATGTCACTAACCATCATTTGATCTAATTGACCATCATTGGATCTAATTGATGATCATTTATTCTAATTGACCATTGTTGTGCCTATTGACCATCATCGGGTCTAACTCACCATCATTGGGTCTAAATGACCATCATTGGGTCTAAGTGATAATTAGTGGATCTAACTGGCCATCATTTGATCCAACTGACAATCATTAGTTTAATTAACCATCATTGGATCTAATTGACGGTCATTGGTTCTTATTAACCATCATTGGATCTAATTGACCATCATTGAATCTAATTGATGATCATTGGTTCTAATGGATCATCATTTGGCCTAATTAATCATCATCGGGTTTAATTGACCATCATTGGGTCTAAGTGACAGTGATTGGATCTAACTGACCATCATTGGGCCTAACTGACCATCACTGGATCCAACTGACGATCATTGGTTTAATTAACCATCATTGGATCTAATTGACCATCATTGGATCTAATTGATGATCACTGGTTCTAATTAACCATCATTGGATCTAATTGACTATCACTGAATCTATTTGACGATCATTGGTTCTAATTGGCCATCATTGGGCCTAATTGACTATTATCGGGTCTAATTGAACATCATCAGGTCTAAATGACCATCATTGGGTCTAAGTGACAGTGATTGGATCTACCTGGCCATCATTGGGCCTAACCGACCATCATTGGATCCAACTGACCATCATTGGGCCTCACTGACCATCACTGGATCCAACTGACCATCAGTGGTGTAATTAACCATCATTGGATCTAATTGACCATCAATGGATCTAAATGACGATCATTAGTTCTAATTGACCATCGTTAGATCTAATTGACCATTATTGGGCCTAGTTGACCATCAACAGGCCTAATTAACCATCATCAGGTCTAATTGACCATCATTGGGTCTAACGACCTTCATTGGGTATAACTGACAATGATTGAACCTAATCGACCGTCTTTGGGCCTAACTGACCATCATAAATCCAATTGACCATTATTGGATCTAATTGATGATAAAATATTTATAGTTACTACTTTTGTTTCTTTCATTAAGTGTGGCTACTAAATGACACATTTGTTTTTGTAATGTGTGGCTAAATGTTTCCAAACGATGTGTTTTTGGTCATATGAATAAAAAATCGAACAAATATTGTGCCCATAGATCAAATTTGGCTACACTTTTCTAACGTGGCTACAAAATGTCACATTTTTTTCTTATTATTCTTCTCACGAATTTATCACCAAAAATAAATGGTGTCAAAATTTGCAACCAATTAGTTACCTTATCTTATAATACAAAATTTTGGTGTAAAATCGGTTGCTAAATTTGCTACCATTTTTCTATGTAGCAACTTTTGTTGACAATAGCCCAGTTTTATCGTGGCTAATATGGTAGCAATCTAGTCTCAAAATTTACCACTGATTAGCTACCATATATATATATGCATTACGTTTTAAGAAATAGGTCCCTAAATTTGCTACCGCTAAAGTGGTCACAATTCAATAGGTTTGTTTTTTTATACATTATTATTTTTTAATTCTTTCTTATTATTTTTATCATGAATTTACCACAAAAATAAACGGTGTTAAAATTTGCAACCGATTAGTTACCTTATCTTAAAATATATATTTTGGTGTAAAATCGGTTGCTAAATTTGCTACCATTTTTTCTAGGTAGCAACTTTTGGTGACAATAGCCCAGTTTTCTAGTAGTGGATGGAAGTGAGAATTGAACCTTTGATCATATAGGTGACCATAAAATACTTATAGTTACTAGTTTTGTTTCTTTTACTAATTAGTGGGTAATAAATATTACTCTTTGGTCACACTAAATATATATGTGGCCAGATGTATTAGCTTTTAGTCATATCATCAAACAAATATCATGACAATTGGTCACATTTGGCCACACTTTTCATCTCCCCATTATTGATTACTTTAGACACACATAAAAATTTTAAACATGTCCATTTATTATTTTTAGCCACACGTAAAACATTTTACTGTGACCATTTATCACTTTTAGCGACATATAAATTCAAACAAATACCAATATGGCAGTTTGTCACATTTAGCCACACTTTTCTAGTGTGACTACCAAATGTCACACTTTTTTCTTGAAATGTTGCTAAATGGTTTGAAATAATGTGTTTTTGGTCACATGTATCAAATATTGTGGCCGTAGATTATATTTGGCCACACTTTTCAAGTATGGCTACTAAATGACACAATTTTTTCCGTAAAGTGTGGCCAAAGGTTCAGAAAAGATATGTTATTAGTCACATAAATCAAAAATCAAACAAATATTGTGGCCATAGATCAAACTTGGCCACACCTTTTTAGTGTGGCTACAAAATGTCACATTTTTTTCCTAAAGTGTGGCTAAAAGTTTTGAGCTAATATACAATGGTCACATAAATAAATAGAATGTGTGACTAAAAGTAGGCTAGAAGGTTTAGAAATGTGATTAATGACCTTTAGACACACATTTAATCAAAAGTGTGACAGGGCAGTTTTAGAAAAAGTGTGGTCGTAGGCCTATTTTGGCGTAGTGTAGACGTTGAATATGTTACTAATACGATTGAAACCATTGCTAACAAAGATGTTCCATATGATGAAACCCATGCAGACTACCGTTATCCTCGGTAGAACTCGTGTTATCGAGACAATATGCACCCGTCCGACCTCCAGTCGACCCGAGTGGGGTTTTTCAGACCCAATATGTAACACCCCAACCGATGGCGGAAACATCGGGATGTCACGTATTGTTGATTGTTCAGTAGCTCATGGTAAATAATAAGTTTCAATAAATGATTTAAATAAATTACATACAATTGTTCTAAGAATTTGTACATCAAAATGAAAAATACTAGCTACGCATCTTCAAGCAATTACTCTAATCTTCGAGCAAGCTATAACCTGAAACATGTTAAGTTTGAAAATATTTTGGGTCAACAAAAGTTGGTGAGAATTACATAGGTTTTTGATGATAAAATGAATAAAATGTTGTGCAATTCATGTGTCATGTTAATCTAGCCCATATGTGAGAACATATTAGAAATAAATCGAGTGCATAATCAACCCTGTTGACTGTTATAAAATGATACATACCATACACTTATGGTCCCAATGAATATGTTATGCGATAACAAACACCCACGTAACCTTTGTAGGAGGCACGTATCCGGGTGGGATTGTCAGTCCAATAGATCTATCAATGTATACCGTCGGCTGATCAATGTTAATGATTATGCTAGAATGGTGCTTACTCTAATCATGCTCAAGACATAATGCAACATAGAAAACACATAGACACATTGATGATTGAATTGCAATGATGATGTTATAAACATGTTTCACCCCAAAAAAATGGTGATAAATAGAAAAGGGGCTATGTAAAACTCACCTGAAATTCACTGTGTAGGTACTAGCAAAACAATAGTCTGAACTTGAATTAATTGAACTCTTGTATCCTATTACAAACAAACGATGCCTTAAATTCTAATGCAAATACGCTTGTTTCGTTTCTTGGTTGTAAGGATAGTTTATTCAACTACCTAGACTCGTATTGAAGACAATACTCGTCTTAAAGTATTTATAACATTGACGAACCGATAGGACTTGGTTTAGTTTCTCGATTGTACGCGTGTGTATATAGTTATTGAAAGTAAATATCTTAATATGGTATACGAAGTTGCATTTTGAAGTTATTTTTAAACAACCCCTATTTTTATTAAGGAAAACATTATTAGTATAACTCGACTCGCGTTTTAGTTTGTTTTCAAAGACCGGTTAATACTTGTACTATATTTATTTATGTACGCTTTTATATCATGACAAAATAAGGTTTGAATAGCGTTAATTTGTAAAGCATAGCTTCTTTTGTACGAAATAATAGATTTGACCATCCGATACGTTTCTTATACTTTATAAAAATTTGGGCAGAGTTTCCTCTGTTTTTGTAAGAAACCAGACGACGCAAGTCGTCTATTTTATCCCAAAACACAATAGACCAAACAAAAACCAATACAATTTATAGTCTTTAAATGCGAAAAAAGGTTCAAGTTATTAAGATTGTAATAAACGAGAACTATATGTTTTGAACAAGTAATATACATATATAGTCCGTTTTCAAAACACGCCACTCAAATTTATCAACGCTTAAGAAACTTCTAGCTACTATACGACTCGCTTAATGTTGTGCTAGGATATAATCGTATGTATGTTTCAAACAATTTAATAGTTAGTGTCGTGAACATGTTCATAAGTATATCTATTTATACATTTAACCATTTTATCGCCTCATCGTTACATTAGCCATTTTATACACATAAGTCGGTTCGTTACAAGCGTATGTGTTGTTAATGTTTTGTCTTTAAAATACAATTATATTTATAAGTTAATACAATGTAGCGCAAAAAGAACAAATCAAGATAAGGCGCGCGTTATACCTTCCCAAACTACCCGTAAATCCTCGCGTACACGCTTCATAACCCGTGCTGACCAGCTGACCATTTTGACTGTCGTTGACCAGGTTTTGACCTGGTCAACTCAGGTTTGACCGTGGCTCGAAGAAAACGAACAGGAAATAAGGCTCAACCCAACGTCATCCTAATATCTTCTGGCCACTATAGCCGGTCTCCGGCCGTAGTGCTCATCTCCGACCTCACCTTTTCCTGTCACGGACCCGAACCCGCCTCAACCACCAAAGGTCACAACCATCTGCATCAGACCCACAAATTCCGTCGCTGCACTATAACGAATCCACCACTAAAACCATCGAAACCAACCGGAAACAGGATAAGAGATGAAGGGAGGGTAAAATCGGTACAAGACTAGGAGATATACCTCGATATACGTGACCAGAAACCTGCACATCGGGCCAAGAAGAAAGACGGTTCTTCCAGTTGTTGCTCCATGGGTCAAAACAAAAGATTTCTGCTGCTGTTGGCAGCAGCGCTGCATCTCCACGACGAGGGGTTGTTAGTTGTAGGTGGTTGTTGTTCGTGGTTAATGTCGGAGGGGTTCGTTCGGAACTCAGATCTGATAATCGGACCAAAGAGAGGGAATGAGGGAAGCTTAGAGGTTTGGAAGGGAATGAGGGTGGTTGGCGGCTCAGGTGGTTGCTGTTGGTGGTCGGCAGCGGCGCTGCGTGACGGTGGTCAGAAAGGGGAAAGAGGAACTGAGATGAGAGGGCAGGGAGTGAGTGTATGGCATCAGTGGTGTTCGGGTGGTGGTAGTGAAGTCTGTCATCGTCCCTGTCGTGTCATCCAACTAACGCCGCCACAACCACCCATGGTGGTGGCCGGCGGTTCTTAATAATGTGAGGGAGGAGAGAGAGAGCGATTGGGGGAGGAGTCTTATGTTAGAGAGAGTGAGATGTGCAAGGGGATATATTGGAGGAGGTGAAATGTAGTGGTGGCTAGGGTTGGAGGTTGAAGATGGGTTAGAATGAAGGAGAAGGAGAATAAGAGGTGATTATATAGGGTTTGGGGTTGGTGTAGGTTAAGTGATAGGATACCGCGTGTACGAACTAGCTACCGACTCGGGTCTCGTTTATGAACTGGACCCGTTTAGTCACTAGGATAATTATTTCATAAATTATATAAATGTAGACTGAATTAAAACGAGCAGTTGGAATATATATTTGTTACATATATATTTTTAGTCGCGATTATTTTAGTAAGAATAAGTGTCGTTTACTAGTACCTTATTACTTACGACGCGGTATATGGCGCATTTAAATAATTTAAATTTATTAACGAATAAGTATGTATTCCTTAGTTAACGAGATATTATTGTTAACGAATTAACGAATTGTTTTAGGAATAAAATATTATTATTATTATATTATTCGGGAAACGTTGGGCGTTACACAATAGATCTATCCACATTTCCCCCACTACATACCCGCATTAATGGTTTCCCTGGGACCTTTTTAGATGACTCGTATAGTAAACAAATGATAACAATAGTATAACATGATCTTTACGAATCCAAAATGTGTAGCATGTTTCACCCCTATGAGAAAGTGTGTTGAAGTGGGGCCGTGAAACTCACCTTAAGTTGCGTTCTTGTAAAATAGATAAACCGGCAATGCAATGATAGTCCCTAATACCGTTGACCTATCATAAGATGTGTATAAGTAACTAGACTAATAACCCATAGGTTAACTAGTCCCCGATTATCCAGACCATGACTATGTATGTTTGAAAACGTGTTTGAATGTCGACCTGACCACACAAGACAGACTCGACATCCCATTGGTGACCCGTTAGATTAGTTGATCAAGCATATACAGTTTACAAACAAGCAATGCACATAAAGCACTTAGTTTATATTAAAAGATTCACATTTACAAACAAGCAATGCACATAAAGCACTTAGTTTATATTATTTCCCTTCATTCGTACCCTTTAGTGGCACGAATGAGAATTTCTTTCCCACGTTAGTACGAATGAAAACTTCCCTTTAATTCGTACCCTTTGATGGGTCAAATGGAAACCATTCAATTTCATTCGACCAAAAATTCTGCTACACTACTTTGACGAACAAAAACTCTACAAAACTGATCGACAACTTCACGAAATGCAACAAATCACAGCAGTCAACCTTATATATCCTTCCTACATGTAACTACACCGTTTTCACACATAAATCCGTCCATTTTACATAACAAATCACAACCTTTACCAAAATGAAAAATTATGGAGATGTCACATCAATTACATGAAAACTTTACATAAAACAGAAACTATTGAAATAACATCATGTAAAGATCAATAAGAATACATTTTCATGTATTAGTGAATTTGTGATCATACTATCATCATCATATACATGAACAAAGCCTAGATCTAACATAAAAACCCCCCAAAATGAGTGTAAATCCATTAAACATCAATCAATCAACTACACACCCATAAATCATGTTCCAAATCAGTCCTAAATCATCTATACAACATCTATACATCATTTTATAAACATATAACACATAGAACAATCATCCAACATCATAAATGCCAAAAAAATATTTATCATTGTTATTATTTTCGATATTATAATCTTAATTAAAAGTTGTCATAGTTTTAACGTTATTCTCTATTCATATTTTTTACTAAGTTGTAATATGTATACTGTATTTTCGTGTTCGGATTGAAACGTCTAATTCTTTAAGGCACTAACCAATTAGCATAAGGAGTTTGATACTATGGTTGGTGTTCTACCTTAATTTTAAGAATTACTATTTTTGTAATTAAGTAATTTATTGAAATTGTTATGGAATATATAAACTTTAATTCCTATTTAATTGTTTGATGTAACAAGAGCAAATATTATTGTAATACGATACAATATTATGCCAATCATTGGAATACATGTTATAAATATCTTGCCAAACTAAAACATAGTTCATAATACTTGTGAACTTTTATGAGTTTGAGTTTATAATGAAGAAAACAATCATGTGTTTTTTGTTTTTTTATTTGCAATTTTCAAATGTTGTGACAGGAAACACATCGCTTGCAGGAGTATGCAAAAAATATGGTATTAGTTCCTTAAATCCTATTTTTTATCAAGAACATTTCTTAGCCATTTTGTATAGTTTCATGTCTAATAAACTTAAACTACCAAAATCCACAAATAAAAATATTAACTTAATTTATTGCTAAGTCTTACTATCTTCCTAATATTTAGTATCTTTCTTGCTAAGCAGGTGATAACGTATGTTCTTATACTATTGATTTTGCACCTCACCCTTGCGGATTCAACTTTTGTGGTGGCTCATGCGGGCATATCGTACCTACCAAGTCAAGAATTCTGGGAAGCTTTTATCGTGGAACATTTTGCATTTGTTGCGCAACATGCTAGTATTTATTATTCTACCCACATCTTGTTATCGTTTAATGTTGAACTCAAATAAATGAAATGACGTTTCGTATCCTAATACTTCATAGCTTCATTCAGTATAATATAATAGAACTATACAAGACTTGTTGTTGGTCTATCATAGTTTTGTTTTTAGTAAACAATATTGTGATTATTAAATCAAGATGGGTGGGGACTAGTCTCAACAAGAATAATTACATCAACACTTAATTGTTTAGAAGTCTGAGACATGTATAACATAATTAATAAACTTTCAACTCTATTCCATTATTCACATTATATTAAAAACCATAAAATTTCCCAAGGCTGATGCTTTTAAGACTCTTATACACATAAAGAAAAAATTATTTAAACAATTCAAATTCCTACATATGTTAAAGATTTATTTGTATTGATATTTTTCTCAAAAACATTTACATAATTCAAACAAAATGTGAATTAGTGAGCTACCTACATCCTTTATATGTGGTTTAAAAATAATCCACAACCTCTTTACTATTACTGGACTCTATTTAAAAATTAATATTTATTCAGATGATGTTCATGTAATATTTATGAATACTAGGAAAATTAATTATTAGTGACTTTGGGGTATTTAAAATTTCTAAAATCTTCAATTGCTCCTTTTCATTTCCTCAGTTACGACTAATATATTTTGTAGTAACTAAATGTTACTCCATGTTTGTAAAAATTAATTGTATAAAAAAGATTAATTTATCTATAATAAAATTTCAATATTATTGTACCTATATACTTTAGTACCAACGTGTGACAACACCTGTGATGGAATTGATCCGAAAATTCACACAGAGGAGCTATAAGGATACGATTAAAGGCATTTAATGCATTGACGAAAAATAAGGTTTTTCATTATAAATAATTACTTAGATAAATAGCAATAATCACAAAGATATAAAATGTTATAATTCGGAAATTATTACGTAGGAATAATATTATAGGTAAATTATTATTCTATCTCCCAAAATTACTACTTAGTCATATCATAGTGTACAAGTTCTTTAAGCACTAATGTGCAACTATCAAATAAATATAAAATTACAGTTACAGTATATATCTTCATGTTTAACTAGACTTACTCATTATTCCTATAGGAGTTCAAATATTCATATCATGGTTGATAATATAACGTGAAGAAACCTATTATATCATATCAAATCATTACTTTAGACAACATAACTTGACATAACATAATATTGTTGGTTGAAAATATCTATTATTGTTTAATAAAAATATACAAAAATAGCACAGCAAAAAAATAAAAAAAAATATACCTTCCTAGAACACTCAAATATCATTAGGCATAAAAAAGATGCAAAAAGAGACCCAATAAAGGTCATATACTTTTTTGTGATTCGTTCTAATAAGGGAATGTCAACCCAGCAAAACAAGTTGTGTAACATGTGTTATCTGACTAAATCAACGTGCCTAGTAGCAAAGTCAAGATGAGAAAGGAATAAACCTACCCAAATATTCAAATGATATTAATCATAAGAAGCTTCAAAATGAGCTAAATAAATGTCACATACTATTTTGTGATGCATATAAAAAATAGAATGTCAAACCAAAGCAAAAACATGGGGCGTAACATGTCTTAACGTTGTTTACAAGGGTATATGTGTTATTTGACCAGGTAAATGTGCATATTAGCAAACAAAAAAAATGGAAAAAAGGATAAACCTAGCCATAACATTCAAATAATAGTAAGCATACAAACATCAGTAAGGGGCAAATATGACACACTCTTTTTGTTTATAAAGTGAACGTCAAATGTTTGGATTTTTTTCGCCATCTGTTTTCGCTCTGTGCATGGTAACCTATATTACTACTTCGATTCTTATATATGTTTGGAATATAAACAGTAAATGGTTAAAACTACTCCACCAGCGTAAGGGATTGCCCCCGTGTACCCATGGAAAGATCTAACATATGTTAGTATGGGTGGTACAGTAATATAGGTTTATACCTACCCAGAACACTCAAATATTAGTAGGCATAAAAAATCTTCAAAAAGAGACTTAATAAAGGTCACATACTTTTTTGTGATACGTTCTAAAAAGGGAATGTCAAACCAGCAAAACAAGTAGTGTAACATGTGTTAACTGGCATAAATGTGTAACACATGTTACCCTTTACATAAGAGGGTAACATGTGTTATCAGCCTAAGTCAACATGCCTAGAAGCAAAGTCAAGATGAAAAAGGGATAAACCTACCCAAAACATTCAAATGACATTAATCATAAAAAGCTTCAAAAGAGGCTAAAAAAATGTCATATACTATTTTGTGATGCATATTAAAAGCAGAATGTCAACAAAAGCAAAAACATATGGTGTAACATGTGTTAACATCGCATATAAGGGTAACATGTTTTAATGTTGCATAAGAGGGTAACATGTGTTAATGTTGCATAAGAGGGTAACATGGGTTATTTGACCAGGTCAATGTGCCTATTACTTGTCAAAAAATTTAAATATATCAGCATGATAATCATTATTTTAAACAAAATCTGAACTTTTTATAAAAAAAATTATAAATTTTAATCTATCCTTATACACAAAAACTGAACTTTATACAAACAAAATTTAGTTCAGTGCTAAAGAAGACAGTGAATGACACCTACAAGATGGAACCTCCAGTTTGGAGGTTCTCTTGCATGTTCTGCTCAGTTTCTTTTGTCCTCTTCTTCCAATTACGTGAATCGTGATCGATGACGTTGTTCATGTAAGGTTACACATGATACCAAGTCCAGTAGAGGATCCGTCAGGAGTACTTTGCAATCGATGAGAATCCTTGGTTAATGCTGGCAATCTTCAGGTAAAATTGTGGCCATAATTTGGTTAGATTCTAGTGAAACTGTGGCCAAATCCTAAAAACTCCAAGACAATTTCTACATATTCCAGGCACCCTGTTCTGATGCATTTAAAAATGGCGTGAAACCAATTTAAAGCAGCCTTAATGGTCCTTCTTGATTTTCTGACAAACAAATAACAAAAAAAAAGACTGAAGAACTAGACACATATTTACAACCAATTTAAAAGATAAACGATACACTAACCAAAATTTCTTGTCAAAAAACATAAATATATCAGCATGATAATTATTATTTTAAACAAAATCTGAACTTTTTATAAAAAAAAAAATATAATTTTTAACCAATCCTTATAAACAAAAACTGAACTTTTTATAAACAAAAATTTAATTCTCAATTATCAAACCCTTTCAATCCCTCTTCTGTTTTCTTAATTTTTAAAGAAAGAAGGTTCAAGAATTAGGCTCCGATGACTTCTGGACCGGGTAAAACAACATAGGTGAACGGCCGACTTCTAGACCAGGAATAAAATAAATTAATGAAACAAATATAGGGTAAAACGACACTTGGTTTTGAACCCACAACTCGCAGCATCCACTCCATCATTTCGGCTCCCCCCGTGGTTTCTGACCAATTTCTCCGACACCATATTCCGGTAAAACAACAACCACTCGTCACCCACACCCACATCCACCATCCGATCGGAAGAAACGCCACTAAAAACACCACTGGTGTAGGCAAGAAGATGACCTTCTTTCACTCTTTATCATGAATCTGAGTATTATAAACATTATGAATTCAAAATGGAATTTGAGTTTGAAAATTTAAAAGAGATAGATGGAGATATATTCAGAAAAAGAAAGAGAATGGGAGATAGAGATTGTACTTGATATTATCATAAGGGGTTGTGAAAAATAGTATTGATGTACTTAATAATGGGGGGTTAGCATTAGTTGGAACAAATTTACCTTACTACCTTCATTTTCATTATAATATCTATTTTGGTTGTGGTGATGTGACACTATAATAACCACATGTAGGGGTTTCATGGCTTTCACTGTAAGGAGGGTTTTTCTCATATACTCATACAGTATATATACTAAACAAAAAATGTTGCCCGTATTTTTTTACACCAATAATTCTAAATTATTTCCTTTGCCTAAGTTTAAACATGAGACCGCCTCTCTAATAGGCATATGCCTCTACCAAGTAGGGTAACCTCTATATAAAGGTGCACAAAAAAAAAGTGGTTTTAGGAACCGGTGGAACTCACCAGGCCCAAACAGGCATGGGACCGGCATTTTCCGAACCGATTCCGGTTCCATATAGGAACCAACGGTTCCCCATCGATCCCACATTTTTCTTATCAAACCCAACCGGAACAGGTTTTAAATCAAAGTGGACCATAACCGATTTGAAAAAAAAAAACAGTATTAAAAACTGATGAAGAGGCTAAAACCCGAGTGTTAATGTGGTTAAAATGGTTGGCCTTATTGTATTTTGGATGATTATATTGCTTGAATAAGATAACTATGCGAATTCATGGATTTGTAGGTTAAATACGAAGATTAGACGTGTTTTGGAGAAAATTCAAGGATTGGACCTGAATATTAAAATGGATGACATGAAAGAGGGTCGAAAAACGAAGACGTGGCCGCAAAATATGAAGAAAATGTAGTTATAACGAAAAAGTTTTGCAAGAAACAAGATTTGTCCGATAGCCCTAGCCATAAGCTACGGCCCGACAACCATAGCTTACGGCTGGTATCAGCAAAAAAGCCATTATTCATCATAAAGTGATGGTCGTAACCTACGCCAGCTGAGCGTAAGCTACGGCGGGTGCTCGGGAAAAACGGAAGGGGTTTTTCAAACCCAAATCGAATTGGCCGTCATTAGTCGAGTTTAAGACTTCCTTTGGGCTAATTTTATCTAGAAACAACCTCAAACAACATCATTCGATCAATCTTTTCACCTGAATCAACAAGCAATCAAGCTTTAATCAATCCATGGATGTGTGTTTAATCAAGATGAGCGGCTAAACCAACCATTATCCTCTCTGGTTGAATGGATAGTTACGTAGTCAAGGGTTTGTGTTTGTCAAACATTGAATTGAAATTGTGTTGTCTAACTCCGAATTTCAAGTGTGGTTTATATAAACTATTTGGTTTGAATGATTTGCTTGTTTGGATTTCATCAACCATAGCGGTTTTTTATCGATGGTCATTGATTAATATTCAAGTGTTGTCTTTCAATCTTATTATTAAGTGATAAATTGTTAATGGTAATCAACCAAATCAACAGCCGCGGTCTAGTTATCGGCTGTCAGTTAGGTCATTAATCAACTTACAATATTAATCATATTAAACCAGAAATCATGTCTATGTGAGGTCAATTGGCAATTCGTATAACCGTTGGCGATAATGATTAACCGGGATCCTAGAGAGGTCACCATTTCTTATAATTGTTTACAAATCATTTGTTTTTAAGTTGTTTTATTTAATTTCAATTTTCTCAATAATCCAACAAATCGATTTTACTTTTCTATTTAGTTTAGTTAATTAGCTAATTATAACACTTTCGACAATATTCCTTGAGGTTTGACACCTGACTTAGCCTATTTAATAAGGTACTTGGTCTTTTATTAAACTCTTATTTTTGATCGGTCCTTTGACGCTAATCAAATTTAAAACCTGAACAAGTGTCTTAACTTAGGACGAGGCCAAACCTTGGTGGGATGTTAGGATGGCCCTAAGGCCTCCCACAAGACCCCAAGATCTCTGGAAAACGCTTGGAAATCGGCCCAAGAAGGCACAAAAAGGAATGAGATGGGAATCCAAATGATTGAGTGAAGCTTGCTATTTATAGAGCTTCCAGGGGTGCATGGGCATGCCATAGGGTGGTGCACGGCTATGCACTGCCCCACGTATGTTTCTGTTGCTGCAGATATGTCTTGTCTATACTTTTTGTCTTGCTCAACCGTTCCAGGTGATGTGCACGGGCGTGCCTGCCGACAAACTAAGTTTTCTTATCCCCCAAGTTGACTTCTTTGTCTTCTAGTGTGCAGGGCCTTCGTGCAAGTGTGCATGGGCGTGCTAGGTCAGTCTCGGGTCAATTTTACCACTATTTAAGTCCTAAGATGGACTTTGAACATGCTTCGGGTCTCGTATCCTTAGGAATCTCCGATTTTTAGCTTTTTTTGCCCGAAAATCGTTCCTTTTCGGGTTGGAGCTCTAATTTCCTGAAAAATACAAATAGGAACGATTTAGTTGCTATAATTAACAATTTAAGATCAACTTTGCCTTATTTTGAGACTATTTATGCACGTTTTTTATGCGAATTTTGTGACACATCAATAGTCTTTGAGAAAGTCAAGGCAAGCAATAGTAAAAGATGCAAGTGGGGGTAGTACAGGTGATGTTGTGAGGATAGCTAGGTTAGAATATTAGATAGCTAACTTAGGAGTTAGTGGCCAGCCCATGTGTGGGCATTGTGGGGATATTGGGCACATAGCTGACAGTTGTCCTAGTAAAGTTGGTGAAATGGAAGAGGTGAACCTGGTACAGGGGGAAATATGAATGGGTCAATCATGAACTCAAATACTTATCAACTAGGTCTTAGGAATCACCCAAACTTTAGTTATGGGAATGCCAACAACCAAAGCAACCCAGGTTTTTAGGGTAGTGGACAACGTAACAAGCAACAACCATATGCCCATAGATATCAAAATAGTCAAGGTAGTTATCAAGGGGGTAGTGGTAGTGGGGTTACCAAAAGGGGGGGCCAGTCTTTTGAGACATTAGGTAGTGAGATAGTGGGGTGATGGAGATGTTGAACTTGATTCGACAGGATTTGCAGGCCATTGATGTTATGTGGTTAAAGCATTTAACCCTCTTTTTCTTAAATTGGCAATTTCCTGGTGGAAATGCCAAGAGTCGGTGGAAAAATGAAATTAAGTTGGGACTTTAAGTTAGGACACTTGTTCAGGTTTTAAATGTGTCGCGGGGCCTGCATGCCCGTACAACAAGTTTGGCACGCCCCTGCACAACAGTCAGGTACTGTCTGTTGGTACTGGAAGTCCTTTCGATCAGTTTTGTCGTACATCTGCCAGTCTTGGTTGGTTGAAGCCTTGGGGAGCATGTATCAGGGTGCATGGGCGTGCACAAAGGTGTGCACGCCCGTGCACGTTGACTTCCTCATCTGGATGCTGCAAATGTTGACTGCTTGACTTTTGGGCAGGTGCATGGCCGTGCATGTTCTGCTGCAGTCTTCAAAGTCATCAGATTCCTTCCCATTTGTGCCTGTTTCCGCTTCTTTTGCATATTTGCCCCCAAATACCTATAATTAACTCAAAAGAACGATTTAGCTCCGTTTTTTTCAAGGAATAAGGCATAAATACGTATAAAAGATAGGAAAATACACGTGTAAAACATGTTAAAATGGTGGCACATCATATCATCTCACACGTAGACATTTGCTTGTCCCCAAGCAAACCAAACCTAGGCAATAATGGTAGAGTAAAAATAAGTGGTTGCAAGGTGACAAGTCACAAACAACCCACCTCCTAAGAGTCCCAACTACTCAATAAATCCTTGGTAGATGTTCCGGATAGCCTTGGCACGCCTAATCAAACGTCCCTCAAGTGTCTACTTCATACATTCCTCACTGTTTCTAATATTTCACTCGGGTGTTATTTTGGGAGTGATCACTCAGATTCGACCCAAGGCACGCACAGATCATAGGCTTGTGTGCAAATCAAATCTCCACCGCTATATATGGGTGAGAAACTGCAAATCACAAGGTCTTTTATTCGGGTGAAAATGATAAAGTGATAGATGGGTAGGATGGGTGTCTACTGTCATGTCTGGCTCGGGTGCGAATGTCAAACTCTGAATAGTGGGCTTGTGAAACTCCTCCCCCGAAGACTCATTGCTTTGACGTCCCTACTATGCGAACTGTTCGGTCTTCCACCTAATAATCCCCGCTAGGAATGTCCTAGAAATAAATCTCCAAATAGAGTTGTTTTCTTTCAGCCCGTTTATTGCAAAGGTTTTTGACTTATTCCTCAAACTTTTTTTTCCAAGGGTACTGCTTTTGGTGAAGCTTATTTTCTGGTATGATGACTCTTTGTGGCTATCTTTTCTTCTTCTGCCAAACTTCCTCGGTGGAAACCGTGACGTCTGATCTGTCTTCTTCATTACAAGACTGGCCAAGGGTGTCCCGCTTTGCCTTCAACTAGCTTCCTTTGCCAAAACCATGACAGGGGCTCAATATGATTGAAGAAATGAAAAAGACTAAGGCTCAAGATAGGTGACTAGGTAAGGGTATATTTATGAAAGGCCAATGAAAAATGGAATGGGTGTATCCTAGGTGCCTTGATCATCTTCAGAATCTCCCACCTCGCGTGCGGTCTTGAAACGTATAAGACATACAAGATCTAACTATGACATTCCAAGGGTGAATATATCTCATGGTCCAAACGAACGAGCATATGTGATATCCATATAAAAAGTAGGCGTCCTCGATAAGGCTCAAGATACTCACATGGACAGGGTAGGCACTCAGTTATGAGGTAGAAACACTTTGAGTTAGTTCTTTCAGCATCGCCAACACCTCCCAAAACTCCCTATTCAGATCTTTGGGTGGACTCAAAGGGTTTGAAAGGTGTTTTTAATTACTCTAAAAATGTTTTGAAATTTTTTCCCTTAAACGGGTTTTTTGTTTGTCTAGCTCAAGTGGTGAAAATTTTTATCACCTCACACTTAATTCTTTAGCATATTTTGAAATTATAGATTTATAAAAGGTTTATGCCAAAGAATCAAGTGGGACCTAGTTACGTCTTCCCCTAATAGGCTTTCTGGAAGAAAGCTATTTGGGAGAAATTTGAGACTGAGCTTTGAGAGAAAACACCTGGCATTGATATAACTAACTACAAACTAAAAACATAAAACTACTAACTAATAATAAACTACTAAGTCCTAGTGCCGAGAGGGCATACCTGGCAGTCAGAAAATAAAAGTGAGCGATCATATTTGAGGGTTCTCAATTACTTTTCTTACCATATGCACCAACTTCTCAACTTATTCTTCTAAGCTACCAATCTGGTCTGCCTCCCGGTAGTGCCACGTTTATTTCTTTGGCTGGATAAAGGCGGACTAGTCATAGATGTGCCGTCATGTCATCTACCTCCTCGTCGGCCAAGAACTCGAAGTATGGTTTAATCCGGTGAGCATAAACTTTGAATAGAGCTCCTGATTCTGTCTCCAAATCTACTGCCCCGTAAGGATAGATCTTCTTCACGGTGTATGGTCTAGTCCATCTTGACTTCAGTTTCCTAGGAAAGAGTCTGAGTCTCGAACTGTAGAGTAACACTTTCTGACCTTCTTGAAACGGCTCTTTTATTCTGAGTCTTTGGTCGTGGAATTTCTTGGTCTTTTCTTTGTAGATGAGGGAGTAATCATAAGCTTGTTGGTGAATGTCTTCAAGTTCATGAAGCTGAAAAACTCGGTGTTGCTTGACATTATCATGATCATAATTTGCTGCTTTCAATGCCAATAAGCTCTGTGCTCCACTTCTATCGGAAAATGACACGCCTTTCCATACACGAGTCTGTATGGTGTGGTATCAATCAGGGTCTTGTATGTTGTACGCAGTGCCCAAAGTGCATTGTCTAGACGGTCGGACCAATCTTTTCTGTTTACCCCACGGTTCGTTCAAGAATCCTTTTTATGGCTCGATTAGTGACTTCAACCTAACCATTGGCTTGGGGATGATAAGGAGTGGAGAACCTCTGCTGACAACCATATCTCTATAGTGCTTTCTCCAATTGCTTATTACAATAGTGGGTTCCTCTGTCGCTGATGAGGGCTTTTGGTACACCAAACCGAGCAAAAAGAGTCTTCAGAAACTTGACAACAACTCTGGCATTGTCTGTTGGTAATGCTTTTGCTTCAACCCATTTGGAAACATAGTCAGTTGCAACAAGGATGTTGAGATTTCCCCTGGAAGGTGGGAATGGTCCCACAAAATCTATCCCCCAAATATAAGAGATTTCACAAACAACAAATCCAGTTTGTGACATTTCATCACGGGCATTTATGTTGGTGGCTCTCTGACATGCATCACAACTCTGGACGAGAACGGCAACGTCTTTGAAAATTATAGGCCAATAAAATCCTACTTCGTAGACTTTTTTAGCCGTGTTTCCTACGGTGTGGTGCCCTTCTGTAGGACCTTCATGGCACTGTCGTAGAATCTCCTGGGCTTCCTTCCCGTGAACACACCGGCGAATAACATGATCGGGGAAAATACGGAAATGGTAGGGATCGTCCCAAAGATAATATTTCAGATTAGAAAAGAATTTCTTTCTGTCATAAAATGATTGTCCTTTAACGAGCATTCCACTTGCCAAATAATTTGCATAATCAACGTACCAGGGATATGAGTCGGGATCTTCAATTTGGAGAATCTGTTCGTGCGGGTAGTCATCATGAATCTCGTCTCCCTTTTTGTCGGGTGGTATTTCTTCGAGTCGAGACAAATCATCGGCTGCAATATTTTCAGCCCCCTTTTATCTTTTATCTCTATATAAAATTCCTGTAGTAGAAGAATCCTCCGTATGAGCCTTGGCTTTGCGTCCTGCTTGTTGAAAATATGGCGCAAGGCTACACGATCAGTATAAACGATGGTCTTTGACAAGATGACATACGAAAGGAACTTTTCAAAAGCAAATACTACAGCAAGGAGCTCTTTCTCGGTTGTCGTATAATTTTCTTGGGCATCATTGAGAGTCTTGCATTACACATTAACTCGAATGGCAGGTCCCAATCTAGAGAAATCACAACTGGTGCTTCAACCAACTTTCTCTTCAGACAATGGAACGCCTTAAGACAGTCCTTAGTGAACACGAATTCGCGATCTTTTTCAAGGAGCTGAGTGAGTGGAGGAGCGATTGTTGAGGAATCCTTGATGAATCTTTTATAGAAACTGGCATGACTGAGAAAACTACGAATTCCTGTAACCGTGGTAGGAGGGGGAAGCGATGAGATTGCTTCAACTTTGGCCTTGTCAATCTCGATCCCTTTGTTTGAAATTTTGTGCCCGGTACAATTCCTTCCTTTACCATAAGGTGGCACTTTTCCCAATTAAGGCCAAATTCACTTCTTCACACCTTGCCAACATTTTCTTGAGATTGCCCAGGCAATGATCGAATGAATTTCTGAAAACCAAGAAGTCATCCATAAAAACTTCCATGTAGTCTTCAATCATGTCATGAAAAATGGCTACCATGCATCGTTGGAAAGTGGTGGGGGCATTACATAGCCAAGCGACATTCTTCTGTAAGCGAACGTGCCATATGGACAAGTGAAAGTGGTTTTCTCGTGGTCTTCGGGGTCAATTAGGATCTGAAAGTACCCAAAAAATCCATCGAGAAAACAATAATATTGGTGCCCGGCCAATCTTTCCAACATCTGGTTGATGAATGGGAGAGGAAAATGATCTTTTCTTATGGCATCGTTGAGCTTCCGATAATAGATGCAAACCCGCCTACCCGTAACCTTTCTGGGGGAATGAGCTCGTTCTGTGCGTTGGTTACGACTGTCATACCGCCTCTCTTGGGAACTACTTGGAATGGGCTGACCCACGGTGAGTCAGAAATGGGATAAATCAAGTCGGTGTCAAGCAGCTTAATCAATTCTTCTATCATGACTTCTTGAATCTTGGGGTTAACTCTTCGTTTCCTTGGCACAAAAGGGCAATAATCGTCCTCCATGAGAATCTTGTGTGCTCAAAGTGAAGGGCTAATACCTTTTTATATCCATGATCTTCGATGCAGTTGTGTTTCTTGCGCTGTTTCAAAACTCCCATTAATTTTTATTTTTCTTCTACAGATAAATCGGACGCAATGATAATGGGGAGCTTGAATTCTTCTTCAAGGAAAGCATACTCAGGGTGAGAAGGCAATTCCTTTAGTTCTAATGATGGCGGTTCTTCACTGGAAGGCTTGTCTTTTTCTTCGGGACTCTGTTCTTGAAGTTGAGTTTCTTCAGGTTCATCTTCTAGAGAGACATGCTCAATGTGATAACATTCAAAATAATTGGGAGCTTGAATTCTTCTTCAAGGAAAGCATACTCAGGGTGAGAAGGCAATTCCTTGAGTTCTAATGATGGCGGTTCTTCAATGGAAGGCTTGTCTTTTTCTTCGGGACTCTGTTCTTGAAGTTGAGTTTCTTCAGGTTCATCTTCTAGAGAGACATGCTCAATATGATAACATTCAAAAACCATGGGATCATTTTCATCAGTCAAGGAAGCAGATTCCTCAAAATCATCACCCCCAGAACGTCATAAAGGTAATACCCAGCGATATAATCAAAATCGGTGATGGGGGCGGACAAATTGTCTTGGATACTTGGACACCGCAAAACTTTCTTCAAGTCGAAACCCAGTTTCTCGCCATTCAATGTTACTCTAAGTCTTCCTCCCCATGTGTCGAGTGGAGCCAATGCAGTATTAAGGAAAGGTCGTCCCAAGATGATGGGACCCTCTTCCCTAGGAATATCCAACACCATGAAATCTATCGGGAAGATAGTTTCGTTGAGGCCATGCAAAAACATCTTCTGCAACTCCTTGGGGGTACCACACCGAGCGATTGTTGAGGAAAACCTGCATTTTTGTGGGTCTCAGGGTCTGTTGCTGGAACTTTCAGAATATGGAGACGGGAAGAATGTTGATGCTGATCTGCAAGTCGACGATGGCTTTGGCATTGAATCTCTCTCCCACGGTGCAAGATAATGCAACTCTGTCATGGGGTATTTTGCCTTGGACATTGGAAGAATATACTTTATTGATAGGCACGATGACACCTTCTTCAAGAGTATCCTTTTTGGAGAGGATATCTTTCAAAAATTTGAAGTGAGCGGGCAGTCTAAGCTGACAATCGGCATAGGGGATGTTGAGTTGTACTTCCGTCATCAAGGAATGAAATGTGTATAATCTTTCCTCCATTCTAGGAACAAGAACTTCTTCGATTTCGCCTATCTCTTCTTCTTCTCCCAAAGCTGGATCACAAGCTTCTTCCTTTGGTTGGGCTTCCATCTCTTCTTCATGGGCAGCATCTTCCATAGCATAGATATACCTAAGGTAGTTTTTTGCTACCTCAAGATTTTCCACGAACTTTTTCAAGTCAATCAGTGGAGGGTCCGGCTCAGGTATGGATTCGGGTTCAAGTCCGGTTTCAAATTGACTTTGGTGGTGGTGAGGAAAATAAGTGAGCTAGTGGAGATGGCATGTAAGGTGGTGAGCTAGGGAAATGTGCAGGTAAAGGTGGGGTAAATTGGTAGGGTTGTGCTAAAATATATGGTGGTGATTCACCCAAGTGATACATTCTGTCGAGTGCATCAGGTGATGGTGGGATAGGATCAAATGGTGGTGGTGGAGATCTAGGTGGTGAAGGTGGTTGAGTACTTAGTCGGCAACCATTGATGTGGTAAATTTCTTCATTGAGGTTATGTGGAAATGGTGAATGGTTATAAGGTGGTGGTTCAAGTGGAAGTGAATAGTGGCTGTTGTATTCGGGAAGATACCAGGACAAATAGTCTTCACAGTTGTGGTAGAAAGAATGTCCACCACAATATTCACAGAACTACTGAACATAAAACTCCTCAAAATCGAAAAAGTTCCCTATCACGAACCAATATTCCTCCATATGATCCATCTGAAAAGCTATCAAAACAAACTGGAAAAGTAATTAGTAACTAGCAACTTAAAACCTTTCTATGAAATATGTCGTGTCCCCGGCAACGGCGCCAAAAACTTGATGTTGTGTGGATTAAACCACTTAAACCTCTTTTTCTTAAATTGGAAATTTCCCGATGGAAATGCTAAGACTCAGTGGAAAAATGAAATTAAGTTGGGACTTTAAGTTAAGACACTTGTTTAAGTTTTACATTTATAAAAATAAAACGATAAATGTTGATCGTTCCAAACCCACACAATAGGCAAGTGTAGCTATCAAGTGTAGTATAGACTCAACCAAGTACCGAGTATCGAACCCTAAGACACGACTTCCTCTACTTAGTTTTAAGTTGCTTAAAATAAAACTAAAGATAAAAATGAGAAAGAGCGAGAATAACCGATGTAGAAACTAATATCCGAAGAGAAGTGTTGCTTGGGGATCCGACTGACCTTGGGATGGATTAATAGTAATTATTCACTTGAGTGGTGTGTTTGAGTTGTGCACTTCACCAAACTTGAGATGCGCATTACCGCATACTCTAAAGGTGCATGTTATCGCATAACTACAATAACAATTTGTGCTCTCGTTTGTTAAATTGAGGCTCTCCCAAACCGGTAAGCTCACCTCTCAACAATGAGGGGAGGATCACCTAAGACTGTGTATACCCAACCCCGAAGAACCCACTTCCCAATGTTTCAATAATGACATCAAACTACTTTAGACTTTTGTAAATAACTTGCTGGTGGTCGGGGCATGGCCGAACAAGCTACCACTTGACCTCATAAAGGAGTCGTGGCTAACCAGCTCACGCTCATCCTTTACTTGAATTATTTATCTTTTCAAAAAGTGATTCGCCTATTACTAACTGTTAGGCAGTATAGTAATGGAAGAAGATAAAGACACTCTGCTTCCAACACGGGTTCACCAATTCTTGGTTTGGGCCAAAGCTAACACATAGACCATGAAGCTAAGTCGCATGACTGAGTATTGGCTTATCACTAGGACCAAGTATAAAGGTCGTACCGACCCTAAGTGAGATTTTGATAATAGAGGATCAAGTCACAAAGTGTGAGTGTTTCCAAACACAAATGGGCTAATCACTACTCGTGGAATTAGGTTAGCTTACAAGTGCATGGGTTGTTACACACCATGGGTACACTCATATGTCCTTCCACTTCTTATCAAAACACCCACAAGACAAAATACTATATGATAGTTTAATTAATTTATCAAAAAAAATTTAAAGTAGAAGGAATTAAACGAGAACACAAAACATCACTCAATAAATAAAAACTATATAATCCATGCCAAAGTTGGCATTACAACATGTACACTAAGTTGGTTTTTCAAAGAAAACATAGTGGTGGTTGCTAGAGGATTAAAGAGGGTTTTCGGGATGATTTATAGTGATCTCTCTCAAGCTCTCAATCGTGTAGTGTTTATGGAGTGATCCCAAGCTCCAAAGGTCACTTACAAGACCCTAAAGATAGCATAAATGTGAGGGAGATTCGGGTGGAATGGGATGGAAAAATGAGGAGTGGAGCTCTCTATTTATAGACATCACAGGGCCTGAACGCCCGTGCAACAAGTTTGGCATGCCCCTGCACAACAATCAATTAATGTCTGTTGGTACCGGAAGTCCTTTCGATCAGTTTTGAATCCTACACGCCCGTGCCCGGGGTTTGGCATGCCCGTGCACACCGGTACGTCTGCCAGTCTTAGTCAGTTGAAGCCTTGGGGAACACGTATCAGGGTGCACGACCGTGCACAAGGGTGTGCACGCCCATGCACGTTGACTTCCTCATCTGGATGCTGCAAATGTTGACTGCTTGACTTTTGGGCAGGTGCACAGCTGTGCATGTTCTACTGCAGTCTTCAAAGTCTTCAAATTCTTCAGATCCCTTCCCATTTGTGCCTCTTTTCGCTTCTTTTGCATATTTGCCCCCAAATACTTGCAATTAACACAAAGGAATGATTTTGCTATGCTTCTACAAGGAATAAGGCATAAATACATATAAAAGATGGGTAAATACACGTGTAAAACATGTTAAAATGATGGCACATCAGCCATCAAGAAGAAAGGTGACGTACGTGATAAAACTATTCAGGATTTAACTACGCAGGTTGGGCAGTTAGCTAGAGATGTGGCAGAGATGAAGAAGGCGAACGGGAAGCTATCGAGTGATACTCAGGTTAATCCGGCACATCAATCGTCATCGACTACGAGTAACATACGAATCAATGCGGTAAGTTTTCTGCCTAACTCTATATACTGTAAAGGTGACCAGGATCTGATTTCACAAATAACCCATAAAAATTTTAAAAAAATTGTTTTGTGAAAATTTTTTGAGTGAAAATCCAACTATAGCTGAGGATAAGTGTGGGGAAGTTAAACCTGCCCCATTCCCTCTAGCTGTAGTGGAACAAAATAAAACATCAGTTTTAAGAGAAAACCCACTAAAGGATGAAAAGTGGGAAGAGTTTGTAAAAGTAAAAAATCAATCGACCATTACTTGATGTTTTAAAAGAAGATCATGTTCATGCTGAGAGTTTGAAGTAAATGAGTACCTAAAACCTACACAACAAGCTGCCAAAACAGTTTGATTTACCAGTACATGTTTGTGCCGCATTATTGGGTACGTGTCCATCGAAACTCCAAGACCCAGGAACGCCTTTGATTCCAATACAAATTAGAAAACTTAAAGTTGATAGGGCGTTGTTGGATCTTGGAGCGTGTGTTAACATTCTCCCAGGGTGTATCTATGACCAATATGAATTTGGTCCTCTGAAAAAAGTTGACATCACCATGGTGTTGGCAAATCAAAAAGCGATACGTCCTAGGGGAATGTTCACGGATGTAATAGTCAAGGTGGAGGATTGTTTTTACCCAGTGGATTTTTTGGGAATGGATTGTGTTTCTAACAAAAAAGAGACACATCCCATGGTTATATTGGGTAGACCGTTCTTAGCAACGGCACATGCTGTGATTGATTATGCCAATGGGACGGTAAATATGAGGTTTAGGGAAAGGAAACTTAGTTTGAATATGTTTTCAAGTTAAATTGGCCCAAACACAGAGGAAGAGTGTTTCATGGTTGACAGGATTGAAGAAGCTAGAGTCAAGAAGGTTAAGAAGAAGAAGAAAGTCAAGAAATGAGCTAAGGTCAACCAGAAGGGCATGAGAGCAAGAGCTCCAAATTATAGCTATGAGATGTCTTAGGCATTACCACAGGATGGAGAGGATGCATGCTTAGCGGCTGAGGGAGGCAAACATCCCACTCGCCCACCGTGATTAAGAACACCAGGTAAAGTCAGGCTGAAGACCGTTAAACTTAGCGCTACCGGGAGGCAGCCTGAAATTTTCTTTATTTTATTGTTTTTGTTTGTTTCTTTATTTGCTTGTTGGTGTGTTTTTGTTTCGGTGGTTGTTTGATAAGTAACTAATCATTGCGGGTGGTAGTCAATAGTCGCGTATGTTGAGATTGATGGTTGGGAAATAATCGGGTAAACACTAAAAGCACCATACATTGGGGACAATATATCCCAAGTGTGGGGATGGGGTGACCCTAGGAAAGTTAAGGTGGAATTACTTACCTTTGCAAGAAAAATTGGGAAATTTTGAAAAATTTAATGAAAAGTTTCTTGCAAATTTGTCACCCTTTTTGCTTGATCAGGCATAAAAGCCGAATATTTAGTCACCAAAGAGTCTTTTGCCGAATATGAAAAAAAGAGATCCTTAATCATGGTTGCCCCTTTAAGTTTCATGAGAGTATTTCTGGCGAGTGTTTTTAGAGAAATTGAAAAGAGATGCCTAACTAGGGGTAACATGCTTTTAGGAATTGCATATGCTACATGTCGGCAATCTACTTCCCTACTTTATGAGATCTTGAGCCTGCTAGATGCTAAATTGATATAAAGGTTACGTTTGTTGAGAGTAGGCCAAATGTTTCTTTGTTGCAGAATTTGTGTAATTTGATACATGCTAAAGCTTTAAGCAACATGTGCACATAGATGAGATAGGAAATTTAGGAATCCATTTGTTTGTTTGATACACATGTTAGTTTTTTTATGTTGACCTGTTTGCCAAAAATCACCACTAGTAACCCATGTTGAGCCTAGACCCTTTCATTTGTTAAACCGGCAATAATACCCAAATCGCCCCGTTTACATTTGTTGAAGAGAGGTCATGACATCCATTGTGTTTTATGTTATATTTATGTGTTTAAAGTTATGTTCAGTGACGATATATATATATATATATATATATATATATATATATATATATATATATAAAAGAGTGAGAAAAAAAGAGAAAAATCAAAGAAAAAAAATAAAAAATAGAAGTGATTTTTATGGGTCAATTATGCCAAAGTTTATGTGTTAGTGTGTTATTGTGAGTTGTGAATAAGGATTTCCATTCAAATGTGTTAAACCTTTTGTTTTTGAGCCACTTGTTAACCAAATTTATCCTACGTTTACCCTAAGCCCAAAATCCGTAAGACCTATCGATGTGTGCACAATTTATAGCTTATGTGTGATTGTTATACAAACCTATGATAACACAGTCACATTTTTGGTTTTTTGAGCGATATATACTAGCACATTACATGCTAGTCCAGAAATAAACCGAGATGAGCGAACATTGTGAGGGGTGTGTATGGTATGTATATGATTATAAGCGTGTAAGGTTTGGTCAGGAGAGTTTTGATTTTTAAAAATGTGCAACACTTGCTTGTCAATCTGTCAATCTCGATTGTGTCAGTCTATGGAATGGGCATCATTGGGGATCTTGGATAATCAATGGGTAGAGGAATTGGAGGTGGCTTGTTAAAGAGGTGAGTCATGTTTTGTGATGGTTTGATTGGGGACAATCAAAGGTAAGTGTGGGAATATGATGGAGAGGCTAAGACCCGAGTGTTAATGTGGTTAAAATGGTTGGTATTATTGTATTTTGGATGATTATATTGCTTGAATAAGATAACTATGCGAATTCGTGGATTTGTATGTTAAATACGAAGATTGGATGTGTATTGTAGAAAATTCATGGATTGGACCTAAAGATTAAAATGGACGACATGAAAGAGGGTCGAAAAATGAAGACATGGCCGTAAATGGTGAAGAAAACGGAGTTATAACGAAAAAGTTATGTAAGAAACAAGATTTGTCCGACAACCCCAGCCATAAGCTACGGCCAGACTACCATAGCTTACGGCTGGCATCAGCAAAACGACCATTATTCATCAGAAAGTGCTAGCCATAACCTACGGCCAACTAAGCATACGCTACGGCGGGTGCTCGGGAAAAAAGGAAAGTTGTTTTCTTGAAGGTATAAAAAGGCTTTTTCAAACCCTAATCAAATTTGGTCGTCATTAGTCGAGTTTAGGACTTCCTTTGGGCGAATTTTAGCTAGAAACAACCTTAAACAACATCATTCGATCAATCTTTTCACCCGAATCAACATGCAATCAAGCTTTAATCAATCCATGGACGTGTGTTTCATCAAGATGGGCGGCTAAACCACCCGTGATCCTCTCCGGGTGAATGGTTATTTACGTAGTCAAGGGTTTGTGTTTGTCAAACATTGAATTGAAATTGTGATTGTCTAACTCCGAATTTCAAGTGTGGTTTGTATGAACTATTTGGTTTGTGTGACAACCTTTACCCTTATCTTTTAGCAAGTTGTCAAATTTAGTCCGTGTATTTCCTATGTTTTAGAATCTAATAAAAGTTGAGTTCTTTCGATTGTTTACATTTTAACTGAACGCGGATATGAATACATTATTTAATCATGATAAATTTTGGTATTTATAAAAAAAAATATTAGTTATTTAGTGAAATTAATAAAAAGTTTTTGAAAGTTTAAGATTTATAAAATTTAAAAACATTTTAGTTAACTTAGTTTAACTAAGTTAAAGTTTTACAAAGGAAAATTTAACCAAGTTGTTATAATATTAACCAAGTTAGTCAAGGAGGGACCAGTTCTGCCAAATACGTAAACTTTTAAACCAGCCCTCTTCCCTCTCCCACTTTTCTTTTTCCGGTCGATATTCCGACCAACCCAAAATCCAATTTTTATAACATTTTAATTCGTTTAAATATTCCTAAAACGTTTCTCCATCATTTTAGAACAGTTTCACAGGGTTTTATCGCTTTTAACATGTTTAAATTTGCGTTTTAATTCGGTCTTTAAGGTGTAACCGCCAGAATATTATTATTGCATCAATAACACGTTTTAGTCGAACAATACTATAAATTGACCCCATATTCGACTTGGGAACGAACTTCTGAATCCAAACCCACTTAAAAACGTTCCAGATCGTGACCAAATAGGTGGGAATCGACCTTCTTAATCGTGGCCTTTTCTCCTTCTTTCGGCCAATTATTAGTGTGTAAGTCCAAATTGTTTGTGCTGTTTTGTTTGGTTTTCAATCTTGAATAAAAGCCCTTTATTATAGAGCATTCATTGTGTCTTGAATCGGGTTTATTAAATATAGGTTAGGGTTCTTGCTAGATGAATTGGGGAAGATGATGTATTGACAACTATGTTTATATAATTTGTTTTATAATTAAAATCAACAAACTAATGCTTTGGTCTAGTGATTTGTGTGTCTGTTGTAGAACGAGGCGAGCCAGGTTTGAACCCAGGCTCTGCCATCCTTTTCAGCATTTTTTTTTCTTCTCTTCTTTTATTATTATATACATTTATAATACATATAAAGTTAGAATATTCATATTAAATTCATTTTTGATCCAAAAATTATGAAACTTTAAGTGTAACATCTTGACACCCCAAATAAAATTATCACATTTTTATTTTCTAGAAAATAAATTATTTTTGTATTTTTATTGATTTATATTTTATTAATGATAATTAATTGATTAAAAATTCATTTCTAATGATTTTAATCTAAACATTTCTGGAAAATTATTTCTAAGTACGATTAGGGGTGAGCAAAACATTAGAACCGACCCGACCCGACCAATACCCGACCCGACCCGAAACCCGAGCACACCACAAATGCAGAACCGATATAAGGACCTAGTAATAAGGTTCGGTTTCGATTCTTTGTCCTACGGTTCTACGGTTCCAAATCAACTACCCGACCCGACCAACACCACACCTTCCAAGCAAGATTTGGATTGGGTTTGGGAACATGCAGAAGTAGCAGAACTGTCCAGGTAAGATATTGCTAATAATGATGATGAGGTTTAAAGATATTGTTGTTGTTCAAAGTTTATAGTTAGGAATAACATGTTATGAACTTATAAATTATAGTATCCATATCCTTCTGTGAGTTGAAATTTAGATAACACACGTGAAATGCTGAATTGTTGTTCTTTATTTGCAATCTGATTACATTGGATGGACAAATGCATGCAAGTTAATAAAACTTAGCTTTAAATGGTAATTATGTCATTATCATGTATAAATACAAGCATTATTATTATTAACTAAAAACAGTTAGGCCAACATAGAGAAAGAAAAGTGTAAAGTAACAGTTAGGCCAATATTATATGTCGAATGTTTGAATTTGACCAATATTATCAGTTTTTAGTAATGATTAGTTAAGAAATTATAGTCATATGGTATGTTCTTTTCGGTCCAGATTGATTTTCGGTTTTTTTCCCTTACCCGACCCGGAATTGACCTGAGACCGAACACAAACAAATCCCAGAACCGACATGTTACCCATATGTGATTTTTCGGGTCGGGTTCGGTCCATAATCGGTACGGTTCTCGGCTTTTTTTTTTTCGGGTCGGCTCTTGAATGCTCACCCCTACGTATGATAAATTGAAATAAATTTATTTTCTCATAAAATAGTTATTTTTTTACTGTTTTTACCATTTTTAATCATTAAAATACTATTTAAATTCATTAATTCTGTTTTAAATGCAAATAAATTGAGAAAAATTGTGAAAATTTTATTTTGATCATTTTTTTATCAGAGTTTATTTATTTTTCACAAAAATATCATTTTTAAGCCATATATATTGTATTTTAGTTATATTTATGCTTATTTAAATACATAAATCATATATTAATTCATAATACATAAAATTTGTTTTATAAATTTAATGTTTTATAAAACAGAAATATTTTTATGCGTGAAGGTTATAATCATCAAAATTTAGTTCACTTGTGTAAATTGTATTTATTTGTTCAATTATCTCTAATTATTGTAATTATTTACAATTATAGTTTTAAAACAATTAATTCAATTACTTTGTCCTAATTAATTGGAACTACCTCTTAACTAGATATTCAATTAGTAATAAGTATATTACTTAATCATATTTATAAACCTTGTCACATTGTTTTTTATATACAAATTTTGTATTAATTTGATTTATCGCAAAAACTCTAATTCCCCAAATCAACTTAGCGAACCCTAATGCCTTAGACCCTAGATACCTTAGACTTTTAAGTCATTCCTCTTATTAGTTTTTTGTTAAACTTCATAGGTAGAATTCTTTGGAATTCCCAAGTGTATCGTGACGAGTTTTGTTTGGCTTTATCGCACTTAGCAAAACTGTGAGTATATCTTTCCCCTTTTTCATTTTACTGTTTGGGCTATTCATGTACCTTATGTCAAATTACTATTTCTTTTCACTAAGTGCAATTCTCATGTATGTTTGCTTTGTGTTACTTTTTGTATCTATGACTTGTCAAAAATCATTAACCGTTGCGGCCTAGCATTTCAATGAATAGTAGTATGGTATATACCCATTGTGACTCTGTTGAGAGTGTCACACCCTCAAATTTCCACTGCGGGGTTTTTACCGCGAGGCGTATGACAAACCAGGATTCAAGTCAACGGTCACAATAAATGACACTATATAAAGTACATAAACCCAAAAACATAGATTTCATAAGCGGAAGCATTTAAGGAATTTTAATCTCTACAAAACAGTGTTCCCAAGTATCCAAGACACTTAACAGGGATCTTGGTTCGACCCTTGATAAAGGGGCGAAGCTGGGATACAAAAACAATAGAATTCCATTCGACCAAATAAGGCACGTTCGACCCTGTGAAAGGGGCGAATGTGGATCAGTATAAATACCAAACTTTGTCATTTTTACTATTTCACAAACCCTAACCGTCTCTAAACACTCTCAAGCGATTTTAATCACTAAGGAAGGAGTTTTTGCTCTTATTCTTCATAATCTAACCTACCAACAACATCTAATCAAGAATCCAAGGTGTGTTCTTAACTCTAAACCTTTTTCAAGCATTTTAATTCGTTTTCATCTAACCCTAAATGTCCAGATCTGTTCTAAGGATGTTTTTATCAATAAAAACCTTTTAAACATCTTTCTTGTAACACCCCAACCGATGGCGGAAACATCGGGATGTCACGTATTGATGATTGTTCAGTAGCTCATGGTAAATAATAAGTTTCAATATATGATTTAAATAAATTACATACAATTGTTCTAAGAATTTGTACATCAAGATAAAAAAATACTAGCTACGCATCTTCAAGCACTAACTCTAATCTTCGAGCAAGCTATAACCTGAAACATGTTAAGTTTGAAAATATTTTGGGTCAACAAAAGTTGGTGAGAATTACATAGGTTTTGATAATTGAATAAAACTTGTACAATTCAAGTGTCATGGCATGTCTAGTCCATATGTGAAAACATACTAGAAGTAAATCGAGTGCATAATCAACCCTTGTGACTGTTATAATGTGGTACATCCCATACGCTCATGGTTCACTCGAATATGTTATGCGATAACAATCACCCACGCTACCTTTGTAGGAGGCACGTATCCGGGTGGGATTGTCAGTCCAATAGATCTATCATTGTGTACCGTCGGCTGATCAATGTTAATGATTATGCTAGAATTATGCTTACCCTAGTCATGTTCAAGACATAATGCAACATAGAAAAACACATAGACACTTTGATGATTGAATTGCATATAGAATGTTGTAACATGTTTCACCCAAAAACGGTGATAAATAGAAAAGGGGCTATGTAAAACTCACCTTGATTATGATGGTCTTGCTATAATTTAACGGGGATTAACGAGGGTCGATACAGAATCACGCGTCGCGAGTGCCTAAATATTATCGCAACTTTAGTTTGATAATGAATTTCTTTATGGCTCAATGTAGTGCCGCTAGGCACTTAGATAATATTTGATAACCTTCACGATTGAAATGATCAAAAGATGATAATTTGTTTATCTTTAACTTGTATATGTCAAAACTTTTCTATAAAAAAAAATATCACCTCTTTTATTTCATCCAATGGTATTTTAGTTGTTGGTATATAAATATTTACATAGATGTTCAACCCTTATAAAAAAAAATAGTATGTTTAGACGTTAAGATTTTTGAGAAAATATCCTTTTTGGTGTACCTTAAGAAAAAAAATTTATTCTAAGATTGACTTAAAATAAAGACCAGAAATATGTATTCCATTGGCAAAATTTGGATAACTTTATTGTAAGTATAAACAATAATATAATAAGTATATATAAATCTTATCATAAAACCGAATCTTGATAAATCCCTTTAGTTTTGTTATCATTCTTTAAGTTACTGGTTTGATTATAAAGATAAGAGTATCATATCATAAGACTTACCCAACCCTCTAAATCTGATTTCCCAAACCCACACACAAGACTAGAAAACAAAAACAACTTCAAAATTTTAAACCCAAACCCACAACTCTAAAAGGGTTAAACGAAGAGGAATAGAAAAACAAAAACAAAACAAAACGGGTGGTACCTGCAACGGTGAAAGGGTGATGGAGATATCGTCTAGTGGCGGTGGTGGTTGACAGAGGGACGATCAGGTCGGGTCTGGAATGGGCGGCGCATCTACTTCCGTCAGACCTGGCCGGAGAGCCAGAGGCGGAGGAGGAAACCGGAGGTTGGTGCGCACGATGGGCATGGGGTGTGCGACAGTTACCGGCGGTGTGACGGTTTGTTGTGGTTCAAGTGGAGGGAGATGACGGTTGTGGGTGGGTTCCGATGAGATCGCAACGGTGGTTTAAAGGTTATAACAGTATGAGTCGAGGTATGTTGCAAAGATAATTGTCTTATATATAGGGTTAAGGACGCGAGTTGGGTTTAGGGAATGTTGGCGTGACGTGCGGCCATGATTGTACCCAAATTACTGGATGATTTATTTCACCATGCGTGAGATTGAATGCCTTGATTTTGTTTGAGTTTCAAAATAAGAATGTTTATGACTAAATTTTTGGGTCATTAAAATAAAGCAAGGGTCCCGGATTTGCGTCAGTTTGTTTGAACGAGGAGCAAGGAGTTGACTATCCTATCCTCCTCTTCATTTTTTTTTGAGATATTATTGAATTATACATACAAGTTGAATCACAACAACCTGGGTTAGATATTTCATATGATTTTTATGTCATGTGTATGATCTTTAGACTTAACCATTTTTATCTTTTATATATTTCTTTTTAAATCAGAAAATTTATTATTATAACTATTATTTTAGAAATAAAGTAGGTTAAAGAAATATAGTTTTATTGAGAAAAATTTTGTATTTATAAGGGATTAATAATTAATAATTTTTTTACCGGCTAAAAATTTATAGAAATGTTTAGTAATTAATATATGGTCATAAAATACATGAGAGTGTCAACTAAAAAAAATGGGAAGTTTTGTTAGGTTAAATTTTGGGGAAATACAAACAGTTACAGTCTCCCCTACTTTTGGGAACTTCGTCCCGAAGTTATAAAAATGCAGGTCGTGGGTGATTGGGTGAATGTTTGGACGTCAACCGTGTAGTATGTCAAAATTTCATAGGTGCTACGATAAAGTGTTTCGAATGATGGGATGTTATGTATGAGTTTTACGGTGAAGTGAATAGGAATAAGAGTTAGATTACGTGGGTCTGAACTAACTAGGAGGGTAAGAGTCTGTATAAAAGTACCAATCCTACGCATGTGTTGATCGACTAAATGAACTACCAAATACTAGGGTTTGTAATTGGGTATCTACCGAAAACCTTGATAGAATTTCACACTACCTTAACGTACCTGTAAATTCATGATTACGTTCCGGACCGCAATCACCAATTTACCTTACATTAGGGTTTTGTGTCCTTCTATAACTCTAAACACACATGTAAAAAAATGCAATTAACCTTGTTATTGAGTCATATACATTGTAATTGTATCCAAAAATGAGTCCAACTGTTGAGCAGGAAAAAGACTTCTACCAGTCAGTGAGTAAGAACCTCCATCGATTGTTGAGCAGGTGCGATAGCCTCTACAGTCGTTGAGCAGGTTGTAGGGCCTCTACCGACTGTTGAGCAGGCATGATGACCTCTACCAATCGTTGAGTATGTTATTTGGTACTCTACTAACTGTTGAGCAAGTACTTCATCCTCTATCAGTTGTTTGATTAAGTGTACCAATTATAACACACATAAATTCTAAATTGATAATATGTACATGTAATCGATCAAGTATCAAGTATAGAATGCGAGTTGTAATAGAGTTGCCCTATACAAGGTTAATGACACTGTGGGTGTTTATAGCAAATAGTTTATATTCCATGTTTTCAAGTATCATGAGTAATCAAATGTTCAGGTAGATAATCGAATCCTCATGTATAATTAAGAATCAAGTTTCATGTAACAAGTAATCATGATTTTTTTTTTTTAAAAAAAGATAATAATAATCAGTACCAAACTTTCAATGGTTTGTTTATCGTGAAAATCAAGTTCATGTTCGAAAAGGCGAAGATTATACATTTAATCATTGAGAGAATGATTAAAGTCCATAGTAATCAAGTTGCATAGAATAGTGGATGTAAAAATAGTTAATAAAAGTTAGTTTATAGATCAAGAAAAGGAAGAAGGTAGTCAGACATGTTCGTGATAAATTAAAAATGTGGATAGTCAACCTAGATTGAGGCAAATGAGGTTGCGGGCTGTGATCAGAAGATGATTTCATTCTTTATTTAAAGACGATTTTTTTTTTGACAACTCCAACGTGGTTGATTTATTGAGGTGCAACCAATCGAGCAGAGTTGTATGTTTCAAGAAGTCAAGAGATTTTCGAAGTTTAATTGAGCAACAAGTACAAAAACCCTCATCGTTTGTTTGGAAATTTTTTTTTATTTGAGTAAGTATGCAGGTCAAAATGCAATTAAAAATAAAAATGGGGGGGGGGGTAGGTTTGTATAATTAGATGAGATTTCGTAAAGAAAATTAATAATAATAATAATAATAATAATAATAATAATAATAATAGTGGTGGTTTGTAGAGTAGGTGGAAATTTCGATGAAAACAGTAGTTGGTGGTTTTGGAATAAGGGTCATCCTTGTACAAAATTTTGGGTATGGACATTTTGGACTAAATCAATAGATTTTCAATTTAATAAGGTTCAAGTATTTGAAATTTAATCAATAGGTTTTCAAATAAAAGGAACATAAAAACTAAGGAGATCATGAAGCATAGGTAATTAGATAGCGCGTTGTAACAAATACGGAGTGAACCATGAGGTTCGAATCAATGTTTATAATCAAACGTATGAGAAAACATGGAATCCTTACAAAGTAAAGCATAATTGTGATAAACGCAAAGTCGTAAAAGTTCAAACCGGTTTAAAACAAATATGAATCAAATGGAGAATTCGAAGGGTTAAATTTTCCCATGGTTGGAAATATTTTACTTTCAAAATTGGTTTTCGGCGAAAGCAAGGATAGCTATCTTTTTTTTTTTTGTAGATAGTACAAACTAATTGGATTTAGAATAGGATATTTCAGTGAGTCAAAGATTTCAAACACGATGACGGGTTTCAAAAACCAAGATTTTGTTCAGACGTTTTGTATAATAGGCTTCGAGTAATCCATAAAAGAAGTGATTCTTAATAGATTAAAACATTTTTATCGAAAATCATTTGTTACGCCAATAAATTGTTCAATAAAAATTTGAAATTTAGCAAATAAGTTTGTGGAGATAAAAGACTCTTTAAAAATATATATATATATATTTATTTATTTGTTATAGTTTATGAAATTCCCAAGTGATGAAAGTTTGACAAAATTCGGAACTCTTTAGCTTTGGTGCTACAGTATCTCCTATACACAGATTATAAGGTTACAGTTTAAACAAGGATTTTAAAATCTCGAATGTAATGAAATTTTATGGTTGATGGTATCTTCAAAATGTACATATATATACACATAAATAAAAATGTAGGGGGGGAGTTTAAAATAAAATTGGCCAGAAACATTAAAGATAATAGATTTATGTATGATGTAAAGGGAAACATATGATTTGGGTTAGATGATAAAAATAATTAGAATTATGGGTAATATTATAAGTTTGTAAAATGAATTAGGATTGTGAAACCCAGAAATGATTCATGAAGTTTAAGCTAATGAGGGAATTATATAAGAAGAAAATATATTTGAATTGTAAAAATTTGAGGTTGAAAACTTAGATTTTATACGGGAGTGAGGGGGTATAAATGAAAATGAAACACAAAGATTGTAAATATCTAACCCGAATAAACGAAAATGTTGGCTTATCAAAACAGATCAGGTCTAAGCCCAACGAATTTGCCTAATAATCTAGAAGTACGTTAGGATTGTAGCAAGTAAGTGAAAGAGAGTAGGCAAGACCAAGTTAGGCTAAGAATAAGGATGAGGATAGGGATAGAGATAAGGATAAGGTTGAGCTACAAGTAATTGAAGCAAGTACTGGTTAAAGTCCTAAGGCTATAGACTAGATTATTTTTCTAATAACCTAATTCCCTATAACCAAGGCTCTGATACCAATCTGTAACACCCCAACCGATGGCGGAAACATCGGGATGTCACGTATTGATGATTGTTCAGTAGCTCATGGTAAATAATAAGTTTCAATATATGATTTAAATAAATTACATACAATTGTTCTAAGAATTTGTACATCAAGATAAAAAAATACTAGCTACGCATCTTCAAGCACTAACTCTAATCTTCGAGCAAGCTATAACCTGAAACATGTTAAGTTTGAAAATATTTTGGGTCAACAAAAGTTGGTGAGAATTACATAGGTTTTGATAATTGAATAAAACTTGTACAATTCAAGTGTCATGGCATGTCTAGTCCATATGTGAAAACATACTAGAAGTAAATCGAGTGCATAATCAACCCTTGTGACTGTTATAATGTGGTACATCCCATACGCTCATGGTTCACTCGAATATGTTATGCGATAACAATCACCCACGCTACCTTTGTAGGAGGCACGTATCCGGGTGGGATTGTCAGTCCAATAGATCTATCATTGTGTACCGTCGGCTGATCAATGTTAATGATTATGCTAGAATTATGCTTACCCTAGTCATGTTCAAGACATAATGCAACATAGAAAAACACATAGACACTTTGATGATTGAATTGCATATAGAATGTTGTAACATGTTTCACCCCAAAAACGGTGATAAATAGAAAAGGGGCTATGTAAAACTCACCTTGATTATGATGGTCTTGCTATAATTTAACGGGGATTAACGAGGGTCGATACAGAATCACGCGTCGCGAGTGCCTAAATATTATCGCAACTTTAGTTTGATAATGAATTTCTTTATGGCTCAATGTAGTGCCGCTAGGCACTTAGATAATATTTGATAACCTTCACGATTGAAATGATCAAAAGATGATAATTTGTTTATCTTTAACTTGTATATGTCAAAACTTTTCTATAAAAAAAAATATCACCTCTTTTATTTCATCCAATGGTATTTTAGTTGTTGGTATATAAATATTTACATAGATGTTCAACCCTTATAAAAAAAATAGTATGTTTAGACGTTAAGATTTTTGAGAAAATATCCTTTTTGGTGTACCTTAAGAAAAAAAATTTATTCTAAGATTGACTTAAAATAAAGACCAGAAATATGTATTCCATTGGCAAAATTTGGATAACTTTATTGTAAGTATAAACAATAATATAATAAGTATATATAAATCTTATCATAAAACCGAATCTTGATAAATCCCTTTAGTTTTGTTATCATTCTTTAAGTTACTGGTTTGATTATAAAGATAAGAGTATCATATCATAAGACTTACCCAACCCTCTAAATCTGATTTCCCAAACCCACACACAAGACTAGAAAACAAAAACAACTTCAAAATTTTAAACCCAAACCCACAACTCTAAAAGGGTTAAACGAAGAGGAATAGAAAAACAAAAACAAAACAAAACGGGTGGTACCTGCAACGGTGAAAGGGTGATGGAGATATCGTCTAGTGGCGGTGGTGGTTGACAGAGGGACGATCAGGTCGGGTCTGGAATGGGCGGCGCATCTACTTCCGTCAGACCTGGCGGAGAGCCAGAGGCGGAGGAGGAAACCGGAGGTTGGTGCGCACGATGGGCATGGGGTGTGCGACAGTTACCGGCGGTGTGACGGTTTGTTGTGGTTCAAGTGGAGGGAGATGACGGTTGTGGGTGGGTTCCGATGAGATCGCAACGGTGGTTTAAAGGTTATAACAGTATGAGTCGAGGTATGTTGCAAAGATAATTGTCTTATATATAGGGTTAAGGACGCGAGTTGGGTTTAGGGAATGTTGGCGTGACGTGCGGCCATGATTGTACCCAAATTACTGGATGATTTATTTCACCATGCGTGAGATTGAATGCCTTGATTTTGTTTGAGTTTCAAAATAAGAATGTTTATGACTAAATTTTTGGGTCATTAAAATAAAGCAAGGGTCCCGGATTTGCGTCAGTTTGTTTGAACGAGGAGCAAGGAGTTGACTATCCTATCCTCCTCTTCATTTTTTTTTGAGATATTATTGAATTATACATACAAGTTGAATCACAACAACCTGGGTTAGATATTTCATATGATTTTTATGTCATGTGTATGATCTTTAGACTTAACCATTTTTATCTTTTATATATTTCTTTTTAAATCAGAAAATTTATTATTATAACTATTATTTTAGAAATAAAGTAGGTTAAAGAAATATAGTTTTATTGAGAAAAATTTTGTATTTATAAGGGATTAATAATTAATAATTTTTTTTACCGGCTAAAAATTTATAGGAATGTTTAGTAATTAATATATGGTCATAAAATACATGAGAGTGTCAACTAAAAAAAATGGGAAGTTTTGTTAGGTTAAATTTTCGGGAAATACAAACAGTTACATTTCTAAACCAAAACCCTATCATTAAACATAGGTTTTCATATCAATAAACATATGTTAATTATGTGTTATGTGATATTATGTGTTGTTTGATGATTTGCTGCTGTACTAATGCTAGAAGCATGATCTAGGGCTGATATTGATGTTAATATAGGATTGTTTATGGTCACAACTAGATGATTAATAATATCCTGTCTAAATTGGGGGTTTTATTAAAGCTAGGGCTTGATGCATGCTTGTATGATCAATAGAACTTTTTGAGATGTTTAAACACATGACAAACTGAACACTATTTGAGATGCATGCTTGTATGATCAATAGAACTTTTTGAGATGATTATGGATTGATTTCAAAAGTTTCCAAATTGGGTAAAGAATTCATTCATGATGTGATGTTTTCATAATCTTTGCCATTTTGGGAAGGTCTAAAATGAACATGTTTTGGGGTAAAATTGGTAGGGTTTTGTGGGGATATGTTAATCATAATCAACTGTTGTGTTTGGTAAGGTTTCGCGATGTTTCGGATGTTTTTGAAACATAATTAACATATGTTTATTGATATGAAAACCTATGTTTAATGATAGGGTTTTGGTTTAGAAAGATGTTTAAAAGGTTTTTATTGATAAAAACATCCTTAGAACAGATCTGGACATTTAGGGTTAGATGAAAACGAATTAAAATGCTTGAAAAAGGTTTAGAGTTAAGAACACACCTTGGATTCTTGATTAGATGTTGTTGGTAGGTTAGATTATGAAGAATAAGAGCAAAAACTCCTTCCTTAGTGATTAAAATCGCTTAAGAGTGTTTAGAGACGGTTAGGGTTTGTGAAATGGTAAAAATGACAAAGTTTGGTATTTATACTGATCCACATTCGCCCCTTTCACAGGGTCGAACGTGCCTTATTTGGTCGAATGGAATTCTATTGTTTTTGTATCCCATGTTCGCCCCTTTATCAAGGGTCGAACCAAGATCCTTTTCCAGGTTCGCCCCCACGCTGTGGTCGAACGTGGATCTATGTTTTCTAGATTTTCCCAGTTTGTCGTGTTTAACGCATTCTAACTCATCCTAACACATGAACATGCAACCTTAATCTATGTTTAACATATTTAAGCATGGATGGTTGTCTACACATCGTTTAAACACGTCTTTGCATATAATCCACCATATAACAATTAATCTACACATAACACTTAATTAGTTTATGTACTTTCACCAACAACGGGACCCGGTACTAGTGTATTCCCAAAACGACTCCCAATGATCCTCCAGATCATTGAACCCTGGACAATCCTATCCTGACCCGACTCAACTGACTGGTTAAGTCCGTTTATAAATGTTTCTTGCTAAGGTAGACTTAGGTGTTACTGAAATGATTAAGCCGAACATGCCGGGTGTCACAGAGAGACTTTGGTCATTGTTATGTGTTTCATTACTATTTATAATAGCGCATACTATATATAAATTTCATTTCACTTTCATAGGGTTGATTTTGACCCGGATACTACTTATTACATAATTGCAAACGGTATACAACACATGAATTGCGAAACATTTTTATACTATATGTATTCGAAACAGGGTATGCTCACCAATACATTTTTGTATTGACATATACTATTTTCGTACATGTTTCAGGTTAGTTATGAGATGACTTTTTAAGCTTTTGGAATTTTTACTTAAAGTTTGGATTCATTGTATTTCAGTTTTAGTTGTCACTTTACAATTATTATACTTTGTATTTTTTTTCTTTCAATAATAAACTACTTAATCAATGTATCAATATTTACACTTTTAGTCCATGAGCTATTGAACAATCGTCACTACGTGACACCTCGATGATTCCGCCATAGGTTGAGGTGTTACAGTTTGAACGTTATTTGAATGATTTGCTTGTTTGGATTTCATCAACCATAGCGGTTTATTATTGATGGTCATTGATTAATATTCAAGTGTTGTCTTTCAATCTTATTATTAAGTGATAAATTGTTAAGTGGTAATAGGGCTGTGCAACGGTTCAGAACCGGACCGAACCGAACCGAACCGGACCGAACCACGAACCGTTTATTCCAAAATACGAGAACCGGAACCGGAACCGATAATTACTAAACGGTTCGGTTCCGGAACCTAGTGAAACGGTTCTCATGAAACGGTTCTCGATCGGAACCAGTTGTCAATAAAATCCTAAAATTAACATTAACAATTAAATAAAAAAATAAACAAAAACAATGATTTTTCTTAAAAAAATTATCAACAGTTTGTGTTAACCATGGTTACTAAAAGTATCGCAGTTTACGTATCAAAATATGTTTTGTTCGGATCAGATCATTCTTTTTATATAGATTAAACGGGTCAGAACAAGCTGTGCTGACTGCTCACCATCACATAAGGCAATACTCTACATTCCTACCAAATAAAAACAATTTAAAAGTGTTAAGAACTATAAAGAAGGAAACAACACATTCTATTTCAAACTAATAATAGAATATTTAAATATTTAATTTAATTCAAAATGGTTCTAACGGTTCTTAACCGGACCCGTCGGTTCTAACCGGAACCGAACCGGGAACCGATTATGCCAAAATATGAGAACCGGAACCGGAACCTATAACATTAATTCGGTTCGGTTCTAGCGGTTTCGGGTCGGTTTCACGGTTTTCGCGGTTCGGAACCGTTTATTGCTCACCCCTAAGTGGTAATCAACCAAATCAACAGTCACGGTCTAGTTATCGACTGTCAGTTAGGTCATTAATCAACTTACAATATTATTCATATTAAACCACAAATCATGTCTATGTGATTTCAATTAGCAATTTGTTAACCCTTGGCGATAGTGATTAACAGGGATCCTGGAGATGTCACCATTTCTGATAAATTATTTACAAATCACTTGTTTTTAGGTTGTTTTATTTAATTTCAAATTTCTCAACAATCCAACTAATGGATTTTACTTTTATGTCTAGTTTAGTTAATTAGTTAATTATAACACTTTCCACAATACTCCTCAAGGTTCGACACCTGACTTACCCTATCTAATAAGGTAGTTGGTCTTTTATAAACTCTTATTTTTGATCGGTCCTTCAACTTTGACAAAAAAAACCGGCATTTTTTTATTAAAAAATTGAAATTTTATATATAAAAAATTATATATAACAAAAGTATACAAAGAGGTTTCTACACAATCAAATATATATATATATCCATACACCTTAAAAGGATTGTAAGAATCAATAAAAGTCAAGTTTTATGTAAAAAATAATTTTGTGATGCCTTTTCTTAAAAAAAAATGTGCGTGCATGAATTGGTTCAAGAACCGAAACTAAAACCGAACCGAAGCCGGTCTTTCAAACCGACAAAACCAGGCTAAAACCGAACCAAAACCGATTCGAGAAGGAACCGGTCCAAACACAAACCGGTTCGGTTCCAAAAAAAGAACCGAAATGTGCACCCCTACCTTTCTAAATTGGGCTGCTCACTTCTCAGATCGTTGTAGGGCTTAGGAGATATAGACACAATTAAAAAATTTAGGGCCTACAATGTATGAAGGCCCAAGGAAAGGCTGAAAACTTTTTCTATTGATGCTGGTCCAGATCAACTTTAGAGAACACATACTAATCTATACTAGTGGGCTTGCCCGCACGTTGTTGCGGGACACAATGACAATCATATATTAAAAGGACCAAGTAAACCTTAAGTAATTTTAACCGTTTTCATTCACAAATTCTGTGTGTTTATGTTCAGTTTATACCCGGAACGTCATTTTTTATGTTGTGAATGTACTTTGAATCTGTTTATCGATAAATATGAAGGCCTTAATGTTCTGATGTGATTACAAATGGGGAAAGGGAATATGATAACTACATTCAGATAACTATTACTTAGTAATTCACATCCATGAAGATACAATACCATTATTTCACAATAGTGTATATTTTTATTGAAAAATTACAATTATTTATTAAAAAGATATGAAATGTAACATCAAGTTACTGTCACATGAGGGCTATATCCAAGATTATACTTCGCCAAGCAAATATTTTTTGTCATGTCAATGTTAAGGTCTCTGGCTTCTTGTCTTGTAATCCACATATTCACTTGTTAAATGAATAACAAGTGTGAACCAAAAATCAAATGTCACACATATCTGAAATAGAAGTCTCAGTTAACAAATAAAAAAAACTGAAAACTTAAGTGTCGATGATGATCTAATACAATTTTAAGATTGTATGCATATGATTGCCAAACATTGTTGCCACTAATGAAACAAAGAAGCATATAGCTTGCAACTAAATGAGAAAACCTATGTTTTTTTAAAGAAAAAAAAATTAAAAACAGGGTGGATAACAAAAATAGCACTGCTATTTCAGGGAGCAAATTCTCCTCGATCTCTAAATAACTCCGGCAAGTGATAACAAAAATAGCAAACTGATTCCACTACCTTTTCAAGTATAGATATTTCCCTTTTGTTGTTTTTAGATGAATTATAAAAATGAGGTTGGAGAAAAACTAAATGCATAGATGATAACTTTTTTTTTTTTTTTTTTTTTTTTGTCGTGATAGCATGAAAAACGCACTCTATCTCTCATTAGCATCCTTCACACCAGAGCACCATAAGCAAACAAACTAAAATGGTAAAACTAAAACTTTTAATTTGAAAAATGGTACACTGCCATATGAATTAACATTAACATACATTAATACACAATATTAAGAAAATGCCCAAGGGTGGCATTTTGAACATTATTATGTGAAATGGGCTTTTCATTTACCAAAACAGAAATGGGTCAAAAAGTTGAGCTGTTAAAAAGCACCATAAGATATAAAATTGTATTAAATTGTTTAGTAATTAAAATGTTACGACGAACATAGAAATATGCATCCCAACAACCAAATACAAACACAAAGAATTGTAAACACAATACATAACCATACAAACAAAAAGAATCCACCACTTCAGTAATCCGTTATATTGAATGTTGATATTCAGGCTTTCGGTTTCAGAATCTTCGATGTCTCCAAGGTGAAATCCGGATCTTCCTTACCAAAATGCCGATAAGCAGCCGTTTTCTAATACCTATAATTCCCGCCTCGTGTAAGATCAGGATTAATAACCATCATACCCGGCCTGAAACCAAAATTCTCCTTGATCAAAGCAAGGATATCACTATCCGGAGTGGTACCAGTTTTATACGTGTCAACAAACACAGACAATGGTTCAGCCACACCAATGGCGTAAGAAACCTACACAATGCACCTGTGCGCGAGCCCAGACGCCACTACACTCTTAGTAGCCTGCCTAACAATATAAGCAGCACTTCTGTCCACTTTAGTTGGGTCTTTCCCCGAGAAAGCACCACCACTGTGAGCCCCTACCACCATAGGTATCAATGATGATCTTTCTACCCGTTACTAAGAGGGGATAACTGGCTTAATCACATGCTCCATAAAATCAGCGGCTATTTGTTCGTTAGTCACAGTTTCGTCGTGTTGGGTCCGGAACATCACTGGGAATACTGATCTCACCGAATGCTTTTGCCTTTGGATCAATGGGCCTTCCTCGGTCTTTCTTTACGAGTAGTGAGCGACAAATCTTCAAAGATCAGTTTCATCAGCCATGTCATTCTTGCACAAACCGCACGCGCTTCTGTTCATTTAGAAACAAACTACACACTATATAAGAAACGATGTTGGTATGTACATACCTCAACTCAAAAACCTGCTCATTATAAAAACTTTTGTAACTATCTATATCAATGAAGCAGTTTCTTTTTCATGTTTCGGCTCAATATTAGACACCTCATCTCGAAGATAGACATGAAAATATTTAAATGACAAATGTATTTATTTCCTAGTAAACTTCCCAACCATCTTCAAGATGTAATCCCAGCTGATGTGGACAAGATGGACTAATGTTGATTGACTATGTTTCCTTGGATCCCCTGCACCATACAACTTTCATACGCTGAAAAAATATAAACCTGGTTAACTAAACCTGGTTAAAAAAAAAAAGATGTCATTATAACTTTGTATACCTTTAATGGCCCAATAATTCAGCATAGATGTTATTACAACTTTGTATGCGTGAATGTTGTTGATTTAAGAATTTATCATGCTGAAAACACATCTTATGCAATGTAGAATCTGAAGAGTTATTTGACAATGTTTATTACCAACTAATGCTGTCATTTTCATGACAAAATCCAGTGCCTGACACCAAGAACAAACTCAGGTACATGTCTGATGAATTTTGTTGTTTTTTTTGTTATATCATGTGTTTTTCATGTTGAAAGTTTTCATTGCATATTAAAGGATCGAAGGATCAAATTACCTAGGATCCAATACAGAAGTCGTGGGTGAAAATTAAATTTGTCAGCAGCAGATCAAACGTCGGATTTCCAACGGACTTTGAATTATCAGACAAAGAAGCAAAAGCCTGTTAAAGCACAAATAGAAACAAACATTGTAACTAACCAAAATCGAAATTCGAATTATCAGACAAAGAAGCAAATAAAACCTGTTAAAACAAAAATCGAAACAAACCCACCGTAATCGAATCCAAAATAAGTATCGAAACAAACATCGTAGCAATTTGGAGATTTGCATGAAACAAACATAAAACCCGATTGAATCATATAAAAGGGGGATTCAATTACGAATTGAATGATTAATTAGTAACAAAAGTTCTCTGATTAAAAGGGAACGTTCATAATCCAAGGGCTTCTTTCTCCGATTATATCCAAAATCCATCAAGATGCGACGACGGAGACGGTTATCTGAACAATGATGAAGGTTTATAGATTATTCTTGAGATTTGTATAGCCTTATTGAAGGGAAGTTTGAGAAGATGAAAGGATACGTGGTGAAGGCTAATTAAATTCATTAAATTCAACATTTAAATAGGAATGGAAGAAATCAATGAAATGATCTGTATTGATGAAGAGTGTAGAAGCCAAACCATCGAAGGGTAGGGATGGAAAGAGGAGGGTAGTAGTGTAAAAGTGTTTTGATATTGCAAAGGATGGAGTGGGTGAAATGTCTATATTGCCCCTCTAAGTGTCTTAATTGTCACTAACATTCCTATAATGCCGTTAAATGTGTTGCTTAAATATGTTGTACATGTTGCTTCTTAAGTTGTACGAAAATGAAAATTACCATGATGGCCATCACTCCTCCTTTATAATGTATTATAGATTATAGATTTTATCTTATTAAGGAATAGTGATGGCTAAGTTAGTCATTTTCATTTCCGTACAACTTAAGAAGCAACATGCACAAGTGATTGATGCTTATATAATGAGGGTATAATTGGAACTTTGTGGACATTTAAGACACTTACAAGGGTATAATAGTAAATTTGTAATGACATTTTAGTTAAAAATAAAAAATTGTTTCCCATAATACCCTTATAATCCACCTGCTCCATGTGAAGAGTTGTAATTGAAGCAATTGAATGAAGAAATTGTTCGATTGATTAGCAATTGAATGTCTATTCACCGGTTGTCTTTCCGGCTACTCGTCTCTTCAAAACCCTCACTGCCTCTCATTCTCTCCCTCATTCTTATCATTTAAAGAAAATCCTCTGCATACCTTGAATGATCATAGGGCCTGCTTTCTTTGTGTTATGCGGGAATCGGTGGACGCCGCACCACTGTCACTATTCCGCTATGAACACTTGCATACCGTTCAAGACAACCGGATTCACAATCAGGTATCAACAGCTCTTGTCTCTTTCGATTATTGTCAAAAACCTGACCCAGGATATTGTTTTGATATATGAAAAAGATATGTATTCATTTTAATATGACGGTAATTAATGTTTCAAGTTTATGATGGTGAGCTTTATGAGTTTATGTATTGGCAATTCCCATTGTGCATCTGATATCCCCCCTTCACTCCAAAAAGGTAATATTATTATTATTATAATTATTATTATTACTATTGTGATTATCATTATTATTCATTATTCAGTTTTGTGGTTTTGTTAATTTTGTTGATTTGCAGCATTTTTATTGATATTTTTGTTTTTATCTGTATATCAGTTAACATAATACAAGAATTATTTTATTCTGTAATTTCTTAATTATCCATTGTCTCTACTAAATTTTAAATGTACCGCAGTACAGGTTGTAGAGATCCTTACATCTTGTGACTATAGAATTCTGGCCATTGGGGATGGGGGAATGATGTGTCAATGATCCAACAAGCTGATATTGGTGTAGGCATAAGATTCTGATAAGTCAAGTCCCTTCGGTCAGTTTGCTCAGGTGATCTGCTGATTATAGTATTAGGAGTAATATCTGAAATAACTCAATTAGGTAATTAATGTATGGTTGAGACCCCTAATTGAACGAACAACTACAATTTTGCTTCATTTGCAGAGTGCAGGTTTTTACAAGATTGTTATTTGTCCATGGACGATATCCATATCATCGTACCATATTTCTTTCACAATTACAATATTCATTTAGGTGTTTCTGGTACCGGCCTTTTCAACTCAGTCAACCTCATGGCCTTATATACAAGTCTTCATGTATCATTTAGTGTTCTTGATAAAGATCTTAGTGAAACAACCATTACACAGCACCCACAAACATTCTTTTATTGCCAGGCCAGGAGGTTAGGATTCTTACGAGATATAAATGAAACTTACGATAACATGTTTTGTGATTATATAAGATGTTGCAAGTATAAGCATTTAAATACACATTAGGCGATTGTAGAACCATTTTACGGTCTTTCGATTATGAGAGCTTGATGATTTATAGAGTACTTACCAAAGTCGCATGGCATACAAAAGTGCCATGTGGTTTAGAAATTTAGAGTGAAATTTGGGTTTGGAGGCTCTTGAATAACCATTTGGCGACACCCTTCAACTTGTTTGTAAACGAATACCTAGATAATTGACTTTGAAGTTGCAGATTTATACTCCAAAATGGCGGTGGTGGTGGGGTTGTCGAATGGTGCACCTTGTGCGCTGGCATAAGCCCGTGCAGCAATGTAGTAACGGCCTGTCGGTTGGTCGGCTTTCATGAGGACATCGGTGGTCTGAACCTGTCCAAGCATGAGGACTTTGGTGGTGAAGGGTTTTACATAAGAAGCATCAGCTCCCACCGCTGTAAGCTTGTGGTTAGCAATAGTGAAAAATAGTTGTTGATTTAAGGCAACATTAATCACCCAAATTAGGCTTGTTTCTCCTGAAATAACAGGTATTTTGACCGTATCTAGATACACAAAAAAACATAAAATCATTTTCATAACACTATCAAAATATGCTAAAATTTTAATTATATTTTGTAGAAGCAAACCTTTGATGGAGCATTTACAAAGATCACCAGGTTGACCGTTAATGGTATACGCATCAGAAACATTTGGAGCAGCACCTGTTCTTGTGGCTTCTCGTATAACATCTATCGGGTTTGCATCCCACCATTCACCTGACACCATGATCATATTAGATCAGGTATGTAAAATATTGAACTTTTGCTGAATGCATTTTCTATGTAATAGGCTTTATACCAAGAATAATCAGCGATTCACGGTGCGGCTTAGGGAATGGATAGGAGTATCCTTCTTGTGGGTGAATAATAATAGAACCATAGACAGTGGCTCGAAGCCATGAACTATGTGCATGCCACCATAATGTTCCTTCTTGACCCGATATTGTGAACCTGTATCGATATACAGTTAGCGGCGTTGTCTGTTGTGTTTCATTCTGAATGGGTTGCCATTCTTTACTGATCTGTTTGTTAAAGGATGTGCAATGGTGTTCTTATTCTGAATGGTTTTTGTTTAGCCATGTAAATTAACATCTACTTTCTATTAACTGTTTCAAAGCAGTTAGGCATCATGTCTTTCGTTTGCATCTTCGTGAAACCTTTTCCAGGTTTGGCTCTTTTTTCTCAGTTTGTGCATGCTGATTATATATATTTACTTTGTCTTACTTCTTACCGGATATTTGCCGATTGTGTCACGCTTTGTTGTTGTTATTTATTTATTTATTTTAATTTCTAATTGCTATTGCTACAACCCCTGCCTCCCAAAAAACAAAAATCGACAGGTATAGATCATGATGGAAAGGAATCGTCATTAAATGCTGAGGTCATGAATGGTTCTCAAACAGGTGGTCAATTAGCAAACCGAGCAGCAATGCTAAGGGTTGTGTCTGCTCAGCGTTCACCTAACAATCTGTTGTATGTCTCATCAACTGCAACATCATCAGCTTCATTAGTTGTTTGCATGTTCCTGGAATAATGTATATGGACTTGGGGGATTGTAACAACTTTTATAAGTACTGTGGAGCCTCATTCTGGTTTGAAGAGCGCCTGAAATGTGTTGTTTTGGTTTACTAGGATCCTTCCTCAACATTATTATTGATGGTTACATTTATTTATTTTTTGTTCATCATATTATGATCTCAGAAGTTATAAAATTAGTGTTGGAATGGATAAGAAATAGGCTCCAAGGGTCCTTTCTGCATATAGTCAAGGGTATGGGTATTAACAAAAATTCCTTTCTCCTATAATCTTCATGTATATAAATATGACTGGTCCTGGACATATGAATTCTGCATCATTTATAGTCATATCTTTATGACTTACATGGATTAATTTTAGTCAATAAGTAAAATTAGCATAAGAACATAACAGTTTATAAGCATTAACAAGTTATCAGGTTTTTTGCAAGTTAAGCCTAAAAGATTCATTATACTTTGGTTAACACAATTGACTTTGTTACATACGATGTTTTGTAAAAAAAGCTTTAATATGTTCATCTTCCATTAACATGGATGTTTTTGATATTTTGTTTTGTATGCCAATTCAGAACTCTTTGACTTTGAGGTTATGATTCATTACTGTTTTAGTGGCACAAACAAGTGTGATCTCATTATGTTAAATAATATGTGGTATTCCATATTTGAATACCGATTGTTATTTGTTAATCATATTGCCCCGTTAGATATGGCAATTAAATTAGTTTATTTTGTCACATTTAGGTTTTAGGATATTCTTTTTGGCGAAGATCTTAATAATGTTGAAGCAAAGTTACATGTATTCTCACCTTCATTCATTCGGTTAGCAGTATATAATGCTAAATATAATTGTGTAGGATATAAAACACAAATTGAGTTGGTGGCGTGATTTGAGGTACATTTTCTTAATGGTAGGTCACAGATTTGAGACATGGTTTGAGTCAAAGTGTTTGTCTTTTTTATTTTCAAGGTATATTAAATATAACAAAGAGTATACTGGTTTTAGAATAAAACACAAATTCGGTTGGTGGTGTAGTGGTTTGAGTTGCATTACCATAAGGGATGGTCACAGGTTCAAGACTTGGTTTGAGACAATCGTTTTTCCATAAAAAAATTTTTTTGTGCGATAGCTTAAGCTAACATTGTCGCATTGGTATCCTAATAAACAAAAACGATAATGGCAGCGAACGCGCGGCAACTCACGCAGGAACCTTGCTAGTAATTTATAAAATAGTGTACACTAAACTACAATTTACACCAAATTAAATATCCAGTTAACAAGTTCTTAGCTGATGAGACTCCCGTTTTTTTGTTATGGTCCATTGTGACCCATAAATCTTTTTCTTCCTTTAACTTAGACATCCCTTGGACCGAAAATGTTAACTAATCAAGTTAAAGATGCGTAAGAAAACCAGTTTTTGAACTAAAACCAAGACGCGAACCAAAACGGTAAAGCATGTAGGTTTCTTTCTAAGCAGCCAACAATTTTCTTCTTTGAATCTGATTATACCCAACCGGTAGGAAACAAGTCAACAAACGGTTAGTACCCGAACCAGTTTGAAACTCAATCCAGTTTTGACTTTTTGTTAACTAACCGGAACCAATTTGGGGTTGAACTCAATTTCGCACCTCTAATTTAAATATTTGGGCAACTACTGCTAGGTTTGGAGCTATTAAATTTTTCTTAAAAGCTCAAGGTTGTTTTTTTAATAAGGCTTTATTAATTTTAAATTAATATTTTAAGCATGATTACGTTTTACTGAACTATATGCACCTCTCATTTAAATATATGGGCAACCACTGCTAGGTCTAGTTTGGATATATTACAATTCTTAAGGGATCAATATTATTTTTAAACAATTATTTATCATCTTCCAGCACATGTCAACGCCTAAGTGACCAGAATTATTTAAATAAAAAATTCCATTTTTATCCGAATGTTCAGAAAAAAACTGGGTACCTAGTTTTCTTTTTTTAAATTCCCTAACACAAGTTGTTTAGAAAAATCAAAGTAAGTCTTAAATTAAATATGTATAGTTTGGGTCACATTAAACCTTTCTTATCGCCCCTTTATAGAAAAGGGGCACGATGTGTTGGAATAAATATACGTAATGTTTGTATATTTATCAATAGCCATTATAATCATTTATATAATGATGATCAATTATCAATATTATCCTAAGCCCAATAACAGATATGTCTTTGATGGGCGGACTATCATTAGGTGGGCCTTATTAGGGTGTCCTCTGGGTATGTATAAATATGAAGAGATATTATGAGATTAGGGTTGAGACAATCATAACAACATAACACCATTAGCCATCCCCTATCTCTCTCTCTCTCTCTCTCTCTCTCTCTCTCTCAATGTGTTCATAACTCAAGAACACACAAACCATCAGAACTGCATACCCTAAAGGGAACCCAATCAAGATGATGGTGTCCTCCATTACTGAAGTTCCTAAACGGTTAAACATATCAGGTACACATGATTATGTCTTATGTTTATGCCTTATGTTCTTATTAATATAATCAACATGTGGTATCAGAGCTATGTTGATTATACAGTTCATTAAAAAAAAAAAAATTATGGTTGACGATTTCTTGTTCAACAAATCAGTTTTTTTAAATCAAAGGAACATTAATTGCCATAAATCATTACAATGAATTCTTTTTTTTATTTGTCTTTCTTTGCGGCAGCCTTATGCCAATTCCTAATGGAATTAATAAATTCAGAATTGATGGATTGCCTTTAAATAATTAATTGGCAGTTTATGTTTCACTTGTGGCACATAGTTCTATCGATGCCATAACCATAAAATTTTAATGTTGTAATTGTATTTTATTATATATGTTAATGTTAGTGTTCTATGGAATTTCTTAAAATTCCATTCTCTTGATTATCGGAATTGACAAAAAAAAAAAAAAAATCGGTTGATGTTCTTCAAGAACATCATAAGATGACCGAAAATTATTATGATTTTGGTTTAAAATTGGATTAAAATTTTGTTTCCGATAATTTGGGACATAACTTTATCTCAAAGGAATTTTCGAAATCAATTATGATTAAGTCAAAGATTTCAAAAATCTTATGATATCTTTGGAGATAGTCATCATTTAAAACTGGAAACAGATATTAGTAAATCCCTAAAATTTTGAACCATTAACAATATCATTTTTTGATAATAACAATTGTTTTCGGTTTTAAGAATTAATGAATTTAGGTTCTCGGATTATCAGTTAAGTCCCGAATTCAGGTTCTCGAATTTTATTTCCTAAGTTCTCGGTTTTAAAGTTTTCGATCAGGTTTATGGACAGGAGTTCTCGGTCAAGGTCTTCATCTTCGAAAACCATAATGTTTTTCGAGAACCCATAATGTTTTCAAGAACCCATCTTATTTATCGAGAACTATCATGTATTTGAGAACCAATATTTTTTCGAGAACTATTAAAGGATCCGAGAACTATTAAAGTTATCCGAAAACATAAGTTATTTGAGTACTCATAATATTCGAGAACTCATCAGTAAATCGAGAACTAATTCTGATATTCGAGAACTCATCATGACATTCGAGAACTCATTATGATATCTGAGAACTCATTAACTCTTCGAGTACTCATGATTTATTCGAGTTCTCATAAGTCTTCCGGGAACTCATCACTTTCGAGAACTCATTAAGTCTTCGAGAACTCATATTTCGAGAACCCCTTATGTTATTCGAGATCTCATAAGTTTTCCGGGAACTCATTATTTTTCCGAGAACCCCTTATGCTATTTGAGAACTCATATAATTTTTTTTTGAGAACTCAATTCTTTGAGAACCCATTATTTTGAGAACTCATAAGCTAATTCGAGAACTCTTCTTTTTTCGGGAACTCATAAGATTACTAAGAACCAATTATTTTATCGAGATCTCTAATAAAATTTACAGTTTTGATAAAACCTAATGTATCAAGTTTATTCAAAACATTATAAAACCTTGCTTAACTTGAAATAACATTTTGAGGTGTCACTTCTGCCCAAAGGTGATGTGTCACATTAGTTCGTTATAAAGATCTCGTTAAGCATTGTAGCTCGTTCACATAAGTGCCATAAGGTTTCACTTCTGCCCAAAGGTGATGTGTAACAGATTATGTTGGTGAACTGAGCGTAATGCATTAGGACTTTGAATGTCTCACTTCTGCCCAAAGGTGATGGGTTACGTTCACTGTCGGCAATTCAATACTTAAATAAATAGCGTATAGCCAAAGCTAGAGCATGTTATTTAAGTAGCTTATGTTGGTGTTATGATATTATCACGTCTTCATAACAAAATTGATCCACACAATTAATGATCCTTCATTAATATAATGATCATAATCTAAGTTTGCCTTACATCAATACCCGTAACTCGAAACTAATCTCACATTCTTCTATAAATTATTATCTCAACTAAGTAATTCACTCGAATTATCAAAACTAAGAAAAGTTTGTTTAAACTTTGTTATTATCAAGTTACCTCTTAAGACATGACATTCCTAAGCTCTATCTGATAAATTATTACAGAATAACATATGAGCATAAGAAGTGGAATAAAATGTCTCTTATGGTAATTAAGAACTTCTTTCACTGATTCCTATCAGGTGAGCTATTAAAGATTCTGAAATTCCTAAGACTAATGAATTATCTATGGAATGAAAGAATATAACGAATTCGTAAGAAAAATGAAATAAATAAATCAAACTTTATGGTTAAATAGCATCTGTGAATACATCTTAACATTGAATAACATGACCCATAAAGCTAAGGGGTTATACATGGAAATCAATAAAATTTCTAGTGCATTATGACTTTTCCACCAGTACGATTAGATGCATTATGAATCAACCATAACACTCAGAAATGCCAAAGTAAAATGAGTGTGTTGATAGCGAATTACGTACAGGAAAAGGAACGCATTAAACTAGAAAAGTTGATGTTATTCACCTTACTACCATTAAACCCAAAAGAGGAAGAATAATTACCATAGAGAGGATAATTCTAAGGTTTGGAAACAAGATACATGCACTACTTTCAGCTATAAGTTTCTTCAAAGGGAAAGTCTTACTAAGCAAAAAAAAATGTGCCATTAAGAATAGGCATAAGAAATAAGATTAACCATAAGAAAGGAGAATGGCTGGCTAAGATATGTAGGGCCTAATTAAGGATATTTAACTCCACAAATGCTAATGAATTCCAATTAACACATGATGGTTGAGTCTAGTTTTATACGTTTCCTTTCCAGAATTCAACAAATACTTAAGATGAGAGTTAGTGGCAAAATTAAGGGTCTATTAACCATTAATATCTGATCTTAGTGTTGAAGCTTTATGATACCTTACGATATTCTTGAGATTACTCAGAATTTAGTATCAATACTAAAAGCTACAATTTTTTGACAGTTACAAGGTTTTAATGACCAACCCAAAGCCACTATTAAGTTAAACTCTCATATTGTTTGTTGTCATTATCTGAATAGAAACCTTATGAATAAAACTAGATGATCCAATAATGTTTTCACAACTTTGTTATCATGAAAATGAGAATTTAACAAAGGAAAATGAGACCCATGCAATTCATCCACTAAGACCAAAATTTCATAAGAAATCATAACCAGGTCACTAAAGGATGCTTGGCTATCAAATCTCATTCTCAGTGACTTTAAAACATGTGTTAAACGCCCTAAACATTAAATGGCGAAAGGAATAAATGGGTTTCCATCATAAGTCATAACTAATTGACGTCAGTGGAGCTTAGATAAATATCTAATTGTATCTATTTCGTTTCCTACAAACCAAAATATCAAAGAAATCAATTCATATATACTTAATAAAATTCCCTCCAAGTATGTTCTTAAAATTTCTTATGAAATTTGGACGATAAGGGAAATCAAGTATAAAATATATGAAATATTCTCGTTCACACGCATCGTTGAAACTTATTATGTGGAGATACTAAGAGACCTAAAAGATTAGTGGGAGCATTAGATGTCCTACTTATGACTTGCAAAAGTTACAGAGGTGGGGGGAACGACAATTTGATCTATCCTCAAATTACACCTCTTGCACTGGACAACGCTCTATCACAACTTGTCTCCTTAGCATTTAACGTACTCCTAACAAAGTTTTGTGGATGCCTAAATATGGGCGAACTTAGATTTCTTACTAAAGTAATCCTCATTAAGAGAAACGACAATAAACATCATTAGGTTGTTTTCTCTATTAAAATCTATGGATCTTCCAAATGTTAGATCTTAAGCATGCTGAATTCATTAAGATCTCTAAGGTAAGTGGGAGCAGTAAAGTCCTTATTATGACTTTTCGGAAGTACAAGATGCGGGGGAGAGACTCATTAAAATTCGAGACTCATTAAGTTTAACTCCGAATTAACTTCGATTATTCCTCTTGTACACCTTACTGCACCAACTCTTACACACTTAGAAACGAATTTTGCTCCTTATATACCTGAAAATAAAACACCTAACTAAAGTTAAGTTTGTATCATAATAAACCCAATGTTCAACTCAGGAGGTCATCTGGGTCTAAAAGCCCATTAAATTTGATGATTATGTAACCTGCCTGACTAACACAAAAATGGATGTTTGGAAAGTTTACCGATCCTACCTCTTCTAATTAAATCATTAGTATCAATCAATCTTCTAAATGGAATAAAGCTATTATTAGCAAAATTTTAATTCCATAAATTAGAATAATGTTTAGGATTTGGTTGAATAACCTAAAGGTATTCATAATTGAACCAGATCCGAATGGGAACGTTGTAAGATAAGATTGATTGTAAAAGATTATACTCAAGGAGGGATTAGATTATCAAAGAAACTTCTTATCTGTATTACAAAAGATTTCTTTGAGGATCATTACCGTCCTAGTAGCTCATAATAACTAAGAGCCACATTAGATGGACATTAAGACAACTTTCCATAACAATGACCTACATGTTCATTAAGCAACCTGAAAGTTCTAAACTGAAGGTTAAGAACACTTAGTCTGTAGGTCAATAAGATCCATGTATGGGTTGATGCAAGCATAAAATGTGTTGGAATCATAATGAAATTCTCTTCATCAAGAACTAAGTGGATTAAAGAACCTACCTCAAGATGAGTGGGAGCAACTAATGAAAACTTGTCCTTACATAGATGATGTTTCTCCTGACAAGTATATGTTACCTAAGTCAAAGCATTATTCATGCATACTTTTGACATGATGAATATCGGGGATTCCTCTTACGTGATAGGAATCAAAATATACCGAGATAGACCCAACTGGATATTAGTTTTATCCTATAAGTTTTACTCTAAGTGGGTCCTTAAGTAGGTAACATACAACATTGCTCTCTTTTAGAGGATAATAGGATAATTTGAGATTATCACCTTATGCTTCATTAATTAGAAGACTGATGTAAATTTAAGTGTATGCTTGTTTATGATATTGTTCGTATTGCTTGATACTAGACTTGTCTAGATTGATGAAAAGCATCTAATGGAACATTACAATATCTTTAAGAAACAAGAGACTATAATCTAAAGAAGAAGTGAGAACCTAAAGTGATTGACTACTCTTATTCTAACTTTGTTATATTCAAAGGAAATCAGGTGTTAATTTCGGGGTATATCATAAGGTCAACAGACGTAACTATCTTATGGAGGAGTCATAAGGAACTGTTAACAACAACCTAAGTTATCATGACATAATGTGTTGCTGATCACAACAAAATGGTCATTAAATGTTGTTGCTAAATTTATTAGTTGACTCATAACTTATTAACTCCATTTAAATATTATGTTGAAGACTTACTGTGATAAAGTCAGCTACCATAATTTCTCAAACAGTAACAGTTTGAGAGGAGCTGCATTAGAGTTCGATACGAAATTATTGTTCGCTTATGATTAAGAACAAATAGAGGAAATTAGAATTTTGTATCGAATGCATTCATGATATGCTTATGGATCCAATAACTAAAGTTCTATCACCCATAAGTCTCACTAACGGGCCAACTAAGAGAAAAGGGTATTACTAATGACCATGTACAATTGCATATCGTACTATGAATGACTTATGACTAATGATTAATTTTCCTCATTATGATTTGTTTGTCTATTAGTATGCTAAGCTAGCAAAATGGCATAAAGACAATTATATAACAAATCAACTAAGGGCATAACGTTAATTGATCCTAATGTTAAGTTTTAAATTTGGGTGTAGTATGATTAATGGGGGTCCTAAGTCGAATAAAGACTTAACGGTTGTATTTCTCTACTACATTTTGGGTTTAGAACTAAAATGAGTATTAATCTCTGCAGACTTACGTAATACTCATAATAAATGATTACTCGGCTAAGTGGGAGAATGTTGGAATAAATATACGTAATGTTTGTATATTTATCAATAGCCATTATAATCATTTATATAATGATGATCAATTATCAATATTATCCTAAGCCCAATAACAGATATGTCTTTGATGGGCGGACTATCATTAGGTGGGCCTTATTAGGGTGTCCCCTGGGTATGTATAAATATGAAGAGATATTATGAGATTAGGGTTGAGACAATCATAACAACATAACACCATTAGCCATCCCCTATCTCTCTCTCTCTCTCTCTCTCAATGTGTTCATAACTCAAGAACACACAAACCATCAGAACTGCATACCCTAAAGGGAACCCAATCAAGATGATGGTGTCTTCCATTACTGAAGTTCCTAAACGTTAAACATATCAGGTACACATGATTATGTCTTATGTTTATGCCTTATGTTCTTATTAATATAATCAACACGATGTTTCGTGAGAATGCCACTGACATTACACGTCATACTCTCACGTTCACGAGGCATTACATACACTCTTTACTATATTTTGTATGAATTTCAATGTAGGAGTTTCACTATGTTTGACAATGAATTGCTGCTGAGTATGGTAACAATGGCTGATGTTTACCAATATAAACAAGATTTAAAGGTTGGGTTATGTTGGATATTTTAGTGTAATTGAATTCACTGTTTGATCAATATGTTCATAATAGTACATCATATAGGTATGGTGGTGCGAAGTGCAAGCCTATTTGAATTTATTATGAACTTAGGGGCGAAGCCCCTAAGGAACGGGGGTCCGGGGGCAACGCCCCTGGGAGCAGGGTCCAAGGGGCAGAGCCCCTGGCTGGGGTCGAACTGTCAGGTCAGCTTGGAAAAATTTTATTTCCATTAAAATTGCTCTGGTAAAAATGTCTCCGAAAATTAATTTTCAGAAATAGATGGACTATTTTGGCAACTTCGAAAACCTTGGAAAAAACTGCCTAAAAGGCAGTTTCTGGCCCATTTTTGTTTTATAACGAAATCCTCTTCATCTTGATCAAAACTCTCTGGTTCTTTAATCTCAATCACAACATACAGAAAATTCTCAATCTCTGATTGTATCCGGTTGAATATTCGATAGAACCGTCGAATTGATTCAATCTGAAAACGATCACGTGCCTTCAGAGATTTCTGTTATCCGGTTTTGTTCGTTTGTTACGGTTATTCCCCAACAGGTTATGAGAAGAGTGTCTTAGTATATTTAATAATCACCATTAGGGGTGGTGGTCCAATGGCAAGGCAAAGCCTTTTAATACACTAAAAGTGTGAGGTCTTAGGTTCAAGTCTCACAAGTAGCAAGAAATTCGCCTTTAAAAAAATAAGGATATTTAAAAATCGAATATCTTTATTCTTGTAATAGGATGAAAAACTTCTAATATTCAAAACTTTTGACCATTTAAAATTTCGCAATGATGAATGCTTAAGAATATGTGACCGGAGATCTATAGGGGTTTGAAATCAAAACCCACAAGCTAGTTAGGCCCACTTATATCCATTCCATAGAGGTAGCCATGAGAATAAATTAGGTTTGTGACGGGTATTGATAATATCAATATAAAACCCAATTGGGATTTTCAAGTTGTCAATATAAGACACAATTGTGATTCGTTACTTTGATAAAATTGTCAATTGGATTTTCAAATGTATTATTTTAGTTTTTATATTATCTTTTCATCCAAGAATTTTAGAAATTTATATATACTATTAATATTAATATGGATGGGTAAATAAGAGTAACTAGCTTTGTTCCTTTTGTGACAACTCGCAAACTTTTGGCTCTGAGGATTCCGAAACTATAAGGTTCTAAGATAGAGTGGAGTGGGCCATACACAATAATTTATCCTAGAGACTAAGATTATAATGTTTGCTAATCAAAAGCGGGTTTATGGCGTAACTTATTACCATTTTCCTGCTATTGCGTTTTATTATGAAATACAATATAAGTTTTCAATAAAAAAAACCCTTTCACTGTTATACTTTACATTATACATGCCTCTAACTTATTTATTTTTATCTGATTATATCTATATTAACTTGTGTTTGTAATTTTTAAAAAAGTTGAATACGAAGGTATATTTAATATTTTTAATATATTTTCACAATCGTGGGTTGGGTTTGAATTCTCGTGACCACCATCACGATGGAAAGTAACGTTGGGCTTAAAAAAATCTCTCAATTCACCACCACCATCATCCTCCTCAGCTTAGTTTCATAAAAAAAAATAATAAAAAATAAAAAATAAAAAAAAATAGTGATGGGTGTGATGATTACCCCATGGTTTTAGTGATGAAATGTGATAGAGTGTGGTAAAATAAGATGACACAATAAGATTAGGTATGATGGTGTGATGACCACCCCATCCACCTTTATCAGGAATTTTCCTTTCTCTAAATCTGTGATATCTATTCACTACCAGAAAATAAAGCTAATGCAACTCTAATAAAGTGTTGCATTAGGCCTTGAAAAAGTTGCATTAGGCGAAGTTACATTAGACCTAATGCAACCTTTTGATGATGCAACCTTTTTTATATGCTAATGCAACTCTTTTTACTTTTAAATGCAACTTTTTTAACATCCATATGCAACTGTTATTATATATATAGCAGAAAAAATGCAACCCTTTTTACATAAAATGCAACCTTTTTAAACACCTAATGCAACTCTGTAACATAAACATCTATCAATTAATATGGATTCATTTGCAACTATGCTAAAATAATAATAACATAGATTTCATTCAAAGTCTAATGGTTTACTACACATATTAGTCCAAACTCATATAACAATATATTCAACACAACATTTCATACAATAATAAAGAATAATAAATTGTTACATAACCTTCTAGATCACAACTTCTATGTCTTCTTCTTGGCTGTTAATATCTTTTTGCATAACTTTGAGCTTGGCTTTTTTTTTTCTTTCATGATCCTTATCAACTTCCCTGCATATATCCAGCAACCGATTCTTCTCAACTTCAAGGTTTGCTTTGAATGATTCCATCAGCTCCTGCAGAATTATATATGTTATATATGATGTGTAAGTACTATCTACTCTATTTTTATTATCAATGTAATTGTCAAGCCCATCCGTTTGTAGTTCTTCATATGTATATGCAATATTGTGCAAGTTCAGAAGTCAAAATTTAGAAAGTCAAACTTGCATATAAGTTTTATATGTATATATGTATCTATTACTAAAACCAGCGACCATAAAATTAGGCAATGTTAATAAGTCAAATCTGTTGCGAATCTGTTTAATTAACATTACTAAATCAAATTTGTTTAAGTCAGAACTAGGTAATGCGATCAACAAAGTCACATACTAATACATATGGAAACTGCAACTAATTCAGATTGAAACATGAAACATGAAACATGAAACATCCAATTTAAGTGTAGAATGAAACGTGTTGGGTAACATCACTAATATGGTTTGGACATAAATGGGTAATTTAGTGCAAAATGAAAATCTAAAAGATAAAAGAAATAAAACTACTAAACACCTTACCATGTAGCGATTTTGTAGTCCAGCAAACCAAGAATGATCTTTGCTTAGGGTTTATCCCAACATCTACCCTTGAAATCAATAACCAAACAATCAAAAGTATGAATAATAATGTATTTTAACTAAAGAAAGATTAATATATTGGGTTGCATTAACCTGAAAAAGGTGTGGTTTATGAACTAGTTCAAGGTTTGAATTGATAAATCATCTGAAACAACCACTCCAATGTAAGATATATAAATGTGAATCACATAAATCATTGAAATATGCAAACAAATTCAATAAACAAAAACGAATGGCACTAACATGATAAGATAAATTCAAGAGGAATCCAAAATTACCGTAATTTGGCATTCAAATCAACACTACATGGTTTGAGATTACATATCTAATAATTAACTAGAACAACCTGACAACTTTATAACAGGTAAATCAATATTATTGTTTTCGTAAAATTTAAAAATAAATGTATGTCAAAAATAAGATATAAAAGACTTCCATTAATATTTTAAGAGTCTCGTTGTTTCCTTATTGATATTTGATTGCGAGAGAAAAAATTTCAAGTTACAAAAGAATCACCATAGCAAAATAGAAGTTGAAGCAACGTACATTATAAATGATAGAATTAATGAATAGTGTATGCATCTAGGATCCAAGAGCCAGTTAGGTTGACAAAATTACATTAAATCATATAAGATCACGTCTAGTATGTTAACTACCTACAAAAAAGTTTAAGAAATGAACAAAGAAAACTTTTGTGTGTCAACCTAGTAACACCTATTTTGACATGATGTGACATCCGTCACTTTTTCATTATATATATATATATATATATTTTTTTTGTTTTTAATAATAATAATAATAATGATAAAAAAAAATATTAGAGTTGGTTTTGGACGTTACATTAACCATCCATCTCTAAACCAACCCAACACCAAACCAAATCATAACTAACCCAAACCCAATCCAAACCCTTTAATAATTCGGCCCACCAGACAGCAGGCCCAACAGCTCAAGCCCAAACCCCCCCTCCCCTTTGTATCTGTTTAACAAAAAATATAAAGTGTGGCTCCCTGGGATCGAACCCGGGTCAGTCCACAACACAACACGCGTACACACCACTTGAGCCAAGTCTAATCCTTGATTTCATTTCAACTCATATTATATATATACACACATTGAACCATCTTCCTTCTCCCCTTTGCTGTTACTGTGCGACGCACGAAGAAGAAAAAAAAAACAGAAAGTCAACAGCTTGAATATTGGACGCATTGATCTCTAAATGGCATAATTACACGATTACCGGCCTCAATCAACCTCAATTACACGCTATTATCAATCAATCATTGACCAATTTGATTGATTACGCGTATAGACTTTAAGGTTTAGTCAAACCTTCCAATTAAACCATTCGTCGATCTCCAGTATAAATTGGACATCTACGAACCTTTGAAGCTCGCTCACACTCTCTTCTCCACCTTCAATTCTGTTCTAAACACTCTGATAATTGACTTTCTGATCATCGTTTGACTTCTAGCTTGACCGGGCAAACGAACACGATTCATCACTGTAAGTCTAATTGTTTTTGTGGGTTTTGTTAATCGGCAAACATACAACAAAAGCCCTAACAACAATCGGGTTCATAATGTATGGTTTGATAAATTGCAGAATCTAGGGTTCGTGCATATTGAATTGGGGATAAACTCAGTTTAACATCGCGTATATATTTATTTTTAAACAGGGATCATCACAACCACTGGCCTAGGCCAAGTGGTTGTGACTATGGCTCCTAACCAAAGGTACCCGGGTTCGAGTCCCGGCTGTGGCCTTCTTTTCCTTTCTTTTTTATTTTTAAACCACAAACTAGGTTATAATTATATATTATACATATAAACCTTATAAATTCGTTTTTAATATTAAAACTTTTTTTTATAAATTCAAAAAAATTATATTTATTAAATCTGAGATAAAAGTTTTAATTACAATTTTTATTTTTCTGAAATTCATTTATTTAATATTTATAATAATTAAATCAATATTATACTATTATATTTATAAAAATCCATTAAAATATCAAAACAATTTTATTAGATTCTACAAAAATTATCCTGAGTTCTTATAACATTAAGCTTTCCAGAAATGATTTTTATTTCTGAAAAATCATTTATTTAATATTTTTAAGCAATTTTTGTTAGTTTTAATCATAATTAAATCATAATAAATTCATTTTTTAATATTTTTGCACCAAAATTTTACATAAATTATTTCTATACATTTGGAACAGAAATACAATTTTTAATGCACAAATTCTTTGATTTTAATATTTTTAGATATTAAAGCCATATTTTGACAATTTGAAATAATTAGATTAAATATTCTATTTTCAAGAAAATAATTTTATAAAAATTATTTTCATACTTAAAATCTTATGTTGTGACAATGTTTAACTTAAAATCTTACAAAAAGACTTTTATTTATTTATTTATTAAATTTCTTATATTTTAATAAACAATTTATTTATTAATCAAATAAACGTTTGTCCCCAATTCGAAACCCTAAAATTCCATGTTTCCTAGAGTTATTCCTTACACATTATTAAATTCTTTAGGTTGATTCTTTGGAATATTTCCAACGCATATTTCGTTGTCCAGTTCCATTACAAGCTATTAAGTAAACAGTGAGTATTCCTACCCCTTTTTGCTTTTATACATTTTTGGGGTGTTACATGTACACTATTACAATTTCAAATACAAGTTTACATTTTTAACAATACAATTCTAGTACTATGTGCATTGCTTACAACGTGCTTTATGCTTAGACAATACATGTGGATTACATTTGTACTTAGTGAAATCATTAACATGGTACAAGCCGACCTTAACATTGGATAGCGCTATTTGGATTGACAACCCGCCTAGATTGATTCTCCCCCTTTTTCATCGGAGAATCCGTGGCCAGTGTTAAGTTATCATCCATTTATTGGTTGAGTACACTACAGTTCATACAGTACATTATACAGTCACAGGGTTGATTTCGCTCATTTGTATGATACATAGTTTACATATTTGCACTGTAGCTTGCACTTGAATTGTATAACTTTTTAACCTACTATATATATCAAATCTAGGAATGCTCACCAACATTTCATATGTTGACCAAATCTATTTTGTACATGTTTCAGGTGCAGTTTGATATAGTGCTTAGCAAGGGATACTTAGTGCATTATTTTACTCAGTTATTTCATTATTTACATTTCATTTAAGACTTTGTATTTACATTTCAATGTAAGACAGTTTTTGGTTTATTTAATAACATTTACATTTTAGTACCATGAGCTTTTGAACAATCGTCACTACGTGGCACCTCGATGATTCCGCCATCGGTTGGGGTGTTACAGATTGGTATCAGAGCCATGGTTATAGGGAACTAGGTTATTAGATAAAAAGGCCTAGACTATAACCGAACTACAACTTGCATGCATAATATTTCCTGAATTACCCTACTCCTCATTTCTCCCTACTTTCCTCCTTCTATCTTTCCCTTCTTCTCTCTCTCTATTATTCTTATCTTTCATCATGGTGCATAGAGATGGAGTCCTACAGAGAGTGGAAAGTTTACATCATCATGGAACGGGAACAGTACCTTTTATGAAGACACTCTTAGATACAATATCTACTCTTATTGTTACTCCTTCGAAGTTGTTGAACCTTAATGAGTGTGATAAGGACACGTGCAATCTGGAAGGGTGGACGCCTGTACACTGGGTTTTCTGGCATAGGCAAGCATAGCGCATAAATCCATTTACGGACCTGTTATGCTTACCTGGGGATTCCTGGAGTGAGTGTCCACTTATAGGCTAAAGCATGTCTTCTTTGATCACCATTGGGTTCAATTCCTTTGAAAAGTCAACGTCCTTGTTGAGCTTTACAGCTAGACAAGGGCACTCCAAGCATTTTGTACAAGTTTTTCCAATACTACCCTCTCGTTTCATATACAATACTTTGCATATCATGAGTGCTTACAAGATCATATCTTCATAATTATCTGTACGATTATACACTTACATTTTCTAATCTCATGATTATTATTTGACTACCTCATAGATGTCTGCTCGCCGCATGCTCCGTGATGCCAGCCAACGCCCTGTTCGTGCTTCTGGACGACGTTCTGATCGTTGCCTCGCATCTTTAGTTGCCGAGCAAATTGCTGCAGTGATCCCAAACCTTGTCAGTGAGATAACCCAGAATAGTAACAGTGCCAACACAGGGAGTACGACTCAATTTCGGTGCACTTTCAAACACTTTAACTCCTGCAACCCCACAAAATTCACTGGTGAGGAGGGTGCTACTGGCCTCCTCCAATGGTTTGAAAGCATGGAGAGTACTTTTGTGAACAGTGAATGTCCTGATGAACTCCGCGTTCGCTATGCTACTAGTGTCCTTCAAAAGGGAGCGCTAACCTGGTGGAATGGCGAAAAACGCAATCGAGGGGCTGATGTTGCTTTATCTTTATCTTGGGCTGAGGTTAAGGAACTCATGATCGCCAAATTTTGCCCTAGGAACGAAATCAGGAAACTGGAGGAAGAGTTCCATGGACTGAAACAAGACAGTGGTGAGAATCTTGCGTATAATACCCGATATCACGAACTTAGCATACTGGTTCCACACATGGTCACCCCAGTCTCTCGAGCAATCGAAAAATATATAGAGGGATTACCTGACCTGATTCAAGACGTTGTCACTGGAGGCAAAGCCACTACGGTAAAAGAAGCCATCCAACTTGCAGCCACATTAACAGACAAACACGTAAGGAAAGGAAACTTGGTTAGAAAGGACACCAAGACGTCTACTGAGAAAACCACCAATGTTGAACAACCTAAGACTGTTTTAGCAAAGGCCGCCACTACTGCTTCGAACTCTAAGAAACGAATGGGCGATAATCTGAACCATACTGTTGTGGATCCTGTGACGCAACCTCCTATCAAGAAAGCCTACACGGGAATCCATCCTCAATGCATCACCTGCAAATATCATCACCCTGCAAATCTTCCATGTCGTCAATGCACTAGATGTGGAAGGTTTGGACACTTTGTTACCACTTGTCGGGTAATGGTTGGGACACAGAGTAATCATCAAACAGCTGCCCAGGGACCATTACAGATTACTAACGGTCGGGCATGTTATCATTGTAGAGACCCTAATCACATGCTACCTCAATGTCCCAAATTGAACAATGTAAACCTGGTGGCACATGGACGAGCTTTCAATATCAATACCAACGAAACAATTGACCAGGATGACGTTAATCCCATTGGTTAAGCCATGGATGAAATCTTCCCAAGACTCGAGAATCCAATACTCGTGTTTTCATTTTCTTGATCCTATTATCATTTTGTACCCAATTTTGTCGCACTCATTAGCATACAACATCTAGAAATTTCCTTGCATACTATTGTGTATTAACACAGATTGGAATTTTATCATATTGATTACATTTATCATACAAGACTCTACCTTACATTCATTTGAAACGTTTGGACTTAACACTTGATCTTACAAAGCTTTTCTAAGAAAAACATCATTGCTTGATTGAAACTAGATTTTTTCCTTAATTTGACTACGCATTGAACATCTAATTATTCACGATACTCGTAAACATTTAATTATTCATGATAACTGTGACGACCCGGAAAAATTTTTCTTCTTATTTGTTTTCTCTCCTCGACTTCGGGAAATTTTCGGGATGAAAATTCTTTCAACAGGGGATGATGTGACACCCGGCAACTTTCGATATCTAACTTTTGAAAACTTAGTAAGTCTACCTTAGCGAGTCGCGCATACGTTACACATAACAAGGTCGGTCGAGTCGAATCGCACATCATTAGGGTTTTAACATACGCAAGTCTCGGGTCCCGGGAATTGGTGATCGGGCGGGAACGTGTTATTTATCATGCGTTATATGTTTACAATCATTATGTGACTTGTCGGTATGTGAATATGTGCTAACATGTGTTAAAACGGGGTTTAACGCGCAAAACACACGAACACAGGGGCTATAGGCGATTAGGCTTATGGGGAATAGCCTAATCGCCAATATAGGGGGCGAGTAGGAGGATGTTATTGGCGAGTAGGGGCTAATCGCATGACTGTTCATGCGATTAGGCCCCAATCGCATGAACTGTCATGCGATTAGGCTCCCTAATCGCGTGAAAGACTGCATACTCGCATGATACGTGCTGAACGACTAAAAACGCCTATAAATACCACCCTTGACCTCCAAAACATCATTTGTGCAACCCTAGCCGTCCCATAACATAACCCAACACACAAACACCCTCTGGAACTCGTTTTTGCATCAAAACCACCATTTTCAAGCTTATTCCATCATCACCTCTTGATTCCAAGGTGTGTTCTTCAAACCCAAACCTTTAAATGATTATGTTTTACTCCCTAAACGTCCAGACCTGACTTATAAATGTTTTTATCTTTGGAAATCCATTTAAAACCGTTTTTAAACAAACCCACACCTTTACATGTGTTATATGTGTTATATGTGTTTAAAGATAGGATTTTTAGGATTGAATCATGGTTGTTCTTGTGTTATTATGATGTTTATTGCTGTTACAAGTTAGTATGATGATATCCTAGGAGTTTGAATGGTTTTGGTGGTGTATTGTTGATACTTGATGTTTTGACCCATTTGAAGGATTTTGGATGATTAAGGATGATATGAGGTATGTTGTTGATTGTATGATGTTAGGGTTTGTTATAGGATGATGCTAGAACAGTAGGATGCTATCGGACAACGTGGTTATGTGATTTAATCTGGATATTTGCTATTTAGGGCAAGTTCTTGCATGTTGATGTGATGTTTACATGCTAAGTTGCCATTTTAGGAAAACGCTCGCATTCGGAACTGTTAGAATGATGAAAACTTGGGGGTTTTGCTTGAAATATGTTTGTTAATGTGTTAGGATGATTATTGGGTGTTTTTACACGTTTCGGATCTGATTTGGAGGGTTAAACGCGCGAAAAACCATATCAGCTGCACTATGGGCGATTGGGCATCCTAATCGCCTATGCTATAGGCGATTAGGGGCATAATCGCCTGAATGGGAAGCCCAATCGTGTATATATAGGCGATTAGCCCTTGTAATCGCCTGTTGACCAACCCTAATCACATGTTGACTTTTCCTAAATGCTAGTTTGATTCCTAATCGCGTGTAATGCTGCTGTATGTATATTTTAACATCCCGGAACATGATTTGACGCCTAGGAACATGATAGGAACCCCGGGATTCACCCAAAGACTTAGTAACACGTATTCGGACCTGTTTATGCGTTAATCGGACATTATGCTAGACTAGGTGAACTGTTGCGCGTATTAAGTGTTTAATTGCATATGTGGCATGATGTCTTGTATTTATCTAACACGTGGAATGTCGGGTCACCAATGGGATGTCGAGTCTTGTCTTACGTTGTCTGGTTGTCGGTTAAACATGCTTTTCGGACACATAATGGTCATGGACTGGACTTAGGGACTAATGAACCCGATGGGTTATTAGTCTAACTTGACACATATCTTATGATAGGTCGCCAATAGTTGGGGCTATCATATCTTACAGACGGTTTACTCATATCACGCATACGGTTTACTCTTAAACGGAATACGCAACCTAAGGTGAGTTCACGGCCCCACATTTTACTGTTTATGTTTTCGGGGGAGAAACATGCTTAAAACTCTTTTATGACTTATGACTTGTTAAACTCTTATGGCTCATGACTCTTTATCACATTATACTATGGCTCACTTATCGTACTATACGGTTCATCGAAAATCCCTTGAAACCACTAACATGGGTGTATGGCGGGGAAATATGGATAGCGCTATTGGGAACTGACAAACCCCACTCGACGGTTGGACCGGGCGGGTGCATATTGTCTCTAACAAAACAAGGTCTACCGGCGATGACGGTAGCCCATAGGAAACTAAGGGTAACACACGGCTCAGTCAGTAATGGTTTCACCCGTATGAGTATCTCATTCTGCGCCTGGTTGGCGTTCTCATAAGCATAGTAGTAATTGTGATGGTAACGGTTTTTGATGGAACACTTTAAACGTTTATTTAAAACCTGTGAACTCACCAGCATTATATGTTGACTCTTTTAGCATGTTTTCTCAGGTCGCTAAGGTAGCAGCTGTCAGATAGGCGCACGAGGTCGCACTGGAGTCGTCTCGCGTCTAGGGTCTCATTCGCACGTTTTGGAATCATGAACTTTTGAACTTATGTTTACTTATGCATGACTTTTGTAAAACTTTAAATGCTTCCGCACTGTTTGAATGTCGGTTTTAAACTTATGCATGGTTTTTGTTACGTATGTTTTTACATTTAGACGTCGTTTATTGTGACCGTTGACTTGGATCCTGGTGTGTCACACTCCTCGCGGTAGGACTCCGCTGGTGGAAATTTGAGGGTGTGACAATAACACTTACACTTAATGGTTGTAGTACTTACAAACTTGCTTGCATAAACATGCTATCAATTTGCAATCTATGTGAATAATAATTGCTGCACTTAATAGAGGTCATCATGCCTTTTTCAACAGTCGGGAGAGGCCCTACAACCTGCTCCACGACTGGTGGAGGCTATCGAACATACTCAACGATTGGTAGAGGTCATTATGCCTTTCAAACAGTCGGGAGAGGCCCTACAACCTACTCCACGGCTGGTGGAGGCTATCGAACCTGCTCAACAATCGGTGGGATCATAGAAGGACATAAAACCCTAATGTAAGGTAAATTGATGATTCCGGTCTGGAACGTAATCATGAATTTACAGGTACATTAGGGTAGTGTGAAATTCTATTAGAGTTTTTGGTAGGCATCCAGTACGTTTTCAAGGTATCAAAGGTGTGGTGGGTTAGCTGCGGTACACCCTGTATACAAACACTAATGATGCATTGAAAGTGAGACTGGAAGTCGGACCAGGAACAAACTCTGTTTACTTGGTAGTTCATTTATAGTCAATCAACACGTACATATATCTTAGGATTCCTAAAACTTGAAATTTATTGATTTACTAGATTCTTATTCTCCTTATTATTCGAGACGAACCTAATCCAAATCCTTAACTCACACCTATCAAACCCCATATCCAAATCATTCGAATTTTCCAAAACCACTGCTACCCTTATTCCTACCCAAGCATCATCCATAACCCTATGTTACTATTAACTTCGGGACGAAGTTTCTAAAAGTAGGGGATGCTGTGACATCCGTCACTTTTTCATTATATATATATATATATATATTTTGCATTTAATAATAATAATAATAATGATAAAAAAAAATATTAGAGTTGGTTTTGGACGTTACATTAACCATCCATCTCTAAACCAACCCAACACCAAACCAAATCATAACTAACCCAAACCCAATCCAAACCCTTTAATAATTCGGCCCACCAGACAGCAGGCCCAACAGCTCAAGCCCAAACCCCCCTCCCCTTTGTATCTATTTAACAAAAAATATAAAGTGTGGCTCCCTGGGATCGAACCCGGGTCAGTCCACAACACAACACGCGTACACACCACTTGAGCCAAGTCTAATCCTTGATTTCATTTCAACTCATATTATATATATACACACATTGAACCATCTTCCTTCTCCCCTTTGCTGTTACTGTGCGACGCACGAAGAGAAAAAAAAAAACAGAAAGTCAACAGCTTGAATATTGGACGCATTGATCTCTAAATGGCATAATTACACGATTACCGGCCTCAATCAACCTCAATTACACGCTATTATCAATCAATCATTGACCAATTTGATTGATTACGCGTATAGACTTTAAGGTTTAGTCAAACCTTCCAATTAAACCATTCGTCGATCTCCAGTATAAATTGGACATCTACGAACCTTTGAAGCTCGCTCACACTCTCTTCTCCACCTTCAATTCTGTTCTAAACACTCTGATAATTGACTTTCTGATCATCGTTTGACTTCTGGCTTGACCGGGCAAACGAACACGATTCATCACTGTAAGTCCAATTGTTTCTGTTCTAAACACTCTGATAATTGACTTTCTGATCATCGTTTGACTTCTGGCTTGACCGGGCAAACGAACACGATTCATCACTGTAAGTCCAATTGTTTTTGTGGGTTTTGTTAATCGGCAAACATACAACAAAAGCCCTAACAACAATCGGGTTCATAATGTATGGTTTGATAAATTGCAGAATCTAGGGTTCGTGCATATTGAATTGGGGATAAACTCAGTTTAACATCGCGTATATATTTATTTTTAAACAGGGATCATCACAACCACTGGCCTAGGCCAAGTGGTTGTGACTATGGCTCCTAACCAAAGGCACCCGGGTTCGAGTCCCGGCTGTGGCCTTCTTTTCCTTTCTTTTTTATTTTTAAACCACAAACTAGGTTATAATTATATATTATACATATAAACCTTATAAATTCGTTTTTAATATTAAAACTTTTTTTTATAAATTCAAAAAAATTATATTTATTAAATCTGAGATAAAAGTTTTAATTACAATTTTTATTTTTCTGAAATTCATTTATTTAATATTTATAATAATTAAATCAATATTATACTATTATATTTATAAAAATCCATTAAAATATCAAAACAATTTTATTAGATTCTACAAAAATTATCCTGAGTTCTTATAACATTAAGCTTTCCAGAAATGATTTTTATTTCTGAAAAATCATTTATTTAATATTTTTAAGCAATTTTTGTTAGTTTTAATCATAATTAAATCATAATAAATTCATTTTTTAATATTTTTGCACCAAAATTTTACATAAATTATTTCTATACATTTGGAACAGAAATACAATTTTTAATGCACAAATTCTTTGATTTTAATATTTTTAGATATTGAAGCCATATTTTGACAATTTAAAATAATTAGATTAAATATTCTATTTTCAAGAAAATAATTTTATAAAAATTATTTTCATACTTAAAATCTTATGTTGTGACAATGTTTAACTTAAAATCTTACAAAAAGACTTTTATTTATTTATTTATTAAATTTCTTATATTTTAATAAACAATTTATTTATTAATCAAATAAACGTTTGTCCCCAATTCGAAACCCTAAAATTCCATGTATCCTAGAGTTATTCCTTACACATTATTAAATTCTTTAGGTTGATTCTTTGGAATATTTCCAACGCATATTTCGTTGTCCAGTTCCATTACAAGCTATTAAGTAAACAGTGAGTATTCCTACCCCTTTTTGCTTTTATACATTTTTGGGGTGTTACATGTACACTATTACAATTTCAAATACAAGTTTACATTTTTAACAATACAATTCTAGTACTATGTGCATTGCTTACAACGTGCTTTATGCTTAGACAATACATGTGGATTACATTTGTACTTAGTGAAATCATTAACATGGTACAAGCCGACCTTAACATTGGATAACGCTATTTGGATTGACAACCCACCTAGATTGATTCTCCCCCTTTTTCATCGGAGAATCCGTGGCCAGTGTTAAGTTATCATCCATTTATTGGTTGAGTACACTACAGTTCATACAGTACATTATACAGTCACAGGGTTGATTTCGCTCATTTGTATGATACATAGTTTACATATTTGCATTGTAGCTTGCACTTGAATTGTATAACTTTTTAACCTACTATATATATCAAATCTAGGAATGCTCACCAACATTTCATATGTTGACCAAATCTATTTTGTACATGTTTCAGGTGCAGTTTGATATAGTGCTTAGCAAGGGATACTTAGTGCATTATTTTACTCAGTTATTTCATTATTTACATTTCATTTAAGACTTTGTATTTACATTTCAATGTAAGACAGTTTTTGGTTTATTTAATAACATTTACATTTTAGTACCATGAGCTTTTGAACAATCGTCACTACGTGGCACCTCGATGATTCCGCCATCGGTTGGGGTGTTACACATGAGCTACATGTTACCTATTAATTTGTACCAGACTTAACAATTAGAAGTTTCCACCTGTAACACAGTAACACAGGGAATAAGAAGGTAAGTCCCTCTTGATATGGAAAAGGGTTATATGCCTTCAAGGCTTCAACCATAGGTACTATGTTAAAGTAATAAGATGTAACAGGTTTAATGCACAAAATCACACCAACACATTTGAACCATTTGAGTTTTTTCTTTTCAAGCTATAATCTTAAGTATTAATTTACCATGATCAACAATCTACTGCAAATATGAACATATAAACTTGCATTGCAATAAATTTAAATGTCAATACAATATTTCAAAAATATCAAACTGAGATGGCAGCAAAAAAATAATTTAATTAATTACCCTCTTTTCTATAGCTTGCAGAGTGCTAGATTTTTCTTTTGCTTTTGACTTAATCATGTTTTTCAAGAAATAAACATATAAGTGGGGAGCCCGCGCGATGCGGCAGGGTAAAAAATTTACAAATATAAGTATAATTTAGGTAAAGATAACTTAAAAAACATAGCACCAAAAGATAATGGAATCAATATATTGCCCCGCGCTACACGTTGCAAATCATTTGGGAGCGTTTACATGTTGTTTGATCGGAATCTACTGTTCTGAAAATTACAAACCAAATGCAAATTGTGTGTTACGCAGTAACACATTTGCAATATTTGCATCGGTGTTTTCATTTCATTTTATATAACTAGCAGGAACCCGCGCGTTGCGGCGGGGCTGCACCCGTAAACTTTTATTACATATATAATAATTTTAAACTAAAAGTCATCATGTATATATTGCTTCAACATATTAACATATGGATAGTGAAAATAAAAGTCAAAAACTACAATTACATAAAAGAGTGTAAATTGTACTGTCAAAAGATACCAACAAGTCAAGCAAGGAGGGTTTCAAATTGCAAACAGAAATGAGTGCATTCCTTACTTACAAAATCCATAAACATGAAAGTCGAGTAAAGAAGGTCAAAATGCGAAGCCCAATTTAATAAACATCAGTATTAGAATACGCAAACAAAGTAAGCAACTGATGACTGAGTGTAAACGTGAAGAACTACACATTATTTATCTGACTATGTCCATGTATCCAAATAAAACATGGTTTGATCAGTATATCATTAAAGTAATAAGAATTTTTTTTTGTTTTTGTTACTTTATTAATCCTCTCGTTTCATGTCCAAAATGGATGTTTCAAAAACAATATTCTCATGTGGGTTACATGTACATCAAATATGCAGTCAAAACAAAGCAAAAAACAAGTAACCAAACATAAAACTCATGACAAGTTCCAAAACAATTGCATTAGAAGCACTTGCATTTTTAGGCCACAAATCAGCACATTCCTTTCAATTGGTTTAGTTATTGTAGATCCTGTACATAAAGAATGTATGATAAAACTCATTTAAATGCCGCTATTAGTCAAATTAATAGTTTTATAAGCAAACTAACTCTAAATAGCCTTTTTGACTAAGCACATATTGTATTTTTAAAATCTTAAACACATTTAAGTACAAATGATAATTTGAAAGCAACAATAACCAATCAGACTGGCCTAAAACACATATCCTTGTTCACCTAGTTATCCTAAAAACAAGTATAACACATCAACACCCTCATATAAGTTACCAAAATGAACAACATACCTTGGCCAAAGATGATTTCTATAGAATTATTACATACAGCATGAACTTATATCAGCAAAGATATTCATGTCACGACCAATCATTTCCAACCCAGCATTCCACACTAAAAGGAGAAGGAAATGGTTCTAGCAAGTAGATTTACATTATATAGTATTATATACTTACTACTTATATATATTCAGCGAATCTCTTTATAACTAAACTTATCATTTTCATAAGACCATCCGTTGTGGGCCGCGAGCGACCAGACGCGAGCCACCGACTTCACTGTCAATTAACCACATCGTTTGACCCCGTTGTGGCTAGGGGTGAGCACCGGGGCGACCTATGCTCACTTTATCCCGTTAACACACGCGAGCATCATCGCGTGTGCTCGCGTCAGGACTGTTTTGGCTGGAGGTGAGCACCGGGGTGAAACTTTGCTCGCGCCGGGGCCCGGGGGTCGCTCGCGACTCACAACGGACAATCTAACCCGTAACATCATATGTTTTAAATTTTAATATATTTGCAAAATGAAGTATTATCATAGTAATTTGTGTTGTTTTTTCTTACTAAATATTTCAAAGATATAAATAAAAGCGAGATATTACCTTTCTAAACGGGTTCCAAGTCAGGTCTCAAATCAACACCAATGTCAGTGAACTTAGAGGCAACAACATTCGTTAATGTCTACAACAAAAAGAGAAAAAAAGCAGTGTGATATAAATATCCCGCCAATTAGAGAGCCCCTACGCAACCATGTTATACACACAATCAATATACAATCACCTCATTGATTCAATTCAGCAAACAAAATTTTGCTTTTGCTTGAAAGTTGGCTGCTTAGATCCTTGAAACTGATTGATATTACACCTAAAAGAATAATTTAATCATTAACAAACAAAGAGGGTCCAATTCTACGTTCGCATTCTTATAGAGCAAACTGTTTAGAATGTCAATAACAGGTTCATACTTGAAGGCTGGAACTAATTGCAGAGGACTGCTCCCCATTACTCCACCTACAAACAAAAAAAAGCAAAAACAAGTGCTCAGTTTAAATGACTACCCAATTCGACCCATTCCCCATTTAACCTTCTTCATCTAATTCGACCCATTTGAGATAAGACCTAAGAGCAGTACCTTGTTCCGACAGAAAGTGGATTTGAAACCATCAACCTGAAATACTTTGGGAGATATTTGCACTCACCATCACTATATGATAGAAGAATAAATTAAATAAAAACCAATAAAGCTAGAAAATTAAAACTGGAAACTAAAGGCTGTTTAAATTGTAGGAACAACAGATAACCTGGATATAAAGATATTCACGAACCTCCACTGGATTTGATGATGGTAACAGGTCTACTTGATGCCAGTACATCCTTCTTCGGGTGATGCTCTCACAGATTCCCAAAAAACAGAATCGTTTCCTTCTCCTGGATTACAAACAAAAAAAAAACACTGGAATCCTAATTTGAAGATATTCAAGAAAAACCTGGAACCCTAGAATCTAAATACAAACAGAAAATCTAAAAAAAAATCAGAGATCGTACCGATTGATTGCTACTGGATTTCCACCTTTCTTGTTATCTACCGATTTATCTCTCAATTCCCTGGTTTATTGCATTTAGTTGGGAAATTGAAGAGACAAAGCAATGACGGTGACAGTAACGGGCGTCTTAAAATAATGAAAAGACGCGTCTTAAGCCTTGGGTGTTGTAAAGGGTTGTACATATAGCTTTAAAACTTGTTTTGTTGTTAAATTACTATTGTACCCATAAGAGATGTATTTATATGTAGTATAGATTTATAAGAGTGTGATGTCTTTTCATATATCTTCAAGTAATTAATTGATAGATCATTTAACATTCAAAGGAGTTGCATTTCTTAAAATTTAATGAAAAAATTGGTCTTAAATTTACGAGGGGTTAAAAAGTTGAGGAGTTAGTGTCTCATCATATTTCCTCAAGTAATAAATTGATAAACCATTTAGTGTTCTTAGGAGTTGTATCACTTAAAATTTAATGAAAAAATTGGACCTAAATTTATGATGGGTTAAAGGTGTAAGTAATGCATAAAAGATAAATTTGCCCTTAAAAAGTTTTAATATGTGCATTATGTGGTGTACCTCAAGAAATTACACTTGTACTTCTTAAATTTTAAGAAGTCCCTATAAAATGCTTTATAATATACTAGTGGATTAGCCCGCGCGATGCGGCGGGTGTCACCGAGTCTCTTTAGGAGAGCGCAATTTAACCCGATCTGTCGTAAACACTGATTATATTTGGTATTACTTTTGGATAGCGCAATACTTATTTCTCAAGTTCTTATAGTATTATCAAGTTTATAAAACTTTAACTTTTATAAAGTAGCTAATTTTATATAAAAGATTATAACAAAACATGAACCATTATGAATGGTTTTTTATATGGTTTCTATTTAATGTGTTCAACTTCAAAGTAATTGTAGAGTTAAATGTTATGAGCTCTCATAAACATTTCTTGACTTTTGATTTCTTATTGATTAAATATGGTGTTCAAAGACAAATTTGCCCATCAAAAGTATTTATTATATGCATTGTATGTTGTACTATAAGCAATTAAACATGTACCTCTTAACTTTTAAGAAGTCCTTGTCAAATGCTTTATAATATAGTATAGATAAGTATATAAGTATAAGTATAAGTATAGATAATTTTTTTAACTACTAAGTGAACTGACTGGTTATGTAGTCAAACACTAGTTTTATAACAACAGTTTTACATACAGCTTTATAAATTAACAACCACTTTTTTCCAATACAAGGTATGTAAGGCCATAAAACAATCTAAGAAAAACTAAATGCAAGTTCTATTTAGCAAATGTAAACTAAATAAAAAAAATCAAAATAGAAAGCATTGTAGTGAACTTATGTGTATGTATAAAGAGGTCGTTAGATATTTTCACAAACAGATGGTGTGCAAATAAATCATGAGCAAATATCTTCATAATTAAGTGAAGAATGGGAAAAAATAGAACCAAACCATACAACTCAACAAAAATTGAAGCACTTCAACACTGTCACCTTGAACCACCAAAACAACCACCACGCCACTGACCCGTGACCAAACCACCACCATAGCCCGACCCAAATTTGAACTGAGTTAGATCCATCTTGAACCGACTTGTACCCGACCAAAACCATCCTGTCGTGGACCACCGAGAAACCACGACCAGGTTAGCTACCACCGGACCAGAACCACCCTTGACCCAGGTTCAGACCACCAAGAACCACCGCCGTCACCTGCAGATTTTCCCCGAGACAAAGCCACCGTCATTGACACCACCACAGCCACCATCGGTCACCTCCAGTCCAAAAACCGAACAAACACACCACAACCGGGACCTTGACAGCCTGTTTTGGGATCTGGAATCGCTGCGCCAGCCGTTTCTTGTAGCAGGGAGGAGGAGTGAATGTGAGGGCAGATCGGGTAGAGAGGGAGGGAGATCGAAAAGAGAGAGAGGGGGGGGGTTAGGGTTTGGGGGGGTGCAGAAATGAAATGAATGGTAGATGAACACCGCGTGCACGAACTCGTTATAACGTATTTTGCTTCGGTTTATTATTAGGCTCGAAAATAAGATTACAAAAATTAGTCGGTTTTGTTCGTAATCATAAACAACTCTAAACCGAGCAATTTAATTATTATTTTTGTCGCTCGACGCGCGCTTTCAGAACACGCGTTTAAACCGCGTTAATCGATTCGGTCATGTTATCCCTCATTTAAACGACCCGTTTACTTTCAAAACTTTATAAATAACATTATTTACAATAAATAATTATTCCAAAAGTTCGATAACAGTTAAAACCACGCATTTAGACGCCCGATTCCCGCGTCGCTTACTTTTCGCGTTTTCAAAACGCTGCGCTTTTGACCATTTTTCGCGCCGATTTCGTATCCGATCGGATCAATAGCAAATACGTGTTGTATTTATGTAGAATAACCTTATAGGCGTTTCAGTTTTCCTGCAACAAATCATACTATTGGCTTGCCCCAAATTACATCTTCAACTCAACTTTGTAAGCTTCATTTGCTGGATTAAAGTTTGTTTTTATTTTTTTAATCTATGCTCCTTTGAATGTGGTTAAGCGGTTATACTGTAATCATACTATATTATTTAAAAAATGCAATTTGAAGATTGACATTACAATACATAAAACCCTATATACACATTTTTTAACAAATGTTTTTTTTTTTGTATTACAAGTAGTTTAGTTTTCTCGATTAAAACACTTATCTTCTGTTTGTGAGTTACCTTTACAATCGACATCTAGTACTCACATATTTTTTTTGTGGGCTACTTATACAACTCACATCCTTGATGTTGTGTTTATTATCAAGAAAAATATTAAAACATTGTGTGTTTGCTTATACTAACTAAAATTGGCTTGCTTTCTTTTTATAGAGCATTTAACTTTTAATAATGTAACATTTCAACATAAGAGTTGCAATTAAATTTGGCAATGCAACCTTTTAAAAAAAAGTTGCAAATTTCAATTTCATTTGCAAACTTTAATGTAAAAGGTTGCAATTTCTAGTAAAACTTGCAACTTTTTTTGAAAAAAGTTGCATTAGATTATCTAATGCAACCTTTATCTTTAATGAGTTGCATTAGGGGGGACGGGGCGCTACCAGAATTGGGCACGAGTATCCCACTACCAGCACCGTAACACCGCCGTCACCAGTGCTGGTAGGGGTCCCGTGAACCAAATACGGGCTCTATCTAACGGGCTGGTAAGAAGAGTTAATTAATGCAACGGTCACTTTTTATAACATATTTTATTACTTTTTGACCGTTTGGAATTTATTTAAATGAAACGGTAATATTTTGTTGACCGTTATTTTTGAAATGGTATAAATTGTGCACGGTTTAAATTAAAAAACACAACCTACATTAACCAAACTACTTAAAAACACAAACAAAACAAATGGATCCAAGGATTCGGTATAGCTTATATTTGTATTTATTGTCATTTTATTTTATCATATATTTATAAACATTATATATTTGTAAATATTTATATATATATTTATGAATGTTATAATTTTATAAATATATTGATATGGACAATGGTTTTAACTCGCGAACGGACCTAATAATAATAATAATAATAATAATAACAATAACAATAATAATAATAATAATAATAATAATAATAATAATAAACGGTAACTAAATTATATATCGAACGATTTGGTAAACGGTTAATTTGACGTAACTTATATCGGACATCGGACTAAATAACATTGGACTATATTTTATATATATGGCTATATATAAGTAAGTATACATATGTGACGAAACGTATAGAGTCTCGTGAATCGGAATTGTGGATAAAAGGTCTTTGGTGAATTGTGTTTGAAACTTGATTTTGGGGAAAATTGTAGACAACGGGTGTTGTCTGGTTTGTACAAAAACAGAGGAAACTCTGCCCAAATTTTTATAAAACCAAAGCATAACGAACTGCCATTTCTATTATAAATTTCTCTAAGTGTTTTGGACAAGTGCATTATATTCAAAATTGAAGTATTTGTTATTAATCGGTTTTAATAACTAAATTGTATTCCCTCAAAGAGTATTTTCTAAAAGTATAATTACAGAAAAAAAATATATTTATATGATTTACGAGACGAACTACGATTCAGGATAAATATATGTTTCGGGGTACTAGTCTAACATGGTTTATACACAAATAGTGACAAGTGTGCAACTTGGGTGCTATGTAATACGAGAATTAAGATAAGTCACGATCGATTCGTCGAGTTGAAACGTATTGAAACTCGTGTTGGTACACGCGAGTCTAGGCAGTTGGATAGACTATCTTTTGAGCGGTTAATAAGCTAGGCTTATGTGTGATAGACTGTTAAGGTGTCCTTTGTTGGTAATTAGGGCGCGAGGGAGTCGGTCGAGGTTTCAGACTTTGTTTGCTAGCTTAGCTTGGAAATTAAGGTGAGTTTCACGGCCCCACTCTTTTACTGGTTTTACATTTTTGGGGGAGAAAACATGCTGTGTTCTTTAAACGTGTGTCAATTGTGTTCGCAAGTTCACTATGTTTAGGAGGGTTCATTTGGGTTCAAAGTATTCATTTATGTTCAGTATTATATGGCCTATGTTGTGGCAGTTCGTTAACCGTGATGCGGTAGTTCGTTAACCACAATGTGGTAGTTCGTTGACCATGGGATGGTAGTTCGTTAATCGCGGTGGGCGATAGTTCGTTTGGGAGGTTTGTTATGGAGTTCAAACGTTTAACGAGTGTTTTCATCGGGCGGTAGTATCATGATGGTCTTTCAAAAGTTCATGAAACGTTTTACTTAAAAACCTATGAACTCACCAGCATTATTTGTTGACGTTCTTTAGCATGTTTGTCTCAGGTCGCTAAGGTAGCAGCTATCGATAGGCGCACGGAGTCTCACGACGTCTAGGATTCATTTGCATTTCTTTTTTTTTAGTATTTCAGACTTGAGTTTTACTTTTGAGTTGTAATAATACATTTTTGCTTCCGTTGTGTTAGTACGGTTTGAAACTCAATGGCAGTTTACGTTGTTTTCATATCATTTAGTTGTCGTTTATTGTGACCGTTGACTTGGATCCTGGTGTGTCACGCGCCTCACGGTAAAACCCTGCACGTGGAAATTTGAGGGTGTGACAGATTGGTATCAGAGCCAATGGTTATAGTGAACTAGGACTGCATGTAGAGTCTAGACTATAGCCGAGTATCACATACACTAGACGGTCACATATGTTTGAGTCTTAGTATACGGGTAGCATAAGTCGTGGTGTCGGTGTCCTCATCTCTTATACCACATCATCCGTTTAATTCTGGGTCTAGCATTCGGTGACTTGAACTTCAAGCTTGAAGTGTATCTGGAGGATCATGCAGAGCAGTTTATCATGTCGGGTGCACACGAAATCATAAACTGGAATGCATGAAAATCCTAGTGGACTTTGTGTTTGGACGGATGGACCCGAATTGGACCTAGATCAACTCCTTGTGATTCCTAGAGGGTTACACTACAGGCGAACCAAGAGGATCCTGGTACTGTTACTGGTATGTCTTCTTAATTGTCGCTATGCTTTGCTTTTATTTTGGTTCTCGTACTCTCACGAGCTTCATATCTGTTAAGCTTTATCTGTTACTGCCTTTTGTGCCTACGCCTTGGAAGGGTAAGTCCTTGGTTATTGTGTGTCGTGTTGCATCTAGTTCGGGTCTGGGGTGTGTTAATTCTATGTGAGGAGGTCATCATTTGTCTTGATTCGCCAGCGTGACGTCAGTAATTTGGAGACATTGCTTGGACGGTACCTAGTGCTTCGTTTATACCGATCACAAGGGTCTTCAGCATATCCCCCGTCAGGCTGGGATGATCATGTGACAGTCTATAGCAATTATCTTGTATTCACCTTAAGGAATCAGGTCCTCGGCTTGGGGTACTTGTTCTTATTGCCTTTAATTGTGATCCTTGTATCTTTTTGTGTTTTTGGGGAGCGTTGCTTTGGGCATTGAGTGCTCAGTTGCATGCGTGTTTGCGACAAACGTGATTGCTGATCCTCCTCTGTTCGTGTTATTTGTGACTTTGCCTTTCTTAAACCAGTTTAAGATCTCGATGATCTTGTTCCTCGAGCTTCTAAGGTTCCTGTTTTAGAACTTAGTTATATCTTTTGAGTATGATTTACATCCCTATTCTTATGTGTTAGTGGCCTTCAACATTCAATCGTAAAGGAATCTAATTTTTGTTGATTCATTATTCTTTCACAGAATCAGACACGTATTTTGTACACGTGTCAACAGTTGTATGTTTGGATTCTGCCTTAAATCCAAACACACCTTGCAGCGTGTAATGAAAACATTGATGCATTAAATTCTTCATTTGAGGTGCGACAATAGTATTTGTTGACAAAAGCTATTGTCTACACTTTGCATTCAGCTGATTCTGAAACTTTATCTCGTACCATTGTATCGATAAGTCCGTTGACTCTTTTGTTGTACTCCCAAATTTTGCATTCAGTTGGTTCTTTGAATGTATCCTACCCCAAATTTTGAGGACGAAATTTCTGTAACATGGGGAGAATGTGACAACCGGCAACTTCCGACCTATACTGATGTGATTTTTAAATATTTGGGGTAATTATTTTTTTTTAAATATTGTTAATTATTAAGTTTCGGAAGTTAACTGATCGTTTTAACAAAGGAAACTGTGATCGAATCTTTTAACGCGATTTAAACGCGTGTTATGAAAACATGCGTCGGACATCGAAAATATTTATATTTATGCTCGGTTTAGTATTTCGAACAAAAACGACTACTTTTTATAATTAACTATTGAGCCTAAAATGGAACCGAGGCGTTTTACGTTTATAACGGGTTCGAATACGAGGTATACTCCACCTAACCAAAAACTCTACCTATAAAAGGCACCCAACCTTCATCTCCTTCATTTTTTTTGCAGCCGCTCATCCTCTCTCTCTCTACTCTCTCTCTAGAAAACCTTAATCTCTCTCTCTCTAACCTCTCCATCTCTCTCCCTCGCACCTGCTCCCCTTTCCTCGTCTTAATGGCAGCCAACCACCACCATCCTTGGTGGTGGCGGCGTGAACCCAGCCCCAGAAACATGCAGATACGGGCAAGGAACAGGTGGTGAAGCTGTAGGAAGATGACAGCGGCGGTAGATGTGGGTTTTGGTCGGGATTTGGTGGTGACAGGGTGAAGTGGTTCGATTGGTGGTTTGATGGCCCGATTATGGTGGTTTGTGGGTTTGGTTTCGTGGTTTGGTCAGATCCGGTTGGTAGTGGTGTTATTTCGGCTCCGGTTCAGGTTGGTGGTGCTGATTTCCGGTGGTGAGCAGCTCGTTGGTGGTGGTTGTATTGTTGTTAGGTGAAGGTGGTGGTTCCTGGTTGGTTGGGTTACAATTGTGGTTCGGGTTAGGGTCCCATTCTGATACGGGGTTACGGGGGTGGTTCGAACCTTGGTTAAGGTTGCCTCTGTTAACTTTTAGGTGGTTATTCCAGGTGGTTTGTGGGTGGTCCGACTTCGTGGTGGTTCTCGGTGGGGGTTCGATCAGGTTATGGTTGTCGTGGTTTTGGTGATAGTTTGTTCCAGGTCAAGGCTTGTTGCAGTTTCGGGTCTTGGTCACAGGTCACGGGCCAGGTTGAGTTCGTTCTCGGGTTTGCTCGGGTCACGAGCCCTAGATCTATGTTCGGTTCAGTTTTTGGTTTTAAGCCCTTGATTAATAGTCGAGTTAGATTTGGTGGTGTTGGTTTCGGGTCAGATTTGGTACGAGACCGTGTTCGGTTCGGGTTTCAGTCGCGGTTATGGTCGGCTCGGGTAGGGTCAGATTTGTTCAACCGTCTCGCGGGTCAGATTTCGGGTTACGCGCGTGTGATTCAGTATAGCTTATATTTGTATTTATTGCCATTTTATTTTATCATATATTTATAAACATTATATATTTGTAATTATTTATATATATTTATGAATGTTATAATTTTATAAATATATTGATACGGACAATGGTTTTAACTCGCGAACGGACCTAATAATAACAATAATAATAATAATAATAATAAAAATAATAATAATAATAATAATAATAATAATAATAATAATAATAATAATAATAATAATAATAAACGCTAACTAAATTATATATCGAACGATTTGGTAAACGGTTAATTTGACGTAACTTATATCGGACATCGGACTAAATAACATTGGACTATATTTTATATATATGGCTATATATATAAGTAAGTAAGTATACATATGTGACGAAACGAATAGAGTCCCGTGAATCGGAATTGTGGATAAAAGGTCTTTGGTGAATTGTGTTTGAAACTTGATTTTGGGGAAAATTGTAGACAACGGGTGTTGTTTGGTTTATACAAAAACAGAGGAAACTCTGCCTAAATATTTATAAAAAACAAAGCATAACGAACTGCCATTTCTATAATAAATTTCCCTAAGTGTTTTGGACAAGTGCAGTATTATATTCAAAATCGAAGTATTTGTTATTAATCGGTTTTAATAACTAAATTGTATTCCCTCAAAGAGTATTTTCTAAAAGTATAATTACAGAAAACAAATATATTTATATGATTTACGAGACGAACTACGATTCAGAATAAATATATGTTTCGGGGTACTAGTCTAACATGGTTTATACACAAATAGTGATAAGTGTGCAACTTGTGTGCTATGTAATACGAGAATTAACATAAGTCACGATCGGTTCGTCGAGTTGAAACGTATTGAGACTCGTGTTGGTACACACGAGTCTAGGCAGTTGGATAGACTATCTTTTGAGCGGTTAATAAGCTAGGCTTATGTGTGATAGACTGTTAAGGTGTCCTTTGTTGGTAATTAGGGCACGAGGAAGTCGGTTGAGGTTTCAGACTTTGTTTGCTAGCTTAGCATGGAAATTAAGGTGAGTTTCACGGCCCCACTCTTTTACTGGTTTTACATTTTCGGGGGAGAAAACATGTTGTGTTCTTTAAACGTGTGTCAATTGTGTTCGCAAGTTCACTATGTTTGGGAGGGTTCATTTGGGTTCAAAGTATTCACTTATGTTCAGTATTATATGGCCTATGTTGTGGCAGTTCGTTAACCGTGATGCGGTAGTTCGTTAACCACAATGTGGTAGTTCGTTGGCTATGATATAGCAGTTCGTTGACCATGGGATGGTAGTTCGTTAATCGCGGTGGGCGATAGTTCGTTTGGGAGGTTCGTTATGGAGTTCAAACGTTTAACGAGTGTTTTCATCGGTTGGTAGTATCATGATGGTCTTTCAAAAGTTCATGAAACGTTTTACTTAAAAACCTGTGAACTCACCGGCATTATTTGCTGACGTTCTTTAGCATGTTTATTTCAGGTCGCTAAGGTAGCAGCTATCGATAGGCGCACGGAGTCTCACGGCGTCTAGGATTCATTTAAATTTCTTTTTTTTTAGTATTTCAGACTTGAGTTTTACTTTTGAGTTGTAATAATACATTTTTGCTTCCGCTGTGTTAGTACGGTTTGAAACTCACTGGCAGTTTACGTTGTTTTCATATCATTTAGTTGTCGTTTTTTTGTGACCGTTGACTTAGATCCTGGTGTGTCACGCGCTGTAACACCCCGAGGTGTTACGGGTCTCTTAAACGGGTCGGGTCGTACCTGACCACCGAGGTGTTACGGGTCTCGGCTAAACACTCTTTTTCTGCTACTAAACTCGTTACCAAACACCCGAGTCCCAGCTATTATCCCCATTGCCAAACACCCTCTATTTAAATTCTATTATAAAAACTCTCCCCTCATTCTTATCTCTCGCAGCTCTCTCTCTCTCTCTCTCTCTCTGTACATTAAATACACACACACAAAGTGTGTGTTGATTATAACTCTCTGATCAGAAGCCTTCGCCGGACACTCGTCGGCCGTCTTCTTCCTCCTCTCCGGTGAGTCCCCACCTCCCCGATAACCCTCCTCTTCTCTTGTTCTCTGTTAACGAGAAGTAATCGGCACCGGCGTTCCTTTTCCTTTCCCGATAATATAGCTAAACCCGATAATCTTTCCTCTCTGTTCGGTTAATACCCGGAACCACCCTTTGTCAACAACCGGACAGTCACCGGGTCATGGTGACTGTCGTAAGTCTGGTATAACCCCAAATCAACCTTCGATTCAAACCACCGGAACCACCACACAAGTCGATAACCACCGATGAACCAACACCCTATTTCGATCAAACCACGGTCTGATGTAGCCTTTGTTTCTTGCTGTTCAGGAGGGTATATCACAGATTAATTAAATCGGTTAGAACCCACTGACCCTTCAGTGGTTGGTGTTCCTGTTTTCGAGCTTCAGACTCGGACAGTCACCGAGTTCGGGTGACTGTCAGCGGTCTCCGTAATTTATCGGATCCTAACCATCTTTGGGGTCCTAATTTGTATCCGACAAGTAATCCAGAACCCACCTGATCATATTATTATGTGTGGTATAATAATCGGTAATCGATCCTAGACTCGTTCCTTTATCTTGTATAATACACTTATGATGATATGTGTTTGTTATGAGATTCTATTCTCTGTTGTAGAGATTGGAACTATAAGGAAGTGATATTACTTATAACCGAAGGTCCGGTGAATGTACAGATAAAGATACGAACCCGGTTTAGTAATCGGTAAGTATTCGGTTAGGATTTACTTATAACTCCATTGGTTAATTGGTTATACAATCTATTGGATAATTATTAATATAATAATTATGATTGTTGCAAGGTACCGATTACCAATTTAGAAGACGGGTCCGATACCCGGATTAACTCAACTATCGGAACAGAACCCGGTCCAATAACTAGATGAGGATTATTAGAATTTTACGAATATATATATATATATATATATATATAATACGGGAACGTACGGATTTGATAATAATAATAAGAGAATAATAAACATATATAAAATATATATGTTTATATATATAAGATTCGATATATAAAACGATATACTAGACTCGGGTTAATAATAATAGGCTCTGCCGAACCATCATCCGGGTAAGTTCGTGTCTAGAGTTCTTTAGGTTCGTGTGCCAAGTTGTAATGGCCAGCTTTATTACTTTTGTATGCCAAGCTGTAATGGCCAGCTAGATTTAGGATGTTCGTGTCGTGTCAATAATAAACCCCGAGTTTAGGACTATCTAATATATACCGAGTTCTGTATGTATAAATTGTATATATGATATATATCCTAAGTATTACAATCTAACAAGTCCCACGCGTAAAACGTATCCATATATATATATATATATATGACATATAATTGTAATAGGAGAGACTATAGAAGATTATACGCAAACCTGTGAGTATCGTGAACTCCCCACTTTTACTGTTTTATTAAGTGTTTTCGGGGGAATACATGTCGTTGATAAGAAAACATAATAATGCTTTACATAATAGAATTTATATAATAAAAGATGTATAATAGAAAAGGGGACATAGAAACGACGAGGACAGTACTGGCCGGTATCCGCCATTTCCTTTCTTGTCCAACTAGAGGACAAGAACCAGTCTTACCCAAGTAGAGGGTAGGAATGTCCAAGTAGAGGACCAAAACCATTCTTGTCCAAGAAGAGGACAGGAACATGTATTTTATCACAATCTGAGTGGTACCATCGATAGGAATGGCACGAAATATAATCGATATGATAGAATTGATTTATAATAGAATTGATATTTGATAGAGTGGTATAATAAAAATATATTTTCCCCTTCAGAATTATAACGGTAAAGCATGTTTTATAAAAGAAGGTTTATAAAAGAATGTTTTATATAAAAGAATTAACAATAAAAGAACTGGCCATTCACTTTATAAAATACACGACCTCACCAACTTTATGTTGACAGAAACTATTTTTGGCATGTGTTCAGGTAACCCAACAAATATGATGACGTGGATCCTGGAAGAGTAAAGACTGTTATGATCCGAATCCGCTGCGTAGCTCTGAACCCGACCCGACGACCCGGCTCCGACAGCCAGGGTCGTTATAGGTGGTATCAGAGCGGCGCTTAATGACAGTCTTGAAGTCTTTACTAATCCAGGATCTACCAGAAATGTCTTTTAAAAGAAATTTTGATTAGAAATATATATAAAAAGTGAAAGAATATTAGACGATAAAATTTTTGGGTACCTAAACGCCAAACCATTATAAAGTTGGTGAGAACCATAACAGTATATTAGAAATTAGAACGAATCCACTACAGGATATTACTAGAATGATTTTGTGGGGTAAATTGACAATTATGTACACAATTGTGAATTTATATGCACATTTAATTTCTGGGAAATCTTACAGGATATTAAGGCTATAAGAAATAAGAAGGAATACAGAAAAGAAACCAGATATATTAAAAGAAATCAGAAAATAAATTCCGATATAAATAAGAAATGACGAAAGTTATAAAAAGTATATATATAAATAAATATAAAAATTACAAAAGTTATTCCTCAATAATCCGATCAGCTCGTGCGAAAGTTTTAGAGACCGTATTTCACTCTTTAGAAAAACTTGTGGATTGATAATCATTCGTTGTATATTTTAGAAATTTCGTATAAATTATCGAACCATTCCGGTTTCAGTAATTATTCAGATCATTAACCTTATGATTATTCCAATATTTATAAATAAAATATGAATTTTACGCTCCAACTTGAACATTCCTATGATCATGCTTCCAAGAATATATGTTTACTTCATAAATTCCGAAATTTTTATAAATTCCGATATACTAGAGACATATAAATATTGTGTTTCCAAAGAATTTCCCTCGATTATTTAATCAAAGATCAAATATATTCCGCGATTATTTAAAATGTTTAAAATCTTTTCAGTATAATTTTGAAGTTTATTGAACGTATTCTTAGTCATTACTATTTTTTTATACTAAACCAGTATTTCAATTTTGAGTAAAAATATATACCCCTCCGCTTTAAATTTTAAATAAAATGATTTATTTAATTTATAAGACTGCGAAAAATCCGTCAATACCATAATTTTCTCTTTATCAAATCTATTATTGATACTCCTTATATTATTAAAACGTCCCCCGAATCTGTTTTAATTTGACTATCACGTTTTCAGATAATTCAGTATAATTCGTTTAACATTAAAATTTTAACCCTAACATTTTTGAGAAATCTATTTTGTTTTACTTTTTCTAAATCCATAATAAGAAACCCGTTTATTAAGAATTCAGGAATTTTGATATCATAGGCCATTACAAAAATTTCTACCGCGACTCTTTTAAATAATTATTATTTTAAAAAATAAATACTATTACGCAACTCGAACCAGTATTGCTATTATAAAACCTCCCTAGAAATTTTATCTCAAAATATGAAAGAACCATGGCTGTATCGTTTTACCGAAACATATTTCCTACCTCATTTAATGTTATTTTTATGGAGATTTATTAATCGAATCCGTATTTGTATATATACCAAGAGTCTTTTCAGTATATATTTATATCTATGTTCGATTGTGTAATACCTCGATATTATTTCGATATAAATGATAAATATTATAAATATTCCGTTTTATAATCTAAACCCATCCTTGTACTTATATAAAAATCTCAGTTATATGTTATCCTCGATCCTTTCCAGAATTAAATACTATTTTGGACAAAAATATTATTCTCGATATTCCGTGACAGAAATACTTTGGAATCTATCGGAAGAAATCGAATTCTTACTCACTCGAGTATGCGACAATATAAGTACTGTCTTAATCCTATGACTCGAACAAGTCAGGGATATTATAAAGATTGGATTGTTATATTGAATATCTTTTGACGCGATCAAATTCTTGAACGATTGACAGTCTATTTTGTCTGACTCATATCAACATGTTTCCTTCTAGAATATATAATTTCGAATCTAAGTGAAAATAAAGAAAATAATATCAGAATGATGTGTAAAGGACACATGCCTATTGTGATTAAAATAAACAAATACTGGAATGTTAGGTGAGGTGGAATAGTAATTATGGTTGCAAACATAATTATGAACGCCACAGGCACAGGAACATTCGAGTAGGAATTTATCGAGATCATAATATGTTTGGGTCACGAACATATTAAAAGGAATTATAAGAAATAATAAGAAGAAGAAATATAAATCCGAATTATCAGCATATTATATGTGGAGAATACGACCACAAAACTGGCAATATAGTTGAAATTCCTTCGTGAATACGACTAGGAATATATTCGCAGAATAAAAACCATCGATTGGTTAAATTCTACAAATTATAGAAATCAGTTTATTGATTTTGATTGCCAATCAAAGATAGTTGTATGTCCTCTGTGCAACCCCTGGGGCAAAGGATATCCGGACCCTTACAGAAGGTATATCCGGACATTTGCCCCCAAGGCACAGGATTCTTTATAAGGATATATGATACTATGAAAGAATCTCCGCAGTCACTTCTGTATAAAAACTCGCGGAGCTATAGTATAATCAAATTGGTAAAACGGTCAAGTGTTACCAAGTTGAAAATCACGAATAAGAAGTGATGAAAGATTTGTTAAATCCTTATAATATAACCGATAGAAATTTATATGGATTCGAAAATCGGAAAAGGGTAGAATCTAACGAATTATTAAAAGAAATAATTTATCGAATATATCGAAATACGATTAATACTAAGCGGAATCATGTAGACATTCGCAAGGTATAGTCAAAGTGAAAACGAAAAATGAATAGGAATATGCTCATTTTTCCAGTGAAACTCTCCGGCCAAGGAATGACGAATTTCCTGTTCCGAGTTAAAGGTCGTGAGAGATAAATTAAGAAGTCACTGTTCTGGAAAGAACTATCTATACGAATATCCCGATGAAATAAGCTTCGCTTATAATAAATTGGATTAAGAAGATATGATACATTGTCTATATATATAAGTTTAACAGAAAGTGTTTTCAGACACTGAAAGTATAGACTTTGATCGAATATATAAATAAAAAAGAAGTATTCCAAGCAAGTGTATATTATAGAAATGACAGATTTATAATGTTTGCTATAAACGATTATCAGTATTCGCTTGGATATAAATGAATACAAATCGATAAATAAAAAAAATATAAATCGACAAAAAAAAAAGAATTATAATTTGAAAAGACATCCGATATGTCTGAATAATAAAAAGGCATTGGAAATGCCAGATATCACGAGAAGGCAAACGAAGTGCCAAATATTATCAGAAGGCATCCGATATGCCAAAAGAAATTAATAAATATATATATTGAAAGAAATTATCAGATAAGAATATAAGTCGTAAGAAAAACGACTAGAATTTTATAAAGAATATTCTACGAAAAGAAATTATAGAATATTTTATCGAGAGTGTCAACGAACCCCGAAATAGTATTAAGAAAGAATTTTATAGAAATAGTTAATGCAATAAGTATTTAAATCCCGAATGATAATCATGATTTTGAGAAAGAATAGGTGACGCATTATCATAAGAAGCTTAAGTCAAGGAATGGTTAATGATAAATAATGCAGTCAATCATCAATGAAATAATCAGTAAGAACTATTATCAATGATTTAAGAAAAATCTCCCAGAACTGATTTCAGTACGTCAAGGTAATGAAAAGGAATTGTTGAAACCGTGTAATTCAACAAATTCAATTAGTCTTTTCCGGTACCTTTAGACTCCGGAAGGTAAGTCTAATGATCTGAGAAACCTCCTAAGTATATCCACGAATAGAGATAACCCAGAGATCAACTATATTACATCGATATAGATAGAACTTAAAGGATAGAATTTGTAAGAAATAATCCGATAGTTACCAGAAGTTATTCCTACTCTTTAAGAATCGAAATTACAATGATGGTAAATTCTCAAGTTCGAATAAAAGAGGTAGTAGCTCGGATCCCGTTCAAGTCATGATAATGAAGGGACTTCCGTATCTATCTCCTAAGAACTATATAGAATCCATCATTGTAATTAAATCCGAATATCAAACGATGAGAATATCGTATCGATTTGAGACTCTAGAAATGTTTGCTGGAAGTTTGTAGATCTTTCAGAAGAAAAACGATTAGAATCTCAAAGTATTTATATAGAAATAATATTCGGTCTACTTCTCATCTTAATGAGGAAAAGATAAAAAGAATATTATAGAAAATATCAATCTATACCGAGAGCCTTTAATAGTCATACCAGAAAAATACAGATAATTCAAGTATATGAATTAATATGATTATAGCAAGAAAGGTTAAAACGTAATTAGAACAATGATCAAGATGTAGTCTTACAGATTGACATTTCTAATATGATCTTTTAGATTGATATAAGATCGATCTTTTTGCAAACCATGAAAACTGATTATGTCTCGTTGATAAGTGTTCAGGTTTAAATTGTAACATCCTTATAGATTAAGGGTGTAAAGGAAAAGATCACTCAAATTTCGGGGATGAAATTTCCTAAGGGGGGGAGATTGTAACACCCCGAGGTGTTACGGGTCTCTTAAACGGGTCGGTTCGTACCCGACCACCCGATTATTTAATAAAATATTCAAGTTCCAATCTCGCGACCAACCGGTTCAACCGATTATATAGATAATAATTATTGAATTTTTATTGTCTCGGCTAAACGCTCTTTTTCTGCTACTAAACTCGTTACCAAACACCCGAGTCCCAACTATTATCCCCATTTCCAAACACCCTCTATTTAAATTCTATTATAAAAACCCTCCCCTCATTCTTATCTCTCTCTCTCTCTCTCTCTCTCTCTCTCTGTACATTAAATACACACACATAAAGTGTGTGTTGATTATAACTCTCTGATCAGAAGCCTTCGCCGGACACTCGCCGGCCGCCGCCACCGGCCGTCTTCTTCCTCCTCTCCGGTGAGTCCCCACCTCCCCGATAACCCTCCTCTTCTCTTGTTCTCTGTTAACGAGAAGTAATCGGCACCGACGTTCCTTTTCCTCTCCGGATAATATAGCTAAACCCGATAATCTTTCCTCTCTGCTCGGTTAATACCCGGAACCACCCTTTGTCAACAACCGGACAGTCACCGGGTCATTGTGACTGCCGTAAGTCTGGTATAACCCCAAATCAACCTTCGATTCAAACCACCGGAACCACCACACAAGCCGATAACCACCGATGAACCAACACCCTGTTTTGATCAAACCACGGTATGATGTAGCCTTTGTTTCTTGCTGTTCAGGTGGGTATATCACAGATTAATTAAATCGGTTAGAACCCGCTGACCCTTCAGTGGTTCGTGTTCCTGTTTTCGAGCTTCAGACTCGGATAGTCACCGAGTTCGGGTGACTGTCAGCGGTCTTCGTAATTTATCGGATCCTAACCATCTTTGGGGTCCTAATTTGTATCCGACAAGTAATCCGGAACCCGCCTGATCATATTATTATTTGTGGTATAATAATCGGTAATCAATCCTAGACTCGTTCCTTTATCTTGTATAATACACTTATGATGATATGTGTGTGTTATGAGATTCTATTCTCTGTTGTAGAGATTGGAACTATAAGGAAATGATATTACTTATAACCGAAGGTCCGGTGGATGTACAAATAAAGATACGAACCCGGTTTAGTACTCGGTAAGTATTCGGTTAGGATTTAATTATAACTCCATTGGTTAATTGGTTATACAATCTATTGGATAATTATTAATATAATAATTATGATTGTTGCAAGGTACTGATTACCAATTTAGAAGACGGGTCGATAACTAGATGAGGATTATTAGAATTTTACGAATATATATATATATATATATATATGTATATATATATAATACGGGAACGTACGGATTTGATAATAATAATAAGAGAATAATAAACATATATAAAATATATATGTTTATATATATAAGATTCGATATATAAAACGATATACTAGACTCGGGTTAATAATAATACGCTCTGCCGAACCATCATCCGGGTAAGTTCGTGTCTAGAGTTCTTTAGGTTCGTGTGCCAAGCTGTAATGGCCAGCTTTATTACTTTTGTATGCCAAGCTGTAATGGCCAGCTAGATTTAGGATGTCCGTGTCGTGTCAATAATAAACCCCGAGTTTAGGACTATCTAATATATACCGAGTTCTGTATGTATAAATTGTATATATGATATATATCCTAAGTATTACAATCTAACAAGTCCCACGCGTAAAACGTATCCATATATATATATATGACATATAATTGTAATAGGAGAGACTATAGAAGATTATACGCAAACCTGTGAGTATCGTGAACTCCCCACTTTTACTGTTTTATTAAGTGTTTTCGGGGAAATACATGTCGTTTATAAGAAAACATAATAATGCTTTACATAATAGAATTTATATAATAAAAGATGTATAATAGAAAAGGGGACATAGAAACGACGAGGACAGTACTGGCTGGTATCCACCATTTCCTTTCTTGTCCAACTAGAGGACAAGAACCAGTCTTACCCAAGTAGAGGGTAGGAATGTCCAACTAGAGGACCAAAACCATTCTTGTCCAAGAAGAGGACAGGAACATGTATTTTATCACAATCAGAGTGGTACCATCGATAGGAATGGCACGAAATATAATCGATATGATAGAATTGATTTATAATAGAATTGATATATGATAGAGTGGTATAATAGAAATATATTTTCCCCTTCAGAATTATAACTGTAAAGCATGTTTTATAAAAGAAGGTTTATAAAAGAATGTTTTATATAAAAGAATTATCAATAAAAGAACTGGCCATTCACTTTATAAAATACACGACCTCACCAACTTTATGTTGACAGAAACTATTTTTGGCATGTGTTCAGGTAACCCAACAGATATGTTGACTTGGATCCTGGAAGAGTAAAGACTGTTATGATCCGAATCCGCTGCGTAGCTCTGAACCCGACCCGACAACCCGGCTCCGACAGCCAGGGTCGTTACACGCGCCTCGCGATAAAACCCCGCACATGGAAATTTGAGGGTTTGACAATAATAAAAGAAAACAATTTGTGAACACATGTCATACATTTAGACCATCTACATTTTGGTTTTTCCTTATTTCTCTCTCATATTTAATACATAGTTTTTGCTTAAATATAATATTATATCAAAAAACAAATGAGTTTAATATGAAATTAATTATTAGTTTTTTAAACACACTTATATTTTTACTTAAAAACTTCCCTAAATTTAAAAGTATGTTCAATAAAATATTAAACACAAAGATTAATGATAGTGATTATTTTTATAAGTGATTTCTTAAAATTTTAAAATATTTAATGTGGTTGGTGTGATACCCCGCAATTTCAGGTTCTCACTTTAACTAAACTCTGGTTACATTCTATGCATTCTACTTAACTAGGGTTAGCTAGATAGGACACACGTTACACAGTTATAAGTTAATAACTGCATATGGTGGTAATTCGAGGAATTACCAGACTGTATACATGATTAGTGAACCTCGGACGTTGGTGAATAATGAAGTATAATAATTGTGAGTTAACTGATTTGGATTGATTGCGATTACGTGCTTCTGTGATACTCGGTGAAACTAGGTGCAAACCATATGTGATTATGTGAACTTAAACCGAATACGTTTTGATTAGTGATATAATAGATTACTTGTTGCACAAGTTGTCGATGTTTTGATCGTTAGGGTTATAATTTTTGCATGTATTATTATAGATTCTGATCTTAATAGGTCTTAGGAATGTTTTGTAATGATTGTTGATGATTGTTGATTGATTATACGCACACGTGAGTCGTTTAAATAAGGTTTTTGCATGATTAAAATCTGGACAGAATATTTAGGTTAACTTGCAGGGTCTGTTACGTGGCTTTAACATGATGGTTTTGATGTTTTCTTTGCATGGTTAAATCATACCTGGTCTTAGCTTTTCATAATGGGTAAAATCGAGTGATTTGGACGTCGTTTGAGTCGTTTTTGGAATTTTCTTTGAAAATAGGTCATATCAGAATTTCGGGTTAACAAACTTACTCGACTTTAAACCGTCATAAATCGAGTTTCATAAAGAATTAAGTTATGAAATGTTTACAGAAGATTAACATTGGAATAATTTGGGTTTTTCAAGTGGTTTCATCCCGTTTGGATGAATAAATTTTTTTTGGGAATTTTTCTACTAAACTGATCTGTTGTGAAAGTTTTCTGAACATAGCTGTGTTGAACGAATTTTAATAATTTTTGTGTTCGGTTTTGAGACAAAACAAAAATATGGGTTGTTAAATGAATCCCAAAGAATATTCAGTAAACATTTTGGAGTTTAACTCACTGATTTAGTATTTTAAATAAATTAGTTTTGGTGACGCACAATCTGTCCTAAAAACACAGATTGTGTATTATGTGTTTACGTGACTAATTGAAGTCCTAGGTGGTATGTATTTGATATGTAATTGAATGGGCACTTGTATTAGACGCATGTGGAGTGTAAAACTAATTGTAACCAACATATTCACCAACGGGTCCGTAGGGTTTACTTATGCATGTAGAATCACTAGGTGTCACCTACACGCTTTTGAACATTTAAACGTCTTGGACAAACGGGTTATACGGTGTAATGGTATTACACATATACTTACTTAGTGACACATGTACTAGGGAGTCGGTAGCACACCCTACTTTGGAATTTGGATTTATTTGCTTGCATACTAAGGTGAGCTTCACTACTCTTTCTCAAAAGCATGCGTCTCGGGTTTGAGACAACTTTGGAAAACGTTTTCTAGTCCGGTTTGGGACTACTCGGGTTTTGACTCCTTGTGTGGGTCGGGTTTTGACTCCTTCTGTGGGTCGGGTTTACGATTCCTTGTGTGGATCGGGTTTTTGATCAGTTTAAAACTTATTGGTCCTTTGTGAACTAAACACTCTATCATTTGGAAAGTCCTTGCATATTATTGGGTTAATCGCTGGAGGCGAATGGGGTATTAGTTGATAGCGTTATTAGGTTGTGCAGCAACCTCATGCCTGAGGTGCTTGAGGCACGGGCATGAACTTCTAACCACATTTGAGAACTGGTGTTGATAGACACCAGTTATTGAGGCAAATTATTATGTTACTGAAGGTGTCCCAATAATTCTGTTTAGTTGCAATGAGTGGGTTAGCTACCCCTGACACGCTTAAACTGATAACTCTTGAAAATTTTGGTCTGGATGACCTACGCTTTTACTTGGTTACATGGTTTTGGAAACCAGCGCATTTACTTACTCATTTCTTTACTTAGTGAACTCACCAACATTGTGTCTTGACCCACGATATACATGCTTTTACAGGTAGTTAGCTTCCGGTGCCAGGAATAGAAAGCACTGCACACTTCACTGCATTTGGGGTCTTGGGCATACACCTAAATTACATATTATGCTTTTATGTTTTCTTCCATATGGTTTTATCTTGGGCGCGTTGTTTTGCGTATGGTTTTAAAAAGGTTTAAATTTGGTTTACGCTTCTGCAGCTTAACTAAACTTGATTTTTGAAAACGAACTAAATGGTTTGGGCATTTAGAGTTCGTTCATGTGACTTATGGCTATGGGATCCTGGTATGTCATGCGCCTCGCGGTATAAACCCCGCAGTGGAAATTTGAGGGTGTGACAGTTGGGGTAAGAATGTATAAATATAATATGTTAAATAATAAAAAAGATATTCTTTTAAATAAATGTTTTGACGATTGTATGTGTTAATAAACTATATTATTTTTATTCTATTAATATAATGTACTGGTTTATTCAACAATGCAATTCGTATAGGTTTTTAACATAACATTGTTACTTCTTATTATATAACATTTCATTTATTAACCCGTATAATACACGGGATTATATCCTATCCTATTTATATTAATAAAAGAAAACACATGAGGGACATATGACACTCCCTCATGAATTCTTTCATTTTGTTATTCAATACAATACAATCAATTCAAATATAATTATATATAATTAAATTAATTAATTTGCAAAAACATAATATAGATATACCAAATTGAATTTTAGTAATTATACTAATAATCATAGTTGTAACTGATTTTATTAAAACCGATTGAATAAATTCTATTAATAATATAAATATATTTTCATTCAAACTGTTGACTAATGATTTCTGTTACAACTACAATTGTTAATATTATTAGTAAAATTCAATATAACGTATATTTATCTTATGTTTTTGTAAATCAATTAATAAATTATATTTTAATACAAAATTAGAAATAAATTATTAAACATATATTGAAAATGTTTATTAACTAACACAATGTAATTAGTTAAGCATTTGTGAGACTTTCATATTATTCTGAACAAATGAATAAAATAAACCAATCAACATTAATCCTTTTCTATCTATACTAATAAAAGATAATACATGGGATATATGGAACTCCCTCATAAAGCATCTCATTTTATTATTTTAAACAATACATTTATTTTAATTTGTTTCTTTATTTAATATTTCAGTTATTCGGTTTTTATTGGTTATAACTATAACTATTAATATAATTAACAAAAGCTAGTTTAATACACACACACACACTATGTTTTTGTAAACCAATTAAATTATATATTGATACAAAATTAGAAATAAATTATTAGACATAAATTGAAAATGTTTATTAACTAAGCGAAGTCAACTTTATTAAAAAATATTCATTGTTTTTTAAGATAACTTAGTTATATTTTATTAAATCTAATTATAAATCGCGTACCTTAAATAAACATATTTTTTAATATCTGGTCTTTCATTCTAAGTTTAAAACTATATATACACTATATAATAAAAGAAAACAATTTGTGGAAACATGTCATCCTTTTAGACTATCTACATTTTGGATTTTCCTTATTTCTATCTCATATTTAATACATATTTTTTGCTTAAATATAATATTATATAAAAATTGAGTTTAATATGAAATTAATTATTAGTTTTTTAAACACACTTATATTTTTACTTAGAAACTTCACTAAATATAAAAGTATGTTCAATAAAATATTAAACACAAAAATTAATGATGGTGATTATTTTTATAAGTGATCTCTTAAAATTTTAAAATATTTAATGTGGTTGGGGTAAGAATGTATAAATATAAAATGTTAAATAATAAAAAAGATATCCTTTTAAATAATAAAAAAGATATCCTTTTAATATGTTAACAAACTATATTATTTTTTATTCTATTAATATAATGCACTGGTTTATTCAACCATGCAATTCGTATAGGTTTTTAACATAACATTGTTACTTCTAATTATATAACATTCCATTTATTAACCGTGTAATACACGGGATTATATCCTATGCTATTTATATTATATTATAAAAGAAAACAAATGAGAGACACATGGCACTCCCTCATGAATTCTTTCATTTTGTTATTCAATACAATACAATCAATTCAAATATAATTATATATAATTAAATTAATTAATTTGCAAAAACATAATATCGATATACCAAATTGAATTTTGGTAATTATACTAATAATCATAGTTGTAACTGATTTTATTAAAACCGATTGAATAAATTCTATTAATAATATAAATATATTTTCATTCAAACTGTTGACTAATGATTTCTGTTACAACTAAAATTGTTAATATTATTAGTAAAATTCAATATAACGTATATTTATCTTATGTTTTTGTAAATAAATTAATAAATTATATTTTAATACAAAATTAGAAATAAATTATTAAACACATAATGAAAATGTTTATTAACTAACACAATGTAATTAGTTAAGCCTTTAAGAAACTTTCATATTATTCTGAACAAATGAATAAAATAAACCAATCAACATTAATCCTTTTCTATCTATACTAATAAAAGATAATACATGGGGTATATGGAACTCCCTCATAAAGCATCTCATTTTATTATTTTAAACAATACATTTATTTAAATTTGTTTCTTTATTTAGTAATTCAATTATTCGGTTTTTATTGGTTACAACTATAACTATTAATATAATTATCAAAAGCCAGTTTAATACACACACACACTATGTTTTTGTAAACCAATTAAATTATATATTGATACAAAATTGGAAATAAATTATTATACATAAATTGAAAATGTTTATTAACTAAGAGAAGTCAACTTTATTAAAAAATATTCATTGTTTTTTAAGATAACTTAGTTATATTTTATTAAATCTAATTATAAATCGTGTACCTTAAATTAACCTATTTTTTAATATCTGGTCTTCCATTCTAAGTTTAAAACTATATTTCTTATAATGTTTTAAACAAATAAAATTAAATAAATTAATCTACATTAATTTTAATATTTGATTTAATACAAAACTAAATATGCTTGGCTATTTCCGTATTATTATAGCTTAGTATATAAAATACATTTTATATATGAAAAATCAGTGTTTGAAATCTTCATTGACTGCAAACTCCTCGTCTTTTTCCCAACGTTCTTGTTTCTTTTTTGACGAGGCGTGTTTGGATCTTTTTTTTCTGTGCAAGCGTCTCGCCCCCCCCCCCCTTGAGAACCCTCGGGTTGACGTGGTTGGTTGGGCTTGCCTTGAGTTTTATGCACGACCTCGGGATCCTGTTGAGAGCCTTGGACATAGTTTAGGTTCATGTTTGGCGCAAACCCTTGAAAAAATTGACCTGGCATGCTAAGAAGTAGAGCGTATCCCATTGTGTTCGCGTCAAATTCGCCCCAATTGGGTGGTAGTTGAGTAGTGTTTGGCCTCGTACCCGGGCGAGACGGGACCCTAAACGGTGAACCATATGGAAACATTTTTGTGTTTTAAAGTTGTAGTTTGAAGTTGTATGTTTTTAATTTGTGTTGTGGTGTGTTATATTTGTTGTTGTGTGTGTATATAAAGTATAAAAAAAATTACCGTTTGAAATTAAATTGCCCCAACGTATTTTTTTTGACCGTTTGAAACTTCCCCCTCCACGCCACGTGTCCCTCGCTTATTGGTTGATGCAATTATCACCCGGCGTTATATGTATAACGCTTGACCATTTTTTTGCACAATAACGCCCCCGTAATGGTGTGGGGGCGCTATTTTCGTTTAAAACGCCCTACATCGCCTCCACTACAGGGGGTCTTATAGTTATGTCATTTCTTCTTTTCTTTTCACATAAAGGGGCATTTTACGCCACATCATTATCATAAGGCCTCTCAAAAAATGTGTAATGGTTAAAGCCACTTAATGCCCTTTTTAGTTATTACTTTCCATACTTTTTTTATCTTATTTAGGCATTATACTAGAAATGTCCATCCCTCTTCATGCCCATATAATGCGTAAGAAGACGGTGTTGGAGGCATTATCATGTTTATTCATGCTCCTATAATGCCCATTACGCATTGTCTCAAATTATCCTCCCCCTTAATTAATATACATTTATATGTATGTGTGATAGTATGACCATTTATTTGACAATATTTAAGTTTTATAAAGTCACACCATTAAAGACGAACGTATGTACACATTGTGTATGTCATGAGAAACCAGTAGTCGAAATGATTGTCAGAATAACATTTACAAAGTTTGAATTAAGGTGTTTCCAAAAATTGACATTGAAGTACGCTTTCACATTAATGAATAACATAAGCAAGTTTAAATTTCATTATGTCACAAAAGGTGTTAGTGAGCTCAATGTCACATAGCAGAGGACGTCATATGGTGTCCTCTAGAACTATCGAGAATCAGTCTATGTATTCCACTTCTGATCATAGGTGATTTCGTCATGTTGGAACTTGTCAAGGATAAACAACAAAGTGCAGAAGTTCTAGGCACACACACATATATATGTTAGCTGGTTTTAGTACAAAGTGAATTTGTCTAAGAAATGTAGAAAGTAAAGAGGAGGTGACACGTGTACATGCATAGGTTTACGGCCGAGGGTATTTGCGTTCGTTTACAAACACATTTTTCTAGCACCCATAACAACACCATTTAAAATAGGATAACACCAAATATCAATTCATGGTCTTTTGAGGAGGTTAGATCCTTTTATCATGCTGGTTAATTTGGAGAACTCGAAACAAAGTGACCTTCTCAGGTGCTCAAATATCAATTCCAGTGAGGTTAAAAGGATGAGTTTTCTATGGATCAAACACAGATCAAGCATCAAAGAATTGGAGTGGGGGAGATGGGTATCATTTAGTTTTCACAGCCATGTAACCACCGTTTTGATTTTGTTTGCCATGCTCTAGCTCCTGGCTAGGCTTGGGGTCTCTCTCTCTCTCTCTCTCTCTCTCTCTCTCTCGCTGTATATATGTCTATCTCTCTTTGTATCTCTTTGTCTGTGTTTCTGTCTGTCTCCCGTTTATGTTTCTGTCTGTCTGTCTCTCTCCCCTCTCTCTCTCTCTCTCTCTCTCTCTCTCTCTCTCTCTCTCTCTCTCTCTCTCTCTCTCTCTCTCTCTCTCTCTCTCTCTCTCTCTCTCTCTCTCTCTCTCTCTCTCTCTCTCTCTCTTACTGTGTGTGTTAATATCAAGTTACTTTTTTATAACAAAAAAAAAACTACAAAATGTAAACGTATTATAAATACGTTGGCGTTAACAACATTTACAATAGTATCTCCCTCTTCATTCACATAATTACACTAAAAATCACTAAATTTTCTTTCTTTCTTTTAATTAAATAATATTTTTTTATATATTTACCATTAATTTTTCTCTCTTCTCCATTCATAAACACTTTAAAAAAGTATTAAAAATAAAGGAGAAAGAGTGTCTTACCAAATATACAAAAAGAGTGCTTAGGGTGAATTGTTGGGTGATTGATGTAGCAGCTAGCATCTTGTTAGTTGCATTGTATATATTTTTGGTGATGAATGAGAAGCGAAATTTGCCGATAAAAAAAAAAGATAATATTTTCTCTATTCTCAACCATTAACCACTTTCTAAAGTAAGTTTTTTTTAAGGCAAACTTTATTAAACCACAAAAACGAGGGGAAAATCTCCAAGGCGGAGACCCCCTAACCAAAAGAGTTACATTACATCAAAACAAAATCTTTGCCAATCTTTCCAACCCATCAACCCCTTATTAACTCTACTATTAAACCAAATGAAACCCAACGCTTTGATGTCCGAAACAATGTCAACCACAATCCGCCAAACATCCCTGAATATAAGATCATTTCTAGCCTTCCAAATACGCCAACAGGTCAAAATGAGAATACCATGCAAAGCCGATTTCTTCACTTTCGACCATCCGAATGACGAGTAAATCTGCAAGATATCATTGACTGAGAAGAAGTAAAATTGAGGAAAATTGACCCAAGAAGCAATCCCATTCCATACACCGCACATCAACATACAAGCCGTGAATGTATGCTCGATACAATCCTCCTACTCGTTACAAAAATTACACCTAATATCCCTACAATCAATGTTTCTTCTCTGTAACGCCTTTTTAGTCGGAATTCTATCCATCAACATACGCCACATAAACACATTACACTTAATCGGGAGCCACTTACACCATTCCAAACACGAAGTAGGCTGAAGAAATCGGTCGGTTCCCAGCCATTTCCTGACTTCGAACACTGAAAATTCTTCCCCCGAACCCGAGTCCCACACCCACCGATCATTATTAGCCCCTAAGGCAAGGCCTTCAACTAACTGCACACAATCAATCAATTGTTCTTCCTCTGCTTCTGATGTGGGAATGCGCCGCCAATTCCAAGTCACCATCCAATCTGTATCTTGCAACTCAAGCATCTCAGAAACCTTGCAATCCTTCTCCGATTCTAAACGAAATAGAACCGGAAACAGGCTTTTTAAAGGAATACGAGAAACCCAAGGATCTATCCAAAATCGAATACCCCTACCATTTCCCAAAACGCCTCGAATCATACTCATGCTATTAAACCCACCCACATTTAGCCGATACCCGTTGTTAACCAGCTTTGACCAAGTACCTGTGAACCTCGAGTTGCTTGGATAAGCGTCCCAGTTTCTACTTGACCCGTGAATCGCCTCCACCTCTCTTTTCCATAGAGCTTCACCTTCATGACGATACCGCCAAAGCCACTTAACCAAGAATGCATTATTACAATCTTCTAGTTTTCGAATACCCAAGCCACCTTGTTTAATGGGTCTAGTCACAACATCCCAACTCTCCCAATGTAATTTCTTCGAGTCTACACTACCTCCCCATAAAAACCGTCTCATCAAACCTTCTAACATGTTAATGACACCGATAGGCGCTTTGAAAAGAGAGAATGAAAAACCTGTTAGGAATGTGAATCTTTAAAAGTTGCCACGTCTCTAGTTACATTTCCCCTCCTGACATCTTTTTAGAAAATGCATCTTCTTTAATTCGAACAACAAATAGGGTATGTTTGTACTTTTCTCGGAGACACTTTAGCCACAACAATTTTAGCCTATACGGTATGGTCATGTTTATATGAGAGGTATGAAGTGAAGCGTGACATCCACATCATCTGTAACACCCCAACCCGCTTAGGGCTGACGTGTCACACAGTAATCAGAGACAATTAATAATTTAATTAAAACTTAACGTCAAGATTCAAAACCAGAAATCCGTACAACCGTTTTAACCATAAGCAAAATAAAGTCTTTATTTATTCGATCACTCATTTTATTCAAAATATCACTATCTTCAAATCTCTAGCCTTTTCATACGCTCTTCACACATTTCCCTGGTTTCCCTGAGTACCTGTTTTAAAAATAAGAGAAAACAACAAAAGAAAACGGTTGAGCCAAAAATTGCTCAGTAACGGAGAACACAATAGCAATAACAAGTTAAGGATAGAACAATACTATACGCTGAACGATCTCTAAGGAATTAATAACAATACATTTTTAGAAATACCCATGTGAGCCAATAATAATAAACACTGAACACTGTGTACATTAGCTGCAGTTCCAATGCACCAATATGTAGATGGGATGTGGGCACTCACACCTATCCCTCTACCACTAACACTAACACTCCTAGGATCGATCCATACGCCTCTTAAATAAACAATAAGTGCAATTACATAGCACACACTAACAATATAGAGACGCCGTGGCCTTTCGCACCGCCACAGATGGTGCACGCCATCGGTGCCAATGATGACGCCCTATGTCCCATAGGTGGGTATGCTCGGGCATTGAGGTCAATGAAATATTACACTCTAGTCAATGAAATGAAATGAAAAGCAATAATATTACGCTAAGGTCAATAATATTTAGTCAATAGCAAACACTCCATAATTATAGGAACATGCGATGATGAGTAAAAAAAAATATCGAACCCATCGCATGCATATCAATGAAAATAAATCGATACGATATAGGTGACCATGATTTAGGCAGCATGGAAAAATCAATGGTTCAAGCGATGGTCACGAATAAATAAAACGAGGCCAACGAATAAACAATAATGCAACAAGGACCATGAAATCCATACACTAGGAAAGCGATGAAAACAATATAACGCTAATAGTAAGAGACCATAGAATCCGTACCTTAGCTTATACGAAAATGATACCAATATAATGAAGTCCTTAATTAACACCGAAACCTACATATAATAATTATATTTCAAATCATATTCATTATCGTTAATTCACACTTCGGTACCTTAATAAGAAACTTACTTATTTCATAATATTTTAAGATAATATTGTAAACCAACGATTATATATTTGAGAATATGTGGACATAAAACTTGGTGTAGTGTAGTGTATATCACCATGCTAACCAAGAAGAGGAAAAGTAAGTGACCATCCTCATCGCCTACTATTATCCGTTCACCTTTATCGGTTTATCGTGTACGTATGCAAAAGAAAACATACCAAACTACATGATTAAACTTTTACCTTATTCGCCGTGTATGACGGTTAAGAAATCAATGGGTTATGGCTTGACGACAATAGATTTCACGGCGGACGCGTGATGGAACTGCGTTGATTAGTGATTCGAGTTACCTGGTTTTGACGGTTTAACGACTGGTCGGTGATAGTCACGGACGGTGGTTCCACGATAGTCAGAGGCTAGAGAAATTGTGGTGGTGTGGTGTGGCGACTACGAGTAATAATCCTCGGTGCTTTCGGATGGGCAGAGATTTGTGAGTGACAAGAAGGTGGAATAGGTATGGGCTTGATATTTATCGATGGAAATTCGTAAGTATGGAAGGGAACCTCAATTGATTCGGTGATTAAAATTGAAAAGGAAAGTTCACGCTAGTTTTGGATGGAGCTTTAGAAGGTTGAGCAAGATGTTAGCTGTATAATTCACTCCATATTCCATATTTGTTTCATTAAATTTTTGCTTAAACTTTATTTTTTTTTTTATTACACATCTATCTATATTTTTTTTTTGTTTGTTACTACGTTTTAGAATAAGATTTGGAAATGATAATTTATTTATTATTTATATTTTGTGTAAGATATGAAATGGTTTTTTTTTCCTTATTTATTTTTATTACGACATAATTTACTTTCAATGTAATAACTATTTTAATTATTAAGGTTTTAGATGTAATATAACTATGATAAGTTCAAGACGTTGATTATTCGACACAATAATATGTCGTAATACTTGTTAATTTATTATTAGGGTTCCAAAATTTCGTGCATTACAAATCTACCCTTCTTAAATAAATTTTGTCCTCAAAATTAATGTCCTATTACACTATACAATAGAGGTATTTCAACTCCTTACCCCTTAAAATAATTTCTTCCACGAAATTTGTGATTGCGAACTAATTGAAACTATTCATATTACAAATCTAAGATACGGATGGAGATAAAGTTGATGCAAATAGATGAGAAAGAGACAAAAAAAAATGCACGTAAGTTTTCGTATTCGAAAATTTGATAATTAGGAATGCTAACCTTAGTTTTCGAATAAATATGGATACTGGGAACGAATCACATCTTCCGATTCCCAAGTGGCCTCACGTTCAGGATGATTTTTCCATAAAACTTTGACAAATGGAATAGATTTATTACGCATCACACGTTCTTGTCGATCCAAGATAGCTTCTGGTTCCTCTTCGTACGATAAATCCTCATGAATCTCATGTACAGGATAGTTCACAACATGGAGAGGGTTATAATTATATCCACGTAACAACGAAACATGAAACACGTTATGCACGTGTGATAACTGTGGTGGTAGGGCTAAGCGATATGAAACTTCACCTACTCTCTCCAATATCTCAAAAGGTCCAATAAAACGAGGACTTAGTTTTCCCTTTAACCCAAAACGCCGAACACCTTTGCACGGTGAGACTTTCAAGAATACTTTTTCGCCAACATTAAATTCTAGGGCTCGTCGATGACGATCAGCATAACTCTTCTGTCTACTCTGGGCTTCCTTAAGTTTTTCACGAGCAATAGCAACCTTTTCATTCGTGATCTGCACCAAGTCAGGACCCTCAATTATCTTTTCTCCAACCTCGTCCCAACAAGTGGGAGCTCGACACTTACGTCCATATAACAACTCAAAAGGTGCCATGTCAATACTAGCTTGCCAACTATTGTTGTAGGCAAACTCCACCAAGCACAAATATTCATCCCAGTTTCCTGTCCACTCGAGTGCACATGCCCTAAGCATATCTTCTAAGGTCTGAATGGTACGTTCGGACTGTCCATCGGTTTGCGGATGGAAAGCGGTACTAAATCGTATCTTCGTACCCCAAGCATTTTGAAAACCCTTCCAGAAACGTGATGTGAAACGTGGATCTCTATCACATACTATCGAAGATGGAGTACCATGCAATCGAACAATATCACGAAGGAATATCTCTGACAGCTTGCTCACAGAGTACCCCTTACGGATGGGCAAGAAATGAGCCGATTTAGTGAGTCTATCTACCACAACCCAAATAGCATCATTCTTCATAAGAGTTCTTGGAAGACCCGTTACGAAGTCCATTGAAATATCATCCCACTTCCAAACTGGAATGTCCAACGATTGTAGTAATCCACTAGCTCGTTGATGCTCAATCTTCACTTGCTGACAGATCAAACATTGGCCCACATGTCTAGCTACATCTTCTTTCATACCATTCCACCAGAAATGTTGTCTCAAATCCCTATACATCTTTGTGGATCCAGGGTGTATAGAGTATGGTGAACTATGTGCCTCAGTTAGCAACGCTTCACGAATAGAGGAATCATCAGGTACACACAAACGCTTCCCACACCAATTCGTTCCATGTTCATCTACTCGAAATTCAGATTGTTTCCCCACTTCTAAATTTTGCAAGATTGCCCAAAGTTCACCATCTTGCTCTTGAGCTTCCTTTATCCGAGTGATGAGATTCGGTTCGATATTCAGTCTAGCCAAATAACCAATAGACTCACCACATTATATACCAATATCCATGCGTGTCAAGTCCGATATAATATGAGGCTGAATAGTCAGGCATGCCAATCCTCCGAAATTCTTCCTACTCAGTGCATCTGCCACTACATGCGCTTTACCAGGGTGGTATTGAATGTTAGCATCATAATCCATAAGTAACTCTAACCACCTCCTCTGCCTCATGTTAAGCTCCTTCTGTGTGAAAATATACTTGAGGCTCTTATGGTCAGTGAATATGTTGCATGTCTCCCCGTAGAGATAGTGTCTCCAAATCTTAAGTGCAAATACAACTGCTGCTAACTCTAGATCATGGGTTGGATAATTTACCTCGTAAGGTTTGAGCTGTCGAGAGGCATAAGCAATAACCTTCCCGTGCTGCATGAGAACACAACCAAGCCCTTTCTTAGAAGCATCACTATAGATGTCAAATCCACCTGAACCAGAAGGAAGTGTAAGAATGGGTGCAGACACTAGTTTTTGCTTCAGTGCCTCGAAACTTCTTTCACGATCGTCATTCCATGTAAACTTTATCCCCTTCCTTAAGAGTTGGGTGAGAGGCAAAGCTAGAATTGAAAATCCCTCTACAAAACGTCGATAGTACCCCGCCAGTCCAAGAAAACTCCGCACTTCAGTAACAGAAGTTGGTCTGGGCCATTTAGTAATAGCTTCCACCTTTGATGAATCCATCGTAATACCTTCTGCCGATACAACGTGGCCTAGAAATGCCACTCGCTCAAGCCAAAAGTCGCACTTCGAAAACTTTGCATATAACTTCTCATGGCGTAAAGTTCCCAGAACAGTGCGAAGATGGTCCTCATGCTCTTCTCTACTTTTGGAAAATACCAAGATATCATCAATGAATACAATTACAAAACGATCTAAAAACTCGTGAAAGACACGGTTCATAAGGTCCATGAAGACAACGGGAGCATTTGTCAAACCGAAAGGCATGACTAGAAACTCATAGTGACCATAACGAGTACGAAAAGCCGTTTTAGGAACATCTTGGTCCTTTACCCTCAACTGATGGTACCCGGATCTGAGATCGATCTTAGAAAAATACTTCGCTCCTTGGAGCTGATCGAAGAGATCGTCAATACGCGGTAATGGATAGCGGTTACGAATTGTGATTTTATTTAGCTCCCTATAGTCAATGCATAGACGCATACTACCATCCTTCTTCTTCACGAATAACACCGGTGCACCCCATGGAGAAACACTAGGTCTAATGAATCCAAGTTCCAAAAGTTCTTGCAGTTGTTCTTTCAACTCCTTCAACTCTAACGGGGCCATACGGTAGGGTGCCTTAGAAATAGGTTCAGCACCAGGAATCAAATCAATAGTGTGACACCCGGCATATTCAGGTCAATACTTTTATACCTTACATACATGCGTTTCGTACTTTACATGCATACGAGTCTATCTCAACGAAAACATTTCAAATAACTACTTAGTATCATACTTAACTAGGGTTAATTAAGTCGTATTGATGATTCGGGAATCATCGGGGAGTCGTTACAATGGTTCGAGAAACCATTGGGTGTCGGTCCATAACCACGTGTACAAGAATCGGTGATTCGTGGGATCGCCGGGTTTAACGCAACCACGCAAGTCTCGGGTCCCGGGAATTGGTGATCGGGTGGGAACGTGTCATTTATCATGTATTATATGTTTACAATCATTATGTGGCTTGTTGGTATGTGAATATGTGTTAACATATGTTAAAACGGGATTTAACGCGCAAAACACACACACTGGGAGGCTTCAGGCGATTAGGCAGGTGGAGGATAGCCTAATCGCCTATATAGGGGCGATTGGGAGGTACATATAGGCGATTAGGGGCTAATCGCATGAAGGTTCATGCGATTAGGCTCCCTACTCGCGTGTATGTCTGCATAATCGCGTGTAGCGTGCTGGACGACTAGAAACGCCTATAAATACCACCCTTGACCTCCAAAACATCATAATAACAACCCTAGCCGTCCCATAACATAACCCAACACCCAAACACCCTCTGGAACTCGTTTTTGCATCAAAACCATCATTTTCAAGCTTATTCCATCATCACCTCTTTATTACAAGGTGTGTTCTTCAAACCCAAACCTTTAAATGATTATGTTTTACTCCCTAAACGTCCAGACCTGACTTATAAATGTTTTTATCTTTGAAAATCCATTTAAAACCGTTTTTAAACAAACCCACACCTTTACATGTGTTATATGTGTTATATATGTTTAAAGATAGGATTTTTAGGATTGAATCATGGTTATTCTTGTGTTATTATGATGTTTATTGCTGATATAAGTTGGTATGATGATGTCCTAGGAGTTTGAATGGTTTTGGTTGTGTATTGTTGATATTTGATATTTTGACCCATTTGAAGGATTTTGAATGATTAAGGATGATATGAGGTATGTTGTTGATTGAATGATGTTAGGGTTTGTTATAGGATGATGCTAGAACAGTAGGATGCTATCGGACAACGTGGTTATGTGATTTAATCTGGATATTTGCTATTTAGGGCAAGTTCTTGCATGTTGATGTGATGTTTACATGCTAAGTTGCCATTTTGGGAAAACGCTCGCATTCGGGACTGTTAGAATGATGAAAACTTAGGGGTTTTGCTTAGAATATGTTTGTTAATATGTTAGAATGATTATTGGGTGTTTTTACATGTTTCGGATCTGATTTGGAGTGTTCGGCGCGCGAATAACCACATCTGCTGCACTATAGGCGATTAGGGATCCTAATCGCCTATGTTATAGGCGATTGGAGGCCTACTCGCCTATATGGCAGCCTAATCGTGTATACAAGTGGCGATTGGGGGTCCAATTGCCTTTACTTCATGCGATTACGATCCTAATCACTAGTTAAGCCCTGAATTGCATACCTTATGACCCTACTCGCCTATAGATCACACGAGTAGCCCTATTCGCCCATCATTAGGGGCGATTAGCCTTTGTACTCGCCTGTTGACTGGTCCTAATCACATGTTGACTTTTCCTAATTGCTGGTTTGAGTCCTAATCGCGTGTAATGCTGCTGTATGTATATTTTAACATCCCGGAACATGATTTGACGCCTAGGAACATGATAGGAACCCCGGGATTCACCCAATGACTTAGTAACACGCATTCGGACCTGTTTATGCGTTAAACGGACATTATGCTAGACTAGGTGAACTGTTGCGTGTATTAAGTGTTTGATTGCATATGTGGCATGATGTCTTGTATTGTCTAACACATGAAATGTCGGGTCACCAATGGGATGTCGGGCCTTGCCTGGTACGGTCGGTTAAACATTGGAACATCATTTCATATGTACACAGTTATGGTCTGGACTATTAGGGACTAATCAACCTACGGGTTGTTAGTCTAACACCTTATATGCTCGTCATGATAGGTCACCGGTATTAGGGGCCGTCTATTGAGCAGGTTTACTTATCGTAGTGTGAAGAGCAGCATCAGGTGAGTTTCACGGCCCCACTTTACGTTTTACATTTCGGGGGAGACACATGCTCATACTTATTTCTTAAATTATCATGTTATACTAGTGTTAATTCATTTACATGCTATACGATACGTAAAGTCCCGGGGAAACCATGAATATGCTGGATGGCATAACGGGGGAAATGTGGATAGATCTATTGGGATTGACAGACCCCACCTGTCGGCTGGGAGCCGGGCGGGTGCATATTGTCTCGGTCGTACGCTAAATCATTTCGGGCAAAAATCATATATCGTTGTCTGTAATGGTTTCCGGTCGTAGTAGTATAACTCATGCGTCTAGCTAACGCTATTACTTTTGATATAGTGGTAACATGATGGCTTTCATTACTTTAAACATTTAAATAAAAACCTGTGAACTCACCGGCATTATTTGCTGACGTTTTTAGCATGTTTGTCTCAGGTCGTTGAGGTAGCAGCTTACTATAGGCGCACGGAGTCACACGGCGTCTAGGCTTCATATGCATTATCATATCTTTTTCAGACTTATGCACTTTTACTTTTTGGGTTGTAATAAAAGTTACGCTTCCGCAGCGAATGGATTTATGAAACTTGATGGTTGTTTATTTCATTTTTACGTATCATATAGTGTCGTTTATTGTGACCGTTGACTTAGATCCTGGTTTGTCATGCGCCTCGCGGTAAAACCCCGCACGTGGAATTTGAGGGTGTGACAGATTGGTATCAGAGCCAGGGGTTATAGTGAACTAGGACTGCATGTTGAGTCAAGTCTATAGCCGAGTCGCACACACACTAGACGGTCACATTCATAAAAGTCATGTCATACGGGAGTTTGCCGGGGTGTACATATTACATTCGTTATTATCACTTATGCTTACATCATCTATCTATTATTCTTATCTCCTATCTTGTACTTCAATTTCGCGTTGGAAACGAGGATCCTTATTACCTTTGCACAGGCGGTGGCGTGCGTTGGAGTGGCTTCGGCATCCTGCGGAGATTCGTCCAAGATTCGGACGTCTCCCATTTCTATACTCCAACGGACACACCTGCTTGCACACATTATCACACACTTGTACTTGCTGTTTATATTTTGGACATGGGTGCCTAGTGGTTTGAGGGTCAGGCTAGGAGCACGCCTCGGGGACCATGTAGAGCGACTTATCATTTCGGGTGCACACGAAATAATAAGTTGAGATGCATGGAAATCCTGGTGGACTCTGCGTTTGATCTAATGACTATGATGGAACCCAATCCCTTGATTCACCTTATTTTACGGTTTCTTCATGATTCTTTGTTATCTGTTCTGGAATCTGATGTCTTGTCTTCGATCTTGACAGAAGATGGCAGGACGTCGTGGTGGTCGCGTTGGTGGTCGAGTTGGAGGCCGGAATGGCGGGGGACGTAATGGGGGTCGTGGCAACATCAGCATGACCCAAGCGGAGCTGAACAATCTGATCCAGGAGCACGTGGCAGCTGCTATTGCCGCGCAGCAGGCCGCCCACCAGGGCCATGGTGGTAATTTAATTACTCCTACCCTCATTCCTTATCTTTTATCGTGTGTTGATCGTTTCCTGACCGTGTTGTTTTGTTGATATTAGGGGATGCTTTTCCTCCTCCACCACCTCCACCTCCTCCAGTCCACTGTACTTATAAGATGTTCCAGGATTGCAAGCCCCATAACTTCAGTGGGACTGAGGGGGCTGTGGGACTACTCCGTTGGTTGGAGAAGGTTGAGTCTGCTTTCTCCATGTGCAATTGCCCTGTGGAGTTTCGTGTGAAGTATGCTTCGGGGACGTTTGAGGGACGTGCTTTGACTTGGTGGAATTCGACTGTTCAGACAATTGGTTTACTGGAGGCCCATGCGTTGCCATGGACCGAATTTGTGTTTCGTTTGAAGATGGAGTATTGTCCCAGGGATGAGATCAAGAGTTTGGAACATGAGCTGTGGAATCATCAGATGGTGGGATCTGAGATAGAGGAGTATACCACTCGCTACCATGAGCTGGCACTTTTGTGCCCTGATTCGGTGACGCCTGAATATAAGGCTATTGAGTTCTACATCAGTGGGTTGGTGCCTGAGATTCGCGGGTTGGTGACCGCTAATGATGCTGCTACACTTCGGGATACCATTCGATTGGCTCACAGGTTGACTAAGCAGAAGGTTCAGGAGGGTCTTTTGCCTCCTAAGGGTACTGTGGTGAAGACCTCTGACAGCAACAAGAGGAAATGGGATAACACGGGTAAGGGTACAGCGCAGCCTCAGCAGCAGCAGCAGCAGCATAAGAAGTTTGAGACTACGGGTTCGTCTTCTGGGCAAAAACAGGGTGGTTATACTGGTAGGCTGCCTAGATGTGATCGTTGTGGGTATCATCATGTGGGAAATTGTAGTTTTTGTACCCGTTGCAAGAAGAACGGGCATCTGGCCCAGACGTGCAGGGTGAATCTTCAGACTCAGCAACAGGTGGTTGCCCCTACTACTACTACCACTGCTGCACCTAGGGGTAACCAGGGATGTTTTAATTGTGGGGAGACGGGGCACTTTAAGAAGGACTGCCCCAAGCTGAAGCAAGGGAATGCTGGGAGAAATGACAGGGGCAACGGGGGTGGCGGCAGGAACGCGCGCGCCTTCGTCATCGGGTCGGGCGAGGCCCGTCAGGATCCGGATACTGTTACTGGTACGTTTCTTCTTTGTGATCGTTATGCCTCCGTTTTATTTGATTCGGGTGCCGACAAGAGTTTTATATCTGTTGAGTTTAGCCGACTGTTAGACATTGTACCGACTCCCTTAGAGGTCAAGTATATCATAGAATTGGCTGATGGTAAGAATATTGAGGCAACTCATGTTCTTAAAGGATGCCAGTTGGAACTATCAGGGTTATCTTTTCCTATCGACCTCATGCCGTGTCATTGGGTAGTTTCGACGTTGTAGTGGGTATGGATTGGTTGTCCTTGTATCGCGCAGAGATCGTTTGCTTCGATAAAATCATTCGCCTCCCTCTCCCGGATGGAGAGACTCTTTTGGTTCATGGCGAGAAAGGTGGAGTTCCCTTGAGCATCATTTCATGTATGAAGGCGTATAAGTACTTACGTAAGGGGTATTCCGCGATCTTAGCTCTTGTTTCGGTTACATCTAACAATGAGAAGAAGATCGAGGACATTCCTGTCGTTCGTGATTTTCCCGACGTGTTTCCCGACGATTTGCCTGGCCTTCCACCTCACCGTCAGGTCGAATTTAGCATTGATCTTGCGCCCGGCGCGGCGCCTATTGCCGAGCTCCTTACCGCCTTGCACCTCCTGAGATGCAAGAATTATCTAACCAACTGCAGGAGTTGTTAGAAAAAGGGTTCATTAGACCTAGTTCATCCCCGTGGGGAGCTCCTATCCTATTTGTCAAAAAGAAAGATGGGAGCCTTCGTATGTGTATTGACTATCGGGAACTGAACAAGGGTAACCATCAAGAATCGTTACCCGCTTCCTCGAATTGATGATTTATTCGATCAACTCCAAGGCTCCAGTTTTTATTCCAAGATAGATCTGAGGTCTGGGTATCATCAACTGCGGGTACAAGAAGCTGACATTCCAAAGACCGCTTTTCGTACACGTTATGGCCACTTCGAGTTTTTGGTTATGCCCTTCGGTCTTACGAATGCACCTGCCGTTTTCATGGACTTGATGAACCGCGTTTGCAAGCCCTATCTCGATAAATTCGTTATCGTGTTCATCGACGACATTTTGGTTTATTCTAAGAACGAAACGGATCACGAGGAGCACTTACGATTGGTTTTGGAACTTTTGAGACGGGAGCAGTTGTACGCTAAGTTCTCAAAGTGTGATTTCTGGTTACGTGAAGTACAATTCCTAGGGCATGTGGTTAATGAACTGGGAATTCATGTCGATCCGGCAAAGATTGAGGCCATTAAGGAATGGGAAGCACCAAAGACGCCATCTGAGGTGCGGCAGTTCCTAGGCCTTGCGGGTTACTATCGCCGTTTCATTGAGGGATTTTCGAAGATCGCTCAACCCCTCACCTCTCTTACCCAGAAAGACCGCAAGTTTGACTGGGGTGAACCGCAGGAATCAGCATTTCAGATGCTGAAACTTAAACTTTGCTCTGCGCCCATCTTATCCTTACCTGAGGGCACGGATGATTTTGTGGTGTACTGTGACGCTTCCATTCGTGGTCTCGGTTGTGTGTTAATGCAACGCGGGAAAGTTATTGCCTACGCCTCTCGCCAACTTAAAGTCCATGAAAGGAACTACACCACCCATGATTTAGAGTTGGGTGCGGTGATCTTTGCGTTGAAGATCTGGAGACATTACTTGTACGGTACCAAGTGCGACGTATACACCGATCACAAGAGTCTCCAGCATATCTTCGACCAGAAAGTATTGAACATGAGGCAACGACGTTGGGTCGAACTCCTGAACGACTATGATTGCGCCATTAAGTACCATCCTGGTAAGGCGAATGTTGTGGCAGACGCCTTGAGCAGAAAGGAATCTGTCAAACCCCGTCGTGTTCGAGCCTTACAGCTCACTATTCATTCTTCGTTGCCTGACCAAATTCGTTCGGCACAATTGGAAGCTTTGAAGGAGGAAAACCTTAAAGCTGAAACCATGCACGGTGCTGATAAACACCTCGAGCTTGGGTCCGATGGCCTGCATTACTTTGCCGAGCGCGTTTGGGTTCCTTTATTTGGGGTTTGCGGGGGCTTGTCTTGGACGAAGCCCACAAATCCCGGTATTCTATTCATCCGGGTTCCGATAAGATGTATCAGGACTTAAAGATACTCTATTGGTGGCCCAATATGAAGGCTGACATAGCTTCGTATGTCAGCAAGTGTCTGACCTGTGCTAAGGTCAAGGTGGAGTACCAGAAGCCGTCTGGTCTTCTACAGCAACCTGAAATTCCTGAATGGAAATGGGAGCGGATTACCATGGATTTTGTGACCAAACTTCCGAAGTCGCCCAGTGGTTGTGACATGATCTGTGGTGATTGTCGACCGGTTGACAAAGTCCGCACATTTCCTCGCTATTAAGGAAACCGACAGTCTGGAGCGGTTGTCTCGTATTTATCTTAAGGAAGTGGTTTCCAGACACGGAGTGCCCGTCTCTATCATCTCCGACCGTGACCCTCGTTTCGCCTCCCGTTTCTGGAAACAATTACATAAAGCGTTGGGTACTCAACTGGACATGAGCACCGCATATCATCCGCAAACTGACGGCCAGAGTGAGCGGACGATTCAGACGCTTGAAGACATGCTTCGAGCATGTGTCATCGATTTCGGTAAGAGTTGGGAGATTCACTTACCGTTGGTGGAGTTCTCTTACAACAATAGTTACCACTCTAGCATTAAGGCGGCACCGTTCGAGGCTCTATACGGACGGAAGTGCCGGTCCCCTCTTTGTTGGGCCGAAGTGGGCGAAAGCCAACTCACCGGTCCAGAATTAGTGTACGAAACTTCCGAAAAGATCGTACAAATTCGTAATCGTATGGCGGCAGCTCGTGATCGTCAGAAAGAGCTACGCTGATCGTCGTCGCAAACCTTTGGAGTTCCAGGTTGGCGACAGGGTTTTATTGAAGGTATCTCCATGGAAGGGCGTTATACGCTTCGGGAAGCGCGGCAAACTTAACCCTCGTTATGTCGGACCGTTCCCCATCTTGGAACGTATTGGGCCGGTGGCATACAGACTTGACTTACCAGCCGAGCTTAGTGGCGTACATAACGTCTTCCATGTCTCGAATCTTAAGAAGTGTTTGGCAGACGAATCTCTCGTAGTTCCTCTCGAAGAAATCAGGGTTGATGATCATTTACGTATTGTAGAGGAACCAGTTGAAATCTTAGATTATAAGATTCGTAGCCTCCGTCGGAGTAAAATCCGTATCGTTAAGGTTCGTTGGAATTCTAATCGTGGACCGGAGTTCACATGGGAACGAGAAGATCAGATGAAGGCTAAGTACCCTCATCTATTTCCTAAGCGTGCGTTTGAATCGAACTATGTGGCCTCCAAAGAGAAAATGAATCTCGGGTCGAGATTCCTTTCAACTGGGGGATGATGTGACAACGGGGAAAAATCTTTTCTTTTCTTTCTTCTTCATCTACGGACTTCATTTAATTTTCGGGACGAAAATTCTTTCAACTGGGGGATGATGTGACACCCGGCATATTCAGGTCAATACTTTTATACCTTACATACATGCGTTTCCGTACTTTACATGCATACGAGTCTATCTCAACGAAAACAATTCAAATAACTACTTAGTATCATACTTAACTAGGGTTAATTAAGTCGTATTGATGATTCGGGAATCATCGGGAGTCGTCGTTACAATGGTTCGAGAAACCATTGGGTGTCGGTCCATAACCACGTGTACAAGAATCGGTGATTCGTGGGATCGCCGGGTTTAACGCAACCACGCAAGTCTCGGGTCCGGGAATTGGTGATCGGGGTGGGAACGTGTCATTTATCATGTATTATATGTTTACAATCATTATGTGGCTTGTTGGTATGTGAATATGTGTTAACATATGTTAAAACGGGATTTAACGCGCAAAACACACACACTGGGAGGCTTCAGGCGATTAGGCAGGTGGAGGATAGCCTAATCGCCTATATAGGGGCGATTGGGAGGTACTTATAGGCGATTAGGGGCTAATCGCATGAAGGTTCATGCGATTAGGCTCCTACTCGCGTGTATTGTCTGCGTAATCGCGTTGTAGCGTGCTGAACGACTAGAAACGCCTATAAATACCACCCTTGACCTCCAAAACATCATAATAACAACCTAGCCCTCATAACATACCCAACAAACCCAACACCCAAACACCCTCTGGAACTCGTTTTTGCATCAAAACCATCATTTTCAAGCTTATTCCATCATCACCTCTTTATTACAAGGTGTGTTCTTCAAACCCAAACCTTTAAATGATTATGTTTTACTCCCTAAACGTCCAGACCTGACTTATAAATGTTTTTATCTTTGAAAATCCATTTAAAACCGTTTTTAAACAAACCCACACCTTTACATGTGTTATATGTGTTATATATGTTTAAAGATAGGATTTTTAGGATTGAATCATGGTTATTCTTGTGTTATTATGATGTTTATTGCTTTATAAGTTAGTATGATGATGTCCTAGGAGTTTGAATGGTTTTGGTTGTGTGTATTGTTGATATTTGATATTTTGACCCATTTGAAGGATTTTGAATGATTAAGGATGATATGAGGTATGTTGTTGATTGAATGATGTTAGGGTTTGTTATAGGATGATGCTAGAACAGTAGGATGCTATCGGACAACGTGGTTATGTGATTTAATCTGGATATTTGCTATTTAGGGCAAGTTCTTGCATGTTGATGTGATGTTTACATGCTAAGTTGCCATTTTGGGAAAACGCTCGCATTCGGGACTGTTAGAATGATGAAAACTTAGGGGTTTTGCTTAGAATATGTTTGTTAATATGTTAGAATGATTATTGGGTGTTTTTACATGTTTCGGATCTGATTTGGAGTGTTCGGCGCGCGAATAACCACATCAGCTGCACTATAGGCGATTAGGGATCCTAATCGCCTATGTTATAGGCGATTGGAGGCCTACTCGCCTATATGGCAGCCTAATCGTGTATACAAGTGGCGATTGGGGGTCCAATTGCCTTTACTTCATGCGATTACGATCCTAATCACTAGTTAAGCCCTGAATTGCATACCTTATGACCCTACTCGCCTATAGATCACACGAGTAGCCCTATTCGCCCATCATTAGGGGCGATTAGCCTTTGTACTCGCCTGTTGACTAGTCCTAATCACATGTTGACTTTTCCTAATTGCTAGTTTGAGTCCTAATCGCGTGTAATGCTGCTGTATGTATATTTTAACATCCCGGAACATGATTTGACGCCTAGGAACATGATAGGAACCCCGGGATTCACCCAATGACTTAGTAACACGTATTCGGACCTGTTTATGCGTTAAACGGACATTATGCTAGACTAGGTGAACTGTTGCGTGTATTAAGTGTTTGATTGCATATGTGGCATGATGTCTTGTATTGTCTAACACATGAGATGTCGGGTCACCAATGGGATGTCGGGCCTTGCCTGGTACGGTCGGTTAAACGTTGGGAACATCATTTCATATGTACACGGTTATGGTCTGGACTATTAGGGACTAATCAACCTACGGGTTGTTAGTCTAACACCTTATATGCTCGTCATGATAGGTCACCGGTATTAGGGGCCGTCTATTGAGCAGGTTTACTTATCGTAGTGTGAAGAGCAGCATCAGGTGAGTTTCACGGCCCCCCTTTACGCTTTACATTTGGGGGAGACACATGCTTATACTTATTTCTTAATTATCATGTTATGCTAGTGTTGATTCATTTACATACTATACGATACGTAAAGTCCCGGGGAAACCATGAATATGCTGGATAGCATAACGGGGGAAATGTGGATAGATCTATTGGGATTGACAGACCCACCCGTCGGCTGGGAGCCGGGGGGTGCATATTGTCTCGGTCGTACGCTAAATCATTTCGGGCAAAAAAATATATCGTTGTCTGTAATGGTTTCCGGTCGTTAGTAGTATAACTCATGCGTCTAGCTAACGCTATTACTTTTGATATAGTGATAACATGATGGCTTTCATTACTTTAAACATTTAAATAAAAACCTGTGAACTCACCGGCATTATTTGCTGACGTTTTTAGCATGTTTGTCTCAGGTCGTTGAGGTAGCAGCTTACTATAGGCGCACGGAGTCACACGGCGTCTAGGCTTCATATGCATTATCATATCTTTTTCAGACTTATGCACTTTTACTTTTTGGGTTGTAATAAAAGTTACGCTTCCGCAGCGAATGGATTTATGAAACTTGATGGTTGTTTATTTCATTTTACGTATCATATAGTGTCGTTTATTGTGACCGTTGACTTAGATCCTGGTTTGTCATGCGCCTCGCGGTAAAAACCCCGCACGTGGAATTTGAGGGTGTGACAATAAGTGAATTCTACCTCACGCTCAGGTGGTACCCCTGGCATTCATCTGGGAAGACATCAGAAAA